>CM028670.1:59095057-60295057 GCA_016760335.1 Gastrodia elata | reverse complement strand
TTTTTTGTGATGAATGAAATTTCTTATTTATACTGTTAACATGCTTCATTCATAGAGAATAATAAAGTAAGTGTGTGTATATTGCAACTCACCAAAATTATGATGTGTGCAATTACTTTCTTGTATTATAAGGTTTATTAGAGATAGGGATTTTCTTATATCTTAAACTATAACTTGAAATTATTTACTTAATGAACACAAATTTATGTTTGACTATAGTTAGAGATAGTAAAGTTGATGTAGTTTTGGAAAGAATGCTAAGAAAATATTTTTTATAAATTTCATTTTTTTAATCAATGTTTTTGTGCATTTCTTCAAGCATTTCTTCACTTGTAACTTGCAACAATTGGTCAAAACTCCATGAGCATGCACCCATAGTTTACTCTCATTAGCTTTCCTTAGCAAATTATATCAAATTATTTAGTTTTTACTTATTTATTTACTTGCTTGATTAATTAAACATTTGGATATTTAGATTTCTGCATTTATAATATTTATCACTTAAAATACTCAAAATATATAATCAATTTCCCAAAACAAAATTTCCAAAAACTGAACGGTGATTAGCACTCCCTTTCAAAAGGACAATACTTTAGATAATCATTAAATCTATACTACTTGATAGTAGAGGCTTGGAAAATTAGTGTGGTGGTGTGTAGCTTAGCATTTTGTCCAACTAATAACTCAAATAATTAATACCCCTAGCACCTCTATAAACCATCCAACTATCGCACAATCATCAGCAATTCAAACCAAGCAAGAACAATTACCTAAGCTAATTTGGATGAAAAAGAGCGAAACTGAGATGTTGAAGGTGACTTTCGTCAGCTTCTATGAGCTCAGAGAGATGCTTAAACTGATGGAACACCAGATGTGCCCTGATCAAATTTCTAATTCCTTTCAGAAACCTATTACATCTTACCACTTTAGTCCTTACTTGATCTGGGGTAAACCTGGATATTCGACGACATTCCAGTTCATACTTAGAATTGGATCTTCCACATTGAGATATCTAAAGTAGCTCATCTTCGAGAATCATTTGGGATGATTGAGGAATGAATGCTTCCTTTAATGCTTCAAGGAATAATTCTCACAGAATGTCTTATACTTTGAAATCTGCAAAACTGGTGTTATGCTTGTTCTCCCACCAATATTATATTTCATCTTAGAATGGATGAGTGGCCAAACAGATAGCTTCAGAATTCAAACATTTGATGCTCATCAGGTTCTTTTCTACCAATTTTAGCCAACTTATAGTGTCCATGGGGTTCAGAGCCCCATTAAAAGTGGGTGTCCTTAGACGAAGAAAGATGTGAAGAATACCATCCGCCGAGAGATGCGACGCAGATGTAGTTACAACATTAATCACCAGAGTTTGCTGAGCTGCAATCATACTACAAGTTTCTCGAGCTTGTAGAGCTTGAATCTCAATTAAAGCTATCACTAAACTCATAAGAGAGTTCACATCCTCAGAACCATTTGATGGTGAAGCAATAGTGGTCTTAATAGGAGTCGTCATTGATGGAGAACTAGTATTCATGGCTGAAAATTAAGAGTAAGAAATTCAGAAGGTAAATCAAAAGGTTACTTCTCATTAAGAACTTTTAAATAAAAAGTACAAGGATAGATGAACTGAAAAGCAAAATAAACACAAATTATAATCATAGCTAGTAAGGGAAGAACATAGATTGCAACTATAAAATTTTGCTACAAAAGAAGTGCAAAAGTCGACATAGGTAGCGTACAGTTCTCTCTTGCACTTCCTTTCTAACCTTTGATACGTAATGATCCACAACTCTTCAGTACTCCCATAGAGCATGATTCCCAAAATTTGGAAGCAATACTCATGGGACGTGCTGTCTCTCAGAAAGCAGTGGCTATACGAAATAACCATTCTTGAGCAAGAGTTGGAAGATTAGATCCTCTGGAGATGGGGTAGAATAAGATCTTGTTAAGAACTTTTATGCCTATGGAAGACACTCCTCTAATGGTTCTACCATAGATCTTGTCATCTTGAAAAATATTCTGCCCAGTAGTCATCGAACAATCTAAGGTAGTGAGAGAATCCATTAGGATAGTTTTCCATTCCTGCGAAATCTAATTATGTTTTATATTTTTCTTTCGCCTTTATAAGTGTTTTTTAACTTTAAGTTCGTTCAAATCCTAGGGAGTTAGTTTATAGATTCCTTAGTTTTCATTTCTTAGATACAACTTGATGAATTATGAATGATGTAATCTCACACTTAGTGATTGTGATCATAATTGTTCTAGGGAATAAATCATTAGGTAGTAGGAGCACTCTCCTTATCCGGCACCTTATGATTATCTCTGATACCAAGTAATGCCCCACCATGCTGCTGCTATGTGCAACAGAGTATTATTAGCAATGGAATGGGTTATTACTTGAAAAAAGTAACACATTATGACTTGCTATCAATCCATCACGAAAGATAAATTAATAAGAGTTCCTTTGAGTACTCCATTACAACACTGACAACAGATGCTAGGACTAATCCTTAAGACAAGTGAAGTACCCTTATCTTAAGTATCCATTTATATTACTCTTACACATTACCCTTAAAGTCATTATGGGAAGATAACCATAGTATATGAATAAGTTTTTGCATATCTAACCTGATCACATCACAATACTTAGTATAAAATAGAATATATATCAAAATGTGGAAGCTTAAACATCAATCCATAACATTCATCATAGAAGCTAAGCAAATATTTGTCTCAAAAATAAAAGAAAATGCATCCAGAGTTACTTATTATAAACTAGGGTTTTAAATAAAAGAGCAGTAAAGTAAAATCTTTCTTTGCATTGCAGAAAGTAGCAAGCATATAACTAAATTAAATTTTCAATAGCTACTTCTCCTTAGTTTCCTCTTGAAGTTCCTGAATGTCTTCCTGAGCTAGCTTCTCAATTTGCTCTAAGACTAACATGTTGGTTTTACATGCAAAGGTCCCAGCTAAATAAAGAAAATCTTATGTTAGACAATAAGTCTAAGTATATTTTAGGATGCAAATAATATTTTCTTGCATTTAAAGGATATTTATTTATTTATTAGTAAAACATGAAGTAAATTGTAGAAAACTGAAGCAACATACCTGTAAAGCTAATTACTAAAACTGGAAGCGTAATAGTACTTGAAGCTAAGGAAGTGCATTGAAAGTAAAGAAACTAAAATAAAACTATAAATTGAACAAAAATCCAAAATTGAACTATACTATGCCACTATATATGCATCTGAATATGCCACTAATTATACAGAAAGTATATACAACTTTGATGCAATAATGCATCCCACAATCCAAAGTGACATGATGCATGCTGCATCTTTTAGTGCGTACTCAACATTGATGCATGCAACATCCAGTAGTTCTCAAATGGTCTCGATGTATTATTCTTATGCAGTTTATGTTATGCCAACACTTGATGAAAATAAAGATAAAAATGATTAAATTAATAAAATAAAAATCAAATCCCTTTTTTGTTGTTTAACTATTTAATTTGCTTCCTTAATATGTTTCATGATCTACATGCCATAAGGTTTAGAATTCTAATCATAAGAGTCTCATAACTTATGTTCTTTAATGATTGAAATCTATATAAATCATAATTGCACTAAAATACCAACCTACATTATCATAGGTTATGAGCACATATACATGATTAGGATGTTTTAAGAAAGGTAATTTTGGACATTTAAGTTGCCTAACTGCACTTATCCTAGTGCACATGGATTGGAGACATACATCCTTTTATAATTTGTTCTCCCAAACTAAACTGTCCAAATCCCTACTTGCAACATACATTGGGATTGGGATATTTATCCTAAAATGAATTGTACTTATCTAATTACCTAAGATTAAAAAAAAACTTAACAGTTTTATACAGAGCAAATCAACCAATCTAATAATCTACTGAACCAAGATCAATTCTATGGATATATACTTCGATTTTCATATGATAATACTAAAATTATCATCACTATAATTCTAACAAACTATTTTAATAAGCAAGGAATTTTAAGCTATATAGCCATTCTCTATTATAATGGGTAATAATCAAATAGCTCTAAGGAAATGACTATTAAATTTAACAAAATTGGGTTAACTACCATAATTGTATAACTTTAATAGGTTGTTACTATCATAAGATCATAAGATCAATCTTTAAGGCTCATATAGTGCATCTAGGATCCTACATCAACATGTTACATTGAGGCCTCCTACCTCAAAACATACCTCAACTATAATTATACTAATCACTTTTATTATATTACTTAAACTTAACTCTTAAAGTTATTTAGACTCTTAATTATCTCCTTCTATGAACTACAAGCTTGTGATGATTGAATAATAAACAAGAGGGTTCATGTAACAACCCAAATATCAGATCTAGAACCCAATCCAATACTTGAGCATTACCATAACACTTAACACAAAATTAGTAGGAAAGTAATCCAATATTAAGTGCTATGTGGCCAAGAATCTTTTTGTGGGAAATAAGTTAGAAGTAATAAATGAATAAGTAAGCAATAAGAAGAAAGAGCATATATCCACCATCCAAAATAAGTAAAATGAAAATACATTCATCACAAAAATAAAGTAAAAATATCACAAAAAAAAAGTTATTACAAACTGAATTAAAGTAATTAAAGTAAATTCACTCATCCTCACTAAAATAATAAATGCGAAAGCAGAATCTTCAAGCTACAGGTGGTCGGTACTAGTCCTAGCTCCACTATTTAGATGGTGCTTCTGATTTACTGTATTTAGTTTTTAATATGATAGGGCACAACCAACAAAATAAAAATAAGGGATTAGATTTAAAAAGTTTAAATATATTTTAGTTAATGTCTTAAGTGAATATCACATTTGCAATTTACAATTGTAAAAGAGTAAGTGGAGCACTAAACATCAAAGTAGGGTATGTAAATGCGTACAAAAATAATAAGTAAAGTAAGGGAGTAAGAACTCGCAAGTAGCTTTTCTCTAGCCTACAACAATAAGTAAGGGAAAATATACATTCTATTAAGGTTATAAAGCTACTAATGTGTATATGAAAGCGTAAATGGATACATGAATATGTTCAATGAATATTATACTAAGTACAAATGATAGAAAGCAGTGAAGCATAAAATGTAAGTAAAGCAACATACACTGCATAAAGTAAAGACTGTAATGTGAGATAAACAACAACAAGAAGTAAGAATTGTACAGCATGTAAAGTAAACTAAGACTTAGTCACAAGGAATAAGTAAATAAAGTCAAAGACTATGATAAGTGAGCATAGCCAAAAGGCTATGAAAAGTAGCTCACAATCTATAAGATTGTAAAAACAATAATGTTTAGTTGTTTAAGTTGTATAAAGTATTATTCTTCGGGCATAAATTATAGAACATAATGAGGAGTTAAGCATGTCTCCCTAACAAGTAGAAAAATGAGATCTCCCAATAACACACACACTCCTCCTCTAGGATGTGCAAAGTCTCCTTATTATTGCATTGCCTATCTTAGCTTAGCCCACCATATGAAATCCCTAAGTTACTGTTTTAATATTTTATTATATGCACAATATGTTTATGTATGTTCAAGATTATAGTCTCAAAATAAAGCATCATTCAAGGATTTCAATTTATTGTAAATTATGTGATATATATTATTGCTTAAGATTTAGTTTTCTAACTTAATGATTAGATTTGATTAATCTCCTAATTGACTTGAACATATCAATCTCTAAGTTAATTGAAAGATAATGTTATAAGTAATTGAGTTTTGGAAATTAGTAGTTTGATTGAAATTTAATTAAATAGAAAATAATTTATATGTATATTTATGCATCATGACACTAATCCTATACTATTCTTAAGCCACATAATCAACATAGGATGCTAGACTTAAGGCTTAAGATTATATAATGAGATGATATGGGTTGTAGGTTCACTACAAATAAGAGGTGTAAGTTGTAGGTTCACTACCATTAGGAGGTGTAAGGTGTAGTCTCACTACATTGAGACTTACTAGGGCAGCTTAGATCTATGAGATTCTAGTTTAATAGTTGTAACAACTCAAGGTTGTTACCCAGCGTGAATTTAGCTTAATCATATCGTAATTACCATTCCATTAAGATCATCGAGTCATTAGATCCAAACCCTGAAGGTTTGGAGCAATTGGAGTTCAATCCAATATTCTGGATTATTTTAATATTTAATTAATTAGAAAATTGAGGTATTTATTGCGACCTCAAAATCGAAATCTGACTTCGCCATTGCGATCGTCACCCCCAAATTAGCTAGGGGTGATATTTTGAACGCGTTTGGAAGTCGTCGAATTTTTGTCAATATTTTAATGTAATTAAATGCGTCGAAAAATAGGATAATTAAATAATCATTGGAATTGAAATCCGACTTCGCCGTTGGATTCCTCACCCCCAAATTAGCTAGGGGTGAATTTTTGGAATTTTTCAGAGCACGTTTCAAAAATCCGAAATTTTAAATAATTAAGGGAAATAAATGAGTAATTAAAAAACCTTTGGATCCCTTATTTGCAATTTCCCCAAAATTTTTAATTTCATTCAGCTGACAGCCCTTCCCTTGGTCGGCGCCCCATGCCTCCATGCCTCCCTAACCTCCCTCATGATGGCTCCCTACTCCTCCCTATCCCCTAGGCTCATCATTCCTCTCCTTCTTTAAAAAAAGAGCATAGCCCCTCTTCTTTGGCTTGCTGAAAATTTCCCCTCCCATCCCTCTCCATTGTTGCACTTGTGGAAGGAGAAGACTCCACTCCAAGATCCTAAAGGAAGTGAAGGTTTCATCTCCATCTTCCTCCTCCTCTTGCAAAAAACTAAGGTACCCCTTTACCCATCTCTTTTCCCTTCTTCATATAGCTACAATGCTTGAATACATCTCTAGATATCCATGTTTAAGTATGGAAGCCATTAAGGCTCTTAAAAGCATCATAGAAAAATGCTCTATTTTTTTTGTATTCTGTACACCATGTCATTTATTTGTATTTTTAGTATAGCTAGGATGGTCCTTTCGTGCCGATTTTGGTGTCGATGGAAAGGTATCGAAAATACCTTCCCATTTATATATGACACCGCTCATGGAAGTCTCTGGACTGAGAGTAATTAAGCTCGAAAAATGGCCTACCTGGGTTTTGCACTTGGCGAAATCACTGTCTGCCGCTACAGCGCGCTGTAGCGGATCGCAGCGGTTGGTCGTGGGCGTAAAAACTTAGGGAAAAATGTTAATATAACTAATTGAATAGTAAATTGTGAAGTGCACCGCTACAGTGCGCGATCGCACACTGCAGCGGCATTTCAGAACTTAAGAAAAATGACTTTAAATTTAATTGAACAGTAAATTGTAAAATGGGCCGCTACAGCGCGCTGTAGAGCCATGCAGCGGACTATAGCGGAAATTCAGAACTTTAGAAAATGTGAAAATAAATTAATTGAACAGTAGATTTGCAAAATGAACCGCTACAGCACGCCATAGTGCGCTGCAGCGGGTCATAGCGGATTGCAGCAGACTGCAGCAAGTCGCAGCGCAATGGCGCTACCGCACGCTACAGCGCGGAAAGCGCGACAGCTCGCTGCCGCGCGAAAAGCGCTATAGCGCGCTGCAGCGCCCAGATTTGCAAATTGCCCAGAAATTCTAGAAAATTACCCAGATTTTTGTAAACTGCCTAGTTTTAGTTGAAATGGCCAAAATTTCACTATTTTCATATTTTAAGACTCATAGGACCTTAGTGGAGCTAAGTTATATCAAAAGTGAACACTGCATTAAATTTTATATAAAAGTTAAATTTGAAAACCTTGCCATTGTTAATAAGTGATCAAAACCTACCTTGTACTTAAAATACATTGTGCAAATTGTTGGATACCTTAGAATTTCAGTGCCAACAATAATCTAAAGTAATATTTAGGTTTTGAACCCTATAAAATTAGAAAATTACTAATTTACCCTTAGGAATTCAAATGGCTATAAATAATTCATTAGACCTCAGAATTTAGTGTTCTTAGACTCTATGGAATCTTTGAACAATAACTAACAGTAAATTATATAAAAATTTAGATTTTATTAAGTATAACCTACCAAAATATCCCTTAGGTCAAAAACCTTAGTTTGGACCTATATAACCCATTTCTTATCCAAATTTGGCATACTTACTATCTATCTTTATGTTAGATAGTAATGAATCATTTAACAATAAGAAATCCTAATTTGGAGCCTTAAATTGAAAGTTGACTTTTTAGACCCTTAAGTAGGGGCAAAATAGTCATTTTGCTCAAAATTTAGGTTAAACAATCCTTAACCTCTAATTAGTCTTCTAATTCACTAAAAATCAATATTTGAACTATATTAGAATCATTTAAGTGAATAAAATCAATATTTAGGTCAATTTGTCAAAATCCCTAAAAAAAATTTCTCTAAGTCCTTTTTTCTTAGGATATTACATATTATATAAGGACTAATCTTGAGACTAGGACTAGATCCTAGGTTAGATTTTATTTATTGGGTAAATGGGTTATTCAATGAATGAAACCTTAGTTTTATTAGTTCCTAAAATTTTACAACTTATTCTGATTATTTTGTCTTTTAACTTAGTTTTAGGATAAAAAATTCATCCTATTAAGTTTGATTACTTATTAGGATTGGCCTTAACAAGTAGATCACTTTTAGAATGAGACATAGAACTTAGGCATTATCCTTCTTGGGTTATGTGATTAAACCTAAATCTCACAGTGTTTAATCCTTAATCTATAAGTTTAGAAGATCTTGATCAGATCTTAGATAGAACGTCTAAATTCACCAAAATTAGGACGTATGATTTATCGATTCAACTTATAGTCGTCTATCTGATTGACCTAGATTAGAACCTGATCAGTTCTAATCCTTTTTAACTTATAAGGACGAATTTCTAAGTTACACTCGATAGTAGGAAAATGGTGATCCTGAACTTGTGTAACTTGGAATAGTTAGAATAGATAATAGAAAATAAATAATATCACCATATTAGTAGAGTCCCTTGCTTACTTTTGATATTTTGTGCTACGCATTCCTTGTGTATTTTTGTGCCTTAACTTCTTGAGCATATCATACAAGATTTTGATGCATAAATAAAATATTAGGAAAATATGAAGACTCCTTAGATTCCTTGCAAAAATATTAAAGTGATTGATTAAAGATAATAATTGTATGTGTTAGAGCTGCCTCTCAGTTATGTCTTCTTTGCCTAGTCTCCTTGTTGACACTAGGAGAAGACCTAGTTTGTATCTTGTTTGCTTAATCTCTTTGTTGACACTAAGAGAAGATTTGTTGTGTTTTCTTTGCCTAGTCTCCTTAATGACACTAGAAGAAAACCCTATATATCTGCCTAGTCTCGTTGCATGACACTAGGGTTATATAGTTTGCGCCTAGTCTCCTTGATGACACTAGGATCCTTTTGATATTCAGTGAGCTAGATTAGCTCTTTTCTGTATCGCAATTAGTACACAGATGTTTATATATATGCAGTTTGATGTTTTGGTTACTTTTCAGCATTTTTATTCAGTCAGTTATTCTTTTGTCCTGCTTATATATATATATATATATATTTTAGGATGTTAGAACTTTGTTGCTATTATATGTTTCATTGCTGAGTTATGTTATTTAATTTGCATATTTCCTTTGATCACCAGCATATTTAGGATGTAGTAATTTCTTTCAGCACTTGTTTAGTTATTTATATATGCCTTGCCCTATTTAGTTTGCATGTGAGGCATGTCTTAGCCTCTCTTTTTGCTTAAGTTATAAATAATTATTTATAGCTTTTTCCTTCTCTATTGCATTGCTAGTTGCTCCTATATTTGTATGGTTATTACTTAGAAATGGTAAAATGGTGATATTACAAAACACATATAAAACTTATCAGCTTAAAATGTACTTAGACAATTGTCTAACACAAGATTTTCTCCTTTTTGCCCTACATTGTGAAACCGACAATGGCAGGCATAGAGCAGACAGAGGATCCAGTACCTGAGGAGGAGCTATACCTAGAGGAGGAGCAGCAGCTCGGGCCATAGCATATCTAGTCTTTAGATTTATATGTGAGGATGAGTGCATTTGCATTTCCTTTTTCATTTAAACTTTAATTGTTGTAATAATACAGGTACCCTTGATCATGTATTTGGATTTATATGCTTATATTCTGAGCCATATTTTGCACTTATATTATATTGTGATGTTTGGATATTATTTACAGCTTCCGCACTCTGTACGTTTACTTATATAGTGACTGTTAGATTGATTCTGTGTTAATCCTTCCCTAATCAGATGGATTGTGGAATTTATCCTAATCCAATGGTAAGTGAGGGGTTAGCGAGAGTGACACTCCACCCTTAGCTTAATCCTTTGGTGGATTAAGGGTGCGGGTCACCACAATAGTTCACTAAGTAGATAAGTACTCATTTGGAAGGTTTTAAATACATAGTCAAGGGATAGGTTAAAATCTAGAAGTGCTAAGTTTACTTATGACAAATAGGATGCTAAGGCTTAATAAGAGCTAGATCACTCTTGGATAGCTAAAAGGTGCTAAATTAGAGATTAGGAAGTTTAAGGTAAGGCTTGCAATTGAAAGGGAAGGTTTATTAAGTCTAATTTTAAGTTCTAGAAATTAGTTATAATAGGATCACAAATTAGTAGTATAGGCAAGCTATTAGCTAACTACAGTTAATGCATTAGTTTCTTACATTAAGAATGGCAATTATACATGACTAGTGATTCCCAACCTACACTATCTTTGCTAGTGTTGAGGCTGGAATCACAAGTTTACTAAGTAACTCAAAGCATCTAACTACAATAATCAAGGCTTAATATTACATTCAAAAGACACATGAAAGTTCAAACAATAGTTTATGCTTGCTGTTCTAGGACAAAAAGCCTAAATTATGCAAGCTTCAAAGTAAAAAAGTCACATTTTATAAAGGTTTAATGAGCCAAAAACCTAAATTATTTAAATGATGTCAACAATGCTCACAAATATGGAATCCTCACATCACAAGGAGCAAAATGACACTAAGTAGGTCAAATTTGGACAACATTGGAAAATTAGGGTTTTGGGAATTCTAATTACAATTAAAAAGTGATTAAGAAAATTAAGCATCAAATCTAAAATTTGATTTCACCATTATGTTCCTCTTATTTTTCTGAATAAAATGATATATAATTTTGCATATGATAAGTCCATGATTTATAAAAAAATAAAAGAAGAAATACCAGCAATTTCATATTTGAATGGTTTACTTTGATTTGTTTTCCCATATTTTTTGGCTAACAAGACAAGCTGTGGAAATTCTGAAAGAAAACTAAAATTCTGAAGGAAAACTGCTGCAGCTCGCCACAACGCGCTAAGGTGGGTCAAACTCAAAACCTCAACTGCCATAATGCGCCTTAGCGGATCCGATATGAAAGTTTGGCCACTACCGCGTGCCACAACGGTAGTTATAATACCAGACTCAGCACATTAAGACTTAACAAAATCGCTAAAGCGCACTATAGCAGATTCGATACGAAAGTTAGGCTGCTACCATAAGCCACGGTGGCTTTTATAAAATCAAAAAGTAATTGAGGATTTACTAGACCCACTGTGGCGCGCCTAAGAGCGCCACAATGTGCCAAGGCGGATGGAGCTCAAAACCTCAACCGCTACCCGCCGCCGCAGCGGAGTAACAAATTGAATGAAGATTTATTGATCCGCTACTGCGCGTTGCGGTGGACCCTACTCGAGAGTTCAAGCGCTACCACGTGCCACAGTGAGATTGGACTTGGCAAAATTCTTAAACATGTTCAATACCGCACGCTGCAGCATGTACATATCAAAAGTTCAAGCGCTACTGCCCACTACAACAGAACAAATGGTTGAATACAGACATAATATGAGATTTAATACATCCGCCATTGCGCGCTATGGCGGACTGAATTTGAAAATAGAGGCGCTATAGTGCGCCACAACGCATAGCAGCAGTGTAGCGCGCTCTAGCGGCCGCTGCATTTTTTGGCCAGAATCAGCATTAAATGTAGCATAACAAAGGACACAAAAACTTAATTCTTTTGCCTCTGCTATTCTATTCATTATTCCTTGCATTCTAAGAATAATTAACTGAATCAATTTATGAAAAAGCATTTATGGTAAGGACTTGAGGAGTTAAATAGATTTTGATTCAAAAGGGTTGTGGGCTATTCTATATAAGTTGACATGCAAGACTAAGAGTGGGTTCTCCTCTTTGACATTCCCTGATCAAAAATCTAAGCTTGCTGTAAGAGAAAAAAATGAGACCCTCTGCATGGAAGGTAGAAGAGATCCACTTAAGAAAGAAAAAAGAAGACCATCACTAAGGAGCTAAAAGAGAAGAAGTTAGTAAAGCAAAGGAAGATTCGTAGAACACTACGAAAGGGATGTTCCTAGTATTCTCCTCAAACTTTTCTTTTTTGATTTTATTTTAGTTGAACCATGATAGGGTTCAGTTTCTTGTATGTTTCTTCTTCTATTTCTCTTGTAATGGAAGGATAAACCCTCCTTGGGGAGGGTTGGGCCTTCATCATGTAAAGGTGTTAGTATGAAATTATATTAATGAATAAAATCTTTTTTTATTTATGTTTAAGATATGTTCTTGTTTGCATGCTATGGAATGATTGAATATCTTGTGTCTATTAAAATGGATTGTAATGAAAATAATGCTAAGTCAACTCGACACTTCAAGCTGAGAGGGAATGCACATAAAAGTCATCGCTGTGAACACATGTTCGTTGTGCGAGGATTCTCGTTGTAAAACACCTTGGGGTTGAAATGGAAAGTTGTTTGAGTAACATTAATATCTTATGTCTATGTTTGCTAGGTATGTTTGCATTAGTGTTTAGAGCCCAGTGACCAGCTTTATGTTTATCTTTGCAGGAAAAATGTCTACCCAAGGAATTCTGAGCCATTTGAGCAAGTTTCCAATTATTTCTAAAGAAAACTGCTGCTGCGCGCTCCAGCGGGCCATCTTACAAAATGCGGGCACTATCCCACGCTATAGCGGGCCATCTTGCGAAAAGCGAGTGCTATCCCGCGCTGCAGCGGAGCGCTTTGCAAAACGCTAGCGCCACAGCGCGCTGCAGAGGGTCACTTTGCGAAAAACAGACACAATCGTGTGTTGCAGTGGTCCTCTTTGCAAAATTGTTTCCGCCATAGCGCGCTACAGCGGCCTGCCGCAATTTTGTCTAGCAGAAGCATTAATTGCGACTGGGACAAGACACCTAACTAGCCTCTTGTCTCCAGCTATCATTCCTCCTGCTGTAGCTCAATTTTTAATTGAAAAAATGATCTTTTGAGGTGATGTAATGGCTAAAATAATGGAAAGAATTTTTCACCTCATCCATCAAGTGGATTTTGCCATCATTGCTTATATTTTTAAGAAGCATTTGCTGGAAGAATGAAGAAGCAACCCCTCATCTATAAATATCACTTCTCTTGACTAGAGGAGGGTTCCCAAATTTGCTCACTTCACTAAGTAAAGAAGGGGGCTACATAGAAGAGAAGAAAAACTCCCCAAGGGTGGAGAAGCTCAACTTGCTAAGGAGAAGGAGGAGAAAGACAGCACTAGCGACCAAAGAAAGGCACTTCAATCAAGGAGAAGAAGAGTCCGGAGAACATCCGAGGAATGTTCCTAGTATTTTCTAAACTCTTATTTTGAATTTCCCTTCTTAGTTGATCATGAAAGGGTCTTTATCCATATATGTGTTCTTTTTTATCTCTTTTATAATGGAGAGCTAGACCTCCCTTGGGGAGGGTTGGGGTAATCCCACATATTTTGATAGTTACTATAAATGTATGAGTTTTCCTCAAGTGTTAGTAAAGATTGTGATCTTAATGCCTTGCTAAGAAATGTATTATTTTATTATTGGACTTGAAATGTGAATCAAAAGACTAATATGTCTTGTGCTCCATAGCTCACCTTAGTTTAGATGCTAGATTTATGAGTGCACGAGAGCTTGGAACTATGTGAGAAAGTTCTTGAGCTTAGTACATGTTAGTCTAAGCTCAACTAATGGGATGACGTATGTGATACTAAGAACCACTAATGAAGCCCCGTTGCTCAACATACTTGAGAGAGGGAATGGAATAATTGTGTGCTCATGAACGAACATATTCATTGAGCCTAATGAAATCAACCCTCATCTCAGCTATGTTTGATGCGCGTGATGCTCTTAGTGGAATTAATGCTTATAAGATCTTAAAAATTAATAACCCTCATCTCCATGATCAAGAGATGAGATAAAAACTACAATCCTAAAATCTTATAGGGATCTTTGTGCTGAAATAAAACTGACTGTGTGTTCATTTTAAGCACAAGATTTGAACTTGTAAATCTTTGAGATAAACCTCAAGGAAAAACAATGTGCACTTGATTAAAATCAAAGCGAATGAAAGATGAATGCTTGAGGAGGCATCATTTCTAAGTAATCTATCATGTCATATGGGAGACACCCGACTCTCCGCTTCCTTCTATTTGACTATTTTCTACTAAATGATTGTTTTGCTCATTTTGGAACCAAATTAAACAAGTTACCGATAGCTTAAATATTAATGATAATAGATATACCTTAGTAACAAAACATCTAATTCTCTGTGGTTCGATAAATCTCGGAAACTCAAAATTTCACTTATTATTTCAGACCACGTACACTTGTGTGCGAGCGCAGACGTGTATTTGCAGTCTGTCAAGTTCTTGGCACCGTTGCCGGGGAGTTGGAAATTATTTCATATTAAGGATAATCTATAAGTAACTAGTGATTTAAGCATTTTCTTGTATATAAATTTAATTTTTTATTTTTGTTATAGGTATTAACAATATATTTTCTGCTTTCTTTTCTTATTACTGGGTCTTTTGAACTTATTACTATATTTGTTCTTGATAGCCTAATTATTGTTGTGTATGAGTAGAAGAGTTTGCACGGATTATCTTTTCGACCCTGAAATTGAAAGAACTTACTTGCAGGCTAGGAGAGAACAAAATATTCTGTTAAGCCAATAAGTCGTTATGGAGAATGATAATAAAAATCTTGGAGAGCCAATAGGAGAGCCATTAGGAGTGCCTAAGGGGAGAGCACTAAGAGATTATGCACTTCCCACTGTTAGGGGAATTCCCCATGCAATTGTAAGGCCTAATATAAAAGCCAATAACTTTGTGATCAAACCTTCCACTCTGAGTATGGTTCAGAATAACCAGTTTGGGGGATTAGCCACTGAAGATCCAAACTCATATATTTCAACCTTCATTGAAATATGTGACACCTTCAGATTTAACGGTATCTCTAAAGATGCAGTTAAATTAAGGCTTTCCCATTTTCTTTACGAGATAGAGCCAAGAGTTGGCTCAGCTCTCTTCCAAGTGATTCCATCCAGACATGGGATGATTAGGCTAAGAAATTCTTAGCCAAGTATTTTCCTCCGGCAAAAATTGCTCGGTTGAGAATTGAGATAATCAACTTTACTCAGTTGGAAGGCGAGACACTCTATGACAGATGGGACCAATTTAAGAAATGCCTAAGCATTGCCCACATCATGGTTTCCCTTCTATAATAGTTTGAACGCTCCTATAAGGACACTCATCGATGTAGTCGCCGGCGGCTTTATTAGTAGTAAAACAAAAGAGGAGGCTTACGACCTCTTGGAAGAAATGGCTAACAATGCATACCAATGGCCTTCTAAAAGGCTTAAGAAAGAATCTATGAAGGTGAACGATTCCAATCAAATAATATAATTACAACAGGAAATCCATGCCCTAAATGAGAAAATCGAGAGGACAAATTGTAACGCTATTATGGAAATACAATGTGAGTTGTGCGGAGGTAAACACCATATTGAAAACTACAATTTAAACAACCCCCTTGTATAAACAAATACCAAAAAGTGAATTACTTAAGAAATAATAACACAATGAACAACCCTTACTCCAATACCTACAAACAGGGTGAAAAAACCACCCTAATTTTTTGTGGAGTAATAATAATAACAATGGAAATCAATATGGGGGGAGTTCATCAAACCAGCAGGGAGTAAATAATGGAATTAACCATAACATTCACCACCCAATTTTGGAAGGAGCTTTCAACTCCTTCAAAGCTGAAACTATCCAATTCATGCGCCGCACCAAAGCCACAATCACTCGTCACTATGCTTCTATCCATGGGATAGAAGAATCCCTCAGGAACATAGAAACCCAACTGGGGCAGATCTCCAAGCAGCTGACCATTCATTAGTAAGGAGCTCTACCCAGTTCCATTGAGGTGAATCCATGGGAGCTGGTGAGTGTGATTCATTCGGAATAGGCATATGGGGGGATTAATATTGATAAAATGAGTACCATAGAGAGAGAGCTAGAAGAGCGAGAAGGAGAAAGGGGCAAAAAATGTGATAAGCTCACAGCACCGAAATGTGAAGACTTTGGGAGGTTGAGCATTCTGTGCATAATTAGAAATAAAGTATTTGTAGATACCTTGTGTGATCTTGGTACTTCAGTCAACTTTATGCCCTACCACATTTATGAATATCTAAAGGAAGGAAGAATGGAGTACACCTCCATGATTTTAGAATTTGCAAATCTAGAATCCCTTACCCTTCTAGGTATCATTAAGAATGTTGCAGTTGAATTAGAGAGTTTTATTGTTCCTACTGATTTTGTGGTGTGTGAGTGGGATAGATGGAATAAGAATTCCACAATCATTTTAGGGAGATCTTTTCTTATGAGTATAAAAGTTATTATGGACATAGGCCGTAGGGTGATGAATATAAAAATCAAAGGGAAATCTGAAGTCATCGACCTGAAACCTACTATCTTTAAGCAAAGAGAAATGGAAGAAGAGGTAAGGAAGAAAATGAGAGAAGAGAGAATTTGGGTAGATGATGTTCTTGAAAACTTTATGATTGAAGAAATTTTTTTTGATAATAGCTCAACTTCTTCCTCAGAGAAAGGGAGCAAGGAAGGAGTGAGAAAAAGAAAAACTAAAAGGGGGAAAAAAAAGAAGAAGACTCCCCCTAAGTTAAAACTCGAAGGAGTAGATCTAATGAGGGAAGGAAGAGATGGTGAGGGTTCGAGCCACCTTGAGTGTTGTGCTCACTCTTGCACCTTTACCATATGGAAGAAGAAACCTCCGGATCCGATTATTTAATCATTAGCGAGTGATGAATCCATAAATTACATATAAAATAAAGGGGAAAATTCATTTATTTAAGATATTTTTTGCTGTTCCTAAATCAAATTTCTATATCTTTTTCAAGAAATGGAATCCAAAGGAGCTCTAAAGCATTTCTGCAATTTTTCTAAGAATCTAACAAAGAATTCCGCTACAGCGCGCTGCAGCACACGATCGCGTGGCGCAGCAGGCTACAGTGGAAACATTTAAACTATATTAATATGGGCTCAACTAATTGAATAGTGTTTCTTGTGGAATTTACCGCCACCGTGCGCGGTCGCGCGCTACCACGGTTTATCGCAAAAACATTTAAAACTTTATTAAACACGCTCCGAACTAATTGAATTGTGCTTTTCACAGAATTCACCGCTACAGCAAGCGGTCGCGCGCGGCAGCGATGTACAGCGAAAATATTTCTGATTATTAAATGGGGGCTCAACTAATTGAATAGTATTTTTCATGGAATTTACAGCTACAGCACTCGGTCGCGCGCGGGCAGCGGGTTATCGCGGAAGACTTGGGTATATAAATCAGGCCCCCCAACTAATTGAACAGTGTTTTTCATGGAATTCCCCACTACAGCACGCGATCGCGCGCCACAACGGTCTACCGCGGAAATATTTCTATATACAATCGGGAAGAGGAACTAATTGAACAGTGTTTTTCACGGAATTCCCAGCTACAGCGCGCGATCGCGCGCTGTAGCGGTCTACCGCGGGGGACTTGGCTAAAATTGCTTGGGACCAAGGTATGCTAAAGCACGATACAGGGCGCTACAGCGCGCTGCAGCGGCCCGCCAAATTGTTTCCCAGGCAATGCATTTAATGCGGCTGGAGACATGACCTCTATCCTGAATGTTGTCTCCAGCCACCATACCCTGCAGTAACTATTTTTGTAAGCCTTGAGGTGATGTTGTGGCTAAAAAAAATGAGATTATCGTCACCTCACCCTAAATTAAAAATTAGTCCAATGATGAATTCAGCATTTTTAATGGAAATTCTAGTTGCTTATGGAGGAGAGGAGCATGCAGCCCCCCCCTTCCTATAAATACCCCTCCTCTTAACTAGAGGAGGGTTCACAATTTTAGCAAAAATTCCCTAAGTAAGAAGGAGAGCCAAAGGAGGAGAGAACTCTCCAAGGGTGGCAAGGCAAGCTTTTGCAAAAGGAGAAGAGGAAGAAGGCAGCACTAGCAATCTAAGGAGAAGGTAATTAGAAGGAGAAGAAGAATTCCAGATAACTTCTACGGAGCATTCCTAGTATCTTCTAAACTCAATCTTGTATTTTCTTTTTGGTGACCATGAAAGGGTCTTTTGCTATGTATGTGACTTCCTTATTTTCTTGTGTAATGAGTAGCTAAACTCCCCTTGGAGAGGGTTGGGATGAAGTCCTATTTCGCATGATGTAATATTGAAGTATGAATATTTTCCCTCAAGCATAATGTAATTGTGATTTAAATGCCTTACTAAGAAATTTCTATCTAATTAGTCTTGAGGTGTTTATAAGAAAAGAACTAAAGAATCCAAGATCTAATTGTCTTGTGCTCCTTAGCTTACCTTAGGTTGGATGCTAAATTTTTTGAGTGCATGAAAGCTTAGAACCATGTGAGTAGGATCTTGAGCTCAATGCACCTCAATCTAAGCTCAACCAAAGAGTTGATCAAAGTGATGCTAAGACCCACTAATTGAGCTCCTTAGCTCCACATAATTGAGATTGATAAATGAAGTTTTGAGTGCTCATAAACTAAGTGACATAGTCATTGAGCCCAACATGTGATTCTCTCATCTCAACTATGTGAGATGCGAAGTGATGCTCGTAGTAGAAAATCAATGCTTGTGAGATCTAGAGATTTATGAAAATTTAAACTCTCCTTAAATAAGGAGAAAATGAATTAACTTTAATTCTCAAGAATCTTACAAGAATCTTTGTGCTAAAGTAGAACCAAATGTGAGTTCATTTTGTGCACGAGATTTGAACTTGTAAGCCTTTGAGCTAGACTAAAGGACAACAATATGCACTTGATTTCAATTAAACTAAATGATAAAGCTTGAGAAATAAATCTACACAAGTATTATATCATTGCATATGGGATGGGCCCAACTCTCCTCTTCCTTTAAATCTTGCTATTTACTTAGTGAATATTCGTGCTAATTTAGACCAACCAACCAATACATACTATAGCTTAAATATTAGTGAGAATAGATACACTTTAGTGCCAAATCAACCAATTCTCTGTGGTTCGATAAATTCCCGGTAAGTTACACTTTCCACTTATTACTTCAGACCACGTACACTTGCGTGCAAGTGTAGACGTGTATTTACAGTCTGTCAAGTTTTTGGCGCCGTTGCCGGGGAATTGGTTTTTGATTTGAACTAAATATAATCTACAAGTAGCTAGCGATTTAAGAATTTGATTTTATTTCCTCTTTGCTTTATATTATCTAGTGTAATTATCAAGCTAACATTTTATATTTCTTTTTGTTTATTTTCATTTCAAAAATATGTCTGTTTGATCCGTATTTCTAATTCATTCTTGATAAGCTTTGTTGAAACTTGTATGAGTAAAAAAGTCTATACTAAATATCTATTTGATCCTGAAATAGAATGAACATACTTACAAGCTAGGCGAGAACGAAACTTATCAAAACAACAAATTGTGATGGACACTTTCACGGAAAACTTAGAAGAGCCTAGGGGTAAAGCACTTAGAGATTATGCACTACCCATTATTAGGGGCATTCCCCATGCGATTGTAAGGCCGAATATAGAAGCCCATAATTTTGAAATCAAACCCTCTACGCTGAGTATGGTGCAAAATAATCAGTTTGGAGGATTAGCCACTGAAGATCCAAATTCACATATTTCAACCTTCCTTGAAATATGTAATACCTTCAAGTTTAACGGTGTCTTCAACGACACAGTTAAATTGAGGCTATTTCCTTTTTCACTGAGAGATAGAGCCAAGAGTGGCTCAGCTCTTTACCGAGCGATTCTATCCGTACTTGGGATAATTTGGCTAAGAAATTCTTAGCCAAATACTTCCCTCTGGCTACAACTGCATGGTTGAGAATTGAGATCACCAACTTTACTCAAATGGAAGGTGAGACTCTCTATGATGGGTGGGAACGCCTTAAGGAGTACCTCAGACGTTGCCCGCATCATGGGTTCCCTCTCTAGATGCGAGTGTAAACCTTTTATAATGGTTTGAACTCTCCGATGAGGACACTCATTGATGCAGCTGCCAGGGGATCCATTAGTGGAAAAACCCAAGAGGAAGCCTATGACCTCTTGGAAGAAATGGCAAACAACGCTTACCAATGGCCACTTCTAAGGAATGATTCCAAGGATAAAAAAGAGTGTAATTCACTAAGAAACTCACAGAAAATCCTAGAACTGCAAGATCAAATTTCCAAACTTAATAAGAAGCAAGAATATGGTTATATAAGCCCTTTACAGAAGAATGATGGGGAATTGAGAGATGTTAATATAATCATGAATCATGGAAGGAATGGAGAAAGATTCGAACACTCTCTAAAAGAATTTAGAGACTCCACTATTGAATTTATGAACAAAATTGACGCCACACTAAACAGGCATGAGCACACTCTCCTCAGACAAGAGGAGACGGTTAAAAGAATTGAACAAAAATTGAAAGATATAATAAAGTAGCTATAACAACCTTCACTAGTCGAGGTGATCAGGGAATATGATAATGAATCAGGTAACGCAATCATCTTAAGAAGTGGAAGGGTTGCTCATGAAATCATGAGAAAAGAGAATAGCAAAGATATCACTAAATCTAGAGAGAAAAAGGAGGAAGAAGAAACAATAAGGACAGAAGAGATTCCTGCAAGGGATGAACATAGAGACACACCTAAGGAAAACCCTCATATACCTTATCCTCAGCGTATGGTTAAGGAGAAGCTCGATGTCCAATATCAAAAATTTCTTATGACTTTTAAAACTCTTCACATCAATATCCCATTCGCTGAAGCCCTCGAACAAATGCCTAGTTATGCCAAGTTTATGAAAGACATCTTATCCAAGAGAAGGAAGATTGATGAAAAGGAGACTGTGGCATTAACTAAGGAATGCAGTGCAATCCTTCAAAGAAAAATTCCCACTAAAAAGAAAGATCCTGGGAGTTTCACTATCCCATGCACGATTGAATGCCAATATTTTCAAAAAGCCCTTTGTGATCTTGGCGCCTCTGTTAATTTGATGCCTTTCTACATATTCAAAAAATTAGAAATTGATTAGTTAAAACCTACCTCTGTTCTACTCCAATTTGCCGATAGATCTGTAAAATCTCCTTTATGAATTGTGGAAAATATACTTGTAAAGGTTGACAAGTTCATCTTCCCGGTAGACTTCATAATCTTGGACATGGAAGATGAAAATCAAGAGATTCCTATTATTTTAGGCAGACCTTTCTTGGCCATAGGATGAACCTAATTGATGTAAACAAAGGGGAATTATGTTGCGTTATGGAGAGGAAGAGATTAAATTCCATTTAAATGATTTTCTAAGTTAAACAAGGATTGTTGGGAGGTCAATTTATTAGAAGAAGTTGGGTCAATGGAAGATGTGGGAGAAGAGGGAATGGTGGGAAGTGAGGAATATGAAGTTTTCACTGAAACAGAAGTTATTGAAGAATTAATTGAGGAAAGGAAGATGATTTAACCTTCGATAATTTTCCCTCCTAAAATTGAATTAAAACCTCTTCCCTCACACTTAAAATACATATACCTAGGAGAAGATAAATCACTTCATGTAATAATCTCCGCTTTGTTAACTAAACATCAAGAGAATCTTTTATGTAACGTTTTAAGAGATCATAAGGGTACAATGGGATGGAGTATTGCGGACTTGAAAGGGGTTAGCCCAACTATGTGTATGCATCGTATCCTATTGGAGGACAACTCTATGCCTTCAATTGAACCTCAGCGGCGATTAAACCCTAACATCAAAGAAGTAGTTCACAAGGAAATCATCAAGCTCTTAGATGCTGGGATCATTTTTTCCATTTTTGACAGCCCTTGGGTGAGCCCTATACATGTGGTTCCCAAAAAGAGTGGGATGACCGTTATTCTCAACAGCAATAATGAGCTAATCCCCACTAGGATTGTGACTGGTTGGTGAGTTTGCATTGATTATAGGAGATTAAATAAAGCAACTCAAAAAGACCATTATCCCCTTCCTTTCATTGACCAAATGCTTGATAGATTAGCAGGAAATCCTTATTTTTGTTTTCTTAATGGTTATTCTGGATACAATCAAATCCTGATTACACCTGAAGACCAAGAGAAAAAAACATTTACCTGCCCCTTTGGAACGTTCGCCTTTAGGAGAATGCCTTTCAGTTTGTGTGATGCTCTAGCTACTTTTCAACGCTGCATGATGGCTATTTTCTCTGACATGATAGGAGAGTTCTTAGAAATTTTTATGGATGATTTTTCTGTGGTTGGGACCTCTTTTGATCATTGCCTAATTAATCTGGGAAAGGTGTTAAAAAGATGTGAAGATTCTAACTTGATCTTGAATTGGGAAAGTGTTATTTTATGGTTGAAGAGGGTATTGTTCTTGGTCATTTAATTTTGAGGAGGGGGATAGAGGTGGATAAAGCTAAGATTGAAGTAATTAAAAAACTTCCTCCTCCCATCAATGTTAAAGGAATTAGAAGCTTTCTAGGGCATGCTAGTTTTTATCATAGATTTATTAAGGATTTTTCAAACATAAGTATGCCACTTTGTATATTACTTGGAAAGGATGTTGAGTTCAATTTTGATAACAATTGTCTGAAATGATTCAATACATTAAAAACTATCTTGATCTCCGCTCCAATAATTTCTACTCCAATCTGGGATTCACCTTTTAAAATTATGTTGATGCAAATGACCTTGCTGTAGGCGCTGTTCTAGGGCAACGAAGAGAGCGAACCTTCTATTCGATTTACTATGCTAGTAAACTCCTTGACGATGCTCAAAGAAATTATGCCACCACGGAAAAGGAGCTTTTAGCTGTCATTTTTGCTTTTACTAAATTTAGGTCGTATCTCATCGGGTCTAAGACCATCGTTTACACAGATCATGCCGCCATTAAGTATCTCCTCCAAAATAAAGAGGCAAAACCACGTTTGATACGATGGGTGTTGCTCCTACAAGAATTTGATCTCGAAATCCGGGATAAGAAGGGGAGTGAAAATGTGCTTGCTGACCATTTATCCAGATTGACCCACATTGATCATGAAAAGTTGATAGATATTAGTGAATCCTTTCTCAATGAGAAACTCTATGGGGTAGCTACAGATGATCCTCCCTGATTCGCTGATATTTCAAACTACCTTGCAGGAGGAATCATACCAAAAGATATGAGTTACCAATAAAAAAAGAAATTTTTTGCGGATATAAAAAATTATTTTTGGTATGTCCCTTTCTGTATAAATGTTGCAATGATCAACTCCTAAGGAGATGGGTTCCTGACTCTGACACCATGAATATTCTCTTCCACTGCCACACATCTCCTTATGGAGGACACCATGGAATTGAGCGAACGGCTGTGAAGGTGCTTCAATCTGGATTCGTTTGGCCCCATCTATTCAAGGATGCCGCTAATTTTGTCAAAAGTTGTGACAAGTGCCAAAGAATCGGGAATTTAACAAAAAGGGATGAGCTTCCTTTAAATGGGATTTTTGAGGTCGAACTATTCGATGTTTGGGGAATTGACTTCATAGGACCCTTCCCCTCTTCCCAGGCCAAACTGTATATCCTTGTGGCAGTTGAATATGTTTCAAAATGGGTTGAAGCTGTAGCATGTATCAACAATGATGTTAAAATTGTGATCAAATTTCTCAAGGAACACATGCTAGCTAGATTTGGAACACCTAGATTCTTGATCAGTGATGGGGGAAAACACTTTTACAATAGGCAGTTAGAGAATATATTAAAAAGCTATGGGATAAGACACAAGGTGGGTACACCCTACCATCCTCAAACCAGCGGGCAAGTTGAAGTCTCCAATAGAGAACTAAAACAAATTTTAGAAAAAACTGTAATCCAAAATAGAAAAGACTGGACTTCAAAACTCCAAGATGCCCTTTGGGCTTATAGAACTGCTTTCAAGACCCCTCTAGGAATGTCCCCGTATAAGCTCGTTTATGGAAAAGCATGTCACCTTCTGGTGGAACTTGAACACCATGCCTTTTGGGCAATAAAGAAATTAAATTTTGACCACCAAAAGGCAGGGGGGTAGAGACTGCTGCAACTAAATGAACTTGATGAATTTAGGTTAAACGCCTATGAGAATGCCAAGTTGTATAAAGAAAAAATAAAAAAATGGCATGATAAGCTAATTAAACCTAAGCACTTCCAACCAGGAATGAAGGTATTGCTTTTTAACTCTAGATTAAGACTCTTTCCTGGAAAACTAAAATCACATTGGACAGGACCATTCACCATCACTAAAGTTTTTTCTCATGGAGCTGTCGAAGTTGCCTCAAATAATAGCTCTTTCAAGGTGAATGGAAATCGTCTAAAGTTTATACTTGGAGGAAGGAGACTTTCAAGAGAAGGGAGGGTGGACCCTTCAAGACCTCCCAGATGATAGAATCACATAAGCTCTTTCCTGTGTCAAGCTGAGACACTTAAACAAGCGCTTGTTGAGAGGCAACCCAAAAATTAACTAGGTTGTATTTGTTCTTTTTCATTTTTTTTTTTATCCTTATTGTAGTTTGTTTTATTTTTGAGATTGCAATTTATGAATTCTCATATGCCCGCATTTATTGAGTTATTCTTTAGTGACATATTTTTTTCTGAATTTTTCAAAGAAATGAAAATCACAAAAATGTAAAAAAAAATCAAATGAGATATAAGTAAAAGAATGCTTAGCAAAAAAAAATGATTAAATAAATTATTATGCAATCAAATGTCAGATTGAGGAATGAATGGAGGAAAATCTAAATCTCCAAAAATTTAAATAAATGCTTGAGCTAAGTGTGGGGGAAGGCATATGATTTAAACTAAAAGAATATGGAATATATTCTAAATGGAGTGTGCTAGGCTCCCGTAGGACTTCATGATCACAAAGATATTAGGGATGAAGAAAAATGTCTCTCCTTAAGGATGAAAAGAACAAAATATTTATGAAGAAAGGGATGATGAAAAATATCTCTCCCAAGTGATCAAAATAAGAAAGGATGAAGAAAAATATCTCTCCTTAAACTTTTTCATCTTTGTGATTTATAAGAAGGAGCACATATGGCACAACTTTAAGAATCTCTAAACTATATCTTTAGTCTAAAAATTCAAAATGTATGGAACCCATCACCTATTTTCAAGCATTAAAAAATTCAAACATTTGGAGATTTAGTGACTTACCACTTTAGTGACTCAATTGAAAACATTAAGATTGCTACAATGTTCATTTAATTCTTTATTGTCATGCACATATTTTCACTTGTACTTATTTCAAATACATCATTGTGACTTTCATCCATTCAAATACAGAAAAAATTATCATTTTGAGCTTACTCGAGGACGAGCAAGAATTTAAGTGTGGGGGTGTGATGAATCCATAAATTGTATCTAAAATAAATGGGAAAATTCATTTATTTAAGATATTTTTTTGATGTTCCTAAATCAAATTTCTATATCCTTTTCAGGAAATGGAATCCAAATGAGCTCTAAGGCATTTCTATAATTTTTCTAAAAATCTAACAAGGAATTCCGCTACAGCGCGCTGCAGCGTGCGGTCGCGTGCCGCAGCGGGCTGCAGCGAAAACATTTAAACTATATTAATAGGGGCTCAGCTAATTGAATAGTATTTCTTGCGGAATTTACCGCTACCGCGTGTGGTCTTGCGTTGCCGCAGTTTATCGTGGAAACATTTAAAACTTTGTTAAACAGGCTCCGAAATAATTGAATAGTGCTTTTCGCAGAATTCACCGCTACAGCGCGCGGTCGTGCGCGGCAGAAGTGTACCGCGGAAATATTTCTGATTATTAAATGGGGGCTCAACTAATTGAATAGTATTTTTTGCGGAATTTACCACTACATCGCGCGGTCGCGCGCGGGCAGCGGCTTACCGCGGAAGACTTGGCTATATAAATCAGGCCACCCAACTAATTGAACAGTGTTTTTCGCTGAATTCCCCGCTACAGTGCGCGGTCGCGCGCCGCAGCGGTCTACCGCGGAAATATTTCTATATACAATCAGGAAGAGGAACTACTTGAACAGTGCTTTTCGCGGAATTCCTTGCTACAGCGCGTAGTCGCGCGCTGCAGCGGTCTACCGCGGAGGACTTGGCTAAAATTGCTTGGGACCAAGGTATGCTAAAGCACGATAGAGGGCGCTACTGCGCGCTGCAGCGGCCCACCGAATTTTTTCCCAAGCCATGCATTTAATGCGGCTGGAGACATGACCTCTATCCTGAATGTTGTCTCCAGCCACCATACCCTGCAGCAGCCATTTTTGTAAGCCTTGAGGCGAAATTGTGGCTAAAAAAATGAGATTATTGTCATCTCACCCTAAATTAAAAATTAGTGCAATGATGAATTCAGCATTTTTAATAGAAATTTTGGTTGCTTATGGAGGAGAGGAGCATGCAGCCCCCCCTTCCTATAAATACCCCTCCTCTTGATTAGAGGAGGGTTCGCAAGTTTAGCAAAAATTCTCTAAGTAAGAAGGAGAGTCAAAGGAGGAGAGAACTCTCCAAGGGTGGCAAGGCAAGCTTTTGCAAAAGGAGAAGAGGAAGAAGGCAACACTAGCAATCTAAGGAGAAGGTAATTAGAAGGAGAAGAAGAATTCCGGAGAACTTCTATGAAGCATTCCTAGTATCTTCTAAACTCAATCTTGTATTTTCTTTTTGGTGACTATGAAAGGGTCTTTTGCTACGTATGTGACTTCCTTATTTTCTTGTGTAATGAGTAGCTAAACTCGCCTTGGGGAAGGTTGGGATGAAGTCCCATTTTGCATGATATAATATTGATGTATGAATGTTTTCCCTCAAGCACAATGTATTTGTGATTAAAATGCCTTTCTAAGAAATTTCTATCTAATTAGTCTTGAGGTGTTTATAAGAAAAGTACTAAAGAATCCAAGATCTAATTGTCTTGTGCTTCTTAGCTCACCTTAGGTTGGATGCTAGATTTTGACTGCATGAAAGCTTAGAACCATATGAGAAGGATCTTGGGCTCAATGCACCTCAATCTAAGCTCAACCAAAGAGTTGATGCAAGTGATGCAAAGACCCACTAATTGAGCTCCTTAGCTCCACATAATTGAGATTGAGAAATGAAGTGTTGAGTGCTCATAAACTAAGTGACATAGTCATTGATCCCAACATGTGATTCTCTCATCTCAACTATGTGAGATGCGAAGTGATGCTCATTGTGGAAAATCAATGCTTGTGAGATCTAGAGATTTAAGAAAATTTAAACTCTCCTTAAATAAGGAGAAAATGAATTAACTTTAATTCTCAAGAATCTTACAAGAATCCTTGTGCTAAAGTAGAACTGAATGTGACTTTATTTTGTGCACAAGATTTGAACTTGTAAGCCTTTGAGCTAGACTAAAGGACAACAATGTGTACTTGATTTCAATTAAACTAAATGATAAAGCTTGAGAAACAAATCTACATAAGTATTATATTATTGCATGTGGGATGGGCCCAACTCTCCTCTCCCTTTAAATATTGTTATTTACTTAGTGAATATTCATGCTAATTTAGACCAACCAACCAATACATATTATAGCTTAAACATTAGTGAGAATAGATACACTTTAGTGCCAAATAATCCAATTCTCTGTGGTTCGATAAATTCCCAGAAAGTCACACTTTCCACTTATTACTTTAGACCACGTACACTTGCGTGCAAGCGCAGACGTGCATTTATAGTCTGTCGGCGAGTCTAGCTAAAGACGTTAAATTAAGCGCTTCTTAGGAGGCAACCCAAGAATAAAAAATATATATATATTTGAGCAGTGCTACAGCGTGCTGCAGCTGAAATACCGTGCCGCAGCGAAAATTTTGCTATAGAGCGTCGTAGCGGAAATTTTGCAATAGCGCGCCGCAGCGGAAAATTCGCTATAGCGCGTTGCAGCAAAAAATCCACGATAGCGCTCTGTAGCGGTCTACTCTAGTTCCAAAAATTTTGACTGCCTTGGAATTCCTGCAGTCAAAAAGGTGGGCGAAAAAAGCTACCTCCCCTACACATGGATCATCACATTGATGGCATGAAGAAGACCCATTGACCATACACTCTCTTGCCTTAGAATTCCTTGTCTATTTAAGGGAGGCAAAAGGGGGGGGGGGGGGGGTGGGGGGGGTTATCCTTGCATCTTCTAAGTTTTTTTACTCCCTTGCAAAATTCAGCTCTCCTCCAACTTCTTCATCATGACTTCTGGCAAGAAAGGGATTCCTAGAAAGAAGGCTGAAGCTTCTTCTTCTGGTGGAACCTTTAACCAGAAAAGGTTCTCATCTGTTGAAGCCGAGCACCGATTTTTATCCTTAACTTCTCAGCGAAAGTTAATTTTGGAGAAGATCTTCAGTAGCTACTTGCCCGTTCCAGTGGAGCAAGTTGACCCTCGGAGATGGAGGGAGATGGTAACCAAGAGATCTCCCACATACCCATCTATAGTCTAGGAGATTTATGTTAATGCTATTAACGCGGCCGGACAGAGGATCTTTTGTAGAGGTAAGGGTGTCACCCTTGGGATTGCTCAAATTGAGCAATTCTATGGGCTTGAGGAGGTAAGTTCTTGCTCTTACCATGAACTTTTGGAGTCTCACCAAGATCCCCTTGATCTTGTTACGGAACTCATCCACGAAGACAATGACTGGGAGGGAGGATTCCAAATTAACGGATACAAGTAGTGCATGGCTGGTTTTCATTTCCAGCTTTATCATGCATACGAGTCACTTAACTGAAGTGACCCGTGCCTGACCACTCCTCTTGTGCTTGTTGGTTAGGCTGGGCGAGATCCGCATCTCGAGTATTATATTTGAGCAGCTCTAGAAGGCTCTCGAGAGACCCTGCGCTGTATTGGCCTTCGAGTCTTTGATATCAAGGATTTGCGAGGCCCAAGGGGTCAAAATCCTCTCCTCGAATACCGTCGTTTCCCCCGGCACCGCCCTTACACCTTTAAATCTGAACGTTCGAGCTAGTGAATGGAAGCTACCCAAGAAAAGGAGGGGTGAGCAAGGGGAAAAATTCACTCCGTCTGACCAATCTCTCACCAACAATCTGTTGCTGCACCTCCACAATTAGCAGGCTGATCTTAACAAGGCCCTAGCCGCCGACATGCGGTTCTTTAAACAAGAACTCATCCAGTAGCATCACTTTCAGTCCGAATTTCATGAAGCCCTCGGACTGATGTTCGAGGACTGGAGCTTGCAAGGTGTACCGGACCCTTCTGTGTTGCCAAGACCGCCTATCTGTGCATCCATTCCTGACTCATGCTACCCTTACAAATTCGCCTATGTGAAAGAAGAAGAAGAGGAGGAGGAGACCCGCAAATAAATAGGTTGTCTTTTTTTTTATTTATTTACTAGTTGTTTTTGTACTTTTCCCTTTAATGTATTTTATTTTATTTTTGAGGAATGAAATTTTGAATTCACATATTCCCAAATTTTTCTAGTATTTAAAGATGACATAAGTTTTCTGAATTTTTCATGATATGAGAGTCACAAAAGTATCAATAAAAAAGATGAAACGAAATAAAAGGGTGCTTAATAAAAAGTGATCAAATGTATTGATAACATTAAAACTTTTTAACTAAGGAACGAATTAAGGTTAATCGAGTCTCCAAAAACTTAAGTCAATGCTATGAACTAAGTGTGGGGGAAAGCATTGGACTAATGACTAGAGATTATGGTAAATACTCTAAAAGAGTGTGCTGGGCTCTCATAGGACTTCATGATCACAAAGATGTAAATTGGGAATGAAAAAAAGTATCTCTCCCTAAGAATGAAAAAAAAAAAGGGGATGATGAAAAATATCTCTCCCAAATATAAGAAATGAAAAAAGATGATGAAAAATATCTCTCCTTTAATATTTTCATCTTTGTGATTCATAAGAAGGAGCACATATGGCACAAAACTATTGAGTATTTTGCTACCTCTCTAGTCTAGGTTTCCACGGAACCTTCCTCATTATATAGTAATAAGCATAAAAATCAAATACTTGGAGATTAACTGATTAATCTTGCTTCATGTCCAAGGTTAGATTATCTAATGCCCAATGGTTTAGATCATTTCAGTTAAGCACATACCTTAAATTACAAATCAAAATCTAGGTTATCTTTTGTTGACTATCATATCTAAAAAACAAAAAAGTACATTTATGAGCTTACTCGAGAACGAACAAGAATTTAAGTGTGGTGGTGTGATGAATCCATAAATTATCTCTCAAATAAAGGAATATTTTATCCCAAAATTGCTCCCTGAATCAAATTTTGTCTTTCTTTATAGGAAAAATGCCTACCCAAAGAATTCTGAGCCATTTGAGCAATTTTCCAATTTTTTCTAAAGGAAATCGCTGTCGCGCGCTACAACGGGCCATCTTGCAAAATGTGGGTGCTATCATGCGCTGCAGCGGGCCATCATGCGAAACGCGAGCGTTATCGTGCGCTTCAGGGGGCCATCTTGCGAATCGCTAGCGCGCCGCGCGCTGCAGCGGAACAGTTTGCAACCGCGGGCGCGATCGCACGATGCAGTGGGGCATTTTGCGAAATGCTGGCACTGCGCGCTACAACGGAGTGCTTTGCAAAATGCTAGCGCCACAGCGCGCTGCAGCGGGTCACTTTTCGAAAAATGGATGCAATCGCACGCTGCAGTGGGCCTCTTTGCAAAATTGTTTCTGCTATAGCACGTTGCAGCGGCCCACCGCAATTTTGTCTAGCATAAGCATTAATTGCGGCTAGGACAAGTCCCCTAACCAGCCTCTTGTCTGCAACCATCATTCCTCCTGCTGCATCTCAGTTTTTAATTGAAAAAATGATCTTTTGAGATGATGTAATGGCTAAAACAATGGAAAGAATTTGTCACCTCATCCATCAAGTGGATTTTGCCATCATTACTCAGATTTTTAAGAAGCATTTACTGGAAGAATGAAGAAGCAGTCCCTCATCTATAAATATCACTCCTCTTGACTATAGGAGGGTTCCCAAATTTGCTCACTTCACTAAGTAAAGAAGGGGGCTGCATAGAAGAGAAGAAAAACTCCCCAAGGGTGGAGAAGCTCAACTTGCTAAGGAGAAGGAGGAGAAAGGCAGCACTAGCAACCTAAGAAAGGCACTTCAAGCAAGGAGAAGAAGAGTCCGGAGAACTTCCAAGGAACGTTCCTAGTATTTTCTAGGCTCTTATTTTGAATTTCCCTTCTTAGTTGATCATGAAAGGGTCTTTATCCATGTATGTGTTCTTTTTTATCTCTTTCATAATGAAGAGCTAAACTTCCCTTGGGGAGGGCTGGGGTAATCCCACAAGTTTTGATAGTTAATATAAATGTATTAGTTTTCCTCAAGTGTTAGTAAAGATTGTGATCTTAATGCCTTGCTAAGAAATGTATAATTTTATTATTGGACTTGAAATATGAATCAAAAGACTAATGTGTCTTGTGCTCCATAACTCACCTTAGTTTAGATGCTAGATTTATGAGTGCACGAGAGCTTGGAACTATGTGAGAAAGTTCTTGAGCTTAGTACACCTTAATCTAAGCTCAACTAATGGGATGATGAGTGTGATGCTAAAACCCACTAATGAAGCCCCATTGCTCAACATAATTGAGAGAGGGAATGGAATAATTGTGTGCTCATGAATGAGGTGACATAGTCATTGAGCTCAATAAATTCAACCTCTCATCTCAGATATGTTTGATGCACATGATGTTCTTAATGGAATCAATGCTTATAAGATCTTAAAAATTAACAACCCTCATCTCCATGATCAAGAGATGAGATAAAAATTACAAACCTAAAATCTTATAGGGATCTTTGTGCTAAAATAGAACTAACTGTGTGTTCATTTCAAGCACATGATTTGAACTTGTAAATATTTGAGATAAACCTCAAGGAAAAACAATGTGCACTTGATTAAAATCAAAGTGAATGAAAGATGAATGCTTGAGGAGGCATCATATCTAAGTAATCCATTATGTCATGTGGGAGACACCCAACTGTCCTCTTCCTATTATTTTACTATTTTCTACTAAGTGATTGTTTTGCTTGTTCTGGAACCAAATTAAACAAGTTATCGATAGCTTCAATATTAGTGATAATAGATATACCTTAGTAATAAAACATACAATTCTCTGTGGTTCGATAAATCCCGAAAACTCAAACTTTCCACTTATTACTTCAGACCACGTACACTTGTGTGCGAGCGCATCCGTGTATTTACAGTCTGTCAAGTACATATGCATGATTAGTATGTCCTAGGAAGGGTTACTATAAATACTTAGTTTGTTTAATTGCACTTATGATAATACTAAGGTAAGGGATGGAATCCATTTACAGTTTATTCTCTCAAACTAAGCTATTAAATCCCTAACTTATAACACACTTTGAACTTGGGATGTTTATCCTAAACTAAACTATACTTATCTAATTTCCTAAGTCAAGAATGAAACTCTATAGTTACATTCAGAGTAAATCAACCAATTCCATATTCAACCAAATACATATGTTCTATAGATATGCACAATAATCCCCATATGATAATACTAAGGTTCTCATTCTAACAATCTATTTAATGAACAAGGAGTTACAAGCTAATTAATTCTTTCTCCATTGTGTTAAGTCCTAAAATGGCTCCATGGAAGTGATATATAAGTCTTTCAATTTATGATACTACCATAAGAGATAGTCTCACACTAAGTTTCTTTAAGTATTTTTACCATAAGGCATAGGGACAATTATTTATAATTGTTAAGGTTCATCTAAGATCCTGCCTCAAAAGGAGACAAATAAGGTAATTCTCTACCTCAAAATAGTACTACTTAGATATAGAGTATTCACTTAAACTTAGACTTATCTTTATACCTTAAATATTTAAGGCTGCTAATTATCACATTTAAATCACAAGTCTTAAGAAACTAAGATGATGAAATCTCATGCATGTTTACAAGTTAAATCATATGATTTAGATGAAAAAGTCAAGCATGCAATTCTTCAAATAATATCTTAATCATCGGCACTTGAATGGTAGGGTAAAATCATACAAGTATTGGGAATTGATTGTTTGCAAATCAATTATACTTTAGTGGGGACTATTTTATGCTAGTTATCTTGATTATGAGAAAATCAATGATCTTAAGATTAAAAAGATGATTAACCACATGAGTTATTATCAGATTTAAATCTTCTAGTTTACTAGCCTATAGTCAATATGAAATCAGTAAGTATTAATCTAACCTATGCAAATTAAAGTGCACAAAAACATCATTAGTAAAAGTTAAGTTTGATTAATTTTTAAAACTCATTTAAATAAGATTTGAATTAGAAGATCTAGATAAAGGTTTAACTTACAAAAATTTGAGAAGCATATCTACCATTAAGTTACTTGGTCCTTATATTAAAGTCAAAATCAACAATAATTCCCATTTTAATTAATTCAAGTACTTATTTAAGTTAATTAAGATTTCACCCTAATTATGAGAGATTGTAACATCTCTAATGTCGTTACCCATCAATGAGTGACTTAATTGACTCCAAACCTCTTACATTACTCTTATAATAGTGTTAAGAGCCTTCACCTCAAATTTCATGCGATTTGGAGACTGTTTGACAATTTCTAATATTTCCTAGTTTTCTGATAATTCTAAAAATACCAAATTTATTTAGACCTCATAATCGAAAACGGAGTCCGCCATTGGACTCACCACACCCAAATTAGCTATGGGTGGTATTTTGGAAGTGTTGGGAGTCATCAAATTTTTCACGAATATTTTATTAATATTTTAATACTTAGAAAATTAGGTAGATTAAATACACTTCCAATAAAAAATCTGATTTCCTTTTTGAGTTCCTCACCCCTCAATTAAGTAAAGGTGAAATTTTGGAATTTTTTGGAGTGTGTTTGAGTATTCAAAGTTGATTAAATAAATTGATTTAAATTAATTAATTAAATATTGTATTGAATAATCTAAATATATGATAAATTAAAATTATAAATAGCTTTTAATAAAAAGGCACAAATCTTGTGTAAGGCGCCAAACACAAAACAGCGTGTTCCCCAAATATCATCCGTTGATTCTTTTTATTTTAATCAAACAGCAGACATCCAATCATGCGCTGAAAATGGAGAACTGTCTGATCTAATATTCAATTGGACAGCTCTCGCAGGTTCACTGTACGTCTTCCAAGGACAATTCCGCCATGATTGCCTGTGATAGGCCGAATGGTCCTTGCTTTCCAGCTGCCCTCCTACATGACTATAGCCTCGTGTACTCCCTTGTTTTCACATTCTTTTTCTCCTATTCTTACACTTGCTTGGAGATAACCAAGGTGAGCTATGATCGAGCGTTTCCATAGGGAACTTTGAAACTGCTGCTCGGATTTACCTTCAAACATCCTTGTGTGCTTTATCAAGTACGTTCTTCACTTCACAACCTATTAATACATTTTCATTTCTTCCATAACTTATAAATTAGTTATCCAATATATAAGATATTATATACCAAATCGATCACAAAAAATGTGTAGAATATGGATATGCCAATTAAATTCTGTTTAGATGTTTTTATATTTAATCATTATTTTAGATTAAATAAATAATTCAAATTTAATCTCAAACTTACTAGTGACATAACTTGATATACTCATATCCAAATTGGACATTTAAATAGTCCATCTCACTCACAAAAATGTGAGGAACATTAATATGAGATCAAACTTAGGCTTTGATTCTTAGATCTCCTAATGATATTTTAACCCCAATTAGGACTCCTTCCAAACCTTAGAAAATTAATGTTGTCCAAATTCAATGTAGTTAGTGTCATCTTACTCCTTTGGATATAAGGATCACATTAACATGTATATCAAATCATTTGGACAACATTTGGACATTATATGTATTTTGCTCTTAAATCTAAGTTAAATGTTAATTTCTTAATCTTTCATTAATGCTTATTTTAGGATGTGTGAACCCTAGGATAGCAAACTTATATCATTCATTATCTCACATATAGTTTTAAATTGTATGTGTAAATATTACATTTTCATAAATGTGATGATTAGAATTGTTAAATGCTCATTCAAGTTAAATTTTCTCCATTATAGAATTACATAGAATTTGATTAAATTGAATTAAATGCACATATCTTTTTAAATTGAATTATTCATAATATTATCAATAGCTCTTATATCAATGTGAATTATGAATTGTAAATTTGAGATGCTTATAACTTTTATAAATGATCCTTTTCATGTGTAAGAGAAATTGTATGAGATTGTGTAAGTTAGAATCATCTATATCATTGTTGATAGTTTCCATTAGTTATGAAATGTGGATATTGTAAATTTAATTTGAATAATTGCATAGTATATATTAAGTTTAATTCATCTATTTCAAACATAATTCATATGGAATTTAGATTTGTTTATTAGACGTGATAGTATTATTATGTTTCAAATAATTTGAAATGTGAAGCCACATGTAAATTGTTCATGTTGAGACTTAATTAGAACTAATGTATTGTGCTTAAATTAAGTTGATAGTTCTTTAAATGAATTGTTCTTTCCTTTCATCTCATAGCAATTAGATGAACTATATGATTATCTTATGCTTTGTTTTAATTGGTGAATGTAATATTCATAATTATGGAATGTAATTTCAATTACTTATCTCATGCTAGGATTAAATTGGAATAACCAATCCTATGTAATGGATTGACTTAAAGTTAGCTTTATATTATTGATCTTTCCAATTAATCTTCAAAATAAATGGAAGACTTGCATGTTAATGTACTTTGTGTTTCTTTTGAGTAAATATAGTAGAGTTCATGCCAAAAATATTTGAATAGGAATTACATTCCTATGTCTCTACATGTTTTACTTCTCCTTTAGTTACATGTTAGATTTAATTGAGAATCTTTTAATTACTTTTATATAAAATTTTAGCTTAATACTTCCAATTACTAAGTTAAAGTTCCTTAAAAGAAATCATAATAAGACTAGTGCTCAAACAATCACTTAGATAATTAGCACATATTCCAATAGTCTTTAACCTTCCAAATTAGTTCTTAATTAATTAAAATAGAGAACAATAGCTCTATTTCATGCTTTAAATAATCTATATATTTTTAAATACCTATAACTATAAATGAATTATTACTTGTATGATATAATCTACTTCTTTCCTTACTTTTAAATACTCAACATCAATTAATTATAGATAACTTCATGATTGAATTAAGTTAATACTTACTAGTCTATGAGCTAACTAGATGAAACTAATAGAATTTCCTTTAGCTTATACTTTCATTAGCCTATCAAATTATAAATCTTACTCTCCTTACTAGTTTCCTTAATCTTTAATTATTAATCTATTTGATTTGATTAGATTAGGACTAGTATAAGATGAATTTCATTTACATGAAAATACTATTTTTCAAACTTCTCTTTCTTCTATTATTAATTATAATTGACTTAAGGATAAAAATCTATAAGTCAATTGGAAGCTCAATTAGCTTTAATCATTAAGTAGATCATTGAAAATTTAGATAACAAAAAGGATATCACATAGTTTACAATTATTGAAATTGATTGAATGCTTGCTTAGCTTTGAGCCTTTTTCTTTGAACATTCATACAAGATCATGGTGCATAATTAAAACTTTCATAAAACTTTATGGGGAATTCCTTATGGCAATTTGAACAAGAAAGATAGCCCTTATAATAGGACTTCACATTTTAGATAGGGTAAATGTGAAGGTTCGACCCCCACTGTATCTAGTTAGGCAGACATGCTTAACTCCTCTTCCTATTATGTTGAATACTGCCACAGAATGAGATAGCTTCTAAATATAACTTCAACTAATAATATAAGAGTTTTTTTACAATCTTACTGATTATAAGATCACTTCATAACTATTTAGTTATGTTTACTTTTCATAGTTCTAGGCTATGTTTATCTTAGACTAAGAGTCTATGATACTTCTTTACTTTTTATGCTTTACACTCTCTATTTCCAATATTATGTTTTGCTTATTTATAGTTTATTAAAAATATAATGCATGTTTTTTAATTTCATTTAATGCTTCTCTGTATTTTGTTTGCTTACTTAGCATAATTTTTCATTGAACATGTATTACTTTTATTCATTTACTTTAAATGCACATAGTAGTTTCTAGCATTTATGATGCTTTTCCCTTACCATTTTTGGATGTAGGCTAGGACTTACATACAAGTGAGTATTTTTACTCAGCTAATTTCATTGTATCTTCTTTACAGTTATGTTTACTTCTTTTTTCCCTTACTTGATAACTTTTATAACTCTGCTGCTTAGTTTAAATTGTAAATTAATGCTTATGATATCCAATTAACTTAAGATATATCTAATCTTAAAATGTGCTTAGACTGTTTAGTCTAACTACACTTTTTCTTTTATTGGCTTTGCCTTATCATATTTAAATACCAAAACATGATAGATCAATAGCTCTTTGATTCAGGTAATGTAGGTCCAAGTGCTTGAAGAGCTTATAAAGAATTTTGCTTCCGCTTAATTTAAATATTTACTTGCATTTTATTACAAATAAGAGAGTGACTTACTTCTTTTTTGTAACAACCCTGGGTTGTTACCCTATTTACTTCCTAACCTAATTAAGTATTAATTGTGATCCTATTACTTTTAGAATAATAAGTTAAGTTAATCCTAAAAATTTGAAGTCAATTGGACTTCTCTAAGTCAAGTTAGCATTTTGATCAATCTAGATGCCCCATATTAGACCTAAAATATTTTGATCTCAGAATTAAAATTAGATTGCATTTTTGAATTCCTCACCCCCAAATTAGCTAGGGGTAAAAGTTTGGTGAAATTTGGAGATAATTTAGGTCTTAATTCAAATTAAATTAATTTGGTCTAATTGCATTTTATGGCTGTGGGGCCCCCGTACTGACAATAGGAAGTACGGTGCTCCAACTGTGGCAAAACCCCAACTTAAGTAAAATTAGGTGAAAACCCAACTTGTCTTAAGCCAAGTACTTGTCACCAGAATACTATAAACATTCATCAATATATATACAAATATCAAAGTGGCAGAAGCAATAGGTGTGTAGTAACATCCATAAGCACAACATAGTAGAGAAAAGAAAACAATATAGTAACTCATCACAATGCAGAAATGAAATACATCCAGAATTAATCATTACAAACTGAATTTAAAAGAAAATGCAAGGGTCTCTCAATCCCACTAAAAAGAAATGCAAAATCTATCTAAACTGCAACAGCAAGGTCCTCCTCCTGAACCGGCTACTCTCCTACAGCATTGCCCAGGAACAAGTCTGAATCTGATATTTGTCAATATCACAAATGCGAGGACCCCAGCCAACAAAATAAAAAGGTTACAGTTAGACAATTGTTTAAGTACATTTTAGGCTATTCTAATGAACTAAGTATTTAAAGATATCACATTTAAATTTACTAAGCATGCAAGCTAATTATGGGTACGACATGCTATGAAGAAATGGGGTAACTATAAACTATCCATTTATAGCAAGCAATTAGTATGTAAAATAGCATACAGTGCAAAATAAACAAGGTGAGGGTAAAAGCTAAGAGTAACAGCAACTATAATATAATTCTGAATCTAATATGCTTATGATCACATTGAAACATGCTGATTATAAAAGAATACATGTGCTGAAAATAACATGAAATTCTAACGTCCTAAACATGCCAATATACATAAGTAAGCCATCTGAATATACATACAATATGCTAATTAATACCAAAAAAAAGAAAAGGCCACTGAGATATGTGGCAAAAGCAGAGCAAGCTATGTAATGTAAAGCCACTGAGACATGTGGTAAAGCAAACAAATACTGCAAGTAAGGCCACTGAAGCATGTGGTAAGGCAAGAAAAAAACAAGACTGAAAAATCAAACTAGAGTAGCAATAAGCCTAAGACATAGTATTGCCATACCAGCCAATAGGCCATACAGGGCCTCCAAGATCAATCAGTACCCAGCCTAGACATCCAAATATGCTAGGCTTGAGTCCATCCTATACAATACTAATAATGAAGAGACTAAGCTAGGACACACTCTACTAACTGAAAGTACTGCAAGAACCAGATGAATTATATGCTTTACAAACACTAACTTAGGATGTATCATCCATATCCTAAGTCCTCCTATTATGCTCAATGAATAAGGCTCAATATCCAAGGTATGCCAAGCAAATCTAGTCAAAGTAAGCAAGAGACTCAATCTTGACTTATGTGATATCTGTTGTTGTCTATTTATCTAATCTAACTACTCTGATAAGGTATAAGTTTATGATCTCCAATATCCAGCTATCGAGTAGAATCTCAGATTTATGTCCTTAAAGTTAATATTAGAACCTAACAAGTTCTAATCCAAAATCATATGATTACTATAAGGTTTAAGTAAATAAATTAATGACCTAATTTGTTAATAATTTACTCTCTTACCCAAATCTTGATTAAGTAAATCAAGATTTAGGGATTTTGGACTTAAACCCCACTTTGTGTTCAAATCTAAAATCCAAGGTGGTGCCCTGACTAGGATCTAGGGTTCACATTTTATCCCTAAGTTAAGGATAAAGAATCCTAGAAACTAAAAAGATTCAGGTACTAAGAACTTAGTGAAAGGTTATTCTACTGATCATAAGATAAAATAATTAATTAAGAACTTGAGAATCTAAGATCTATATTCAACCTTTTAGATAACTTCATTATCTTATAGATTGAATCATCCTATACCCTCATTAAAGGTTTCAAAGGATTAAACAATGAATCATTTAAGGAAGTTCAATTGGAGGTAGTTCAATTCAAGTAGAAGATCTAAAGTCTAAGATCTAAGATCTAAGATCTGATTATTTGATCACTTTAGACTTAAGTTAGGTTTTTATCTTAGACTTTACTAATTGCATCTCTTTTGGCATTTTAGTTCATAACTAACTAAATTGAACTTATTAAAGTGAGATTTAACCATTGAATTTATTAGATCCAAGTATTAAGGCCAAGTGACTTCTTTAGGATCACTTAAGATTTAAATGTCTTAATTAGGGCAAATTAAAGATTCTTAAATTAATATCTATATTAATACATTATTAGTTTAAGAGTTCAGAGAACATTAAAATCTAACTAAGAATAATTTATTGAATTTCTCCCAAGATTTAAGGGGTACTTAAGTACATTTTGGTCAAAATGACCAAAATGCCCCTCTTAAGGCAAAAATTGGGATTTTAGGGTTTAGTTATCCAAATTAAATTTAATCTATTTTAATGTGTTTCATATGGATTAATGAAGTGGGAAACACACTTAACTTAGGTTTTGACAACTTAATTAAGTAATTAGCACTAATCACTCATTTAAGCCAATTAGGGTGATTAGTGAATTTAAGGCATTCTAGGGAAATCCAGCCTTACCCATAGGTTACAATAGACTTAGGATAGCATTAGGGATTAAATTACCCAAAATTAGAGACTAAATTAGGGTTAAGTTACTAATCCATAATTTGGGTGATTAAGGAGTGATTAAATAAATTAAGTGTCCAAAATTGGTTTTAAGGGACTGAAATTGTTCTCTAAGGTTTACTGAGCAATCAGAGCCGTTAATCAATTAATTTGGTTATTAATTGAATTTAATATGATTTAATTAAAAATAGAAAAGGTTTAATCAATTATTTTAAATCCAACAATTAGATCTGTGATTTTATTTTATATTCAGATTTCTTGTATTATTCTAATTCAAATGGTATATTGGATCATACCATTTGAATCTGTATAACTAAAGTTATTTAATTAATTTAATCTGTATTTTTATTTAAATTAAAACTATAGGAATTGATTTATTAAATTAATAACCATAGAAAATGTCGTTTTATAATTCATTAATAGCCGCGGCCCGAAATCAAAAGGCGCGGGTCACAGGTCGGCCCGACCTGTGACTTCATCTTCCTCACCTCGACGGGCTCCACCCTAATGGAACTTCCACGCTGAAATTCTCCCTTCTCCGGCCACGCCATGCCTAACGCTCGACGGCTACACCTTCAAGAGACTCAGACACATCGACTGAGATAACAACCCCCATCTAGGTCCCTCTAGATCAGTGGGGTGCTACTCGACCGAGACACCTTCGTCACAGATGATTAGGGTTTACTGTGAGGAGTAAATTCTCCTCACAAAGGCAACCATTTGGCCAAAGATCGATCCCTACACCATTCTGGTGGTGAGGCGGATCGAAACCCTCTGGCCATATGCCTTGGGGTGCCCTGGATCTTCGGGTCCTTACTCGAGCTGGGCTGTGAGCTCGAGGCGTAGACCAGACAATCGAAGGATAGAAATAGGCTATCCCAAACCCTATGGACAATAACACTAGGTTTCCTAAGTGACTACGACTACCTAGACGACATCCAGAGGCTTAGTTCAGAGATAAAATGGAGGATTGAATCAACAGAATTCAATAGCAAAGAGGTTGTACCTGAGGATGGGTTGCAGGCTCAGCTGAGGGAAATTGAAGTGCCTTTGAGCTCCCTGGATGACAGATGAAGGTTCACAGGGGGTGTGAACACCAGATGGGCCCTCAATCAGCGGTTCTAAGCTTCGGGAATGTCGGGAATTTGCCGAGGTGAGATAGGAGCTCCAGGGACTTCGGCTGACATTTGAGGGTTCAGAGTGAGCAAAGGGACTCACTGTGAATCTCTGGAGGTATTTATAGGCCGAAGGAGTTATGGGGGTGGCTTCCAAAGCTCGAGCTTGGGAGAAGAGGCTCAGCCAAGGGTCCTCACCATTTTCTAAAATTTGGAAGGTCCAGGCCTCCCGGGTCGCACTACTAGGCTCAGCCATTCTCGGAAGATCTTAACGGTCTAGGGGACAAGACAGGTGGGAGTGGGGGACAGCGCTGGCATGGCATGGTATGAGCGGATTTTCTGTCGGGCTGGTGATCAGGCAAAGATGATGATCCACAGTGGCAAGGTCCGTCTCCAGCGTCTGATCGCGAGACTGTTGAGGATCGACGGTCTGATGCGGCTCCTGATTAACAGAATCGCGGAGACGATCTCGAACATCAGATGTAAGATGCCAATCGAGTGGCATGGATTTGATCACGGGGTGGGTCATAAGAGTCGTTGGATCAAGAGCGCTAAGATGCGTGCTATCGAATTGGGTGGCTCCACTCATTGCCCCGCTATCGGGACCCCGCAGCAGATCTGCCGCAGTCCCGACAGCAAATCCCGCCATTTTATTTTTAATTATAATTTATTTTAAATATAAATAAAACCAATTAAATAATATATAATTATTCTTAAATATTCTAAATCCAATTTAGGACCAAATGAGCTCCAAAAATTCCCAAAACTTCACCCTTAGCTAATTAGGGTATAAGAAATTCAAAAATGAAATCAATTTTTGATTTGGAGATCAAATTAATTTCGGTATTTCTTAGGGCTTAAAAATGGCCAAAAGTACCAAATTTTCCATTTTAGCTCCGATTGATTCCAAACTTCTAGGGTTAGGTTTAAATGACCCATTGAGTCTAATGGAATCAAAATTAAAGCTTGGTTTAGCTTAATTAATTTAGGTTTAGCTATTATAACAATCGAGTTGTTACAAGGGCTTCTAACAATTTAATTTTATAAATCTACCCTCAACTAATTTACCCATTGGGATTCCGCTGTGGAGCCCGGGTCACGCGACAACAGAATCTCATTTCATCCTGTCGTTCCTCTCTTTGTTCCTACGACTGGGATCTAAGCTCTGCGGAACTGCGGATCTACCATTGGATCCACTCGACCGATCCTATGACCCAGATCACTTCTACTATCGATCGTTAGGATCCGAGCGATCCGAGCTGTTCCGCCATCTGATCAATTGATTAGACGGCATTCGAAGGTCTCGCTACTATGGACCTTTGTCTTCCTCTTATTTGCGCCCGACAGAGAAATCCCCCGTACTGCCAGCTGCCCTTCCTGTCCACCACTCACGCCTTCACCTTAGTAAGGTCGTTAGGACCTCTCCTGTTATGGTTAGGAGTCCTATTCGGGCCTTATGGCCCGACCGAGCTCGAATTAGAAATTTGAGAGCTCGGCCATGTCCCAAGCTCTCGGACCTCCCCAGCCCGATCCAGCCCTCTGGAAGCTTCCCCAAACTCAGCTGAGGCTATATATAACATCAGTATTCCTCCCTCTTCCCCTTTGCTGCTTAATTAAATTCAATTCGTCTCTGCTTTTCCTTTCCCATTGCCGTCTAATCGAGCTCTCTTTGGAAAATTCAGAGCTTGCGAACTGCTGATAGCAGGCTCTCTAGGTGTTTAGGATCCTTTGCACTTTCTAAAAGCTCAGCCAATGCCTGTCCTGCCCTCTATCGATCACCCTGAGCTCAGCCGTCGAACCAGGTACCCCCGCTTGTTCGGTCTAAGCCAATTGGGCTTAGACTTCCTTCCATTTGATTTATAATAATGCATATTGTTGAACCGAACCTAATGCTATTATAATTGTGCCTTGAGCTAGCCTTGATCGATCGAATCAATCAATCAGGCTAAGTCCGTAAGGAAACCTCAAGGCTAAGTAAGGTCTCGGCATTCTAGCCCACCTCAAAACCTCATATCAGAGGGCTTCGATCTGTCTCACCTCCTTGATGGTGTAAGGATCGAGCCCTGGGTCTAGCATGGCCTCGGTGGGGAGAATTGTCTCCTCACGGTAACTCTAGTGGGGTAGCTCTTGGGTGAGTAAGGTATGGCCGATCCAGACCACCTCACAGAGGGCTTTGGGTCTCCATTGATGCGCCTGGCTATGGTGAACGTGTAGTGATCATTTGTTGGTCATGCCGTGGTCTGGGTGCATGAGAATTGGCCGATTAGGGTTTCCCTAATCATGTATTCCATCAGGACGAGGGGTAGGGGATGAAGCCACTATGCGGGTCGGGCCGACCCGTGACCCGCGCGATGCGACGGTGCTGGGTTCCTCGGGCCCCGGCCGACCCGTGTCTTTTGAATTTGGGCCGAACCCATTTTAATAAAATTTGATTAATTGGATTTATTTTCCTTAAGGAATATAATCCAATTAATCTAATCATAGGGAAATTTAATTAGAACAATACATAATAAATTAAGGTGATAACTTTTGATCCATTGATCCAAACCCTATGATATTATATACCAAATTAATCAGAAAATCATCAAGAACCTGAATATAAAATAATATTGAACGTTTAATGGTTCGATTTTTTGTTTAAGCCTAATTATTACATATCTTAATTAGGATTGATTAGCATGTATACTTAGCCAAATTGCATGATTATGGTGTCATTAGATTCCTTATATTTAGTAGAATATTGTGCTAAGTAGTTTAATTTTTTGATCTCTGTATTCTTAATTATGCCCTAATCTTGTAAAACCATGATTCATAAAAATTAGGGTTTCTAGCTATTGGATCTTAGTAAACTTAGTCACTGATTACTTGTATGTTTGTATAGAATTTATTTGCCAAGTTGTATGAAATTTTGATGGCTAAATTTGTAATTTGGTGTTAATCCTTTTGTGTTGGCTTAGGGTTTGATTAGCACTAATTACTTCCTGTTTTTTAAACTTTTCTATTAATATGCTTCATAATAGTGAGATAATTATAATGAACTCATTCATGTCAAAACATAATTGATAAATTTAATAAACTTGAATCTAAAAACTTAATTATCTCAATTATCTTAAGAAGCCTTTGATCTAGTTATTAATACTTAATCTAAGTCTGACATTGCCACCAATAATACATCATTAATACATTGATTTGATATTTGATTTATAAATAAACACTTCATCTTAATAAGATAAGAATAGGGGTTAAACCCTAACCTACTTGATTAAGATACAAACTCCTAATCCCTAAATTAGTTAACTTGATTATAAGATCATATAATTGACATTATTCCAATAATGCATCTGATTTAGTATTGATCTTAAAGCATTGAATTAAACATATTAAGGTAAATGATAAACCCATGTGATTGATTAATCTAAATCTAAGCTTTAAATCTTTGATTTTCTCTTATATAAGACTATTAGCATAAGCTGATTAATAAGCTTGTATTGATTTAACAAATGATCTATCTCTAATAATATTCTTTGATTTAGTCCCATGATTATAGAATAGGATGTGATCAGATGATTTTAATCATCTGATCTATCATTTTAATCCAAAACTAATAAGTAAACCTTGGATATTAACTTAAGAAATAGAAGGGTGAGAGATCTCAAGGATCTTGCTATAGAATCGCTTCTAAAATATTTAAAAGACCTTAAATAATATTACATTGAGGTAGAATCTTAGTTGAACTCTTCAAATCTTAGAAGTTGATCTTAACCCCTCGTGAAAGGAATCACCTAATATACTTAGAATGAAACCTTTTCCTCATGGTAGAATCTATATTGAGCAATCTTATGATCACATTCTTGGAGCCATGTATAGGACTCACCCATTTAGAATAAGGATTGATAGCCTTGATAAATTCTTGTTGAATAAGTAGAATTGCTGAACCCAGATTGTTGGTTGGGTATAATAGGGATCCCATAGTACTAGATTATTCCAATAATATTCAGGATTGGTTGATTCATTCTTATGTAAGGTCATGTTTGTGTTATATCCTACAAGTTTAGTGCTATGATTAGGGAATTTAGATCCTTAATGTGTTTGTATAAAATCACCATCAGGTGATGCCTTCTAATGAATCAATAATTTATATCCTAAATAAAGGAAAAATCTCATTCATATCCTTATTAGAAACATCAATTCTTGATCAAATTCTACTTATTTTCAGGAAAAAAGTGAGCTCAGCAATTTATGGGCAATTAAGGAGTATTTCTGCAATTTTTGGGAGAAAATCGATGTGGCTCGCTAAAGCGCGCTGCAGTGAGAAAGTTTCATAACTCAATCGCTACAATGCACCGCAGCGAGTGAGTTTTCAAAACTCAATCGCTACAGCGGAAGAGTTTTTAAAACTCGATCGCTACAGCGCACTGCAGCGAATGAGTTTTTTAAACTCAATCGCTACAACATGCTATAGTGGATGAGTTTTTAAAACTCAATCGCTACAGCATGCTACAGTGAGAGAGTTTTTGAAACTCAATCGCTACAGCGCACTACAGTGGATGAGTTTATGAAACTCAATCGCTCCAGCACACTGCAGCGAGCAAGTTTTCAAACTTAAAGCCACTACAGCGCACTCCAGTGAAAGAGGTTTGAAACTCAATCACTACAGCGCGCTACAGCGGCACGCTAAATTCCTATCATCTCAGGGCATTAATTGCGACTGAGACAAAACCCCCCAGCCTGCTCCTTGTCTCCCAGCCACCATATCTGCTGCAGCATAATATTTTTTAAAGGAAAAATGAATTTTTTTTTTAAGTAATTTGGTGATTAAAGAATGGAAAAGGGGATGTCTTGCCATGCCTCAAGTGGGCTAAGCACTCATTGCTATAGAAATTTGCAGGGAAGAAGCTAGAATTTAAAAGCAAAGAAGAAAATTTGCTCCTCTATATATGCAGCTCTTCTTCACAAAAGAAGGGTTCCCAATTTTCATCCAAAACTTCAATTTTTAGGGGCTGCATAAAAGAAGAAGGAAACCTCTCCAAGGAGGTGAAAAGGACCAGTGCTAGAGGAGAAATAACCAAAGGCTGCACTAGGGAGCTAAAGGAAAGGAGAAGAGGAAGAAGAGAAGAGATCCAGAGAACCCCAATAAGGGTTGTTCCTAGTAAACTCTTAATCTTGCTTTTGATTTCTATTAGTGGATCATGAAAGGGTCTTCATCCTTATATGTTTTTCTTCTTTTCTCAGCTGTAATGGAAGGCTAAACCCCCTTGGGGAGGGTTCGGCTGAGCCCATTGTGAAATGTAAAGGACTTAATGAATGATGTAGAACTTCCTCAAGCATTGAAATAAAAATTTGTTTTTGAATGGTTCAATTAAATTATCTTAAGATCAAGTTATGGACTAAATAAAAAAACTTATGTTAAGAAAATATAATTATAAGTACAAACAATCAAAATGAAAATCTTGTACTTCATAGCTCATTGCTTAGTTAAGAGCGGGATATGCATGCATGGGGTACTTAGAACTAAGTGAGAAGTTCTTGAGCCTAATTGCACTAAATTTTATGCTCAACTAAGGAGTCGAAGTGTGTGATCTAAGACCCACTAATGGAGCTCTGTTGCTCAGCACACGTTAAAGGAGAAAGTGGATTCTTTGAGAGATCATGGATGATGTGACATAGTTCATAGAGCCCAATGAAATTACTTCCTTATCTTATCTGCGTGTGATGCTCATTTGTGGAATCAATGCTCTTAAGACCCCCTAATTAAAACTATTATTTTGGCAACCTAGACGTAGGAAAACTAAGATGCCTTAATTGCGATCTCATGGGAATCTTTGTGCAAAATTTGAACTCTAGTGTGTTCATCTCTTGCATAAGATTTGCACTTGAAGGATTTAGAGGACAACTCTAAGGAATACAATGTGCACTTGATTAATTGGCATAATGATAATGAAAAGTGCTTGAGAAGTAATATAATATGAGATCCTTATTATTTCATATGGAAGAAGTCCAACTCTCCTCTCTAATTTAAATAGTTTCTTAACTCTGAATTATTTCTTTGTTAATGGAACCAAATCAAGGTGAAATCATACCATTTAATCATTATTAAATTTAGATATACCTTAGTAATAAAATACAATGTTCCCTGAGGATGATAAATCTCAGAACTTATCTTCCAAATTATTACTTCAGACCATATACACTTGCGTACGAGCGCAAACGTGTATTTTACAGTTTGTCACCTCCTATCAAAGATTGCTTCCATAGGTGTACTTCAAGTAAATTATGTGATCCTAATCAACCTATTTGGAATATTAAGTGTGCTTGTTAATTGGGTATTTTAATATCTTAGCTTGAGATACAAATCATCATCGGGTGATGCCTCCTATCAAAGATCGCTTCGTTAGGGTGGATTAATCAAACTAAGAGTTAAAAACTACCCTTCTTGGAAACATGCTATATATGTGTATACAACCTCCCCATCTGATGATTTATAACTAAAATTTCAACTTAAACCAATTGTTAAACTAGAATCTATGAGTCAGAATCATTTTAGCAGGATTTTACATGATGGAGACTTTGAATTCGTTATCGATATTCAAAGCATTTATGGATTTTTGGATTTTACTCATGTAATATAGTAGCATGAGCATGAGCATGACTAGGGAATGTTGTATACATTGACTAGGGAATTTTAGGATGCATTGGCATCACAGTAGACTGTATTCCCAACTTTATGTATATATATATTAAACGGTATGACTCATAGCCGTTCAATGATAGTCCTATTACATATCATATTGTAGCATATTTGGATGTATGATCCTAGTGGCATATAGTACACATTAGATATTTTCACATCAGTTTTAGAACATTTATTGTTTTATTTACTTTCATCATTCAGTTTCCAGTACAGCTTTACTTTGTTCAGTCTTTGCAGTTCAGTTATTTAGTGCCTTTTTAGTTTTTCTACGACTTTCTTTACATTACTATGTTTATGATATGTTAGAACCATTTAGTTTGGTTGCGATGTATTAGACTTCTTGTCTAACACGGGGTACTTTTGGGATCTGGCAATTGGCTAGATCCAGAGCAGCTTGTTGAGCCAGGACAGGAGAACTTGTGAGAGATCCAGGAGGAGTACGTGGATCCTTAGTGGATCCTCCTTCGGCCTCACTTTTCTACTTTTACTTTCCATACTTTAGTTGAACTTTCTGTATTGTTCAGTAAATAGTTTGTAATAATTCTGGATGCATTTTACTTTTCCTTTCTGAGATGAATGCTTATTACTGCTCTGTGATGAATATATTCTAGATGTTTTTCTTTAGCTTCTGCACTCTGCTATTCTGTTATAATATTTAGTTTTGCGATGTAATCAACATACTGGAAATGCTGATATTTGTAAACATATGTTAGATCCCTTATCTGCTTTGATAATCCAGTATATGTATTAGTTTAATACTTAAGATAAGTATTCTACTCTTATCTTAAGTATTGACTCTCAATCCTACTCTAGGGTTGAGTCTATAGCCTTCAGTGTGGCTTAATTATAGCCTATTCGGGAAGATGGGATATGCCTTCCCGAGTGGCGCGCCGCTCTGCCACCGATCTGTTATACCTTTTGCATGTGATGATGGGACGGGGCGCTACACTTTTACTCTTACTTTTAAAAGGCTTGTAATAATTAAATTTTAAATTGCTTGAGTTATTTTTACCTATCCTTATCTATTTGTGTTGTGAATTCCTATTTTGTAATTACTTGGGATAAATGAGTGGATTATTTTAATTTCTTGTATTATGTATACTTGCAATGTTTACATGTATCTCCTTAACATTATCTTCTATTACATTTCATTGCAAATTTACTTTAACGTAATATTTGCTCATAAAGAGACTTGGCCACTTAGCACCTATATTTAATTAGTTTTCTCTTAATTAAGTACTGGGTGCTAAGGTAACATCCCAATGTTTAGATTAAATCTTCTATCCAATTATTGGGGCTGTTACAGTTGGTATCAGAGCCAGGGTTGAGAATGTCAAGTTAAAAAGAGATATCCACTCATCCAAGTTAACAACACAAAAAGGTAAAAATACTCAAAGAATGTCATCTTAGGAAAGTGAGCAAACTTCAAATTCAATAATTGATTTAAATCTTATTTGAATTTAAGTAACTATTTCTAAGATGAAATAATCTAGAGTCAGAACTAGAATACATTTCTAATTCCTTTCATAGTCACTTGTGACTTGTAGCTTCTATTTCTTTACTAATTTTGTGTACTCTTTCTAAGTACTACAAACTCTTGAAGATCTTCTTGGGGAGTTTCCCTTTTGTTTGAGTCTAAATCAACTGACTCTCAGATGGAGAATTCAGAGTCAGAGTTAAGACAGTAGTACACTAGAGAGTTCTTTCAGTATTGGGATGATGACCACAGCTTCGGCTCGATGTATGGTCGTCTCTACTTGGAAGTGTCTAATGCTGGAGGTGAAGTGCTTGATAAAATATTAAAGTGTTGTGTGTTCAGGGGAGACTGCATCCCTAAATTAGCTAGGGAGTGAATTTTAAGGGTTCTCGATACCTTCACTGCCATAGGGTGCTTCGATCACATACACCTCCAAATGTTAGATGAGTTTTTCGACAACTATGCCCAAGATTGGTAGGCTCAAGCCCACAGCATCCTCATTTGAGCTAGTAGATGCCTTTATCATGCACCCCTATATACTGATTTTAAATTTATGTTTTATAATAAATTCTGTAAATGAATAATTAGTTTCTTTTTCAAGCAACTTCATAATAGTTTGTACATTGTAGTTGCTCTTTCTCTTCTATCTTATGTACTTTTCTTAATGTATCTCAAATTTTGAATATTAATGAGAAGTCCTTCCTTTTACTACATGTTCTGAATTTTTGTTTCTCTTTATTAAATAGAATGAATCCAAATCAAGAAGATCCATCTTCTTCCATTGTGAAGGATGCTAAACCCAGTTACCCATCTCTTCAAGAAAAGATGAGGCAAATTAGGGGGTTATTCAAGACAATGATTGAGGCCCAGACAAGGGATACTGAAAGAATAGCTTCCACAAGAAATCCTTCTCAACCATCTCTTATTTCTCTTTTCCCTTCTCCAATCCTACCACAATCTTCACAAGTCCCACATCCTTCTTATCTCACCTTACTGGAAACTTTTTCTCCTGCTTCTAAGGCAATTCCACTACCACCTGCTTTAGGTCAGGTAGTTAATGCTTTTCTCCTAGCTTTCCTACGCTTAAACCCTCCTACTTTTAATGGCCAACCCTCACCAATGGAAGCAGCCAATTGGTTTAGTGAAGTTGAGAAGCTCTTGAGAAGCATAAAGTGTCCAGAGAGTGAGAATATAAGACTAACCACTCACCTTTTTAAGGAAGAGGCAGAGTTCTGGTGGGATAGTTAGTTGAAGGCTCACTTTTCTGAAGCTTGTTTAAAAGATATTCCTTGGGAGGAATTTGAACAAGTTTTTAAAGATGAGTTTATTCCTCCTTCTGCTCGAACAATTATAGAAGATGATTTCATGCAATTGACACAAGGAAATTGTACAGTTCATGAATATGGAGTAGAATTTAGAAAATACTCTCGTTTTGAACTAGAAATAGTCTGCAATGAAGTGGCAAGGTGTAGTCATTTCTTGAAAGGCTTAAGGAACTCGATTAAGGGTCATCTAATGTCCTTACATCATGACAATTTCACAATGCTGTTAGAGGGCGCAAAATAATCAAGCACTACCAAGCTCATTCTGAAATGCAAAAATGACCTCATCCTCCACCACACACCAAAACTCTTACAAAAGGAGTCATACTTAATGTCTGAAAGCCTTCCAAATGTCAAAAGGTAAAGAGAAGCAAGGAAGCTTGTCAGCCAAGTGCAATAGACCACACCCGTATGGAAAGTGCTATCACACGGGGAAAAGGTGTTATATATGCAGTAGAACAAATCATTATTATCAGAATTGTCATGCTGTTTGGACTGTTGACTGAATGAAGATTAATCATCAATAGCAATTGCAGAATCTCACTCCCTATAGTACTAAGGCTCCGCTTCCCACTCTTATGCCTTCTCCTACAGGTGGAAATATTCATGATAAGAAGAAACTCTTTTCTCAAGCCCAAGGGTATGGGCAGGGTAATCGTGCCGACAAGGGCAAAGCTGTCGATCAATCCTCAGTCATACCAAGGGTGTATTCTCTCTCAGCTTCCATCTCTAAAGATGAAAGCAATGTTGTGACTGGTACATTTCATATATATGTTTTTTATATTATGTTTCTCATTTTTAGTACCATTATTTTCATATACTACTTACTTTTAATTTCAAATGCAGTAGTTGAATTTTTCTTTTCTTTCCTATAATAGGAACACTATTAATTAAGAATCAGTTGTGTGAAACTCTTTTTGATACGGGAGCTAGTCACTCCTTCATATCAAAGAATTGTACATCTTCCTTAAACTTAGAACCTTTCAACCTGGGTGATAAATTTGAAATTTATTGCAAATTTTAGTGTTAAAAACATTCAAAACATCATATAAACTAGTATACTTTGAGTAGAATTTATACTTTTTTAGAAAGAATGAAGAAAAGGGAAAGTCTGAGCTAAATTGAAGACTTCTGGATGAAAAAGGATGTGGCACGCCACAGCACGCCATGGCGGTCCACTAAATTCTCTCACCTGGAAGTGTACCTGAATTCCTAGAAGGAAGACTGCTTCAGCGCGCCCCAGTGCGCTACAGCGAGCCGCAGCGTCATTTCCCGGGAGCAGTATTAAGATGTTATATGAATTAATTGAACAGTGCCAACTCTATTTCCTAAAAGATTAACTGCTACAGCGCGCTCCAAGCACACCACAGTGCGCTATGCCCTATAAGGATTAATACTGAGTTGGGACAAAACCACTGCAGCCCACCGTAGCGCGCCACAGCAGCATATTTGATTAATCATGAAGAACCTTATATGAACTAATTAAATAGTTACTATTCTACATTCATGACAGTCTAACCCAGTGAAAATTTCTGATTATTTATGAAAACCTTATGTGAGTTAATTGAACAGTTACTATTTCACTTTCAAGAAATTCTAACCGCCGCAGCGCGCCTTCAGTGCGCCACAGCGAATAAGCAATGACCTCAAGGTAAACTATTAAAATATACAGTGGAACAGTATTTGAACTTCAACTACTGCATCGTGCCTCGGCGAAACAGTGTTTGAATCAAGGCCGCTAGAGTGCGCCACAGCGCCCGCTCGAGTGCGCCACAGTGCCCGCTATAGAAAGCTCCAGAATCTGCATTTAATGCAGCATAGGGAATGCCACAAATTGAGACCTTTAGCTTTGTAACAACCCAAGTTGTTACCCTTGTCAATTAAGACTAATCTTTATCCTAATCTTGTTCCTAAGCATTAATCAAGTCATTAGGAGTCATCCACTAAGACTTAGTCCAAATCAGGAGTCAAATAGATCAAGTCCTGATTTTTGGGAAATCCAAAACCTCTAGAAATTGACCTATCTAAATTGACCTCAGATCAAAAAATAAACTTCACCATTGCACTCATTGCCCCCAAATTAGCTAGGGGTGATGTTTTGGTAGCATTCGGAAGTTGTCGAAATTTCGTCAAATATTTTAATAATATTTAAATACCCCGAAAAATAGAAAAATTAAATACTCGTTGGAATTAAAATCCGACTTCTTCGTTGCGATTCTCACCCCCAAATTAGCTTAGGGTGAATTTTTGGAATATTTCAGAGAACATTTATAAAATATTATTTCTTAAACTCCATTTTTGTCTTCTTCCTTCTTCATTGGCTAGGTGGGAACCGCAGCCATCCAATCTTGGCTGAGTCCCTTTCCCTTCAGCCCCCCCCCCTACTGTGCTCACTCTATCCTGCCCCCTATCTCTTGCCAGCCCCTCCTCTATCCCATCCATTGGCAGTCCTCTCCCCCATTAAGAGAGCCTTTGGCTCTCAACTCTCAACCCCCTCATTTGCCCAGCTAAAGTTCATTCCCCTCTTCCCTGCATTGCTGTGATTTTGTACTGGAAGAAACCTCAATCTCTTCCTCTGCTTGCTAGCAGTTGGAAAAGAAGAAGAAAAGAACCTCTCAAACTCTCAAGCCTCCCTTAGAAATTCTGCCATTATCAAGCCAAGGTACTCCCTTTCCCTCCATTGGTTACTCCAATGGCTATTCCATTTCATATTTATGTTTAATTGCATGTTTAAGATTCTGTGTTACCTTAATTGTGCATCTATGAAGCTATGTTAAGATGTAGAAACTCATAAAAATTTGTAAATAATTGGAAATGATATGTAAATCTGCTAATACAAATTTCTGCACACCTAGTCCCTTAAGCCCACTATTTTCATAAATAACTTAATCAGTCGACGTTGATTTAGGTATCAATGGAAAGGTCTCAGAAAGACCTTTCCATCAGTATATGGCACCACTCGTGAAGTGCTCTCAGTTGAGAGTATTTGAGTTCGAAAGTAGACCCTTCGCGGTTTTCGCTCAGGCGAAATCACCGTAGGGCGCTACAGTGCCGAAGTGCCCGAGTTTCGAACTGAATCTGTCATAGCGCGCTGCAGTGCACCACAGCGCTTCTAGAGCCAAAATAATGGCCTAGAAGCAAACCACTGCAGTGTACCACAGCAGGCTACAGCGTCATTTTCGGAAAAAACTATAGGAAATCAAGAGAAAAATTAATTAAACAGTAACCCGAAAGATAAACTGTTGTAGCGCACCACAGCGGGCTGCAACGTCATTTCGAGAAAAGCATTTCAAATAAATAGGTAAAGTAATTAAGTAGTAATTTGAAAGTTTACCCTCCGTAGCGCGTCGTAGCATCAAAAGCGCTACAGCGCGCCACTACGCAAATTTCCGCCGCAGCGCGCCGTAGCATCAAAAGCGCCGCAAGGCGCCATAGAGCGTCGTAGCGCCCAGAATTGTCCGGATTGGTCCTGAACTGGCTGAAATCGCCAAAACTTCACCATTTTCAAATTTTAAGGACCCTAGCGGGGTCAAATTATATCAAATTTGAGCCTTGTTTAGGTAAAATTAAGCACAGTATAAATATGTATGTGAATTTCTAATTTTGCATTAGATGATAGTTTAATCCCTAATCACCCCTAAAACCTTAAATATTGATTTGACCATATGTTAGTCAACTATACTCCAAATCTAAAAATTCAAAGTGCTAGATAGCTTAAAATTCTAGTGCCAACAATAATCTGAACTAATATTTAAGCTCTGAACCCCAAAAAATTAGAAATAACCAAAATACCCCTAACCTTAATTAGGTCATAACTTGACCAATTGAAGTCCAATTTGGGACTACTCCTTGTTAAAGTATTCAGTGTGATATAGGGAAGCTATAGGCACTAAGTTTGCTGAATTTGGATATTAAATGGAAAAGTTAGCTTTTTGACCCCCTTAGCTTAGAAAATTACCAAATTACCCTTAGGAATTGAAATGACTATAACAATTAATTAAACCTCAAAATTTAGTGTTTTTGGACTCTATGGAATCCTTGAACAGCAACTAGCAGTAACTGCATGTAGATTTAGATTTTATTAAGTGAAATTTACTAAAATGCCCCTTAGGTCAAAAACCTTAGTTTGGATCTATAGGACCCATTTCTCATCCAAATTTTGTGCACATACTGTCTATCTATATGTTAAACAGTTAGGAATTATTTGACAATAAGAAATCCTAATTTGTAGCCCTAAATCAAAAAAGTAGTTTTTTGGACCCTTGAGTAGGCTATTTTGCCCAAAATTTAGGTTAAGTATCTTTAACTACTATATTATCTTATAAGTTAATTAAAGAAGTATTAAAACTGTATTATAATCCTCTAAGTGAGTAAAATCAGCTATTAGGTTAAATTTGTTAAAATTCATAAAATTTCTCTAAGTCTTTTCCTTAGGAAATTCAATACCTCATAATAGAATTATTCCTAAGATTAGGGCTGGATCATAAAATAGATTTCATTCATCAAACAACAGGGTTATTCAATGAATGAATCCTTAGTTTTATTAGTTTCTAAATTTTATTACTTATTTGGATTATTTTGACTTTCAAATATTAGATTTAGGATAGGAGATTTATCCTATTAAGATTGATTTACTTAATAAGATTTACCTTAATCATTAGTTTACATTTAGATTTAACCAAGATCTTAAGTCTTACCTTTGGGGTTATATGATTAAGCCCAATCTCATGGTGTTTAATCTATAATCTCTAGCTTGGTAGATTTTGGACAAGCTTTTAGCTTATAACGTCTCAACTCATAAACTAGGTCGTGATGATTTCTTATAATCGACATTAATTTAATCATAATAGGACCTAGCTAGTCCTAATATTTTGTAACCTATAAGGACATACTTCTAAGTTACACTCGATAGTAGGAATTGAAGATCCTGAACTTGTGCAACTTGGAATAGTTAGAATGGTTTGATTAGATAACAAATGATATCATCATGTTTAGTAGATTCCCTTGCTTACTACTTGATTTTATGCTATGTATTCCTTGAACTTTGTGTTTATTTTTCCTTGAACATGTCATATAAGAAGAACATTATTGTATAAAAAATGAAAACTTAGAATATTAGGAAAACATTTGCATTAGGGTTCAGTACATGGTGGATTATGGTGCACATTACTCCAATGGATAGAGGTAAGGAGAGATCAAGATTCTTAACATCATTTATTGAGGAGAGTGTGTTAAGCTTGGAACCTATTTAGTCACAAATACATACTTGACTCCTCAGCTATTTCTAAAATTGTCCACATAAACAAAAGTAAAATAACTAAAAGATATTTGCATAGTATTATCTATCTCTTTAGTCATATTGTATTATACTGTTAAATTATGTCTGCCCTGGCCCATAAAGGCTACGAGAATATTTTGGGTTGGATTGGCCAATTCTTTCTGATATGGCAGTTATACGTTCTCTTTAGTTCAGCTTACTATTTTCTATGTTGTTGATAAATTTTATTTTAGTTAGTTGTATTTTTCCTATATTACCAGCTTACTTGAGTAGATGCATATATATATGATGCTAGACTTTACTGCTTATTATATATACTATTTTGAAATTTATTTTTTAAATTAGCATATGTCATATAATCATCAGCATATTTAAGTTAGACTTTTCTTTTCAGTATTTTTACTTACTGTATTATATCTATATATATATATATATATATATATATATATATATATATATATATATATATGTTCTACCTTGTTTAGTTAACTTGAGGTGTGCTTTTGCCTCAATTTTTATTTAGTTATGAATACTACATTTATAACTTATTCTCGTCCCCTTGTATGCTTACTTGCTCCCATGCTAGATAGGTGTTTCATTTGGTTAAGAGTAAAATGATGATATTAATAAATGTTTAATAAATATTCTACCTAAAATATACTTAGACAATTTGTCTAATATGATTTTTTTCTTTTATTGGCTGAGGCTCTGGCATTATGAAACCGACAATGTCAGATCTTGTTCGGTTTGTGGAGCCAGTGCTTGAGGAAAAGCCTTATTTAGAGGAGGTGCAGCAGCCTAGTGCAGAAGACTTCTAGTTGCCTTTTTCTTTATTGTGAGGATAAGTGATATTATCATTTTTAGTCTCTTAAACTTTAATTAAATGATGTAATAATATAGGTACTCGTGACTGCATTTACTTTTTGCATATTATTATTTTTTGAGTTATTTCATTTTATTTCATGTCTGATATATGGTGAATGGAAGTAATGTTTATTTCATTTTGTTTCCGCACTCTATATGTATGTGTAGACTTAGTGACTGATTCTCTTATTTATTTTGTGCACATCCTTCCCTTAGTAGTGGATTGTGGATCTTATCTAATCCAATAATATATAAGGGATTTTCCATAGTGACATTCCACTCTTTAGTCTAATGATTGTGGACTTAAGGAGCGGGGCACCACATTTGGTATCAAAGAATTCTATAATGTGTCAGATTGGAATTTATATTCCACTTTACTTAATGAATGATTCTTCTTCCAATCAATCACTAACTAAATACCAGAGTTACATCCAAGCACCATGATCATGAGATCAGAATAATAAGTGTATAAAAATGGAAATACATGCACAAGTAAGCTATCAATAAACTAATGTTACTTGGAAAAATCATTAGACATTCGAGGATGACGCTTAGGTGGCATTACCAATGATTTGAAGATAGGCGGGAGTACATTGTCCAACTCCATTAGCAACATGAGAGGTACGTAGAAGTAGTGTCAGACCCTGAAGTCCGAATACTTGATCGACTACTCCAGCAAAGTGTATTCAGGGGATACGATCTCCCTGTTGCAGCCAAGGAGTGGATAAAATGGGCAAATTTTGTGTTTGAAACTATTAACTGCCCAGACAATGTTAGAATCCTCATTGTATCCCGTCTCCTACATGACAAAGCCAAGGATTGGTGGAACGTCACCCTATGAGCACTCACCTATTGGGGTGAAGAAATGTAAAGGGAGATCACCTATGCAGACTTTCATCTTGCCTTTACCACCGAATATATCAGATAGACATTTTAGCTTTTATTCACATGCTACTTATTTCACATTCTGCATCTTGTACCTTAATTTTGAAATAAATATTAGAGTTAGAGTTGAACTAATATTCTTATGTTGCTTGATCTGGATATCTAAGAATACTGCTATACGAGCATGTCAGTATACAACTTTCTTGCCCACTTTGAAGATAGGTGGAAGTTTGACGTGTACTTGGCAAAAAGATACGGGAGAGAAATCCAAGGGGTCTCCCCGGCAGGAGCCGTGTTTTTGAAAGAATGCTAGAAGATGTTGTATACCTAGGACTGTACTTCCCCATCCTTGCTAAGGAGAGGTTACAAAGAGTGACCAAAGTGTTCGACAATCTGGAATGCCCAGATTACATTCAACTCGATATCATCGACATCCTCCTCCAAGACTACGCAGAGGAGTGGTGGGCTTGCAAGGTGTGGGTATTCGAGCGTGGATCTGCATGCCGCCATTAAGAAATGGCCTATGTTGACTTTTCCCATGCTTTCACTGAAAAATACATAGGATAGATTCTATGTTTTCCAATTGTTGTCTTTTATTATCTGATGTTCTATCTACTATTTCTGATGATGTATTTTCATTTTTATTTCTGATTAATAAAAGAAGTGAAATGTTATTGTAACAACCCTAGGTTATTACCCTGCTATATGTATAGCTTAATTAATCTTTAATTTCAATACCATTGCTTATATAACATCAAATTGAGCCTATCTAGAAAATTTGAAGTCCATTGGACTTCTCTAGGTCCAAAATAGCATTTTGATCAGTCTATATGCCCTAGATTAAACCTAAAATATTTTGAGCTTAGAATTAAAATCTGATTGCATTTTTAAATTCCTCACCCCCAAATTAGCTAGGGGTGAAAGTTTGGTGCAATTTGGAAATCATTTAGGCCATAATTCATATTTAAATAAAATGGTCTACTTGCATAAAAGGGTTCCTAACTTTTCTAAATTACAAATATACCCTTTAAACTAATTTAACAACTAGGTTCCGCTTTGCGGATCGCGAACGGTCCGCTGTGGAGTCTGGGTCACGCGACAGCGGAGTCCTGCTAATCTCACCGTTGAGCCTTTAGATCCCACAGTCCGGATTTAATTCCATAGGATAGCGAATCCACCACTAGATGAAACCATGAATCCTATGGCCAGGATCACTCCCGCGAGCGGCTGTTAGGATCCGAGTGATCCTAGCCGTAGTGCCATCTGATCGATAGATCATACAGCATCTGAAGGTCCCGCTACTGTGGACCTTCGTCTTCCTCTCACCCGCGCCCGACAGGGAAGATCCCCCATACTGCCAGTTGCCGAGCCTGTCCCCACTCTCGTATCCACCTCAGCAGACCTTTGCGACCTTCCCCATCTTTGCAAGGAGCCCCAATTGGGCCTTGTGACCCGGCCGAGCTCAAATTAGAAATTTGAGAGCTCGGCCATGGCCCAACCCCCTCGGGCCTCCCAAGCCCGAGGCATTACCTCTAGAAGCTTCCCAACCCTCTGTTGAGGCTATAAATAGCCCCAGCATTACTCCATTTGATCATTGCTAATCAATTGAGATCTCTACATCTTCCACCATTACCATCTGTCCGAGCTTGCATAGGCGATCCCAGGAGCCCTCGAACTGCTAATAGTAGGCTCTCCAGAAGTTTAGGATCCTTTGCAGCTTCTGGAGGCTTAGCCAAGGTTAGCCAAACCCTCTGGCAGTTGTACCAAGCTCAACTGAGAAACTAGGTACCCCCATTTGCTGGTTTCGAGTCAATGAGGCTCGGACCTTCCTTCTTTTGATGCGTATCGCTCTGTATTGTTGAATCGAACCTAATACTATCGTAATTGAGCCGTGAGCTAGCCCCGATCGATTGAATCGGTTGATCAGGCTAAGTCCTTAAGGAACACCTCGGGTGAGTAAGGTCCCGGCATACTAGACCACCTCAGGCCCTTAGACCAGGGGGCTTCGATCTGTCTCACCTCTTTGAAGGTGTAGGGATCGAGCCCTGGGTCTAGCATGGCCTCAGTGGGGATAATTGTCTCCCTACAGTAGCCCTATTATGAGAACTCTCAGGTGAGTAGGGTTTGGCTGATCCAGACTGCCTCACAAAGGACTTCGAGTCCCCCTCGATGCGCCTGACCATGGTGAATGAGTAGCGACCGATGGTGGGTCATGCCATGGTCGGGATGTGCCGGAATTGGCCGATTAGGGTTCCCCTAATCAGTTCCTTCTATTGGTATGGAGGCTCGAGGATGATGCCCCTGTGCTGGTCGGGCCAACCCGTGACCCGCGTGGTGCGAAAGTTTTGGGTCTTCGGGCCCCGGCCGACCCGCGTGCTTTGGTGAACGAGCTGAACCCATTTAATTAATATTTGAATAATTGGAATTAATTTCCTTAAGGAAAATAATTCAATTATTCCAATCATAAGGATTTTAATTAAATAAAAATATAAAATGTATTAATGAAATAACTTTGAATCCACTAGTCCAAACCCTATAATATTACATATCAAATTAATTAGAAAATCCTCAGTAATAAGAATATAAAATAATATTGAACATCTAATGGTTAGATTTTCCATTTTTTGCCTAATTATTATAGATCTTGATTAGGGTTGATTGGCATAACCATTTAATAAAATTGCATGTTTGGGATGCCATTAGTTTCCTTATGATTAGTATAATGAATGTGCCAAGTAGTTTATTTTTTTGATTTTTGCATTTCAACTTATGCCCTAATCTTGTTAAATCATGATTAGTGAAAATTAAGGCTTGTAACCATTAGATTTTAGCAAACATAGTCTCTGATTACTTGTATGGTAATTTAGAACTTGTGTGCCAAAATGTATGAAATTCTGGTGGTTGGATTTGTAGTTATGTGCTAATCCTTTTGGATTAATTTAGGGTTTGATTAGTACTAATTACTTTCTATTTTTTGAAATTTCTCTATTAATATGATTCATAAAAGTAACTTAGATATATTGAAGCCATATATGAAAATTTATAATGTATAAATTGAATAAACCTAACTTTGAAGAACTTAACCATCTTAATTATTCTTAAGAAGTCTTAAGACATTGATCAAGCTATTAAGACTTGATCTATGTTTGAGATTGCCAATAATAATATATCCCGAACTCACTAATTTGACATTTAACCTTCAAATAAACACTTGATCTTAATTAGGTATGAGTAGGGGTTAAATCCTAATATATTTGATTAAGATCCAAACTCTTAAACTTATTAAATAGACATGATTATAAGATAATATAATTGACATTATTCCAATAATGTATCTATTTTGATATTGATCTTAAACATTTGGATTAGACATGTTAAGGTTAATAATAAATCTATGTGATTATTTAATCATAACCTAAACTTTAGATCCTTGATTTTCTCCTAAACAAGACTATTAGCATAAAGAGATTAATAGAATTTTATTAATTTAATAACTGCTCTAACTTTAATAATATCATTGATTTAAATCCCATAATCTTAGAATAAGTTATGATCATATGATTTAATCACCTGATCTGATCATTCTAAATCTAAATAATAAGTAAAACCTAAAATGTTAGCATTAGAGTTAAGATTGTGAGATCTTAAGTGTCTCACCATAAGATCGTCTCTGAAATATTTTAAAAGACCTAAAATTTAAATATACATTAAGGTAAGAGAATTTTGTATAACTCATTGAGGTAGAAGCTTAGATGATCCCTTAACCTTAGAAGTTGCTCTTAACCCCTCGTGGTAGGAATCACTTAAGATATTAAAATGATAGCTTTCTTTATGGTAGAATCTATATTGAATGATCTTGATCACATTTATCTTATAGCCTTGTATAGGACTTACCTATTTAGCATAAGGATTAATAGTCTTGATAAATCCTTATTAATTAAATAGAGTTGTATGAACCCAGATTATTGGTTGGTGTAGTATGGTATACCCATAGTACTAGATTTCTTCAGTAGTATTTAGGATTGGTTGATTCACTCCAATGTAGACTTATGACCATGTGCTATCTCGAGGGATTAGATGAATACAGTCCTGTTAAAGTAAATCTTCTAAGACTAAGAGTGTGTTTAACAGGCACTCAGTCCTTAGTTTAATTGAAATACAAATTGCCAATGAGTGATACCTCCTAACAAAGACCACTTCAATAGGTGTGGCTCAAACAAACTAAGAAATTAGAATCACCTTCTTTAAGACCATGAATTCATCATCGGTATTCAAAGATTTTATGGATTTTGGGATTTTCCTCAAATAGCATAGAAGCATGGGCATAAACATGAGCATGAGCATGTTGAATGATTCGTTGGTGACATATGAGTATCAATGACAAATTATGAGTTATGGAATGTTGCATACTTTAACTGGGGAATTTTAGGATGCATCGGCATCACCGTACTGACTTCCCAACTAGGTGTATATATACATTGGACCGTACAACTTATAGTATTTCAGTGATAGATCTGTTACATATCTGTGGCATACCGTGTTGTGGCATATTTTGATGCATTATGCCAGCCACATATAGTACAGCATTGGACATTTTTACCTTGGTTTCTGAGCACTTGATGTTTTCACTCACATTCAGCATTTATCTTTCAATTCCTTTTTGCCATGTTTAGTCCTTACATTTTTCAGTGGTTCAATATTTTACTACTTTTCTATAGTTTTGTTTACTTTACTATTTATGTGTATTTACTTTAGTACTACTTAGTTTAGTTGTAATGTGTTAGACTTCTTGTCTAACACGGGGTACTTTTGGGATCTGGCAATTTGCTAGATCCCGAGCGGCTTGTGGAGACAGTGCAGGAGGACTTACAGGAGATTCCGGAGGAGTACGTAGAGCCCTAGTGGATCTATCTTCCACCTTTTACTCTTTTGTTTCTGCCTTTAGTACTTCATTTAGACTTTACTTTAGCATTGTTTAAATCAATTTGTAATAATTCTGGATGTATTTTACTTTTTTTTCTGAGACAAATGTTTACTACTACTCTGTGATGAATGTATTCTGAATATTTTGCTTTAGCTTCTGCACTATATTATTCTACTATTATACTTAGTATTGTGATATGATAAGTATACTGGAAATGCTGATATATTGATAACGTATACTGGATTCATATTTACATCTTCAAATCCAATGTACGTATTATTCTAATACTTAAGACAAGTATTCTACACTTATCTTAAGTATTGACTCTCGATCCTACTCTTGGGTTTGAGTCAGTAGGCTTCAGTGTGGCTAATTTTAGTTAGCCTATTCGGGAAGATGTTGTTGCTTCCTTCCCGAGTAGCGCACCGCTCCGCTGTCGATCTGTTATACCTTTTGCACGTGGCGACGGGCCAGGGTGTTATAGTTGGTATCATAGAAATATCATAAAGTGTCAGATAAGGAGTTTTGTTCCTATCTACTTTATGATCTATTCTCTGTATCATGTCAATATCATAAGTTACTAAGTGTAGTAAAAGGCAAACATCCAAAATTTTGTCAAGTTACCTCAGAAATGAAAGGGTTGACTATGTCTAGAAGGATGACATCCTAGGAATTTATGCACATAATAACTTGATTGAAGCTATGAATTTTAATACTAAAAAGGACATTTTAAGACTTGAACAAACTTTGAAAATAATGATAAAATATGAACGAAATACTTATGAGTTGAGTTATTTTAGGAATGGAATACTCGTAGTCAGCATTTTGGTTCTACCTTAGGAGGTTTGACGACTACTGGGTAGATGACCTCCGAGATGGCCAGAACTACAGAAGGGTCACCGATGGAGTGTCACCTCGAGGAGTTGAGGTGCTAGATAAAATCTTTATCAACTCATCCTTTGGAGGCACCAATCTTTCGGCACTGCTAGAGAATGGTTGGAACGCATTACTACCGCACTTCGAGAGACAGCCTGTTCGGAGGAGTATCGTCTGGAGAACGTAGAGATCCTACTGAGGGGATTAGTGAGTTATTGGTGGTATTGGGTGTATATGAGATTAGCTAGGAGGAACCACATAGTCACATATGATGACTTCTGCACTGCCTTTTGGGTAGAATATTGTAATTAGAATTTTTGAGATCTTATTATATCATTTTCTTCCATCGTAGTTATATATTTTGTGGATTCATGTATCTTTTCTTGTGAGAAAGAAATGAATGAATTACAGTCATGAATCTTGGATCTCTATCTGCTCCTACTCTGATCAAGAATACGGTCTCATCGTCAGGTGGACCCAAAGGATCAAACCCCATGGCTAGTCTTGTAAAGCCTTAATAATAAGTAATGCGCAACAAGCGTAAGAGACACGTGCTCTTATCCTTTCTGTTAGGCAACAACCTGCAGGGTTCTCTTCGTCTTCCCACTATACGGGCGATAGAATCCTACACAGTTTTCTTTGTCTCTGAACTCCTACTTTCAATGGAGCATTGAATCCTATGGACACGGTGAATTGGCTTAAGATGGCTGAGAAGAATCTGGCCAGTATCAAGTGCCCTAACTCTGAAGCCATCCGCCTAGTAACTCATCTATTTTAAGAAAAAACTGAATACTGGTGGGACAATGAGTGGAACAATAAATTTGCTGATTATGAAGTAGAAGACATTCCTTGGGACATGTTGTTGGAAGTGTTCCGTGAAGCGTTGATATCGGCATCAACTCAAGCAATTCTGGAGGACGAGCTCCTCCATCTCACACAAGGCAATAATTCAGTGTTCGACTATGAACAAGAATTCCGGAGATTGTCACGTTTCATTCTGAATCTAATAAGAACAGAAGCATCCAGATGTCACCATTTCCTGAAGGGTCTGAGAGACTCTTTTAAAGCCCACTTAGTATCCCATCAGATCAAAACTCTGACTGAATTGATTGCGGCTGCCCGTCTACAAGAAGGATTCCAAGGTCAATTTGACCGAAAAAGAAAGGCAATAGTTATGCAGCCTAGGAAGGAGCGTTTTTGACATCATAAGATGGCAAAAGTCTATAGCATGAAGACTACACAACCATAGCCATAGGACCTTGAGTGTAAGCGATTGCATCTGTATGGAAAATGCTACCACTTCGGTGGTGTATGTTTTACTTATGGTTATAGCAGCCACTGCTATTTCAAATGCAATGAGAAGAATACAATTGACGGAGTGCTCATCAATCACTCCCATCATAAACAAGCATTCCGTGCACAACCAAGGAATAGTCGAGAGCCTGCTCCTGCTATAATTCTAGTTACTACTTCGAACTCTAAAGCAATTGTACCTGCACAAAAGCCAAACTATGATCATTAAGGTCAAAGGCCCCAGAACAAATAACCCTCGGCACAGGCAAGGGTATATATATTAACTCCTGCCTCTGCTCCTGAGGACAATAATGTGGTTTCAAGTATGCCTTAAATTAATTTTTATTCAGTTTTTACTGTTTTAGTAATCAGTCTTTACCATTTTAGTATTTTCAAATATTTGAGTATCTATTCTTATTAAGTTATTGTAATCATAGGCACCTTATCAAAAAATGACAAATCTTGTGACATCCTTTTCGATACGGGAGCGAGTCATTCCTTCGTATCATAAAATTGGGTTAAAACTCTTAATCTACCAACCTAATGATTAGTTAGCTCATTAAGCATTGGGTTACCTTCCGGAACCTGTATGCGGTCCCAATAATTTTGCAACATAGATAATCCTATTGGTGAACAAAATTATGGGGCTAAATTAATTGTACTGCCAATCACAGACTTTGATATAATCCTAGGCATGAATTGGTTAAGTGAACATGGTGCTTCCATAAATTTTCAAAGGAAGAGAATAACATTATGCAGTTGAAGTCAAGCAAATCATTCGTTGGAAAATTTAGCACCCAAGCATCATTGATCAATGCAATGACAACAGAAAGGCTAGTCAGGAAGGGATGTGATGCGTATCTCGTAATAATATTGGGAGAGGAGAAAGAAGTTGTGCCTATTTCTGAAAACCACATAGTTTGTGAATTTCCTAGTGTTTTCCCTGAAGACCTACCCAGTCTTCCTTCAATTAGAGAAGTAGATTTTGCAATTGAATTAATTCTCGGAACTCAACCACTATCAAAAGTTCTGTATCGTATGGCACCAAAAGAACTTCAAGAATTGAACAAGCAACTTTAAGAACTGTTGGAGAAAGGTCTTATTCTTCCAAGTTTATCTCCTTGGGGAGCGCCAATTTTTTTGTAAAAAAGAAAGATGGATCGATGAGAATGTGCATCGATTATAGGGAATTAAATAAAGTAACTATCAAAAATAAGTATCCTCTACCGCGTATCAATGACTTATTTGATCAGTTATCTAGAGCTAAAGTTTTCTCAAAGATAGACTAGCGATCTGGATATCATCAATTGCGAGTTAAAGATCCAGATGTGGAGAAAACAGCATTTAAAACCCGCTATGGACATTATGAATTTTTAGTAATGTCCTTTCTCTTAACAAATGCGCCATCCATTTTATGGATTTAATGCAGCGCGTGTTGAAAGAGTATTTAGATAAATTCATCATCGTCTTCATCGATGATATTTTGATTTATTCAAAAAGTAAAGCAGATCACAAGAACCATCTGCGATTAGTACTAGAAGAGCTCCGAAGCCATGAGCTATATGCTAACTATTCCAAATGCAAATTTTGGCTCGACTCAGTCAATTTTCTGGGTCATGTCATCGACTCTCAAGGAATCAAAGTCGATCAAAATAAAGTGAGCGCAGTTCAAGATTGGTCACAACCAAAATTCGTGATCGATATCAGGAGTTTCTTAGGACTAGCAGGTTACTATCGAAAATTTGTTAAGGGCTTAACACAAATTGCGTCTCCTCTCACAAAGTTGATGCCGAAAGAAGTACCATTTATCTGGAGTCCAGAGTGCGAGAAAGCATTTAAATCATTAAAAGATACTCTTTCCTCTACACTAGTTCTAGCCTTACCTAAATAAGGCCTCAACTACCAAGTCTATACCAATGCATCTGGCATAGGTTTGGGGTGTGTGCTGATGCAAGAAGGAAAAGTTATAACCTATGCATCTCGTCAATTAAAACCGCATGAAAAGAACTATCCTGTCCATAATCTCGAAATAACAACCGTAGTTTTTGCTCTGAAAATCTGGCATCAATATCTTTATGGTGTTCAGTGTTTCGTATTCATCGATCATCAGAGCTTAAAGTACATCTTCACCCAGCGTGAGCTGAACTGCCGATAACGAAGATGGCCTGAGTTAATAGGTGATTATGATTTAAGCATCCAGTATCATCTAGGAAAAACAAACGTCATAGCAGATGCACTCAGTCATCATGCTACTCTATCTCTATGATATTATCAAGTTCTCTAGAAGAAGAACTCCAAAAGCTCAAAATCAGGCCAGTGCGTGGTGCTATGCTAAGCACACTGATATCCATGAGTTCAGTTGAACTCACATTTCATCATGATGTCTCCATCTCCCAAACCAAGGATGAAGACTATTGAAAGTTTAAAGTAGACATCGAAAGTGCCCATCGCTTTGATCTTTAGCTTCGAGGTAATGTAATCTATCAAGGAGATTGCCTATAGATCCCCAAATCCATGCATCAATAGATTCTAGTAGGAGGTCATAATTATGGTTACCAAGTACATCCTGGCAGTACCAAGATGTATCAAGACCTAAAGAAATCATTTTGGTGGCCTGGAATAAAGAAACGCATGGCTGAATTTATAGCAAAGTGTCATGCTTATAACTTAGTTAAAGCCGAACACCAAAAGCCAGGAGGACTTCTTCATCCTCTAGCAGTTCCTGAATAGAAGTGGTTCGACATTTCTATGCATTTTGTTTTGGGTTTACCTAAATCAAGATCCAATGCATATTCAATCTGGGTCATTATCGATAGACTAACCAAATCAGCACATTTTATTCCTATGCGTCAAATCGATTCTATGGAGAAATTAGCAAAATTGTATGTCAAGGAAATTATTAGACTCCATGGAATTCCCAGATCTATCGTATCTGATTGAGATAGCCATTTCACTTCAAAATTTTGGCAAGCAGTGCATCAAGACTTGGGAACTACTCTAGCCATGAGCATCACTTTTCATCCTCAAACAGATGGTCAAACAGAAAGAGTCAATCAAGTCTTGGAAGATCTTCTTTGTCTCTATATTCTTGATTTTGAAGGCTTCTAGGAAGATCGTATTCCTCTCGTAGAGTTCACATATAACAACTATTTTTAGGTGAGTATTAGCATGGTCTAAAACAGGCAGTGTTTAGCTATATGGTTCTGATTTATTTGAAGAAATGAATCGTAAGATTCAACTGATCCAGCAAAGAATCAAAGAAGCTCGAGATCACTAGAGTAAGTATTATGATGCTCATCATTGTACTCTAGAATATGATGTTGGAAATTTTACGTATCTTAAAGTCAGTCCGATGAAAGGTGTGTATTGTTTTGGTGTAGCTGGGAAGCGAAGTCCCCACTACATCGAACCATTTGAAATCCTAGAGAAGATTGGTTTTGCAGCTTATTGATTGTAGCTTCCTGAAGATTTCTCTGTAGTCCATAATGTATTCCACATCTCCTCTCTGCGGAGATGTCGTCGCGACCCATCTCATCCCAATGGTAAAGGTTTAGTGGAGAAATTGCTCTTTAGAAGAATCTACTAGGGAGAAAGAGGCAGATATGAAAAGAAAGTATCTCAGTCTCTTTAAAAATCAAGGTACCCTTTAACTTTCTGAATTTTATTTCTATTCCTCAAAATCATGCATGGTTGTCTTCTCTCTTGAGATGATGTCGAGGATGACATTATTCTTAAATGGGGGAGTCTATAACAAACCTAGGCTATTACCCTGTTATATGTATAGCTTAATCAATCTTTAAATTCAATATCATTGCTTATATAACATCAAATTGACTCTATCTAGAAAATTTAAAGTCCATTAGATTTCTCTAGGTCCATAGTGGCATTTTAATCATTCTAGATGCCTTAGATTAGACCTAAAATATTTTGAGCTCGGAATTAAAATTTGATTGCATATTTGAATTCCTCACCCCCAAATTAGCTAGGGGCGAAAGTTTGGTACAATTTGGAAATTATTTAGGCCATAATTCACATTTAATTAAAATGGTCTAATTGCATAAAAAGGCTCCTAACTTTTCTAAATTGCAAATATACCCTTTAAACTAATTTAATAGCTAGGATCCGATGTGCGAACCACGAGTGATCTGCTGTGGAGTCCGGGTCACGCGATAGCGGAGTCCTGCTGATCTCACCGTCAAGCCTTTAGATCCCACGGTCTAGATTTAATTCCATGAGATAGCGAATCCACCATTAGATGAAATCGTGAATCCTACAACCAAGATCACTCCCACGATCGGCCGTTAGGATCCGAGCGATCCCAGTCGTAGCGCCATCTGGTCAATAGATCAGACGACATCCGAAGGTCCCGCTATTGTGGACCTTCGTCTTCCTCTTGCCTGTGCCTGACAGGCAAGATCCCCTGTACTATCAGCTGCCGAGCCTATCCCCCACTCCCGCATCCACCTCAGCAGACCGTTGCGACCTTCCCCATCATGGCAAGGAGCCCCAATTAGGCCTTGTGACCCGGCCGAGCTCAAATTATAAATTTGAGAGCTCGGCCAAGGCCCAACCCCATCGAGCCTCCCTAGCCCAAGGCATTACCTCCAGAAGCTTCCCAACCCTCTATTGAGGCTCTGTGCATCTTCCGCCATTACTGTCTATCTGAGCTTACGTAGGCAATCCCAGTAGCTCTTGATAGTAGGCTCTCTTGAAGTTCAGAATCCTTTGCAGCATCTGGAAGCTCAGCTAAGGTCAACCGAACCCTCTGCCAGCCATGTCGAGCTTAACCGAGAAACCAGGTACCCCCATTTGTCGGTTTTTAGCCAATGAGGCTCAGACCTTCCTTTTTTTGATGCGTATAGCTCTGTATTGTCGAATCAAACCTAATACTATCGTAATTGAGCCATGAGCTAGCCCCGATCGATCGAATCGATGGATCGGGCTATGTCCTTAAGGAACGCCTCGAGTGAGTACGGTCCCGGCATTCCAGACCACCTTAGGCCCTTAGACTAGGGGGCTTCGATCTGTCTCACCTCCCTGAAGGTGTAGGGATTGAGCCCTGGGTCTGGCATGGCCTTAGTGGGGAGAATTGTCTTCCCACAGTATCTCCATTATGTGAACTCTTGGGTGAGTAGGGTCTGGCCAATCTAGACTGCCTCACAGAGGGCTTAAGGTCCCCCTCGATGCGCCTGACCACGGTGAATGAGTTGCAATCGATGGTGGGTCGTGCCGTGGTCGAGATGTGCCAGAATTGGCCGATTAGGGTTCCCCTAATCAGGTCCTTCCGTCGGGACGGAGGCTCGGGGACGAAGCCTCTGTGCGGGTTGGGCTGACTTATGACCCGCATGGTGCGACAATCCCGGGTCTTCAGGCCCCGGCCGACCCATGTATTTTGGTGAAAGAGCCGAACCCGTTTAATTAATATTTGAATAATTGGAATTAATTTCCTTAAAGAAAATAATTCAATTATTCCAATCATAGGGATTTTAATTAAATAAAAATACAGAATGTATTAATGAAATAACTTTTAATCCACTAGTCCAAACTCTATGATATTATATATCAAATTAATTAGAAAATCCTCAGGAATAAGAATATAAAATAATATTGAACATCTAATGGTTAGATTTTCCATTTTTGTCAAATTATAGTAGATCTTGATTAGGGTTAATTGATATAATCACTTAACCAAATTGCATGTTTAGGGTGCCATTAGTTTCCTTATGATTAGTATAATAAATGTGCCAAGTAGTTTATTTTTTTGATTTCTGCATTTCAACTTATGCCCTAATCATATTAAATTATAATTAGTAAAAATTAGAGTTTGTAACCATTGGATCTTAGCAAACTTAGTCTCTAATTAATTGTATGCTAACTTAGAACTTGCGTGCCAAATTGCATGAAATTTTGATGGTTGGATTTGTAATTATATGCTAATCCTTTTGGATTGATTTAGGGTTTGATTAGTATTAATTACTTTCTGTTTTCTAAGATTTCACTATTAATATGATTCATAATAGTAAGATAGATGTATTGAAGCCATGCATGCAAATTTATAATGTACAAATTGAATAAATCTAACTTTGAAGAACTTAACCATCTTAATTAATCTAAAGAAGTCTTAAGACTTTGATCAAGCTATTAAGACTTGATCTAGGTCTGAGATTGCCACCAATAATACATCCCTAACTCACTGATTTGACATTAGACCATTAAATAAACACTTAATCTTAATTAGATATGAGTAGGGGTTAAACCCTAATATATTTGATGAAGATCTAAACTCATAATCTTAATTAAATGGACTTGATTATAAGATAATTTATGAATCCATAAATTATATCTAAAATAATGGAAAAATTCATTCATTTCTGATCTTAAAACTGCTCCTTTAATCAAATTGTGTTTCTTTTCAGGAAAATGGCCTATCCAGGAATTCTGAGTCATTTGTGAATTTTCCAAAATTTTCAAAAGGAAACAGCAGCCTCGCGCGCGCTACAGCGCGCTGCAGCAGGTCATGTTGCAAAATACGGGCGCTATCATACGTTTCAGTGGAGTATTTTGTGAAATGTTGGTGCCATAGTGCACTGTAGTGGGTTATTTTGCAAAATCAGGCGCTGATGAGCGCTGCCGTGCACTACCATGTCCATTTTTCACAAACAGACCCGCTGTAGCGCAAGATCGCGTCCGCAATTTTGTAATTTGAACCGCTACAGCGCGCGATCGCCGCCGCAATTTCCTCTGGCAGTAACATTTAATGCGGCTGGGACAAGACCCCCAACCTGCATCTTGTCCCCGACCATCATTCCCTTTGCAGCTGCTACATTTTTAAATGAAAAGGAGGCTTATAAGGTGATGTATTGGCTAAACAAATGAAGATATTGGTCACCTCACCATCAATTGGAATTTTTGCCATCATTGCTTAGAATTTTCAATAGGAATTGCTAGTTTGGATCTTAAGTGTAATGAATGCAGCCCCTCTCCTATAAATATCACTCCTCTTGACTGGAGGAGGGTTCCTATTTTTGCTCAAATCACTTAAGTAAGGAGAAGTGTTGCATAGTGGAAGAGAGGAACTCCCCAAGGGTGGAAGAGCCAATTTACCAAGGAGAAGAAGAAGGAAGGCAGCACTAGTGACCTAAGAGATGAACTTCAAGAAGGAGAAGAAGGATCCAGAGAACTTCTAAGGAACATTCCTAGTATCTTCTAAACTCTTCTTTTGTAATTTTTTTTCTTAGTTGATCATGAAAGGGTCTTTATCCATGTATGTGTTCTTTTTCATCTCTTTTGTAATGGATAGCTAAATCTCCTTTGGGGAGAGTTGGGGTAATCCCTTGATAGTTACATTTTAATTGTATGAAGTTTTCCTCAGGTACTAATAAAATGTATGAACTCAATGCCTTACTCAAGAAATGCTTAGTATTACTATAATCTTGATTGTGAATTAAGAGAAAATGAACTAATAAACTCAAGAACTGAAGTGTCTTGTGCTCCATAGCTCACCTTTTGTTAGATGCTAGATCTATGAGTGCATGAGAGCTTAGAACTATGTGAGAAAAGTTCTTGAGCTTAGTGCACCTTAATCTAAGCTCAACTAAAGTGTTGATGCGTGTGATGCTAAGACCCACTAAGTGAGCTCCTTAGCTCAACATAATTGAGGGAGGGAAAGAAATAGTTGTGTGCTCATGAACGAGGTGACATAGTCATCGAGCCAAACATATTATTCCCTCATTTCAACTATGTGTGATGCGAGTGACGCTCCTAGTGGAATCAATGCTTATAAGATCTTAAAATTTTGGTAATCCTTATCTCCTAGATTAAGAGATAAGATGAAAATTACAAACCTAAAATCTTATAAGAATTTTTGTGCTAACAAAACTGACTGTGTGTTCATTTTGTGCACAAGATTTGAACTTGTGAAACCTTGAGATAGAACTCAAGGAGGGACAATGTGCACTTGAGTTAATTTAAAGTAAATGAAAGACAACGCTTGAGGAATCATCATGCATAAGTAACTTATCATGATATGTGGGATGAACCTAACTCTCCTCTTCCTTTTATCTGACTTAATTTCTACTCAGTGATTATTGTGCTTAGTTTAGAACTAAATCAAACCAATTACATCATAGCTTAAACATTAGTGAGAATAGATAAACCTTAGTAACAAAACAATCAATTCTCTGTAGTTCAATAAATTCCAGAAACTAACACTTTCCACTTATTACTTCAGACCACATACACTTGCGTGCAAACGTAGACGTGTATTTACAGTCTATCAATAATGTAATTGACATTATTCCAATAATGCATATGATTTGATATTGATCTTAAATATTTATATTAGATATGTTAAAGTTAATAATAAATCTATGTGATTATTTAATCTGAACCTAAGCTTTAGATCCTTGATTTTCTCCTAAACAAGACTATTAGCATAAAGGGATTAATAAAATTTTATTAATTTAATAACTGCTCTAACTTTAATAATATCCTTGATTTAAATCTCATACTCTTAGAATAAGTTATGATCAAATGACTTAATCACCTGATCTGATCACTCTAAATCTAAATAATAAGTAAAACCTAAAATATTAACATTAGAGTTAAGAGTGTGAGATCTTAAGTGTCTCACCATAAGATCGTCTCCTAAGTATTTTAAAAGACCTAAAATTTAAATATACATTGAGGTAGGAGAATTTTGTATAACTCATTAAGATAGAAGCTTAGATGATCCCTTAACCTTAGAAGTTACTCTTAACCCCTCGTTATATAAATCACTTAAGATATTAGAATGATACCTTTCCTTGTGGTAGAATCTATATTGAATGATCTTGATCACATTTTTCTTAGAGCCTTGTATAGGACTTGCCTATTTAGCATAAGCATTAATAGTCTTGATAAATCCTTATTGATTAAACAGAGTTGTATGAACCCAAATTATTGGTTGGTGTAGTATGGTATACCCATAGTACTAGATTTCTTCAGTAGTATTTAGGATTGGTTGATTCACTCCAATGTAGACTTATGACCAGGTGCCATCCTGAAGGATTAGGTGAATACAGTCCTATTAGAGTAAATCTCCCAAGACTAAGATTATATTTAATATGTACTCATTCCTTAGTTTGATTAAAATACAAATCGCCAACAGGTGATGTCTCCTAGCGAAGACCGCTTTAATAGGTGTGGCTCAAACAAACTAAGTAATTAGAATTACCTTCTTTAAGACACTGAGTGTGATTGTGAGTTAGGCATCTTAATAACTTAGCTCGAGATACAAATCACCAACGGGCGATGCCTCCTATTGAAGACCGCTTCATTAGGGTGACTTAATCAAACTAAGTGTTAAGAACTATCTTTCTTGCAATGTTCTAAATATGTGTATACAATTATCCTATCTTATGATTTTTAAGTAAATATTCAACTTTAACCAATTATCATTCTAGAAGTTAGGAGTCAGAATCCTTTTAGCAGGATTATGCATAGTGGAGACCTTAAATTCATTATCAGTATTCAAAGTTTTTATGGATTTTGAGATTTTCCTCATATAGCATAGAAGCATGGGCATAAACATTAGCATGAGCATGATGAATGATTCATTCGTGACGTATGAGTATCATTGACGAATTATGGGTTATGGAATGTTACATACATTGGCTGGGGAATTTCAGGATGCATCGGCATCACCGTACTGAGTTCCCAACTGAGTGTATGTATACATTGGACCGTACGACTCATAGTATTTTAGTGATAGATCTGTTACATATCTGTGGCATACCGTGTTGTAGCATATTTAGATGCATTATCCTGGTCATATATAGTACAGTATTGGACATTTTTACCTTGGTTTCTGAGCACTTGATGTTTTCACTTACTTTCAGCATTTAGCTTTCAATTCCTTTTTGCCTTGTTTAGTCTTTACATTTTTCAGTGGTTCAATATTTTATTGCTTTTCTATAGTTTTGTTTACTTTACTGTTTATGTGTATTTACTTTAATACTGCTTAGTTTAGTTACAATGTGTTAGACTTCTTGTCTAACACGGGGTACTTTTGGGATCCAGCAATTTGTTGGATCCCGAGCAGCTTGTGGAGACAGTATAGGAGGACTTACAGGAGATCCAGGAGGAGTACGTAAAGCCCTAGTGGATCTATCTTCCACCTTTTACTCTTCTATTTTTGCCTTTAGTACTTCATTTAGACTTTACTTTTGTATTGTTTAAATCAATTTGTAATAATTCTGGATGTATTTTACTTTTCTTTTCTGAGATGAATATTTACTACTGCTCTGTGATGAATATATTCTGGATGTTTTGCTTTAGCTTCTGCACTCTATTACTCTACTATTATACTTAGTATTGTGATGTGATCAGCATACTAGAAATATTGATATATTGATAACATATATTGGATTCATATTTACCTCTTTAAATCCAATGTACGTATTAGTCAAATACTTAAGACAAATATTCTACACTTATCTTAAGTATTGACTCTCAATCCTACTCTTGAGTTCGAGTCAATAGCCTTCAATGTGACTAATTTTGGTTAGCTTATTCAGGAAGATGTTGGATCTTCCTTCCCAAGTAGTGCACCCCTCCACCGCCGATCTGTTATACTTTTGCGCATGGCGACGGGACGGGGCGTTACAGTTATGATTACCTATTTTTTGAATTTTTGAAAGTGTGTTGTTCTTAATTCAGACTCTAGTAGAAGACAATGAAACATGGACAGAGCCCCTCTCCTGCTCCCTCTAGCAGTTCAATCAAAATAATGGTGGAATCCCACCAAAAATAAGCAAAATTCAGCCAGAGACAAGCTAAGAAGGTCGCAGATACTCAGGCCAAGCAGGCCGTAAGAATGGAACGGTTGCTGGTAGCTCAGATGAGCCAGAACCGCACCACGACAGAAGTTGCCCCAATGCTACAATACTCTCACCAGCATCACTTACAGTCCACAGATGGGCTATTACACAGCTTCCTCTGCTTGAGACCCCACACCTTCAATGGGAGTCTCTCCGTAGTAGATACCACCACCTGGATCAAAATGGTGAAAAACAACCTGACAAGTATCAAGTTCCCTGACTCAGAGGTAGTTCATTTTACTACTCATCTACTGCAAGATGAGGCCAAATATTGGTGGGACACCACCCGCAGCACGCAGTTTGCCAAGGTACCACTAGAGGACATTACCTGGGACAAATTCATTGAGGCATTCCAGGCTCGATTCATCCCCCCGTCTGCCAAACATAGCTTGGGGGATATGTTCCTGAAACTGCAATAAGGAAATCAAACTGTATCTGCATACGAGGCAGAATTCCATTGCCTCGCAAGGTTCTCTACCAGTCTGGTTCCCACTGAGCCAGACCGATGTCACCAATTTCAGAGCAGTCTGTGGTCCTCTATCAGGAGCCAGGTAATCTCATTTTGCATAACAGACTTTGTTGAACTACTGGAGACTGCCAAATTAGTAGAACAAGACCAAGCTAGGGAAGGACCTAAGAGAAGTATTGGGTTTACTTCATTCCAGCAGAATCCTCCCAAATGAGCCAGAGTATATCAGCTCGAGGCCGAAGCCCCCTCTGCCGATCTGTTCAATGGTTTCACAATACCACACCCGTATGGTCGGTGTTACCACGGGAATCATGTCTGCTTCACCTGCGGATGGCCAGGCCACGGATTCTATCACTGTACAGCTACGGAAACAATCGATGGTGATCATATCGACCGCTCCAAGCGCCGCCAAGTCTTTGACTTATTTTAGAAGCCTACGGTGGCTCATACTGCACCATCTCCTACTTCAGCTGCAAGGCATAAAACAGCCAATGTCTCTCGCTCAAATGCACCACGACCACTTCCACGGCAAACCTATAACGACAGGCCTGCCGGCCCTGCATGTGTCTATACCCTCACACTTGTTGAGGCCGCTGTAGACAATCACGTGGTATCAGGTACACGCTCTCGAACCCCTATTATATCTATAGTTATTACGTGCTTAATATAGTTGGTAATCATTTCATCTTTAATTAGGTTTGATTTGCATAAATGACAAATCCTGTAACATCTTACTTGACACTGGGGCTAGTCATTCCTTTGTGTTTGAAGGTTGGGCAAAATCACTTAACCTACCCTTGTATTGCCTAGCAAATCCTCTTAATGTTGGGTTACCTTCTGGAGCCCAAATGCCAGCTCACCAGTTTTGCAAAGTACCAATCCCTGTTGAAAATGAGAAGTATGAAGCCAAGTTAGTAGTTCTCCCAATAGCCAATTTTGATGTAACATTATGCATGAATTGGCTAAGCCAACATAACGCCACTGTCAACTGTACAAAGAAGAAGATCACTTTGGGTAGTGGTAGTAAGGCCAGATCCTTCATTGGTATCCTTAGTACTCGAGCTTCGCTAATCAATGCTATAAAAGCAAAAATGTTAGTTCAAAAAGGTTGTGATGCCTTTCTAATAACAATACTAGGAGAAAAGAAAGAAGGTGTTTCCTTATCCGAGAACCCCATCGTTTGCGAGTTCATCGACGTCTTTCCAAAAGATCAACCCAGTCTTCCTCCTACACGGGAAGTAGAATTTGCAATTAATATTATTGCAGGAACGCAGCCCATCTCTAAAGCTCTTTATCGAATTGCACCTAAAGAATTACAAGTACTGAACAAGCAACTGCATGAACTACTGGAGAAAGGTCTTATTAAGCCTAGTTCATCCCCATGGGGAGCGCCAGTTCTATTTTTCAAGAAGAAAGATAGATCAATGCAAATGTGTATCAACTATAGAGAGCAAAATAAAGTAATAGTAAGGAACAAGTACCCATTGCCCCGTATCGACAATCTGTTCGATCAATTAGCAGGAGCAAAGGTATTCTCGAAGTTCGATTTGCGATCAGGCTACCATCGACTGCAAGTAAGGGATTCAGACATTGCAAAGACTGCCTTCAGAACTATATATGACCATTATGAGTTTCTGGTGATGTCGTTTGGATTGACAAATGCGCCTTCCATCATTATGGACCTAATGCAGCGTATATTAAAACCATACTTAGACAACTTTGTCATCGTGTTCATAAATGATATTCTAATATATTATAAGATGAAAAATAAACACGAAGGTCATCTCCGGCCAGTATTGAGAGAACTAAGAAGCCAGCTATAGGCCAAGTATTCAAAGTGCGAATTTTGGCTTGAATCTATCGCCTTATTAGGCCACGTAGTAGATGCTCAAGGGATCAGAGTAGATCAGAAAAAGGTTAGCGCAATCCAATAATGGGTACAACCCAAGTCAGTGATAGAAATCAAAAGCTTCTTGGGTTTGGTCGGTTATTACAGAAGGTTTGTGTAAGGCTTTCTCAAATAGCCTCTCCACTCACCAAACTCACCCAGAAGGCTGTACTCTTTGAATGGTCACGAGCTTGTGAAGTAGCATTCCAAGCACTAAAAGATGCACTTACCTTTGCCCCCATTCTAGTTCTTCCTAAGGAAGGAGTGAACTATCAAGTCTTTAATGACACCTTTGGTATAGGCTTAAGTGTTGTACTAATGCAAGAAGGAAAGGTCATAGCATATGCTTCCCATCAGCTGAAGACTCATGAAAGAAATTACGCCGTTCATGATCTCGAACAAGCTACTGTAGTGTTCACCGTAAAGATTTGGCGTCACTATCTATATGGAATTCAGTGCTCAATTTTCACAGATCATCAGAGTTTGAAGTATATATTAACACAAAGGGAGTTGAATTGCCGACAGAGAAGGTGGTTAGAACTGATTAATGACTATTACCTGGACATCCAGTACCACCCAAGAAAGGTGAATGTCATAGCTGATGAGCTTAGTCGTCATGCGACTCTCAATGCTCTTATCTCTAAGAGTCCTCTTGAAGAATAACTCTGTAAATTGGACATCAAGTCAGCACGCAGTGACCAAGTGAGTACAATGCTCTCAATGATTAATGTTGAGCTCACATTCTACAGAGACGTATCTATTACTCAAACAAAAGATGATGAGTACCTAAGTTTTAAGCAAGCCATCGAGAGTGGTCGCCGTAGTGATCTCCAATCCATAAAGGTGTTATATATCTAGGAGATCATCTATGAATTCCTAAATCCATGCACCAAGGAGTTCTAATTGAAGGCCATAACTCTGGATACCAGATCCATCCTAGAAGCTCAAAGATGTATCAAGACTTGAAGCAATCTTTCTGGTAGCCAGGAATGAAGAAACGTGTGGCTGAATTCGATGCAAAGTGCCACACTTGCAGTCTGGTTAAGGCAGAACACTAAAGACTCGGTGGTCTACTTCATCCACTAGAGATCCCTGAATGAAAATGGATAGATATATCATGGAGTTTGTTATGGGATTGCCTCGTGCAAAATCTGGAGCCGACGCTATTTGGGTCATAGTTAACCGTTTGACCAAATTCACTCACTTCATCCCAATCAGGCAGATAGACTCAATTGAGAAACTTATCAAGCTTTATATCAAAGAGATAATCAAGTTGCATGGAATTCCCAAATCAATCGTATCTGACAAAGACCGCCGATTCACTTCTAAATTCTGGCTAGCTGTGCATCAAGATCTAGGAACAACCCTAGCAATGAGTACAGCCTTCCATCCACAAATGGATGGTCAGACAGAGCAAGTAAATCAGGTTCTTGAAGATCCGCTTAGGCTATGTATACATGATTCTGCTGGATCATGGGAAGATCATCTTCCGTTAGTAAAATTTGCTTATAACAATAGCTTTCAAGCCAGCATAAATATTACTCTATATGAAGCTCTGTATGGCAGAAAATATAGCACTCCATTGGCATGGTAAGAAATAGGCAGTGTGCAATTGTACGGATATGAATTAGTTGAAGAGACAAATAAAAAAGTCCAGTTGATTCAACAGCAAATTCGTACAGCACAAGACCACAAACACCACGACATTCACCATCATCCTCTGGAATTTAAAGTTGGAGACTTCGCTTACTTAAAGGTCAGTCCAATGAAAGGAGTCTTCAGATTCAGCATAGCATGGAAACTTAGCCTCCGTTATGTTGGTCCATTTGAGGTAGCAGCCAAAATACGGCTTCCGCCTTCAGACTAAACCATCCAGATAACTTTGCAGCAGTCCACAACGTATTCCATATATCATCTCTAAGAAGATGCCTCAGAGACCCATCTCACCTGGTGCAGTTTCCAGAAATTCAAATCCAGCCTGATCTGTCATATACCGAGGAACCAATTCGAATCTTGGCCCGAGATCGCAAGCAGCTTAGAAAATCGTTCCATTGAAATGATCAATTTCCAGTGGAAGAATCGTTCTTGCAATGAAGCCACTATGGAGATGGAACCCGATATGCGAGTCAAATATCCTAGACTCTTCGAGAATCCAGGTATTCTTTCTTAGCATTCAAAGATTCAAATTCAATTCATGTTTGATTATTGCCTTTTCTTTTCACTTGAGTGATGCCGAGGACGACATCATTTTTAAGTGGGGGAGTCTATAACAACCCAAGTTGTTACCCTTATCAATTAAGACTAATCTTCATCCTAATCTTGATCCTAAGCATTAAACAAGTTATTAGGAGTCATCCACTAAGACTTAGTCCAAATCAGGAGTCAAACAGATCAAGTCCTAATTTTTGGGAAATCCAAAAACTCTGGAAATTGACCTCAGATCAAAAATCAAACTTCGCCATTGCACTCATTGCCCCCAAATTAGCTAGGGGTGATGTTTTGGTGACAACCGGAAGTTGTCAAATATTTTAATAATATTAAAATACCCCGAAAAATAGGAAAATTAAATACTTGTTCAGAAATAAAATTCGACTTTGCCGTTGAAATCCTCACCCCCAAATTAGCTTGGGATGAATTTTTAGGATTTTTCGGAGAACGTTTATAAAATATGATTTTTGAGATTAATTAAATTAATTTCTTAAACTCTATTTTTGTCTTCTTCCTTCTTTATTGGTTGGGTAGGACCCACATCCATCCAATCTTGACTAAGCCCTTTTCCCATCAGCCCCCCCCCCCCCTTTACTATGTTTAGCCTATCCTACCCCCTATCTCTTTCCAGCCCCTCTTATATCCCATCCATTGGCAGTCCTCTCCCCCATTAAGAGAGCCTTTGGCTCTCAGCTCTCAACCCCCCTTATTTGCCCAGTTGAAGTTTATTCCCCTCTTCCCTACATTGCTGTGATTTTCTGCTGGAAGAAACCTCAACCTCTACCTCTTCTTGCTAGCAGTTGGAAAAGAAGAAGAAAAGAACCTCTCAAGCTCTCAAGCCTCCCTTAGAAATTCTGCCATTATCAAGCCAAGGTACTCCCTTTCTCTCCATTGGTTACTCCAATGACTATTCCATTTCATATCTATGTTTATTTGCATGTTTAAGATTCTGTGTTACCTTAGTTGTGCATCAATAAAGCTATATTAAGATGTAAAAACTCATAAAAAACTGTAAACAATAGGGAATGATATGGAAATCTGTTAATACGAATTTCTGCACACCTAGTCCCTTAAGCCCACAGCGTGCCATAGAGCGCCGTAGCGACCAGAACTGTTCGGATTTGTCCAGAACTGGCTAAAATGGCCAAAACTTCACCATTTTCAAATTTTAAGGACCCTAGGACCCTAAGACCCTAGTGGGGTCAAATTATATCAAATTTGAGCCTAATTTAGGTAAAATTGAGCATTATATAAATATGTAGGTGAATTTCTAATTTTGCATTAGATGATAGTTTAATCCCTAATTGCCCCTAAAACCCTAAATATTGATTTGACCATATCTTAGTCAACTAGACTCCAAATCTGAAAATTCAAAGTGCTAGATAGCTTAAAATTCCTATGCCAACAATAATCTGAAGTAATACTTAAGCTTTGAATCCCAGAAAAAATTAGAAATGACCAAAATACCCCTAACCTTAAATAGGTCATAACTTGACCAGTTGAAGTCCAATTTGGGTATACTCCTAGTTAAAGTATTCAGTACGATATAGGGAAGCTATAGCCACTGAGTTTGTTGAATTTGAACATTAAATGAAAAAGTTAGCTTTTTACCCCTTAGCTTAAAAATTACCAAATTATCTTTAGAAATTGAAATGATTATAACTAATTCATTAAACCTCAAAATTTAATATTTTTAGACTCTATGAAATCCTTGAACAGCAACTAGTAGTAAACTGCATGTAAATTTAGATTTCAATAGGTGAAATTTACTAAAATGCCCCTTAGGTCCAAAACCTTAGTTTGGACCTATAAGACCTATTTCTTATCCAAATTTGGTGCACTTACTATCTATCTTCATATTAGATAGTAAAGAATCATTTAATAATAATAAATCCTAATTTGGAGCCCTAAATCAAAAAAGTAGTTTTTTAGACCCTTGAGTGTGGGCAAAATAGTCATTTTGCCCAAAATTTAGGTTAAGTATCTTAAACTCTTAAATTATCTTCTAAGTCAATTAAACAAGTATTAAAACTATATTAGAATCCTCTAAGTGAGTAAAATTAGTTATTAGGTCAAATTTGTTAAAATCTTCAAAATTTCTCTAAGTCTTTTCCTTATGAAATTCAACACCTCGTAATAGGATTATTCTTAAGATCAGGGCTGGATCATAAGATAGATTTCATTCATCGAATAATGGGGTTATTCAATGAATGAATCCTTAGTTTTATTAGTTTCTAGATTTTACAACTTATTTGGATTATTTTGTCTTTCAAATATTATATTTAGGATAAGAAATTCATCCTATTAAGATTGATTTGCTTAATAGGATTTACCTTAATCATTAGTTTGCATTTAGATTTAACCTAAATCTTAAGTCTTACATTTGGGGTTATGTGATTAAGCCCAATCTCGTGGTGTTTAATCTATAATCTCTAGCTTGGTGGATTTTGGACAAGCTTTTAGTTTAGAATGTCTGAACTCATAAACTAGGTTATGATGATTTCTCATAGTCAACATTGATTTAATTATATTAGGACCTAGCTAGTCCTAATATTTTGTAACTTATAAGGACGTACCTTTAAGTTACACTCGATAGTAGGAATTCGAGATCCTGAACTTGTGTAACTTGGAGTAGTTAGAATGGTTTAATTAGATAACAAATGATATCACTATGTTTAGTAGAGTCCCTTGCTTACTACTTGATTTTATGCTACGCATTCCTTGAACTTTATGCTTATTTTTCCTTCAACATGTCATATAAGAAGAACATTATTGCATGAAGAATGAAAACTTAGAATATTAGGAAAACATTTGCATTTGGGTTCAGTACATGGTGGATTATGGTGTACATTACTCCAATGGACAGGGGTAAGGAGAGATCAAGATGCTTAACATCATTCATTGAGGAGAGTGTGTTAAGCTTGAGACCCATTTAGTCTTATAGACATGCTTGACTCCTTAGCTATTTCTGAAATTGTCCAAAAAAATAAAAATAAAATAACAAAAAGATATTTACATAGTATTATATGTCTCTTCAGTTATAATGTATTATATTATTATATTATGTCCACCCTATCCCATAAAGGCTATGGGAATGTTTTGGGCCAGATTGGCCAATTCTTTCTGATATGGCAGTTATACGTTCTCTTTAGTTCAGCTTACTATTTTCTATATTATTGATACATTTTATTTCAATTAGTTGTATTTTTCCTATGTTACCTGCTTACTTGAGTAGATGCATATATATAAGATGTTAGACTTTACTGCTAATTATATGTTTTATTTTCAGATTTATATTTTAAATTAGCATATATCATATGATTATTAGCATGTTTAGGTTAGACTTTTCTTTTCAGTATTATTACTTACTGTATTATATATATATATATATATATATATATATATATATGCCCTACCTTATTTAGTTCACTTGAGGTGTGCTTTTGCCTTAATTTATGTTTAGTTATGAATACTACATTTATAACTTATCCTCATCCCCTTGCATACTTACTTGCTCCCATGCTAGATAGATGTTTTATTTGATTTAGAGTAAAATTATGATATTAATAAATGTTTGATAAGTATTCTACCTAAAATATACTTAGACAATTTGTCAAATATGATTTTTTTCTTTTATTGGCTGAGGCGCTGGCATTATAAAACTGACAATGTCAGATCTTGTTCGGTTTGAGGAGCCAGTGCTTAAGGAAGAGCCTTATTTAGAGGAGGTGCAGCAGCCTAGTTTAGAAGACCTCTAGTTGCCTTTTTCTTTTTTGTGAGGATAAGTGATATTATCATTTTTAGTCTCTTAAACTTTAATTAAATAATGTAATAATAGAGGTACTCATGACTGTGTTTACTTTTTGCATATTATTATTTTTTGATCTATTTCATTTTATTTCATGTCTGTTGTATGGTGAATGGAAGTAATGTTTATTTCATTTTGCTTTCGCACTCTGTATGTATGTGTAGACTTAGTGACTGATTCTCATATTTATTCTGTGCACATCCTTCTCTTAGTAGTGGATTGTGGATCTTACCTAATCCAATAATATGTGAGGGATTTTCTAAAGTGACATTCCACTCCTTAGTCTAATAATTGTGGACTTAAGGAGCGGGGCACCCAGGCTTTCCCCTGCCTCTTAAAACCTGAGTTAAACAATAATTCTGAGGAAACCAAAGAGACTAAGTAGAATAAAATAATTTTCTTGTATTTAAGAAGAATAAGAAGGGTCATTTGTGATTAATGCATGGGGCTGAAAATTCCCATATTTAAAGACCAATTTTAGACCAAAGAATAGTTCTAAATTTCAATATTCAAAAGACTCAAAGGAGATGCTACAGGAAGAACAAAAATGAGAACTCTCCAAGGAGCAAGCAGTAGACCATAAAGAGTAAAGAGAAGAAGATAGCAAAGGAAAGGAGGAGAAGTCAAGTATAAGTGCAGGAGGAAGATCAAGAGAACTCAAGAAAACCTCTGGTTATTTTCAAGTACTTTTCCTAAACTTTATTATATTGTTTTCTACTGCAAACTAATGCTAAGATTAACTTCCTTTTGTATATATGCTTTTATTTATTCAGTAATGGAAAGCTAAATCCCCTTGGAGAGGGTTGGGATGTAGTTGTAGGAAAATGTAAGGCTGTATTGGTGCTATAACGGAGATGTTGAATAAATTAAATTGATTTTTATCTAACTGCCTATTATTATTATCGTGAAGGAATGCCTGAATAAATCTTTGTCAAATTATTTTGCTAAAAATAAACTTAAATGAATTATCAATTAAGAAAAGAACTTGAGTTTTAAGCTCATCAATTGGATAAGAGCAAGGAAGGTAGTGCAAGTAGAACTGAAAATTTTATGACAAGTTCACAAGCTCATTTGCACCTTTCCTTAAGAGCTCTACCAAGAGATTAGAAGCATGTGAACCAAGTTCCCATCAACTTTGCTTTGCTACTCAACAAAGTAGAAGGGATGAGAGGATGTTGGAAATCTAAAGGATGATATGACATAGTCCATTAATCTAATTTATCCTCTCATCTAGCTAAACAACGTGTGTAAGCGCATGATGCAATGTTGATGGAAATCATGTTTATGAGATCTAACAATTAAATGAGAATATTTGGTAACCTAGATGTAGGAAATCAAAGATGAATTTAAACCATGATCTCATAAAGGTTTAGGTGCCGAGGAAGAACCCCAAGGGGAGTTCTCATTATTGCACTAAATCTGAACCTGTTGTAATTGGAGGTTAACTCTAATTCTAACAGTGTTCTCTTGATTTAAGAAGGCATGGATAAATTGATTTAACATTTAAATAATGAAGTGGCAACACCAGGTCTTACAAGTACTACAATGAAACCCCAACTCTCTCCTTTTGAAACAAAATGTATCTTGCCCTAAGGTAATTTGTATTGATAATTTAGGAACCAACTCAACTAAAATTTGATCTTCTAAACATTATTGAAAGAAGATATAACTTAGTATTAAAACCACCATTCCCTGAGGATGATAAATCTTGGAACTAAACTTCCACTTAATACTTCAGACCACGTACACTTGCATGCAAGCGCAGACGTGTATTTTATGTCTGTCACTAGGTAATGCATTGAAAGTGCAAATGCCATCAGGTGCTGAAATGATAGCAAAAAGATTCTGTTTGGTAGACATCCCAATTAATAATCAACTCTTTCCCTCCAAACTTATTATTATGCCGATTCCCAATTTTGACATAATTTTGGGAATGGATTGGCTAAAAAAAATTAATGCTATAATAGATTGCTATAGAAAGAAAGTTCCCCTTCAAATAGGGAGAAAATTAGAAGGTTTTTTAGGCAAGCTTGGCCTAATAGCATCATTAATAAATGCACGTGAAGCTAAGCGCCTAATTAGTAAATACTGTTATAATGTGTTAGTAACTTTAGTTGGTGAAGAGAAAGAAGAGAGTAATCCAATGGATACCCCAATCGTAAGAGAGTTCCTAAATGTTTTTTCAGATGAATTATTTGGACTACCTCCAATGAGAGAGGTACAGTTCTCTATTGAGCTAATTCTGGGAATTCAACCCAAATCCAAATATTTGTATATGATAGCACCAAAAGAACATCAAGAACTTTGTGAACAATTGCAGGAACTATTAGAAAAAGGTTTTGTGTGCCCTAGCATGTCACCTTGGGGTGCTCCAGTCCTATTCATCAAGAAGAAGGATGGATTCATGAGAATGTGTATAAATTATAGAGAGCTCAATAAGGTGACAGTGAAGAACAAGTATCCTCTTCCTAAAATTGATGACTTGTTTGACCAATTAACTGGAGCAAAAGTCTTTTCTAAAATTGATTTGAGAATAAGCTATTATCAGAAATGAGTTGAGGATAAAGATATTCCTAAGACTGCATTTAGGATCTGTTATGGGCATTTTGAGTTTCTTGTCATGTCTTTTGGATTGATTAATGCCCCTTCCATTTTAACGGACCTAATACAGCGCATTCTGAAGTATTGCCTCGATCAGTTTATAATAGTGTAATAACCCAAGGTTGTTACTCAACTTAATTTAAATCTAATCATATCTTAATTATCATTCTGTTAATTTTATCTAGCTATTAGAATCAATCCTTAAAAATTTGGCGTGATTCAGAGCTAAATCCAATATTTAGATTATTTTAATATTTAATTAATTAGAAAATTGAGGTATTTATTTTGACCTCAAAATTGAAATCTGACTTGGCCATTGCAATTGTCACCCCCAAATTAGCTATGGGTGATATTTTGGATTCGTTTGGAAGTCGTTGAATTTTTGTGAATATTTTAATATAATTAAATGCACCGGAAAATGGAATAATTAAATAATCATCAGAATTGAATTTTGACTTCTTCGTTGAATTCCTAACCCCCAAATTTGCTAAGGGTGAAGTTTTGGGATTTTTTGAAATACGTTTATTTAATCTGAATTTTTAATAAATTAAAAATTATGAATAATAATTAATTATTCCTTAATTTATTTTTTCTCTTTCCTTATCTCTCCTAAATTTCGGTTGGTCATCCCCCTTCATTCGGCTGACCCCTTACCTCCCTATTGCACATTGAAAGCTAAGGCCATCCCTCTCCTCCCTCTTCTTAATTGCAATGCTTGATGGCTAAGGTCGTCCCCCTCCCCTTACCTCATAACTCCCTAGCTCAAGACCTTCCCCTTCTTCTTATTCTTTAAAGAGAAACCTCATCCCTCCTTATTTTATTTGCTTCCAAGCTAAAAGCTTCCTCTCTATTTTCCCCATTGTTGAGCTTGGTGCTGACGAATGAGCTTCCCTCCCTCAAAGGTCTTGAGGAAAATAAAGGTTTCTTCTTCCTCTCCCAAAGGCTAAGGTACCCTTTTGTTTACCCTCCTTATACCCATTTGTTCTTCTTCCTTGGTCATTTCATTCCTCTATTATTATTCTTATTTTCATATTTATACAACCCTGATTAAGTACAGAAGCCATTATAGTTCTTCAAACTAATCTACCTCATGCTCTATTTTTCGTCCATTCTGCATACCCCTGCCTTTATCAATATTGTTCATATAGCTAGGTTGATCCATTCATGCTGATTTTAGTGTCAATCAAAAGGTATCAAAAAAACTTTTCCATTGATATATGGTACCACTCATTGAATGCTCTGGATTGAGAGTATTTTAGCTCAAAATGTGACCATTCACAGTTTTCGCACAGGTGAAATCACCGTCGGGCACTACAGCACATCGTAGCGTCCAGAAAATTCATTTGACAATATCTTAGTCATTTATACTCCAAATGCAAAAATTTAAGGTGCTAGATATCTTATAATTTTAGTGCCAACAAGAATTTAAAATAATATTTAGGTTCTGAACCCTAAAAAAATTAGAAAATGACTAAAATAGCCCTAACCTTAATTAGGTCATAACTTGACCAATTGAAGTCCAATTTGGGTCTACTCCCAGTTAAAGTACTCAGTATGATATAGGAAAGCTATAGCCACTAAGTTTCTGAATTTGGACATCAAATGAAAAAGTTAGCTTTTGAGCCCACTTAGCTTAGAAAATTACCAAATTGCCCTTGGAAATTGAAATGGCTATAACTAATTCATTAGACTTCAGAATTTAGTATTCTTGGATTCTATAAAATCCTTAAATAGTAAACAATAGTAAACTATATAAAAATTTAGATTTTATTTGGTGTAATTTACTAAAATTCCCCTTAGGTCAAAAACCTTAGTTTGGATCCATATGACTCATTTCTTATCCAAATTACATGATTAGGGAGCTTTTAGTTTCCTTATGCAGAGTAGAATGAATGTGCTAAGTGATTTATTTTTCTGATCTTTGTATTTTAATTTATGCCCTAATCTTGTTAAACCATAATTAGTAAAAATTAGGGTTTGTAATTATTGAATTTTAGCAAACTTAGTCTCTCATTAATTGCATGATAAAATAGAACTTATGAGCCAAATTGTATAAATTTTTGTTGGTTAGATTTGTATTTATGTGCTAATTCTTTTGGATTGATTTAGGGTTTGATTAACACTAATTACTTTTTAGTTTCTAATATTTTTCTATTAATATGATTCATAACAGTAAGGGAGATATATTGAAATCATGTATGCAAATTTAGGATATATAAATTAAATAAATCAAAAATAGAGAACTTAATCATCATAATTAACTATCGAGGTCTTAAGACTTCGATCAAGCTATTAAGACTTGATCTAGGTCTAAGATTGACACTAATAATACATCCCAAATTTATTAATTTGACATTTGATTTATAAATAAATATTTGAACTTAATTGGGCATGAGTAAGGGGTCAAACCCTAATCTAGTTGATTAAGATCCAAACTCTCAAATCCTTAATTAAATTGACTTAATTACAAGATAAGGAAACTGATTTAAGATTATTGATCTGTTAAGATAAGGAAATTGATTACAAGATAAGGAATTAGATATGTTAAAATTATTAATAAATCTTTGTGATTGATTAATCTGAATCTAAACTTTTGATCCTTGATTTTCTCCTAAGTAAGATTACTAGCATACAAAGATAATATAACTAAATTGATTTAATAATTGATCTGGCTCTAATAATATCCTTGATTTAAATTTCATAATCTTAAAATAGGATATGATTAGATGACTTAATTATCTGATCTGATCACTCTAAATCTAACTATTAAATGGAACCGAATATATTAGCTTTTAGAATTAAGGGTATGAGATCTTAAGTATCTCAGCATATGATGGCCTCTGAAATATTTTAAAGACCTAAATTTAAATATACATTGAGGTAAGGGAATTTTGTATAACTCGTTGAGGTAGAAGCTTATGATCCCGTAACCCTAGAAGTTGATCTTATCCCCTCATGGTATGAATCACTTAAGATATTCGAATGACACTTTTTCTTGTGGTAGAACCCATATTTAGTGATCCTTGAGCACCCTCTTCTTGGAACCTTGTATAGGACTTACCTATTTAGCATAAGAATTAATAGTCTTGATAAATCTTTGTTGATTAAATAGAATTGTTTGAACCCAAGTTATTGGTTGGTAAGTAGTATAGTAAACCCATAATACTGGATTATTTCAGTAATATTCAGGAATGGTTGATTCATTCCTATGTGGACTTATGACCAGGTGCTATCCCGAGGGATTAGACAAATATAGTCCCATTAGAGTAAATCTTCCAAGACTAAGAGTGTTACAATTAGTGAACAAGATCCTTAGTTTGAGACGTAAACTACGATTGGGTCTGCCTCCTATCGTAGTGCGCTTTGATAAGTATAATTTAAGCAAACTAAGTATCTTAAGCCACTTCATGTAGACCACTAAGTATGCTTGTAATTAGGTCATTTAATTGCTTAGCTTGATATATAAACTGTGACTGAGTTCTGCTTCCTATCGTAGTGTGCTTTGATAAGTGCAGTTTTAAACAAGCTAAAGGTTAAATCCACCTCTCTTGGAAACATATAACCATGTGTATACAACATTTCCAATTAATAATTTTAAGTAAACTCTCAACTTTAAACAATTATCGAACTAGAACCTAGGAGCAGAATCCTTTTAGCAGGATTTTGCACAATGGAGACATTGAATTCATTATCGAATTTCAAAGCATTTTTTGGATTTTTTTTGGATTTACCTCATGTAGTTTAGAAGTATGAGCATAAGCATAAGCATAATGTGTGAGTATTAGAATGATATATGAGTATCAGTGATGATTTATGAGTTACAGAATATTTCATACATTGACTGGGGAATTTCAGGATGCATCGGCATTATAGTATATGGTATTTCCAACTGGATGTATGTATACATTGGACCGTACTACTCATAGTAGTTTAGTGATATTTTGGTTGTATATCAGTAGCATACAGTATTATGGCATATTCAGATGCACAGTTTCAGTGACATACTGCATAGTTTTACATAATATTACTCAGCTTTCAGATCCATTACTATTTTTAGTCTACCATTAATATTTAGTTTACAGTTCAGTTTTACTTTACTTTGCTTCAGTTTGTACAATTTTATAAAGTTTTATACTTTCAGCTATCTTTACAGTATTACTATAGATTGAATTATGTTATATAAATATTAAATGAATAACTAGAACTGCTTAGATTAGTCTTGATGTGTTAGACTTATTGTCTAACACGAGGTACTTTTGGGATCCAGCAATTTGCCAGATCTTGACCAGTATATTGAGCCAGGCTAGGAGGACACCTAGGAGATTTAGGAGGAGCCAGTGGAGCACTAGTGGACTCTTCTTCAGCTTTGACTTTCGCTTAGTTCAGTTCAGTGCTAGCTTTTATGTCTGTTTCAGTAAAATGCTGTAATAATTCTAGATGTATTTTCTTTTTTTTTTCTGAGATGAATATTTTTATACAGCTTCTGTGATGAATGTTTCTAGATGTTTGTTTAGCTTTCGCACTCTGTTATATACTACTTATACTTAGTATTGTGATGTGATCAGTATATTGGAAATGCTAATATCTTATGCATATATTGGATTCCTTATGTGTGTTTCAAATCCAATGTATGTATCAGTCTAATATGTAGGATAAGAATACTACTCTTATCTTAAGTATTAGCTCTCAACCCTCCTTGAGGTTGAGTCAGCAGCCTTTCAGAGGGGTTTTGTTTCAGCTATTCGGGGAGATGGGATATTCCTCCCTGAGTGGCGCGCCACTCCATCGTCGATCTGATTATACCTATCTTTTGCGCGCGGCGACGAGGCGGGGCACTACAAATAGTCTTCATTAATGACATTCTAATTTATTCTAAGTCAGTTGCTAATCATAAGAATCACCTCTGTGTTATTCTAATTCTTTTAAGAGAGTATAAGTTATATGCTAAATTTTTAAAGTGCAAACTTGTAGCCCCCCCCCCTCGCCGCACGCGCAAAAAGGTTTACAAGTAGTAAAATCAGCGGTGGAGTGGTACACTACTCGGGAGGACAAGAACAAGCAAAACTCATCTTCCCGAATAGGCTAAAATACTGAGCTATACTGAAGACTGCTGACTCGAACCTAAGAGTATGATTGAGAACCAATATTTAAGATAATAGTAGAATACTTATCTTGAGTAGTAGGCTAATGCGTATGTTGGATTTACAAAAACAAGTAAGGATCCAATATATGTTATCAATATATATCAGCATTTCCCATATACTGATCATATCATAATACTAAGTATAGTAGCATAATAAAGTGCAAAAGCTAAAAGCATATCATCTAGAATACATTCACCATAGAGCAGTATGTAAACATTCATCTCAGAAAAGAAAAGAAAAAGTACATCCAGAGTTATTACAAACTGATTTAGCATGTGAAAAGTAAAGTCTATTAAAATAGGGCAAAAAGTAAAAGGAGGCAGATAGATCCTCTAAGGCTCCACGTACTCCTCCTAGATCTCCTGCAAGTCCTCTTATCCTGTCTCCACAAGCTGCTCGGGATCTAGCAAATTATCGGATTCTAAAAGTACCCTGTGTTAGACAAGAAGTCTAAAACATCACAATTAACTATGCAGTAGGAAAGGAATGTCAAATGATGTACTATATGTCACTGAAAAGATGTACCAAATATGCCAGAGTATGGTATTTCATGGATATATAACAGAATTATCACTAAAAGGTTATGAGTAGTACGGTCCAATGTACACATACACCCAGTTGGGAAGATAGTACGGTGATGCAGATGCACCCTGAAATTCCCCAATTTATGTATGTAACATTCCGTAACCCAGAATTCATCACTGATACTCATGTGTTACTACTGAGATGATGCTTCAAGCTCATGCTTATGCTTATGCCCATGCTTCTATGCTATATGGGTAAAATCTATAAATCCATGAAAACTTGGAATGCAGATAATGAATTTTAAGTCTCCACTATGCAGAATCATGCTAAAAGTATTCTGTCTCCTAGCTTCTAGAATGATAATTGGTTAAAGTTGCATATTTAATTAAAGATCACTAGATGGGATGATTGTATACACATATTCAACACATTTACAAGAAAAGTGATTCTCATCACTTACTCACCACCATACTTAGTGTCTTAAAGAAGGTGAATCTCATTACTTAGTTTGTTTGAGCCACACCTATTGAAGCGGTCTTCGCTAGGAGGCATTGCATGTTGTCAATTTTTATTTCAATCAAACTAAAGAATGAATACCCATTTAATACACTCTTAGGATTGAATGATTTATTCTAACAGGACTGTATTCGTCTAATCTCACAGGATAGCACCTGCTCATAAGTCCCCATTAGAGTGAATCAACTAATCTTGAATACTACTGGAGAACTAGTAATATGGGTATATTATACTACACCGTCCAATAATCAGGGTTCAAACAAGCTTACTTAATAAATTAAGGAATGATCAGGACTATAAAGGCCTATACTAAATAGGTAAGTCCTATACAAGGTTTCACTAAAATATGATCAAGAATCACTCAATATGGATTATACCACAAGGAAAAGTATCATTCTAAGGTCTTAAGTGGTTTCTACCACAAGAGATTAAGATCAATTCTAAGGTTAAGGGATCATCTAAGCTTCTACCTTAATGAGTCATATAAGTTCTCCTACCTCAAAGTATATGTAATTTAAGTCTTTTAAATATTTCAAAGCGATCTTATGAAGAGATGCTTAAGATTTCCCATTCTAAATTCTGATATTAACATTTTAGGTTCTATTTCATAGTTAGGTTTAGAATGATCAGATCAGATAATTAAGTCATCTGATCATAACTTAATCTAAGATTATGGGATTTAAATCAAGAATGTTATTAAAGTTTTAGAACACTTGTTTAATCAATATGATTTTATTAATCTTCTTATGCTAATAGTCTTATTTATGAGAAAATCTAGGATCTAAAGATTTGATTCAGATTAGGCAATCATATGGCTTTATTAATAACCTTATCATGTCTAATTCAAATGTTTAAGGTCAATATAAAATCAGATGTATTATTGGAGAAATGTCAAGTTAATTATCTTATAATCAAATCACTTTAGTTAAAGTTTTTAAGGGTTTAGACCTTAATTAAGTAGATTAAGGTTTGACCCCTATTCTTATTCAATTAAGATCATGTGTTTGATTAATGATCAATGTCAAATTAGTGCATTAAGAGTGTGTTATTGGTGATAATCTCAGACCTAGATCAAGTCTTAAAAACTTAATCAAAGTCTTAAAATTTCTTAAGATTAATTATGAGGGTTAAGTTCTCATTTCTTTGATTTATTCAATTTACACATCATAAGTTTGCATAAATGATTTCAATACATCTAGCTTACTATTATACATTAAATTAATAAGAAATGTTTAGAAAACAGAGAACACTTAGTGTTAATCAAATCCTAATTCAATCCAAAAGGGATTAGCACATAAGTTTAAATCCAATCATCAGAATTCCATATAACTTGGCATACAAGTTCTACATTACCATACAATCAATTAAAGACTAAGTTTGATAAGATCCAGTGATTAGCCCTAATATTCACTAATCATGGTTTAACAAAATTAGGGCATAATTTGAAATATAGAGATCAAAAAATAATTCACTTAGCACATGCATTCTACTCATCATAAGTAAACTAATGGCACCCTAAATATACAATTTAGTTAAGTATAATTGCTAATTCACCCTAATTAATATCTGCAATAATTAGGCAACAATTTAAAATCTAACCAACAGATGTGCAATTTTATTTTATATTCAATTTCTTGATGATTTTCTGATCATTTTCATATATAATATCAAAGGATTTGGACTAGTGGATTAAAAGTTATTCAAATAATACATTCTGTATTTTCTGATTTAATGTTCCTATGATTGGATTAATTGAATTATTTTCCTTAAGGAAAATAATTCCAATTAATCGGATTTAATATAAATGGGCTCGGCCCATTAGCCGAACCGCGCGGGTCGACCGGGGCCCGAGACACCCGGCACTGTCGTGCAGCGCGGGTCATGGGCTGACCCGGTGCGCACAGTGTCGTCGTCCCCAACCCTTCTTCCCTGACACCTAGGGAATTAGGGTTGGCTTCCATGGCAAAATCCTGAGCGCTGCGTCCACTCCGTGACCACTAATAAATCCCCACACCATCAGTGGGCCAAGACGCTTTGATTGAACCCCTTAGACCCTTATGAGGTAGTCGGGTTAGCCCGGACCTTACTCACCCAAGAGATTTTGCCTCAGAGCTATAGTGGGGACACAATTCTCCCCACAGAGACCTCACCAAACTTAGGGCTCGATCCCTACACCTTCGAGAAGGTGAGACGGATCGAAGCCCTCTGGCCTGAGGGCCTGGGATGGCCTGGATTGTCGGGTCCTTACTTGACCGAGGCGATCCTTAAGGGACTTAGCCTGATCGATCATATCGATCGATTAGGGCTATCTTAGGTCCTAGATATGATCACATTAGGTTTGAATTGACAATCTGCAAGCATACAAATCGAATGGAAGGAGGTTCAAGCCTTATTGGCTCAAAACCAGCAAGTTGGGGTACCTGGTTTGATGGTGAAACTTGGGATGGTCGACTGGGACTTCGACTGGCCTTGGATGATCTTCCAGACAATTCAAAGGGTCCTGAACACCATGAGAGCCTACTATCAGCGGTTCGGGAGCTCCTGGATCGCCTACGCAAGCTCTGGCAGACGGCAATGGCGAAAGAATGCAGAGACTTCAATTGATTAGCAAGCGTCAATTGAAGTGAGGCTAGGCTATTTATAGCCATAGTATAGTAGTGGGAAGCTTCTAGTGTGTTGAATTTGGGCTGGGGAGGATCGGATTGGTCGGGACATGGCCGAGCTCTCAATTTTCCAAATTGAGCTTGGCCGGGTCACGAGGCCCGAATGGGGCTCCAAGGCCTTTTGGGAGAGGCCCCAATGGCTTGCTAAGGTAGATTCCTTCTGTCAGGCGCGGGTGAGAGGAAGACGAAGGTCCACGGTCACGGAACCTTCGGATGCCGTCTGATCTATCGATCAGATGGCGGAACGGCTTGGATCCTAACGATCGATCGCGAGAGCGATCCAGGCCGTAGGATTGGTCGGGCAGATCTGATGGCTCATTTGCGGCTCCGCGAGATCGGATCCTAGCCGTTGGATAGAAAGGCGCAATGGCTGGATTTTGCGGGACTTCGCTGTCGCGTGACCCGGGCTCCGCAGCGGATCACCCGCGGTCCGCACAGCAAATCCCGGCCATTTAAACGGGTATATGATAGATTTGCAAAATTAATTTGTTGGAAACCTTTTATGCAATTAGACCATTTTAATTAAATGTGAATTATGGCCTAAACAATTTCCAAATTGCACTAAACTTTCACCCTTAGCTAATTTGGGGGTGAGGAATTCAAAGATGCAATCAAAATTTAATTTTGAGATCAAAATATTTTGGGTCTAGACTAGGGCATATAGAATGATCAAATTATCATTTTGGACTTAGAGAAGTCCTATGGACTTCAAATTTTTAGGATAGGATTCATTTGATGTTCTAATAGCAATGGGATTAAAATAAATGATTACTCAGACTATACATTAGCAGGGTAACAACCTAGGGTTATTACAGAATTCTGGCTCAACTCTGTGGTATTTCTAGGTCACGTAGTAGATGTTGAAGGCATAAGAGTTGACCAAAAGAAGATTAAAGCTGTATAAGAATGGGTGCAACCTAAGTCAGTAACTGAAATTTGCAATTTTCTAGGACTTGTTGAATATTACAGAAGATTCATTCCTAGATTTTCCCAAATAGCATCTTCGTTAACTTAGTTAACTCGTAAGGAAGTTCCCTTCATTTGGAACATAACTTGTGATGAAGCATTCCAGAAGTTGAAACAACTATTAACTTCTACGCCAGTCTTAATGTTACATCAAGAAGGCAAATATTTTCAAGTATATACTGATGCCTCTAAGGTAGGACTGGGATGTGTCCAAATATTAGATCGACATGTCATAGCATATGCTTCAAGTCAACTAAAGCTAAATGATAGAAACTATCTTGTACATGATTTAGAACTTATATGAGTAGTTTTCTCTCTTAAAATTTGGAGGCAATACCTATACGGGGTTAAGTGTGAGATGTTTACTGATCATCAAAGCTTAAAGTACATCTTCACTCAAAAAAATTTAACTGCCATTAGCATAAGTGGTTAGAACTAATTTGTGATTATGACTTATAAATTATTTATCATCCGGGTAAAGCTAATCGAGTAGCTGATGCCCTAAGTCAAAAGGCAGGTTTATCTTCATTCTGTTGTAATGATTCTTTAATCAAAGATTTTGACAAATTAACCCTAGAGCCGATCAAATCTGCTGATTTGTGCAATTTGCTATGTACTATTCAGTCTGAGTCATCTCTTCAATCAAGGATAATTGAGGCTCAAAAAGAAGATCCTTCATATTCTCAATTAGTTTTTGATATTAATAGTGGCAAGACATATGAATTACGTCTTAATACCGAATGTGTGATTTTCCAGAAGTCTAAGTTATGAATTTTTAAAAGCTTACAGTTATAAATATTATCTGAAGCTCATAACTATGGCTAAACTGTACACCCTAGTAGTTGTAAGATGTATCAAGATCTCAAGCAATCATTTTAATGGTTTGGCATAAAATGGGATATAGCCATTTTCATTTCCAAATACCATCCTTGTTCCTTAGTCAAGGCTGAGCACTAGAAGCCTGGTGGACTTATTAAACCCTTAGACATTCTTGAATCTAAGTGGTTTGATATCTCCATGGACTTCATTGTAAGTTTGCATAAGAGTAGATCTGGTTCTAACTCTATTTGGGTGATTGTCGATAGACTCACTAAATCAGCTCATTTCCAAGCTATTCGTCAGATAGATCCTATTGAGAAGTTGGCTAAGCCTTATCTTAAAGAGATCATTCATTTATATGGTACACTAAATTGTATAGTTTCTGACAGAGACAGTAGATTCACTTCCAAATTTTGGTCCGATGTTCAGCAAGACTTGGGGACAAATTTAGCGTTGAGTACTACTTTCCATCCCTAGACAGAAGGTCATACTAAATGTGTTAATCAGAACTTTGAAGATCTTTTGCATCTTTGTGTAGTTGACTTCAGTGGATCATGGGAATATCACTTAACATTAGTTGAGTTTGCCTACAACAATAGCTATCAGTCTAGTATTGATATGGCTCCTTATGAAGCTCTTTATGGAAGGAGATATACAACTCTTGTTGCTTGGACTGAAGTAGGAGACTCTCAACTTTATGGATCTGATTTAATTGAAGAAACTACTAAGAAAGTTTAGCTGATTAAATGCAATATGATGGCAGCTTAGGATAGGAAAAAGAAACATCATGATGCTCGCCATCGTCAGTTAGAATTTCAAGTGGGCGATAGAGCTTATCTGAAAGTAAGTCTAATGAGAGGTGTGTAGAGATTTGATATTTCTGGGAAGCTGAGTCCAAGGTACTTAGGACCCTTTGAAGTGATTGAGAGAATTAAAATATCTGCATACATATTAGAGTTGCCTGAAGACTTCTCGACTGTGCATAATGTGTTTCATGTATCATCACTAAGGAGGTGTTTACTAGATCCTAGCCAGCATGTTTAGATATCAATAATGAAATTGCAACCCAATCTAATATTCATTATTAAGCTTATAACAATTCTGAGAAGAGATCTTAAGCAATTAAGAAATCGCAGTATTCCTATGATCAAGATCCAGTGGCAAAATTATTCTGATAAAGAAGCCACTTAGGAGAAAGAAGAGAATATGCGAAGAAAAATTTCCAGAGTTCTTTCATTAATCAGGTAATCATAATTTTCCTATTTTTAATTTAGTTTCAATTAGACTTCCTCATTGTATTTACATTAGTGTATTTTAATTTTTGTGTGTCGTGGGCGACACTCTTCTTAAGGGAGGAGTCATAAAAACTCTAATATTATTACCCATCAATTAGTGACCTAATTGACTCCAAACCACATCCATTACTCTTATAATAGTGTTAGGAGTCTCCACCTCAAATTTCGTGCGATTTGGAGACCGTTTGATAATTTCCAACATTTCTTAGTTTTCTGATAATTTTGAAAATACCTAATTTATTTAGACCTCGGAATTGAAAAGGAGTTTGCCATTAGACTCACCACACCCAAATTAGCTAGGAGTTGTATTTTGGAAGTGTTTGGGAGTCATCAAAATTTTCACGAATATTTTATTAATATTTTAATACTTAGAAAATTAGGTAAATTAAATACACCTCTGATCGAAAATTCGATTTCATTTTTGAGTTTCTTACCCCTCAATTAAGTAAGGGTAAAATTTTAGGATTTTTTGGAGTGTGTTTGAGTATTCAAAGTTGATTAAATAAATTGATTTAAATTAATTAATTAAATATTATATAGAATAATCTAAATATATAATAAATTAAAATTATAAAGAGCTTTTAATAAAATGGTGCAGATCTTGTGTAAGGCGCCAAACACAAAATAGTTGTTCCCTAATTATCATCTGTCGATCCTTCTTACTTTAATCGAACGACGGACGTCCAATCGTGCACTGAAAATGGAGAACCGTTCGATCTAATATTCAATCGGACAGCTCCTGCGGGTTCACTATACGTCTTCTAAAGACACCTCCGCCACTATCTCCTGTGATAGGCCGGACGGTTCTTGCTTGCTAGCTGCCCTCCTCCATGATTATAGCCTCGTATACTCCCTTGTTTTCACATTCTTTATTTCCTATTCTTACACTTACTTGGTGATAATCAAGGTGAGATGCGATCGAGCATTTCCATAGGGATCTTTGAAACTGCTGCTTGGATTTACTTTCAAACATCCTTGTGTGCTTTATCAAGTACATTCTTCACTTCACCACATATCGACTCTTTAATCTCTCAGATTTTAAAGGTCTTCCATAGTATTTTGTGAATTTAAGATTAGGATCGAAAATTGAAAAGTTCGATTCTTGTTCCCTGTATGCAAGACCTCTTAAATTTTTATACTCTGCAAATTTTAATTGCTTTACTACATATAAATTGTGGATCAACTTTCTTTCATTCTGCGAAATTACAATTATGATTTCGTCAAGTTTCACTAATATCCATTTTTGATACATAAGCAAACATTATTCAAGACTTTTATATATATCCTAGTTTAAATCTCAAATAATAAGGAATAATCTATTGAATTCGATCAAACTAGATTAAGCTCGATCAAATCTTGCAGCAATATTCTCGATACTATCCTAAGGAATAATCTAGGGCATCAAACTTGACGACCTAAGGACCATTCTAGGATAGAGTTTTCGACTCCAGATTAAAGGTCCTTATAAATACCTTACACTTGAGTATCGATCTCCACATGGGATATCAGGAATCGCCATATCGTCAATACCCTAGGACCCCCTCTATGAAAATACAAAGCAGATAAAGCATTCTATCGAGATTTAGGAAGAAGAAAATGATTCGTAGTTTCTTTCCATTGAACCGGCTGATTCTTTTCAACTAAACTGCACCGTCAATTGAAAGAGAAGACATGCGTAAAATGTTAAGTGCTTAAATGTTTGTGTTACTAATATTAACTGATAATTGAAATTAATTAATATAATAAATAATTAGAAGAATTAGAATTAATTAATACAATTTCATTTCTTCCATAACTTATAAATTAGTTATCCAATATATATAATATTATATATCAAATCGATCACAAAAATATGTAAAATATGGATATGCCAATTAAATTTTGTTCAGATAATTTTTAAATTTAATCATTATTTTAGATTAAATAATAATTAAATTTAATCTTAAACTTACTAGTGGTATAACTTGATCAACTCATATCCAAATTGGACATTTAAATAGTCCATCTCGCTCACAAAAATATGAGGAACATTAATATGAGATAAAACTTAGGTTTTGAATCCTAAATCTCCTAATGACATTTTAACCCCAATTAGGACTCCTTCCAAACCCTGGAAAAATAATGTTGTCCAAATTCAATATAGTTAGTGTCATCTTACTCCTTTAGATATAAGGATCACATTGACATATATATCAAATCATTTTGATAATATTTAGACATTATAAGTATTTTGCTCTTAAATCTAAGTTAAATGTTAATTTCTTAATTTTTCATAAATGCTTATTTTAGGATGTGTGAACCCTAGGACAGCAAACTTATTTCATTCATTATCTCACATATAGTTTTAAATTGTATGTGTAAATATTATATTTTCATAAATGTGATGATTAAAATTATTAAATGCTCATTCAAGTTAAATTTCCTCCATTATAGAATTACTTAGGATTGGATTAAATTGAATGAAATATAATATTTTCAATTTGAATTATTCATAATATTGTCAATAGTTGTTATATCAATGTGAATTATGAATTGGAGATGCTTATAACTTCTATAATTGATCCTTTTCATATGTAAAATAAATTGTATGTGATTGTGTAAGTTAGAATCATCTCTATCATTGTGTAAGTTAGAATCATCTCTATCATTGTTGATAGTTTCCATTAGTTATGAAATGTGGATATTATAAATTTAATTTGAATAATTGCATAGTATATGTTAAGTTTAATTCATCTTTTTCAAACATATTTCTTATGGAATTTAGATTTGTTTATTAGACTTGATAGTATTATTATGTTTCATAAAATTTGAAATGTGAAGCTACATGTAAATTGTTCATATTGAGACTTAATTAGAACTAATGTCTTGTGCTTAAATTAAGTTAATGAAAGTTCTTTAAGTGAATTATTCTTTCCTTTCATCTCATAGCAATTAGATGAACTATAGGATTATCTTATGCTTTATTTTAATTGGTGGATGTTATATTCATAATTATGAAATGTAATTTCAACTACTTATCTCATGCTAGGATTAAATTGGAATAAGCAATACTATGTAATAGATTAACTTAAAGTTATCTTTATATTGTTGATCTTTCTAATTAATCTTCCAAATAAATAGAGTACTTGCATATAAATGTACTATGTGTTTCTTTTGAGCAAATACAGTAGAATTCATGCCAAAATTATTAGAATTGGAATTATAATCTTATGTCTCTACATATTTTACTTCTCCTTTAGTTACATGTTAGATTTAATTGAGAATATTTTAATTTCTTTTATATTCTATTTTAGCTTAACATTTCTAATAGCTAAGTTAAAGTTCATTAAAAGAACTCATAATAATACTAGTGCTCAAACAATCACTTAAATAATTAGCATATATTCCAATAAACTTTAACCTTTCAAATTAGTTCTCAATTGATTAAACTAGATAACAATAGCTCCCTTTCATACTTTAAATAAGCCTTAGATTTTTAAATTCCTACAACTACAAATGAATTATTACTTGTATGATATAATTTACTTTTTTCCTTACTTTCAAATACTCAGCATCAATTAATCTTACATAACTTCATGATAGAATTGAGTTGATAGTTTCTTATTTGTAAGCTAACTAGATGAAGCTAATAGAATTTTCTTTAGCTTATACTATCATTAGCTTATCAAACTATAAATCTTACTCTCCTTACTAGTTTTCTTAAGCTTTAATCATTAATCTATTTGATTTGATTAGCGTAGGACTAGTTTAAGATAAATTACATTTACATAAAAATACTATTTTCTAAACTTCTCTTTCTTCTATTATTAATTATAATTAACTTAAAGATCAAAATCTATAAGTCAATTGGGAGCTCAATTAACTATAATCATTAAGTAGATCATTGAAAATTTAGATAATAAAAATAATATCACATAGTTTACAATTATTAAATTGATTGAATGCTTGCTTAGCTTTGAGCCTTTTTCCTTGAACATTCATACAAGATCATTGTGCATAATTAAAACTTTCATAAAACTTTATGGGAAATATCTTATGGCAATTTGTACATGAAAGATAGTGCTTATAATAGGACTTCACATTTAAGGGAGGGTAAATGTGAATGTTCGACCCCCCACTGTATCTAGTTAAGCAGACATGCTTAACTCCTTGTCCCATTCTGTTGAATGCTGCCATATAATGAGATAGCTTCTAAATATAACTTTAACTAATAATATAATAATTCTTTACAATCTTATTGATTGTAAGATCTCTTCATAACTATTTAGTTATGCTTACTTTTCATAGTCCTAAGCTATGTTTGCCTTAGACCAAGAGGCTAAGATACTTCTTTACTTTTGATGCTTTACACTCTATATTTCCAATATTGTGTTTTGCTTACTTACAGTTCATTTAGAATACTGTGCATGTTGCTTAATTTTATATAATGCTTCATTGTATTTCATTTGCTTACTTAGTATAATTTTTTATTGAACATGTATTACTTTTATTCATTTACTTTAAATCTACATAGTAGTTTTTAGCCTTTAGGATGATTTTTCCTTACCATTTGTGGATGCAGGCTAGGACTTATATACAAGTGAGTATTTTTACTCAGCTTATTTCTTAATGTCTTATTAACAGTTATGTTTACTTCAATTTTCTTTTACTTGACAGCTTTTATAGCTCCGCTGCTTAGTTTAAATTGTAAATTAATATTTGTGATATCCTATTAACTTAAAATATAGCCAATCTTAAAATGTGCTTAGACTATTTTGTCTAACTACACTTTTTCTTTTATTAGTTTTGCCTTATCATATTTAAATATAAAAATATAATAGATCAAGAGCTATTTGATTCAGGTAATGTAGGTCCAAGTGCTTAAAAAGCTTATAAAATTTTTTGCTTCTGCTTAATTTAAATGTTTGCTTGCATTTTATTATAAATGAGAAAGTGACTTACTTGCTTCTACTCTTACTTTTAAAAAGCTTATAATAATTAAATTTTAAATTGCTTGAGTTATTTTTACCTATCCTTATCTATCTGTGTTGTGAATTCCTAATTTATAATTACTTGGAATGAATGAGTAGATTATTTTAATTGCTTGTATTGTATATACTTACAATATTTTCATGTATCTCGTTAACATGTATCTTCTATTGTATTTCATTATAAATTTACTTTAACTTAACATTTGCTCATAAAGAGACTTGGCCACTTATCATTTATATTTAATTAATTTTCTTCTAATTAAGTATTGGGTGCTAAGGTAACATCCCAATATTTGGATTAAATCTTCTATCTAATTATTGGGGTCATTACAGAGATGAAATGTTAAAGATGTCCAAATCAAGTTATAATGTTTCACATGTGATTTTTAATGTTTAGCAATTATCAAAATCAGGGACCAATCAAGCCTAATTAGCACTAATTCATTGTTAAAGTGATTAGTAGTTAGTTAACAAAATAAAATTTATAAAGTAGATTTAACTTAACCAATTGATTCTAAATATTCAAGAGAGCATTCAAAGATTAAGACAAACCATTTAAGTTAAGTAAAAACCCTAATTATCACTAATCATACAAATTAGAGATTATGGCATAATTAACAAGATTGATTCAAAAAAATAAAATCAGCACTATGAATACATTCTAAATGTCATAATTAAGATTTAGAAACTTAAATAAAGGCATTTGGACAAGTATAAGTGTAAATATTTACTAATTAAACTATTGGAGTGTTTAAGCAAGATTAAGAAAATAGCTCATAAAAACTAAAATAATTTTATATATAATTATTTCTTATATTTTTTTGAATAAAATGATATATAATTTCATATAATTTATAGTTAAAATGATAACGTTATTGAAATAAAATATTCTTAATTAAAATAATTACATTTTGATTTTTCTGTAAATCCAAAAAGCCCTTTTTAATATTTAACACAGGTGGCCCATCCAAAAGGTGCGGGTCGGCCGGGTCCGATGACTCGTTACTATCACACCGCTCGGGTCACACCGTGATTCTTAACTTAAACTTGGAAGGCATTCCTTTGAAGTACTTGGGTTTCTAGTTCAGCCCAACTAAATAAAAGTTGGACAACGTGTGCAGCTTATTAATAAAATTTGAATTTTAACAGCTAATTGAGCCCAAAAGCGTAAATCTTTTGTTGGCAGACTGTAACTTGTAAAATTCTCAATTTGGCCCTTACTAATGCATTGGTTTCGTGCTTTTCGCATCCATTTGTGTATCATTTGAATTATCAATATTGTATGCTCTAGATTCCTAGACCATGGTTCCAATCTTGCGAAAATTCAAACTAATGCTAGGATACCTTAGCCAGTCGAATTCAATATGGTGGCATTGACATTAACAACCCAAGCAAACGTATATTCAATTGTAAACTCTCTCTTTGTTGACATTACTTGTGTAATGCTTTGCTCCTCACATAATGATGGAAAGCCTTCAAGTTTAAATTATTTGATCACTCTTCCCCCAACAATACGACTTCCACAATTCTTGTGCCTGTTAAAAATTGCTGGGATTTATCTCCTTCTATACTTTATTTTCTCAATGACAAAGTGAAAGACGACGCTCACATCCATTATAATACTACACTGGGCATGATAATATTTTTGGTGTTCCTTTAAGCTCATCTCTCCTCCTGAGTTAATATTTTTAGATCTCTCTAATTTTATTCTATTTTTATTCCTCTAATTATTATTTTTTTGTTTTATTTCTGTAAAATTTAATTTTGTATCAGCTTTGCTTTTGATACAGAAAACTTTTGAAAAAAAAATCATTCAATCCCGAAAAAAATTAATAATTTCATAAAAAATGTTATACTTCTAAAAAATATTTAGAATTAATAGAAATTTTTATTTTTTAATTTTTAGTATTCAATCAACCATCTATTTACATATTAAATTAACATAAATTATATATTTTGGATGTATACTAGAATATAAAATTTCCGCCCTCTCCTCACTCAATCTAGTTGAGCTAATAAAGGTTAGGGACGCTTGGGTTTTCCCTGATCGCCCGGCTAGCAAATGGAGCTGTACTATCGGCCAAGCACTGTCCTGTCCCTTCATCGGCTTCGACCTTGTCCGTTCTCTTTCTCCCACGCATCTTATTCTTTACCCAAAGTCTTCTCGTCTCATTCCAATCTAGGTAGGCACCTTTATGTTCTCATCGGCCAACTCTTCCTCTTCTATGATTCAAATCGAGTGAACTCTTTTCTGCAGAAATACCCTAATTCACACACACACTTTCTTTTTACCCCTTTTTTTAATTCAGGATTGCGTTGTTCAAGTGCCTCGACGTCTGATGAGGTGTCTACCATAGTGTCACGTAAGTCCGAAGAGCCTTCAGCGCTGGAGACGGAGTCAGCAACAGAGGCTTCATCAGTTGATGAATCTCTCAATGGTGGCGAGCATAACGTGGCTGAAGATTTCCTTAGAAAGCTTAGCACCAAGGTTAGGGTTTTTGCACTCCCATTCTTAGCTGTTCAATCACGCTTTTTATATTTTGAGTGTAAATTGTGTTCATTGTTGGCGTTGTTTTATGGATATATTGTTATTATGAAGATGGAAAATCTATTAAGATGTGTCGTTTAGATATAATTGTTGTGAAGATGTAGGTGTTTGTTTGGTTGTTGCATTCCAAATATTTAGAAATAATAGTTTTATGAGACGAAACCCGCATGAGGTTCTATAGCACAACTACGCCACTGACCGTACCACACCGCTCTATAGAGTAACAAAGATAAAAGAATGAACTAAAAGTTTATGCAAGGCAAATAAAGTTTTCATCAAAATTAGACAATAATCACTGATTGACACATAGTAAAGAACGTAAGAATCATTGAAGGATTTGTAGAACTAGAATTTGCATTAAAAATGAATGATATAAAAATCTTTGGATAAAAGTAAGTATACCTAATTCTTTAATAACATCTGGTTTCATCGTTTGTTCACATCACTTTAATTCAGTTGACGTTGGAACAATAGTTCTTATTTTTTGTAAAAATAAATTGTCAAGCACTCTGACAGGTAGGCATTCTGACGGGCAAGCACCTCAACGTCCAACCAAAGCAAGTAACTACAAGACTATCTCACTACCAGCCCAACAAAACTTTCTCAGGCATTCCAAATTGCAGAAACAAGATTACTTGAGAGATTTAAAGAAAACTAATTCAACCCTTTGATCATTAAATGTTTCTATAATTCTTAAGTAATATCCTACATAATAGTTTGATGAGGTGGCTAATTTTAAATTAAAGTATGCATGCGTGGCTTATTGCAATGCAACTCCACAGTCTGAAGATTGATTGGAAAATTTTGGATTTCTTTTAATATAAGAAATAAAGATTTACATTGAAAAGATGAAGCAAAGCAAAAAAATATATATTCATAGAAGCTTTCTCATTGCATCAAAGAGAAGATATAAAAGGCTTTCACATAAGAAAAAACAAAATTAATATGCTCTTTTATGCATGGTGGAAGATGAGAATTTAATTTAAGAAATAAAAAAACAACATTGTAATTAACAATTGAGCATTTTCGACTATTAGTACAACTAATTTACTCGAGCAATCCAAAAAACAATTTGAGATGTTACCTCTACAACATCGAAGGCATGTTGAGACTGCATTTCCCTAGTCAACACATATTTTGAGAATCGAGGAATGACTTAGTGAGCAGCAAAATTCATTAAAATATTCTTTGAATGAAAGTTTTCATACCTATCATTTAATGACAACAAATTTCATAAAAAAAAATAAATGAAAAATTTTTGGATTAAAGTTAGCATAGCTGATACTTTAATTGAGTAACAAAATGAGGAGTGCAACAGTTGCATGCATTCAAAATTTATCTTAGTCATTGTATTATAGTGGTATGTATTCAGCCTGCCCAAAAAGATGTGGGAAGAAATTGTTAGGAAGGATCTTCTCTATTTGGAATTTAGGGAGGGGCTTCTATTTGATTGTTCACAATAGAAACAAAGTATTCATGTAGTTGACCTCTAGTGGGGTTAAGACTCGGTGTTGTTGTTGTTGGCAAACTAATAATTATATATTGCTAAAATTTTTTCTTAAAAAATAGCATTAATTGAACCAATCTAAAGAATTAAATCTAATCCTCAAGCTAAAGAAGATACTATTTATTTGGACTTGAAAATGAAGTTTTCGATAAAGTTGTAATTGTTGAAAAAAATGAATTTATATTGAATATGAAGTACCAAAAAAAGTTTTTTTGATATTTCCTAAGGGCCTAATTCCAAGATAAGTTGCCAACCTCAAAATCAAAGAAAAAGTGTAGAAAGACTTGCTGCTATCAACAAATTTTCAATTAGGTTAAATAATAATCCCAAGCAAAAATATTCTTCCCTAAATCAGCCTAGAGTAAAGAAAACAAACTCCACTCAAACAAAGCAAGAGAGCATCCCTAATAAACACAAAGTAAAAGTAATTAGGGATTTTAGCTCTTTTATTTTTTTCTCATTATGAGGTTCACCATCTCAAAAAGAACATATATATTTTAAATAAGAAAAATCATATTATTCTGCAAATTTAGGATGGAAATTTTTTGAAAAAGTTGATTTATTAAGATATAATGAGCACTTGGCCAGAAGTCATTCAAGTATTAGAAAAGCTATGGAAGTAACCCTTTGAATTGCCTAACATTTTAGATTTTCCCTTTCCTATACCTGTGGAGGTATGGGAACTTCCAAGTGCACAGTGCAACTCCAATTCACTTTTGCTCTAAAAATTGTAAATAATCTTTGGATGAAAAAATATGTCACTTCAGGATGTAAATCAAGGGATGATTTAGATCTAGTTATGCTAAGAGTTTGAAAAATATCATACCAAAAATAGAAATTGAATCCATACCTTTACAACAATAAAATTAAAAAGTGAGAGTTTTCGAAACTCAATCGCTGCAGCGCGCCACAGCGAGAGAGTTTTCGAAACTCAATCGCTACAGCGCGCTGCAGTAGGCAAGTTTCATGACTTAAAACCGCCACAGTGCGCTGCAACAAAAGAGTTTTGAAACTCGATCGCTACAGCGCGCTACAGCGGGCAAGTTTCATGACTTAAAACTGCCAGAGCCCGCTGCAGCAAAAGAGTTTCGAAACTCGATCGCTACAGTGTGCTGTCGCGGCGCGCCGAATTTCTGTCTATTCAATGCATTTATTGCGGCTGGGACAAGACCCCAGCATGCTCCTTGTCTCCCAGCCATTATATCTTCTGCAACAGCTTATTTTATTGGCAAGGGGGTGGATTGAAATGATATCAAAGAATTAAAAAGGGAAAAGAACATATCACTTCACTCCTCAAGTGGTATTTGCGATCATCATAGCAGAAAAATAAAGAGGGAAAAGCAGAATTTGAAAAGAGAAAAGAGTAGAGTAATCCATCTATATATGCACCTCTTCTCCACTTAAGAAGGGTTCCCAAATTTCATTCAAAATTTCAGTTTTTAGGGGCTGCATAAAAGAAGGAGATCTCTCCAAGGGAGGTGGAAAGGACCATTGCTAGAGGAGAAAGAACCAAAGGCTGCACTAGGGAGATAAAGGAAAGGAGAACAGGAAGAAGAGGAGAGATCTGGAGAACCTCATTAAGGGCCATTCCTAATAAACTCTTAATCTTGCTTTTGATTTCTTTTAGTGGATCATGAAAGGATTTTCATCCTTGTATATTTTTTTTCTTTTCTCAGCTGTAATGGAAGGCTAAACCCCCTTGGGGAGGGTTGGGCTGAGCCCATTGTAAAATGTAAAGGACTTAATGAATGATGTAGAACTTCCTCAAGCATTGAAATAAAAATCTATTTTTGAATGACTCAATGTAATCATCTTAAAATCAAGTTATGGATTAAATGAAAAACTTTTGTTAAAAAAATTATAATTATAAATACTAACAATTAAAATGAAAGTCTTGAGCTCCATGGCTCGTTGCTTAGTTAAAAGAGGGATATGTGTGCATGGGGTGCTTAGAACATAGTGAGAAGTTCTTGAGCCTAATTGCATCATGTTTTACGCTCAACTAAGGAGTGGAAGTGTGTGAGCTAAGACCCATTAATGGAGCTCAATTGCTCAGCATACGTGAAAGGAGGGAGTGGATTTTTTGAGAGCTCATGGATGACGTGACATAGTTCATAGAGCCCAATGAAATCACTCCCTTATCTGAACTGCGCATGACGCGCTTGATGCTCATTAGCGGAATCAATGCTCTTGAAATCGGCTAATTAAAACTGTTCATTTTGGTAACCTAGACGTAGGAAATTAAGATGCTTTTATTACGATCCCATGGGAATCTTTGTGCAGAATTTTGAATCCTAGTGTGTTCATCTCTTGCACAAGATTTGCACTTGAAGGATTTAGAGGACAACTCTAAGGAATACAATGTGCACTTGATTAATTTGCATAATGATAAAGAAAGAAAGGTGCTTGAGAAGTGATACAAAATGTGGTCCTTATCATTTCACATGGGAGAAGCCCAACTCTTCTCTCTAATTTAATTAGTTTCTTAACTCTGAATTATTGCTTGAATAACGGAATCAAATCAAGCTAAATTCATACCGTTTAAACATTATTGAATTTAGATATACCTTAGTAACAAAACATATCGTTCCTTGAGGATGATAAATCTCGGAACTTACCTTCCAAATTATTACTTCAGACCACGTACACTTGTGTGCGAGCGCAAACATGTATTTTACAGTCTGTCAATCGACCTGGTTAAATTATTTGTTTTCTAAGATGTTATTTTATGTGCATTGGCCTCATTGTATGTACAAATATGTAGAGTTGTAAGCTATGGTTCTCTCAAATTACATATTTTAAGTGTTGTAAAATAAATTATTTTACTATGATGATTGAACAAGTATTGTTATTTTTGAATTTTATGGTAAACCACACTTAGTTATCACATTACACTTATTTTCTTGCTAAAGTCTATCACCAAGTGATCTAATGTTCTCTGACTTTGTCTGGCAACTATCATCATTGCTTTTATGGTCAATATCTTAACCTGTAGAATTAAGTAAACGATATTGGAAAACAATACACAATATTTGCTATTTTCAAATTACTAGCCCTGCATCACTCATTTAATCTCATGGGGTCAACAACCAAATAGCATAGGAAAGCTTTTAACATGAAAGAATAATTCACAAGGTAAGCTTTGGAAGCTAAACCAACTATGGACTAATTAATCAGTATTGGGAGGGAGTAGGTGCAGGTAAACAATGTGGTGGTGTCAAAATCACTTAAATAGGGGACAAGGGAGTGGGAGAGAGGCAATAAAGATGAATGGAGGAGTAACTGGAATTGACAGACAACCCAAGGCAGTAGCTGCAAGGTATATAAACCGTTAGGGTTGGAAGTGAAAGAATTAGAAGCTACAAAAGGTGCACAACTATGATAGAAACTGAAGCTAGGATGGAAGAGGGTTGAAAATTGCAGAGAAAGCCCACAGTAGGCTGCTCATAATGTCAGTGGAAAATGTGGTAGAAACATGGTCAAGAGGATGGATATAACTGGCTTCTTGCAAGAGATGATGGACAGCATCAGAACTGCTTTTTGGGATGGTCATAAAGGATGTTCGGTGGCTGAATATCTCTATTATAGATGGGTTATGACATTAAGAGTTGTGCTAAAATTCTGAATCTCTTGGTTAATCAATCTCTTGTTTGGCTTTGAAGCTGCTGGAACGATGTTTTTGTAAACTCCAAGGGGCTGTAATTTCTATCCACAATCGTAACTGAAGCTAGGATGAAATAAGGGCCAAATATTGCAGAGAGCAACAACAGTAGACTGCACAGGGTTCATGATGACAGTGGAAATGTGATAGAAACATGGTCAAGAAGATGGATATTGCTGGCTTTTTGCGAGCGATCATAGGCAGCATCAGAAATGCTTTTTGGGGAGGCCACAAATGATGCTATGTGGCTGAATGACCCTGTTATAGATGGAATATGAGATTAAGAGTTGTCTAAAAAATTTTATTTCTTAGTTCATTAATATCTTGCTCGGCTTTGATGCTTGCTGGAACAATATTTTGGTAAACTTGAAAGATGTTTTGACTACAGTGGCATTTCAAGAGGTTGGCATTGTGCTCTTTAAGCTATGTTGTCCATCCACTGTAGCAGAATCAATCATAAAGATGTTTTATTTGCTGAATTACTGACTGAGAAGATGGATGGGAAGGTCAAAGTAGTTCGAAGGTGCTGCAACATCTGGGTAAAAATCAGGAAACCATTTGACAATTCTTATTTTGTAACCATATAAACTTTACTAGGATCTCCTCAGATGTATGCTGTGGAAATCTTCAATGGAAGATTGAAGCACAATGTGTTTCTGTCAAGAAGGCTGTGGGATTGAAGGAGGTGAAATATCTGTAGAAAATGTTGAATAGTCGGTCATAATAGAACTTTCCCGCAAGTGCAAAGCTGAAAGGAGGAACTAGGGCAATTATTTTGACTAACAATAAATATGTAAGGTTTAACTTTAATTGTGGAAGGAGGACATAGATGCCAAAAGTAAGTTTGATGATGTTGTGAATGCTCATTCTCTAGGGAGAGGTCGATGGACGTTGCTTCATAGCCAGCATCTGCAAGCAAACGAAAATGGGAATCATTGAGCTTATTAAGCTAGAGCGTCCTGCAATGAGCCACAGTAATACATTATAGCATCAAGGGTGGGCTTGAACAAGAGATGAACATACAAAAAGGGTGTCATAATGGAGGTGATGTGAGTGTCACACTTGTTGGAGAGAGAAAATAATGATTGATGTCGGTGGAGGGACTTTAGGGTGATATGTTGTAGGCATAAAGCACAACAAGGGTAGAAGGTGGTGAACGTGGTAAGGAAACCTATAGAGAAAAACCACCAAACTTTTCAAATCCCTGAGCTGTGGAGCAACCCTTCCTAAGAAGTCACTCATCCTATTACTATCTGACTCAGCCGTGCTTGACTGCCAAGTTCTAGTAGAATCCAGTTCCTCAACTGCTTATATAGTCCCACTTGTTGAGAAATATAGATGGATGCATTGGGAAAAGATGCTGAATCTTAACACTTGGAACGAAGAGAAGCATAGCATCACAAGCAGTCAAAATGAAAGCAATGCGACTATTATCTATCCAAAAGTTCACCTATTGTACTTTCACCCATTCATGATTAACTGTAGACCTTTGATCAAATCAGGTGCACTAGTGCTGTTTTTATTGAATATTTATTTATTTCAGCAGCATTATTGTGCTTTTTCATTGGAGCTGAATTCTTAGCTTAGTAGATTGATTTTTAAGCGATCTTCTTTAATCCAAAGACAAATTGATGGCCTTAGGCTGTGTTGATCATGCATATTTACATTGAATTGAGTAGTAAGTAGTGTTTATTCATGTTTTACTGGAGTTTTTTTATCATTGTTTTCTTATTGTCTTTATAATAGTTGGAGATAAACGATGCTTATCAGATCCTGTTTTATGGATCCGGAACACTACTGCTTCTGTGGGTTTCGTCAGCTGTTGTTAGTGCAATCGATTCTCTTCCTCTGGTATTTCCCCATCTACCGTAAACTTTAAATGCAAAGCATCGTTGTAGTATTTGGGAAAACTAAGTCTGCTAAAACCATATTCTTTTGTCCATATTTTAGTTCCCCAAAGTGATGGAAGTGGTTGGCCTGGGCTATACAATATGGTTCAGTTACCGTTATCTATTTTTCAAGGTATCTTCGTTATGAGGATGGTTTTGTTAAAAATGGAAGTAGTAGATCAAGTGCCAACTCTTACAGATCATTTTAATCTGTTTCACTGACGTTTTGTCAAATTTTAATTTATTTTACATGAATTCTTACTTAGATCTGGTCAGGTTTACTTGAAAGGGGTATTGACTGTATCTGTTTGTTTGTCTGCAGAAGAGTAGGGAGGAATTGGTTTCTAAGTTTGAAGATCTCAAAGGGCAGATCATGGGACAATATGATGGTGAATGAATGCTGTGCTTTTTTTTAATGATTGCTTTTGTAAATTTTGAACTTTCTCTTCGTCTAATGAACTTGAAATATCATATTTTCAAATGAAAATTTTAAATTTAAGAAAGATATTAGTTATTATGCGTATTGCAAATTAAAATTTTAATTTAACTACCCTAAATTTAGATTAAATGTTTTGTGAATTAATTCATCCAAGGCATCCCACCCAATTCTTCTAAATGCTTCAAGAATATCTCCCTCATAAGCAACCCATATTGACCTCGAGCAAACCCTTGGTAGGCGGCCCTCACTCGGCCGTCTCCAACCCTCTTAGTTTTTTTTTCCTATTTATATTTTGATGACATTGTAAAAGTTTTAAATATTATAAAGAGTATTTACACTTTATTTTACATAAAATAGTTTACATTATATTTGCTTTTTTACATTGGAATTTCTTTTACCTCCCCCTTAAATTCTACTAAACTTGTTAACCAATTTGTTTTTTATTCAAATTGCTTGACCTTGGATTCAATTGTTATCAATCAAAGGATTCATATTCATCTAAAACATTTAAATTATGCTTCTAAAACTATAGTTATATCTATAAGGTATATAATACATTTGCATGAAAAATAAGTATTTGATTGAAGGGTTTAGAAAATTGTAAAATTGGTGGAACGATATTTTGTTATTTAGAAGCTAAATAGATGGATAATCACTAATTAAATATCACCTAGTTGATTTCTTTCTGTCATCTTAATTCATAGTAGTTGTTTAGCCAATATATATGCTCTTGTTGGGCATAATATTTATAGCACATGAGGAAATAACCCGGTAGTTTTCTGGCTGACATAAAAGCTTAAACTATGGCTTACATTAGGGTTTTGGATCATCCACTTTACCTTTCCATTTAAAATCTCACCCCAAGAGAGAAGATTAGGAGTAAATGAGAAAGGACTGGACATCTTGTACTTTTCTACTAACTTTTGATGAACTGACTTGGAGATTGTATAAGAAGAAAATCTAAGTAAAGATTTTGAAATTTCAAATAGAAATTTTTTTATCGTATGATAGATGATTCACAAAACTTTGAAAACTTAAAGAATGTGTTTTCTTGTTTTTGTTAGTTTTCTTTTCTCCCATTTTATACAAGTAGAAATATATTTTGAGTAATTCCAGTTCCATCATAAATTTACAAGAAAGTGATAAAAGTACACTCATTTTTATTGAATAAAATATTTTGTTGTTAACAATGTTTTGTTATCAAAGCCTTATGCATGTTCAAGTAGTTAGTATGTTCATGTTGATATAATTGATGGATTGTGATCTGATTTTTTTTCTTATACTTTTTCAATCAATTTCATGGATAAATTGTCTAGGCAATTTCATAATTGTCAATACAATCATAATGAATATCTTTATTTTCTTGAGATATTTTTGTACAAATATATTTATATAGATAAGTCTAGAAGATCACTTGAACATTAACTTAGGGAATTTCCCAAGAAATCTAATTGTTTTGTTAGAGTCAAAGTCATTTGGCTTTTTGTCTTGTGATTATAATCTAATCACTTTAGTGATTCCATGATCGTTCCAACATTTTCCCAAACAAAGAAGAAACCTAAATGGTTACCCAAGTAATCATCAAACAAACAACTGAAAACTAGTAAATAAAATATTTAGAACTTTTCATACATATGGAGAAATATACTTTATTTGGGGTATACCCAAACAGGTTCCTATAACACCGACTCCAAAATCTTTTCTTCAAGGTCTCACTAATGCTTCTCCATTTCAAGGGATAGTTGGTAAACCAATCGTATAATTAAGAGGTAAGCCATCCTTTATTCTTTCTAAAAAAGAATTGGATATATTGGCTTAGCCTTTTTAATTTTCATTGGTTGGGAAGTTTGTCAATGGAAAACCACCATTGACAGCCATTCAGAATTTCCTTAAAATTTGGGATTGATGGGGTCTCATTATGCTGGTTTCACTGAAACTCATCACATTTCGATTAAATTTTCTAATGATTTGAACTATTTTTAAGAGGGTTTTACTATATCGAAAATTTTCATATGAAACTTTCAAAATGGATCAACAATTTTGACCCACTGTCCCAGTTTGGATTAATTTTTTGTTATTTAGAGTGCATTTGATTACACATTTCCTTATATTCTCTTTGGGATTGTATTCCGGGAACTTGGTAAAGTTGATTATGCAATTATCAACCTTCTCCTACCATTCTCCGCTCGAGGTCGATTTCACCGACCTTCGATTCGATCATATGGATTGGAGGTGAAGATGATTCTGTCATATGCATTGGAGGTGAAAAGATAAAGGATATTTTCAAGAGGTGGTATTCGAAAATCTATTTCTTTTTGTTCTAATTGCAAAAAAAACATCTGTTATAAATTCATCCACATCTAAAAACATGTACTTCCATGTTGCCTCAAATCAGTTCGAAAGCAAAGAAGGTTAAACTAATGTGTGTCCCTAAATGTCAAGCTATATTGACTGGAGTTTCAACCCCGGCAGTTGAGATGCTGATTAGCGAGGGCGGAATTGGGACAGATTCACCTATTGATTTAGATATGAATGGTCGTTGGGAATGTTTATGACGTCTTTGCCATTCACTCCTTCGGGACTTTTTTGTGGATTGGAATACCATTCAGGCCATTTTAAAGAATTGTACCAAACTGGGGGATGGCATAGTTGAGTTGGATGATCCAAGGGTTGTCGATGGTCAATGGCTGTTCGGGAATGATGAGATCTTCAGTTTGAATGAGCTGACCGAGGTTGATGAATCAGCTGCAGCAGATTCTGGTAAAGATATTGAGGTTAATGTGGATGAGCCACATTGTAACTTAGTGAATGACCAGGCCGAGGTTAATGATCAACTGTAGGAGATACTTTGGCTATCCTGGTGTTTGATAACATAGATCGATTTGCTTATTCGATTGAAGACATCAATGCCGAGGGTGATGACCTGGTTGCTCCGCCGTCAGATACCTATTATGCCGAAGGAAGTGATGATTTTGCGGGTATGAGGTGTTTTTCTCAAATAAACTTCAGAACGCTCTATAGAGGTTATCAATATTTTGAGGAGATGGGAGGAGGGGGAGATTGACGTGATTCCTGAGGCCAAGGGGCTGATGGGAGCTCCTTTAGATTGGCTCCCACAATATGTTGCGGAAATCCCTATTGTTCTTCGCAAGCAAGCCATATTGGAGAATGGCCCATTACGTGATCTTCCTAGTGCAAAGAGTCCTTCCATAGCGGCCCCAGATGCTAAGGTTCAACCAAATCTTAACCCTTTCGCTAATGAGTTTCATCCGTTCGAGTATGGAAGGCATCAACTTACTTCATCCGTTGATGAAAATAATTCTAAAGTGAACTCTGAGTTGAGTTCAAAGAGGATTCAAATGAAAATATATTGGATTCTGAGATTGAATTTTATAATATTGAAATCCTCGGAAGAAACAAGGGGGAAAAATGAAGACAATAAAATTAAAAGGTCCAAATCAAATAAAAATCAAGTCATAACCATAGATAGAGACACAATAGTTAACTTGTCGGATTGGTAGCACTAGCGTGGAGATATATTTCTTTTTCTACTTTGCTAAAATGTCTTAATACGATCATGTAGTAGATAATTGTTGGTATCAGATCGGTAAGTCTAATATCGGCTATTACACCATGACTTGGCTGTATTTGTAATCCTCTTCATTTTATCATCTAGAATGATGTTCTTTCTCAATTTGAGTTTTAGAGTTTTTCAATACTCACCACCTCTATTTTATATAGTTGGTATCCAGAGAGAGTAACTCATCTATTGATTTGGGGGTATCTTAATTATAGAGAATTGAAATTGTGACATTCTTAGCACATTTACAAAAGTTAGAAGAGTGATATGTTTATCTTCATCTGTCACGCCATGAGTAGCCCTAATAAACTTGGCCACATAGTCCCTTGGATACTCGTAATCTTATGTTAGCAGTAGACTATAAATTAAAGATGGTGATACTTTCAAAAGGCAACGAGCCGTCTTAGTGGTATCCCTCAGAATTGCCACAAAAGCCTTACACTTGATTTCATTGCTCACACCATGCAATGAAATAATTATCTCAATGTCATTCACATGATCTACAGGTTTGGTGTACCCTTTGTAGGTTTCAAAGGTTGGAGGTTTGAATTCTCATGACATAGTAGCTAAATTGATTTGTGCTGTAAGTTCTGGCTCCATCCCAGTCCCCGCTAAGCAGCACTAATGGGTATGTCGGCTCTCATGGTTTTGCATTTTGAGGAACTTATTAGCGTATCATCCTCCTCATTGACTTTATCAAGATAGTTCCTACTAGTCATCTTCAGCGATTGTGGCAAAGTATTGGTTTGTGAGACAGGTATCCCTTAGCATGTAGTTTGACCATTGTAAGGGAGTTACAAATCCTGGTTTCCTAAAGATATGTTGTTCAATTCACAGCATGTTCTTGAGTGAATGTGAATAATTTGTCCTGGATTCAATGTTGAATATCTCCATAGACCAAATGTGGTAGAACCGGAGGCAAAGAATTTGAGTTTACAAGAGTGTTGGTTGGGTTGTTCAATTGTTCGTCCATTGTTTTAAGATTGAATGATTACCTTACGAGGTTTGGAGGGGGTGGGGTGATTTCTTGGAATGGTCCCCAAAATATAGATCTGATGCTTTTTTAGGTAGAGGTTCAGCTAGTGAAATCCAAGTTTTTAATTATATCAGATGTAATTTGCCTAAGATTGGCCTTTTCTCCGAGTAAAGGCATGTGTTTGATCATACAAGTAGAGGGATGAATAGCAGTAGAGTAATGAATAAATGACAAAAAAGAAGAGAAACACTATTTATAGTGGTTCGACTTTAGATAAACCTACATCAACTTTAGGAGGGTTCACTATTTGATATTTCTACTATGCCTAATATATAGTATGTTTTTGCAATTGAAGGCAACCCACCATTTTTATCTTGGGCTATTTTGGGAAGTAAATGAATAATATTTCCTTGATTATTATATACAATGATAGAATTTTTATTTTGAACATATGGTAATTCTTGTTGCCTCCCATCCTTGTATGAAAAGAAGTTAAATAAGAAATCCAATGTATGAAGGAAGCTAAGTGATAAGAATAACGACAAATAATTAGGAATTCTTCTAAAGAGTTGTTGTTAGAGTTAGACTGGTTCTTTGATTTGTAAACACATCGGAGGGTAATGCATGTAGGCATGCATTATGCATGTATTGATATTCAAAAGAGCATACATTGAGAGCGCCATTCAATTCAAAAGAGCATGCATTGATGTTCCCAGTTATAATGACTTGTGCATTGCAATTTTTAGCCAAGTAAAATGAAAAGAAAACACCATTGTTTATTCTATACACTACTGTAAGATAAGAAATATATGAAAAACATTTGCCTCTGTTTTTTGCCACTTCATATGTTGTTTTTCTTTTATTAGCTCAAACTTTATTTATGCTTGACTCTATTTGACTAGATTTTCTGTGTTCAAACGATCCTATGTAGCAGATAAGTAGAAATTATAATGCAGGGTATCGCTCCACACGGTTAGAAATTGAGAGTATAAAACTAATTCTCATAATGGCTGACCAACTCTAGTTAGTGATCGATTACCAAGTGTGAGATAAACAAATAAGAGACTATGAACTGCACTAAATTGAAGCTTAATGAGTTAAAATGTTGGAAGAAACACCCAAATAAAGAGATAAAAAGGTAGCTACCATCGTTGACCTGACTAATGCATAAAGAAATGAAAGTGTTCAGTGCACTTTGATTTTCAAACGAACTCTTTAGCAATATTCTTATTCTCATCCAATAGATTATTTAATACTAATAATAATAATAAGAATAAAAATAATAATAATTTTTTTTAAAGATGAGCATGTAATACACTTCTGTTGTGACTTCTAAAAAGAAAAACTTAGACAAACAAACAAAATATACATTTCTTAAATTAGCCTACTATTGGCACACCACCTTTCCATATAAAATAATAACAATGATCTCTCTCTGTATATATATATATATATATATTAGAGAAATTTGTAAGTTTTATTAATATAAAATTAGAATGGGTTGGGAAGTTATAAAAGACTTGAACTAAAATGCAAAAGCAAATCCCAAAAAAGGGAGCACTGTAAAATCCAAAAAACTCAAATAAAAAGCAAAAAATAGAAAACATGAGCAAAGCGCATGATTACCACCATACCAGTATCAACAAGTTTGTTATCATTATTACAAACATAGCAAAATCCAACTTCCAGATTCCAGTTTTCCAGCAGCTCTTGTATACACGCCTCCAAGCTCTTCCGGACATACTGCATCCACTCGTCCAAAAGACCATCAGGTTCACCATACTTGAGAGAACTTGACAATTTCATGCTATGAGTACATATACAAACGATACGAGCAGAAATCCATTTTAAACAGCCAACCAAAGCGTATTGAAAAGAACTATGACAATCATGAGTGCAAAAGGATCATAAGTATCAAATGACATAATAATGCAAAAATCTGCAGCATACACCCTCATTCAACACAGAAATACATTTACAATATATAGCCCATACATCCAAACACTAGTAGAGGAGCAGATAGAAATAGCATACAAAACCAAGAAAATCCAGCACTCTTTAACAGATACCACAACATCACAATGGGCCACGGCACAAAATATCAGAAAACAGAGCATTACCTCACAACCCAGCAGAAAACAGAAAACCAATAACGCCAGAGACACAAACATATTGTCAACAAGGATCAAGAGCACCACTTCACAGAACATCAAAACATTATGTTGACTTAATCATTTTGATTAAAGGTAAAAGAATACAGATGTACTTGACACCATAAAGTTTTTATGCTGACCATTTAGAGATTATATGATTAAAAGATTATAAAAATGATTTTAAATTAAAGTGCTTAATTGATAGGGAAAAGTATTTTTAACTTTTAAAATTGCAGCTATCCTGACCATAGGTTGGTCTTGTATTTGGTCTGACCTTGCAATATCTCTCTCTATATTTTATATATATATATATATATATATATATAATTTTATTTTTCAACATAAAATAATATGATAACCTCAAAACATAAAAGCAAAAAAAAAACAAAAGCAAACTTAAATGAAGAAAAAAAGAAGATGATCACCGAAATCAACGGGATCAAAATCCCAACAAAAATAAAAAGATACACCTATACGCTAGAGAGGCATTATTGAGCGCATCGTTGCTGTCGGTCGGAGTCGAGTTTTTATTTCTTTTTCTTTTTACTTTTATACCTAATAAGAAAATCATGTAAAAGCTTTGAATTCAAAAAACTATTATTAGATTTCTTGAAATAGTCAACCTCTATTGCAAGTTCTCAAGGCACAAATATAGCAAGCCCGGCCGAATGAAAACTCCATTGGAGTAGACTCAAGTTTGAAGAAATATCCCTTTAATGAAAAATATTTGGGATTTCATCCATAAATGCAATAAGTTGATTTGAAGGGAAATCAACATCCTCATCACAGATCCTCTCATCTCTTTTTCTCATTATCTCGGAAGATTCAGTAGAACCTCATGTAGTTTTGATGAGGGACAATTCGCATATTGCGCAAGCATCTCACGAGCCCCGAAAGGGTCAAATAAGCTGACCTACCGATTCCCTTGCCAACATATGTGACAAGAAGTATCCTTTGAAAACCCAAGTGAATCAACACCCTCAATTCTTTCCAAATTGACCTCTTCCACTATATATATATATTTTTTATATATAGCTAGTAAGATTTAAACTCATGACCTAAAATAATAAATTCTGAGTCTCAACCACTGAGCTGCAACACAATTCACCTCTAACATCTATATATATATTATTACTATTTCAAGAATACAAAGAATAACAAAATGCAATTTAGATAATAAAAAAATATATAATGCAAAAATAGACACTTCTATATTTAGCTATAATATATATTTAACCAGCATACCTGACCGATACGATTCAAGAAGTAGAGAATAATGGTAAGGTCGCTTGACAAAAAATCAAAACTAGCATAAACAATTTCTTCTTCGAAGTATATTACAGTGCTATTGTAGTGAGGAATTCAAATACTATCAGCTGCAGTATTATTTTTTAAGGAGTCATCAATTTTGATAAAAAAATGAATAAAATGTATATTTAGTGATGTGGTAGCTAAATCTAAGTAAATCCCTCGTGAAAAAACTTGTTCCAACTCCAACCAAGATCATAATAGCTTCAGTAAAATTATGTACATAAAGACAAGCTTTCAACTGCTTCTAACCAAAAAAGCTATGGTAGGCGAGAGACTTAAATTGTGTATTACTCATCAGATCTTACCAATTATGAAAGTCAAGTGTTGATGCACGAGGCCTTACCTTTAATTCACTTGTGAGCATAATCACGCAAGCTGCACTAGGATTCAATAATCAGTTTGATTCGTCAGAAATTTTCTCCATAGTCTAAGTAGACCTCCAAATGTAATTGCATCTATGCTGCTTGTAGTCCAAGAATATCATCAGCCTGCTGAATCAATGACCTTGTCTCTTCATCTGGCACGATACTGTCTAGATCCATCATCTTCAAGATGGCCGGGATTTCTCTTCTTGCTCGGATGTGCATTCGGACAAACAACTTGTACAAATGCAGATTCATTAGACTCATGCGTCGAAGAAGCTCCACAAAACCCGTCGCTTCATCAATATAGCAAAGCTCCTCATAATACTCCGCAATGGCCAACAAAACTTCGGGGGGCGGCCTCCAAATGCAGTGCTTCCCCAAAGAACAATGTTTCTTCAGAGCTTCTGCAGCCTTATCTATCTGCTTGTTCCTCGCCCAACCCTCAATCAGAACCTTCCATGTTTTGCTATTTGGCGCGGCACCCTTCTTTAAAGCACGTAAAAACAATCGTTCGGCCTTTTCGACGCATCCGTTTCTCATGTAAGAGCCAATTAGTATGTTGGGAACGCGAATATGGTACTTAAGGCATTGAGATTCCCATGTCTCGAAGACCCTTTCTGCCTCTAAAATATCTCCAACCTCAACCAAACAAGATATGACACACATATAAGGGGCACAGGGGATCTTCCCCACAGCAATTTTACTGGCTTCCCAAAGCCTCAACACCGCCTTCCTATCTCCCAGAGCAGCATAAATTGTCATGACAAAAGAGTAACCGGGTCGTTGCTTCATAGATAGCTTGTTTTCGGCAAACTTAAGGGCAGCTAAAGCCCTGTCAACAAGGCCATATCTAGTATAAATATTGGCCAGAGTACAGTAAGTACTCCAGCGTACTTCTGCATTCTTGTCCCCTGTCATCTCCTTGAAAATCTTCTCCACTGAAGCAATATCGGATGCCTTGCTGGAGGCATCCATCCAGAGGTTGTAAGAGAGTACATTTAGAGGAACCTTACTCCGCTTCATGTGCCGGATAACATAAATTACCTTACTGAATAGACCCTTTGCCGCATAGAGCTTCATAATCTCATTGAAGGGATGAGGAGTCGCAATAAAACCCAGGCTACCTAGTTTTGCCATTAGTGCTTCTGCTTTTTCCAACTCCCTTTTCTTCACATATGAACGGAGAAGAAGTAAGCAAGCAGCCTTCTTTAAAGCACGATTCGTTATCTGCTCCAAATAAAGTTCAGCTTTATCGATGCCATCAACTTTGATTATTAGATCTAATTTCTCTGCTTGGTCAGATTCTGATGCCATAAAGCTACTCTGAGATTCCATCCACATTATGATCTGCATGTGGATAAATGCTTAAGTTGTGCTAACTTATCCAATTGTCTTTATAGTTAAATAAACTTTCACATTCATAACATTCAAGGTTGGGGATCAAATCAACAAACAAATTTAAGAAACACATTGGTAGCTCCATGGCAGAATCACAGCAAAAGGCGCAATCAATCAAAAAAACTACACCAAATATAGTTGTTTATCCGAAAATGTAATTGAAAAAAGAACTTGATCATCATTGTCAGAAGGATGCCAAAATGGCGCATGATACAAGACCAAAAACAAACTTCAGACTATCAAAGTCACATAATCGCAACACTAGTCAAAACCTCAGCTCATCAATATGCTTAGCTATTCTTTATTATTCCACATAAATTGAAATACTAAGAGATTCTTAAGAAATGCTATTTATAAATTAATTTATTTAATCCAACGCTTGCGCTATAAGCTGCCTTCCATTTCATAATTCTTCATCCTCATTAATCCAAGTAAAGTCTCAGCCGTTTCCTTCAAACCAACCTTCTTAAATCCATCTAACAACCTATTGCAGGCAGTTATGTCGAAGCCTAAAACCTTTGATTGTGTCCACTCATCTATAACCTCACCGGCTTCTTTAAGTTTCCCCATCACTAGGTAGGAAGAAAGTACACACATATAATTTCTGCTTGACATTTTTTGCGAAGTCTGGTGTAAGGCCTTCCATATTTCATTTATTTTATAAATCTTTCCAAGACTGGTATGAAGAATAATAAGAAAGTCATATGTTATCCATTCTCTCTGATTAGTCTTCTTATCACTATCAATAAGAGAATTATCTGAACTGACAAGTTGCCCTGCTGAGATATATATATTAGCCAGTTTTGCATATATTTCCCAGGTGCAATCAGAGGTAGAGTTGATTGAGGCCATTTCCTCAAGTATTTTTCTAGCACCCTCAATATCAAGAGTAGCAGCACAAGCACTTATCCATAAGTTATATGTAAACAAGTCCGGCATGATTTTTCTCCTCTTAATTTCTTCAATAATAGCTTTAACTTTATCAAGCTGTCCAACTGATGTATACAGCGTCATCATCTCGTTAAAGGGTAAAATGCTGATTGAGAAACTTGAATCTTTGATGCTCTCAAAAAAACTCTCAGCTTGTTCTATAAGTTTTGCTCCAGCATAACAATGTAGAAGAGCGGTATAAACTTCATAGGATTTTGCAGCTGGTGGGAGTCCTCTAAAGAATTCTTCAGCAGAACAAACACCAAATACTTTCGCAATCAAGTCTATGCGCATTGCATAGTCTCTATCTGAGAGCTCATATTCCAGATGGCCTTTCATCCACTCTGATATCTATAAACGTGAATCATTTCAGGAAGTAAATCAATTGTGTTAAATTAAGAAAAATGGCATTCGTTCTTCAATTATTTCTAACAAGAAACGTTCCTTAGATATTATGTAGATTAAGTCCTACATAGTTATGCTATAATTTGGAATGCAAAGAGCAAAATCATAAGGCATAGAAATCACAATTTACACAAATTATGAATCCCTTTTCCAGGCATTTATTATCTATAGTAACATGCACATGGTAACTCGAACAATTAAGCAAATTCATTAAAGCGTATATGATTACAAAATGTGTCTGATTTCAAGTAGTCCTATAGCGCTTCAGCAGATAGTTTTAGCTGTCACTTGAGCAGAAATCAAAGTTTACAGTGGTCAAAAACACAAAAATTCTTGTGTTAAAATAATTATTATAAATTTTATAATCATAAATTTCAAATTTAATTGGAAGTAAAGATTTTATATTTTGTTTTATAATAATTAAAATACAAATTGTGAAGGTCAAACTTATATAGAAAGCAGGAAACATAACTTTGTGGCATCATCAATAAATGAGAGTACATAATTTTATAAAAGTCATCGTATAAGCCTTCTCAGTTCAATGACTTGACAGATGTTCGTGCTTACTTGACAACATAATTAGGTACTGATGTTCAAGATATTGCTCGGACTAAAAAAGTTTAATTCTAACTAAGATTCTTAGCAGTTGCACATGTTATTATTTTTGAGTGGTGCTAATAACATAATATCTTAGTTTTGACTTGTTCTGGTTCTTGGATCAGATATGCTTAACTATAAATTAAGAGGAAAATATATCAAGATAGTACCAGATTATTTATGATCCAATTAAGTCCAATTATTTTTGAAGTTAATTCCAATATAGCCTCATATTAGAGTATCAAACTAGAATTAAATTGAATGGTTGAGAGTTAAACTGAGTTCCACCTACATAGAGCATGCTGAACTGTTTACAAATGATTAAATTGGTTAATTTGAAATATTTGAGGGATGTTTTGAAAAAAATCTTTAAATTATTTGGCTTTAACATGATAAATATGACTGATTATTCTAGTAAGTGTGGCACTTGTTATGTTTTGCACATTTGTGGGTTATTTATTTTATTATCATTTAACAATCCATATTATCATGACGTCAAATATCCTTTGGATCATTAGGTTACTAGATAGTTTGAGAAGCAAATGTTTTTTAAAATGTGCAGTTGAACAATGAAAATTTATGAGTTGGATTAATAAAAAATGCAAAAGCATCCAAATGATTTAATAAAATGGTAAATCTAGCTAAATCCAAAGAAGAAACTTAAAGAACATTGGTGAAAGCTACAAGTTGTTTTAAGTTAGTAAGGTTAACAATTCAAAATCAGGTGGGAAAAAAAGAAAAAATGGGTAGAACAATAAAAAACAACAATAAAAACAATAATACCAAGTCTTAATCACACTAGATGGGGTCAGCTACATGAATCCTTTGTTTCTATTGTGCTTGATCGAATAGAAGCCCATCCTTAAGTTCGAAATAGAAAAGATCCTTACTAATAGTTTATTCCCATGTTTTTTTATCTTCCTCTTCCTCTTTAATCTGGGCAAAATTCATAACTTAAATTCTCTAATAGGGGAGTTGCAAATTTTCTTTTAATTTTGAGTGGAATTTTTGGATTGCATATCCATTTCATCCAACCAACTTGGATCCTATTAATCACATCGCTCTCTATTTTACCATTATTTTGAATAATTGTACCTTAACTAAGGTACTTGAACCTCTCACTCTTCTTGATAACATAGCCCTCAATAGTCATGCCCTCAAAATTAGGGCTTGTAATATATAGTGATGCCCTCAATAGGGTTGAATGATAAACTATTGAGATTAATATAGTAAGTAGTCAAATAATTACTGTTTAATTTATATATTAGATGTTTATACAAAAAATCAGAGAAAAGATGATGCAGTAGTACAGCATGTCTTGTTGTAGAATTTATATCTTTAACAAAAGTGTACATATATCGAAATAGGATAGTTATAAGAAGATTCATGGTGTCTATAAAAGAGAAGATAGAAATGCAATGAAATACAGTACCAGGTTTTATAAAAGTCTATTACTTGAAATTGAGGATATCAACTTTCAGAAAGATGGAGAATAATTTCTTCTTTTAAATGAACAGTAAAAATACAAATGACCTTGAGCTCATAAGTTCACAGACTAATGTGTTATCAGGTCTCTCTTTGAGATGGGTTTTAAGCACATGTGCCCTAAAACCCCAATTAGTTTGTCTTCTGGTGGTCACCTTAAATTAAAACTTAACTCATAAAATAAATCATAATTGGTGTTTAGCCTAACAAAATGATTGATGTGGTATGATCGTTTAGCCCAATGATATGAATCTTGTTCATGTCTTGGCAATGTTAGTGTCACGACCATCTTAATCATGTGAAATGAAGTTTAGCCTAAGATGACCATAACCGTACCTTTTGTACTGTACCTAAAATAAATAATTAGCACATAAGCTGAGCACAAATCTTAAGGTGAGCTATATGAGCTAGCTGCCTAGCTGAGTTTGATTGTTTTCCTAGCATGATCTGAGTTATCAAACTTCTCTTTCATTCTTTCACTAGACTTGGAGGATATATTGAAAAAAGTTTGGCTATGTATAGAAATGCTAAAAAGAGCTCGAGATCATTCCATAAAATTTACTTGAAGCTTCAAACATCATTAATCCATTTAACATCTCAATTTACCAATCTATTAATTGGCATAGCCAAGGGATTAAAAATGACTCGTTTCACTCCCCGCTGAGTAATGATGGCAGTTTTAAGGTTATTCAGACTTATCTTCTTTTTTATTTGAATAGGTTTCCCTCTTTAAAATTTTATAAGAATATAAAACATCAAAAGATTTAAGGGCATGTATCAACATTTCTTGAATTGTGTTGCAGCCCAGTAGTTGAGGCTATAGATTTGTTATCATATATCTGAGTTCAAATATCACTAGTCACATGTTTGTTTTTTTATTTGAAGCTCACCTTAAAAATTCCTGAATCTACTAATTGCATGGACACCTATATTCGTGTGATTAGTGAAGTAGCATCTATTCTAATATTTGATAATAGTTGTCATACATGTTTAGTTCCATAGTGATAGATACGCCTTGTGCTAAATAATCAAACCTTAGGTTCAACAAAAATTAAGAAAAAAACATTATCAAGTGACCCATAGTGTCAGAGGATTTTAACAACCAAATGGATCATCTTGGGCCCCAATTAGGACTCTCTTTATAAAGTCTTAAAAGATACGTAGTAAAACTATTGAGATGGACTACAATCATAATCTAACTTAAGTTTGACTACAATTATAATCGAGTCTTTGTTAGCATATAACTTGAACTTTGATCATAATTTAGAGTTCAAAAATTCATGATCATTGCCATCAACCAGACTTCCACATAATAAATAGTGTTCAAATCTCTAAATGAATTTTCAAAAAATACTGTAGGACATAAGCCTATATAAGATTAAACAAAAGTAAGACAAGGTATAGCATGTTATGAGTCTTTCACATAGATGGCCTCCTCTAGCCCCACAGATCTCCTTTAGGACACCCTCCTAAGGCCTGGCCTCCAGTAGGCAAACCTCTATAACAGCCGACCTCTACTGGCTGACCAACTTTAATTATTGAAGTTTTTGCAGTATTTTGATCATGTGTTGCTATTATAATAATTTCATGACATATTACTCGTGTGCTATAAGCATCAATGTACGCCAATCATCTTTGTAATTATACATCTCTAGGAGTAGCTAGGTGGCTTTCTCCTCATGTCCTTTAGTGTGAATTTGGAACTTTTAATTTAACAACTAGCGTTGTGTATGCTTATCTTTATCATTAATCTCCATAATATTCTTCTCCGTCTGATCATCTTCTTCTATGCTCCTACTTAACATCTACCACACAGCCTTCCATAAAGTTTTGAAACTTAATTTGGCCCCATGAATTGAATCCTAGCTTATGTGGTTTACTCTAAGGTGGCATGAAAAGATGGACCACCAAAAAAACCAAAGCTTATCTTTGAGGAATATACCCTAATTTAATGCCTGATACAGTTATTTGGCTAATGTTTAACCGTAAGAGTTGGAAAATGAAATCAAACAGATTTAATTCGGGTCACCATAAAGAGCTATAAAACATGATTCAGCTCGTACCAAGGCATGTCTTTGATTCAAATTTATGGGTCAAACAAAAGTACAGCCCATCATGACCTTAAGTATCATAATACAAACCTACAAGTGTACACCAACAAGAAAATTAATTTTATAAAGCCACTAAATTATTGAGCAAGGACAAAAAAAATCAACAATAAACCCAGACACCATTTCTCAACAATGAAATCTATTTGGAAAGAATATCAATCATTCTTAAATAATAAATACACAACCATTACTCAATATATTGCACAAAAATATCAAACATTAAGAAAATTATTATATAATTGAACTTACACTCCATTACTTTGAATAATTGAACCAAGGAATTTGAATCTCTCATTCTTCTTGATCACAGGTCCTCAATAGTTATGTCCACACTATTAGAGCTTTTAATACAATTGATATATTATGCTTTAAATCTAATAAGGCAAAAAACCTTTAAATTCTAAAATAGTCCTCCATAACTTTTGCTTTAACTCCACTCTAATGTTATTAATTAAAAGAATGTCATTTGCAAATAACATGTACCGAGGAACCGCTTCTTGAATGTGCTCAGTAAAAATATCTAAAATGAAAGAAAAAAGATATGGGTTAAGAGCTGAGCCTTGAAGCAATCTAATAATAACCAAAAAATGATTAGATAAGCCACCTTACGATCGAACACACGTTAGAACTCCATTATACATATCTATAATAATATATATATGCTACACAAATCCCTTCTTTCATCAAAGCTCTTCGAGAAAATTCTCTTGGTACTCTAACAACACAAGAAAATCTAAATAGATATCAAAATCTAAAATGACATCAACACAAGAAAATAATATTAAAACTTAGTCAATAGACTTAAATCATGTGTGATCCATAGAGATTTAAACATTAAGACAATAAAGATACTTGCACACAGCTAATGAAGACAATCTTGTCCACATGCACTAAAATTGGGCATAAGAATAGTATATGCATGTATAGAATGATAGATCAAAGCAAAATTCCAATAGCTATAATCTTAATCATCACATACAAACTCTAAAGCACTAAATCATGCCAATATCTCACATGCAATCTAGAATCATACATGCTTAAGAGGATGAAGAGAAAACTTATTAAGAGCTTTTTAAGTTAATCCAAGCTTAATTATCATCATAATCCTGCCATTCAAAGCTAGGAAAAAAAAGCTACAAGGCTGCACAAAGTAGTTAGGGTGCAAAAAGAGTTGCTAGATTGATACTTGAAAGAAGAACTCCACATATTAAGATGAAAAGATGGACAAAATGAAGATGAGGATGAAGATTCAAGCCACCCACTAAGCTCCAAAGCTCCATAAACCAGCCAAACATAATCAGAGGAACAAGGAAAAAGGGTTTTGAGGAATCGAGTAAGAATGATAGGTAGAGAAGAATGAAGGTGTCAGTAAAGGGAGAGAGAAAAGTTTGCAAGTAAAAATGGGGTTGCAAAATGGTGAGTTTGGTTGTGATGTGTTCCAAGACATCTTTCTCAATCTGGCCATGAGTTGAGACAGGTGACACTCAACCAAAGACAAAAATAGATAAGTGGAAGCTCAAAACACCATTTACGCCTAGCCAACTTGAGAAGCACGCCTGGATGCACAATTTTTGTATGCCTTGGCAATTGGGAGAGCCTGAGCACATAATAACAGGTGAATCTACTCTTGTTTAATCAACAATGAGATTGAAATGAAAGCCCAATCAGAAGGTGAACCTAAAGCATAAGAAACTTAATCTGCACGATATGCGAAGGCACAACTTCGATCTCCTAAAGTACCACACCCTTTGCCTCATCTCGAAATATTGGGCCTCATTTCACACATGAGATGAATCGGCCCACCCCATGCCTTGTAGATAAATGTTCGATTTCGTGCCTCCCTCCAAGCACCACTTCGCCTCATGCTTGCCCTACCAGAACTCGACCCGCTATCTCACAATGTACCATGGCTCACCCTGCACCGTTTTGTGTTGTGCTCGTATTTATGAGGTGTTCCCTGCATTCGCACCCACACTGCACCTCACCAAGCAGCCTGTTATCCACACTCCTAGCCATAGCTTCCACCGCATCTCTCCTTTGTGTCAAGAAACGCCTCACCACACATGAGCAAGCCAAAAAATTTTCACTTGCTAGATTATTTTTTTGTAATAATTGTCTATGTAGCACCCAAAAGTTTATAGATTTTTATCAACATCATATGATTATCCTGACTCCTAATTAGAGACCCCTCAATACGAAAGGCAGCATAGTAAGCAATCAACAACAATCCCACTTGCATCGTAACCCTGACACAATCAAAGAAAATTGGTCAAAAAGCTCATTATTACCTCCTCACTTTCCACTCAGGAGTCAATATAACCAGGGGAGAACACCTAGCCTACGGTGTTTAAACTTCACCTGTCGATGCACTAAGCATCTTATGACAAACCTATAATTTTCCACTCCTAGTCCACAAAAATATTTGGCAAAGATATTGATAAATCTTAGCAGAAACAAGATGAAAAGTATAGCCTAAATAGTGATCCTCAAGAAAATCAATTAACAAGATCACAACCAAAGTGAAATTACAAATAGCTGCAACTTAGGGAGTATAATCTCTATAACACTAGGAAGCTTCATTTTTAGATGTTATTGATGAATAACGTAACATTGCCCCCAAATCACACCCAACAAACTAGCCCTTAAGCAGTGATAATTGCATGCAAAGCTACCACAATGGTCCTAGAATAAATCGCTCCACTTTTTAACAAAAATCAACCTTGCTATTCCAACTAAATGTAGTTTCCAAACTATGGCCAACAAACTTAAAAATTCCTTTTCTTTGGGGCAGCGAAGATACAGAGAAGGGAAGCAAAGTTTCAACCTCAAGTGCGTGCTTAAACCGCTGCGATCTCCTGAGATCCCTAGCAATGCGGCGTAGCTCCGGCGCCGTCGCCTCCCTTCCCTCGGAGACCCACTTCTCAATCACTGCAGTTGCGCTCCTCTTTGGGAATCCAAGTCGGAATATCCGGCTACGTAGATCGTCCAGCGCTTCCAGAGGGGCAGAGGACGGTTCCTGCTCTTTTGCCAAATCTAGGCGTTCGTTCGCGGGTGCTGCGGAAGAAGCGAAGCTCCTCGATGTGTAGATCAGAGAAAAGGGCATCATACGGAAGGTGTGACTTCGAGTCGCCGCCGCCCGCCGGAGAATAGCGGGAAAGTAAGAACCTATCATCAGGACTTCGACGAGAGCCGAGTGGTAAAAAAAATAAATAAATGAAGAAAAAAAGTATTCCGGTCCGGATAAAAGCATTCACAAATAATTAATTAAGCAAGAGAAATGCTATTTTAATTTATTGATATGGTACCTAAAAAAATTAATAGTTAAATCATTGCTATTTCTTAGAAAATTTTATGAGTGCTATTATGTGAGTTTTATATAAAAATATTTTGTATGATATTCCAATTTATTTGGCTTGCACAAAAAGAAGCTAAATTTCAGGTGATGTCGGATTCTCGGTGTTCGGCGTGCGGTTTTTTGGATGTATAATACACGGCAAATGGTGTAATTTGATTTCGGCCAAAACTTAATTCACGCGATGAACTTTAACGAAAGGTCTCGCCTCGAACTGAGCACAATGAGAACAAACATAGCGGGAAGGAACGTAGCGTCTCGCCTCAGCGAGAAGCCTCACTCTATCCCGAGTGATCCAGGGCTAGGAACAAAATGCAAAGAAAAAGAGGCAGAGATGAACTTGTTGGTTCAGAGCTTCACGCAAGCTCCAGCCTTCTTGTTGAAGCCTTAGGGCTGGTGGCAGGCAGCTCAGGAGATATAAAGTGTGGCCATAATAACAAAAATCTATTGTTATTACATGTATGCAATCCATCCACAACAAAGATACTTTTTTGAGTAAGTCTCAATGTCATTCATTGATCTTTAATATAATTCTGTTAAAGCACGAAATTTCAGATTCTTTTTCATCATCATTGTTGTCAAAGCTTATAAAAAGACTCACTCTCCAATGAGCGCTGATTTTAATAACATAGTGAAGTGTGTTAAAATCAGGGAGCTTTTGGTACAGTAAATATAAATAATTTGAAGAGATGTTTTGAAGATGTGTGTTTTTAAATGAATATTTTGAAGAAGTGTGTTTTAAAAAAAAATCTAATTTTGTCTCAATCCTTTTGAGTGTTGAGGGATGCTCTCATTTTATGTGAAAAAAAAAAAGAAAAAAAGAAGAATCTGCAAAAGGGGTTTGTAAAGGTTTGTAAAAGCCCTAAACTATTATAATCTCATCTCATATAGTGAAACTTTTTTTCTCCTTTCCGTGGACGTAAGTGTTAACACCGAACCACGTATATTTTTTATTGTGGCTATGTGTTTGATTACATGTTAGATTTTCTTTATTTTATTTAGTTTACTCAAGTATTGTTCTTCACCGTTTGGTTGAATTGAATCATATCGATCCCAACAAGTAGTATAAGAGAGAGGTTTGCTTGAAGGCTAGGGTTTGCTTGAAAGCTAGGGTTTGCTAGAGCAGTGTAATATTTCTGTGTTTGAGTTTTCTAAGGCAAGGAGAAAGACATGGCAGAAGGATGAGAAGAGATTGTTGGAACTTCATCGTCATCCGTGGTGGAGAGGTCTCTCCATTAAGTTGTGACACATTCGGCAAAAATAGATGTTGTCAAGTTTGATGGGAAGAACAATTTTAGCATGTGGTGGTGCAAGGTGACAGATGCACTGTGTGCCCTAAATTTGGAGGATGTTCTTGATGGCGAGGATAAATTAGAAGAAATTTCACAGAGTGATTGGATCAAGATGAACCGCAGTGCATGCGGCTTGATCCGGAATTGCTTGACTTAGAAGATTAAATATGCAATGATGGAAACATCGGTGTGGAAGTAGTGGAAATTCTTGGAAGCCAAGTATCTGACAAAGAGCGTGGAGAACCGACTCCACATGAAAATGCGACTCTACAAGTTTCATATGAGTATAATAATTTCTATAGATGAGCACCAAAATAATTTCACAAAATTATTGGCAGATTTGCTAAATCTGGATGAGATAGTGGAGGATGAAGATAAGATCTTGTTATTGTTGAACTCATTGCTAGATGAGTATGAGCACTTCACCATGACTTTGATCCATAGGAAGGAGGTTCTGAAGTATGAGGAGATGACAATAGCCCTAGTAAATCATGAATTCAGAAAAAAGGATAAAGAATCCACCAAATTAAATATGACAGAGGCTCTAACACTCCAAAGAGGAAGACTATATAGAAAGAAGCAATGGTCAAAGAAAAATACAGACTTTCAGAAAAGAGAGAAATCTAGAGGTCGAAGCATTTGGCATAATCAGTGTGCATTCTGTTTGGAAACAGGACATTGGAAGAATGACTGCCCAAAGCTGAAAGACAAGTAGCGGACGAGTGTATCTTCCGAGGCTAAGGCAAATGTGATTCAAAATGTGGTGGAGGGTTCAGACTCAGATGTGTCTTTTGTTACTGTTTCTATGGGACTAGTAGTTGACAGCTCCAATTGGATTATGGATACTTGTGCGACGTATCATATTTGTTCTCAGAAGGATTGGTTTTGCTCGTATAGAGAAACAGACAGCAGTGATGTCACAATGGGGAACAATGCTACATGCCGGATTGTAGGGGTTGGAAGTGTATAGATTAGGACGCATGTAGGAATAGTCCAAGAGCTGAAAGAAGTTAGACATGTACCAGAGATTAAAAAGAACCTACTATCTATTGGAGCCTTAGAAGCTAAGGGCTTTAAGGTGGTGATTGAGGTAGGAGTCATGAAGATCAGTAAGGGGCTATGACTTATCTGAGATGAGTCAGACACCAGAATCTCTACTACCTGCAGGGAAGCACAGTGACAGATTCAGTGGCTATGGCTGAAGACTCTGAAGATACCATGACATTGTGGCATATGAGGCTAGCACATGCAGGGGAACCTTCACTGAGAGTATTGGAGAAAGATGAACTCATTAAAGGTATGAATTCTTGCAAACTACAATTTTATGAACATTGTATTTTTGGCAAGAAAATACGCAAGCCCTTTGGTGTTGGCCTTCACAACACCAAAGATATATTATAATATATACACACAGATATTTGGGGACCAACGAAGACTGCATCATTCGATGGTAGAAGATATTTTGTTTCTTTTATAGATGATTACTTCGAATTTGTATAGGTGTACACTTTGAAAGAGCAAAGCAAATGTACTGGAGGTTTTCATAAACTGGAAGAAGATGGTGGAGAATCAAATATGTAAGAGAATTAAGATGATCCGATTGGACAATGGCGGAGAATTTACATCTGATTCTTTTGTAAAGAAATGTCAAGATTCAGGAATAGAACGTCACTTCATAGTAAGAAAAACACCGCAGCATAATGGGGTAGCAGAGCGAATGAACCGTACCTTGGTGGAAAATGTACGGTGTATGTTTTCCAATACTGGGTTGGAGAGAGTCTATTGGGCGGAGGTCCTAGAATATGCATGCTACTTGGTGAATCATCTGCCATCTGCAGCACTAGACAAGAAAACACCAATCGAATTGTGCTCTGGACATCCCGCTACAGATTATGATCAGCTGAAGATCTTTGGCAACTTAGCTTACTATCATGTAAGGAATGATAAGCTCGAACAGCGGGCTAGGAAAGCAATCTTTGTGGGCTTTCGGTGCGGAGTAAGGGTTACAAATTGTATGATCCAGTTGACAAAAAGATTATGGTGAACAGAGATGTCACCTTTGATGAAGAGTCTTTCTTGAGATTAAGGAGTTCTCATCAGGTGGAGGATAATACAGAGACTCCTACAAGAAGGCAGAGAGTGGAGTTTGATGCCACCCAATTTATTCCACAAAGAATTTCTCATCACATCAATGATACTCCTACAGATGAAGACCACATTGGTGATGATGAAGAACAAACTGATATTGATGGTGAGACTCCAATTCACGAGTCAATTGCTAGAGATAGACCCCAAAAAAATGCACCTCAATAGCCACCCTGGCTTAGAGACTACGTCATATATGCATTATCCGTATTTGAGGATGAGGTTCCCTCTCATTACAAAGAAGTAGTCATGGCTCAGAAGGGAAATTATGGAAGCAGACAAAGGATAAAGAGATGGAATGTAACAACCTAGGTTGTTACTTAGCTTAATTAAGACTAATCTAAGTCTTAATTAAGATTCTAAGTCACTAATTAAGTAATTTAGAACTCATCTCTGAAAACCTAGGTCAAACCAAAAGTCAACTAAGTCAAAATCAGAAATTCTAGAAAATCTCAAACTCTAGAAAATTGACTTTTTATCTAGACCTCAAATTGAAAATCTGACTTCATCGTTGCGTTCAGAGCACCCAAATTAGCTAGGGGTGAAGTTTTGAAGTCATTTGGAAGTCGTCGATTTTTCGTCAAATATTTTAATAATATTTGATACCTGAAAATTCAAGTAATTAAATACTCATCAAAACAAAAAAAAATCTGAGTGCGCTGTTGTGTTCCTCACCCTTCAATTAGTTAAGGGTGATTTATTGGGAATTTTTGGGAGGTATTTTATTAATTAAATTTAAATGATAAAATCAATAATTAATAATTAAATATTAAAATTTTAAATTGATATAACGGTTCCCGTTAATTCTTCTAACGCCGTTCACCCCCACTGTTTGAACCCGGGTCAGATCACTTGCGTGTGGGTCGATCCCTCGACCTGGATCGGTTTGGACCGATCTCATTGATCGGACCGTCCAAAATGGACGGCCCCGATCCATCTTCCTCGTGCGAACACGCAGAGCTTGCGCGTGGCGAGTGCCTCTGTTCGCAGCCGGATCTCTCCTACGCGTGGAGCTGGCCGCTTTGAAGCTCCCATTAAACACCTGACATCAAGCCTTGAGTCCTTCTTCAAAGAATCGGCTGTATTTCCTTCTCTGCAGGTAATCAAAGTTCAAGACTATCGCAACCCTCGGCACATCCTTGAGGTACCCCTCTTCCTTCCTTTTTCATAAATCAATTGATTCATAAGCATACCTTACAACCGTGAGTTTAATCTGCATTGATTGTTTGGTTTTGTAATTATGCTGATCGAGATTAAGGTGAATGGAAGATCAGATTTTTCTTCTTCAACCTAGATTAGGGTTAAGTTAGGTTTAGATCTGTGAATGATTTAAGTTATCTCCAGTTGTGATTCAGATGTCGATAGGATGGTCTAGCAATACTCTATCCTTTTCTGAGCGAATCGAACTCCGGCAGGGTTAATTCGGCGGTCATAGCAGCTGCCCTAGCCGAAGACCTCTCGGTCTCGCCGTCCCGAGGACTGGTCCTGGGCGGGCCGAACCGGGTCGAGGACAACCCGTGGATTTCGGCCGGGCCTCGTGTGCGTCTTTTGCCAAATTTTTGGTGGGCCCCGCGTGTAGTTATTCAACTGAATAATTAGAAAGTATATAATTTAATAATTTAATTAAATTAAGTAAAATACAAATATTCAGTTAATCATAAAATGAAACATATACATCTAATCATAGTAAAACTTTATATCATAGAAACCAGAAGAATATGAGTAATATTTTGGCACTGTTAAAATTCCAATTGGAGTTAAAATTAATGTAGTGATATTTAAGATCCCTAATTTGTAACTTAAATGATTCAAAACTTCAAACTATCACAACTTTATAATTTCTTATCCAAACATACCCAATATGGGTCTCAAAGTACTCAGAAAACCCTAATAATCATTTTAATAGGGTTAATCTTGCTGTTTGGATTAGCTTTTGACTAATGACATTTAGGACCTAACCCTAATTAGCCCAATTTGACCCAAAACTTCAAAAGACCATAAGTTGGTCATCTTAGCTCCAAATTAGGTGATCCAAACACCAATTTAGATCAGCAAAACTTAATCTACAGAAATCTACAAAAATATTTAGGATCTTATGGTTAGATTTGCTAATCATTCCTAATTACCCTAAAACTTGATTAGTGAATATTAGCAAATCTAGTAATCCAAATTAAGTAATTTAAGTTTCAGAGGACTCCTAGAGTCATTTAGAATCTATTTGTAAGGTTGGATTAGTGTTTGAGTGCTTAATTTTGCTAATCACTCACTAATCACCCTAAACCCTAGTTAGGTCATAACTTAATCAAATTAGATCCAAATAGAGTCTACCACATGTCATTGAGATCAGTGGACTATTTGTAAACCATAGCCACTGATTTTACTCAATTTGGACACTAATTGATAAAGTTATGATTTTTGACCCATAATTAAGAATTCCTTAATCACCTTTAAACCCTAGATCTTGTATTGGCCATAACTTGGCCAATACTTATCAGAATTTAGCAAATTTAGATTCTATGGAAAGCTTAGGCAGTAAAGAACAATAATCTGAAAGAAAATTTAACTTTCACTTAGCCAAATTACTAATTTGCCCTTATGAGTCAAATTCACTAATTTGATCTCATATGACTTAATAATCACCCAAAATTAATTTAGTTGCTGTCTAATCTTACATTACACAGTAAGAAACACTTTCCAAAAGAAAATTTCAGAATTTAAGCCCTAGATCAAAATTTGTTTTTTTGAACCCTTAAGTAGGGGCAAAATGGTCATTTTGCCCAAATTTAGGTTTAGCCTTTAAAAGCCCTAAATTCAGTTTCTAATCACTAAAATTAGTAAATAGAATGATTTAGAACTGAAATTAATCAAATCCAAGTTTAAATTAAATTTTTTTGATTAAAATCTCAATTTTAGCTCCTTAAGAAAATTCCTAAGTCTTAAGTGAGTGATTTCTCCTTCTTTAATCATTCTTAGATCTTTCCTTAGGTCCTTATAATATTAGTTAGGATGTGTGTCTTGAGAGATACTCTTAGTAATTAAGAGCTTTAATTCCTAAGATTAGGAATAGATCTTAAGTTAGAATTCATCTATTGAGTAAATTTGGTTACTCAATTAGATGAAACCTTGAGTTTACTAGTTTCTAGATTTTCTCAGTTTATTAAATAATTATTTGATCTTTAAACTTTAGAACTAAGAATAGAGATCTATCATAATGAATTTGATTTATCATTAGGATTTGCCTTAACCTAATCCGTGAGTTTTGGGTTCTAAACCTTAGACCCTTAGATTATACCTTCAGATTAAGTGATTAAACCCCATCATCTGGAGTCTAATTCTTAATATTTTCATCTTGATTTGGCTAATCAAGATGAGGTTGGGATGAAATAAATTACAAAATTAGGTCGATGATTTATTCACTTTAACCAAATAGTCGTCTTTTGATTAAGTTATAGTTAGGACTTGGCCAGTCCTAATTATCTTCAACTAGTAGGATTCGTGATTCTAAGTTACAGAATGTGTAAGAATTGATGATTCTGAAACTTATGTAACTTAGAGTAGATAGAATGAATAAAGTAGATAACAACGGATATCACCTGTATTTTAGATAGAGTCTCTTGCTCACCTTGAATTGATGCTTTGCATACTTTATTTTGAGCCCCTTACCTTGTACACATATATTGGACATAGGATATTTAATAAATATCTCATGTTAATTTTGAATTGCATACATATCATTCATGATTGATCGATGTTTACAGAAAGTTGTGGCCTAACTAGTATGCCTCTCCAATCCTCGAGTCCGGCATAGCACGCTGGTTTGTTACTGTCGGTAAGTATATCCATGCCTGGTTGAAATAATTCTCAGGATGGCGAGAAATAGATTTTGCACTCATTAGTCAGGATTGGACATGGTGAGTACTAGTTGAGGGTGTTTTTGTAAGGTGTAGCTTGATTAGTATACCTCTTCGATCAACTCGTTCGGGGTCGGCAACCTTTCGAGGGTTTAATGTCCGACAGTCTATGGCCATGCCTAGTCCATGGGATAGGATGGATAGACTCTCGCCTTACTGACTATAGAGTCAGGATTCTGATATGGTTATACTAATTTAAGTACACTTACATTCAATTCTGTCTTAGCTCATCAGGCTAAGAGTTTTCAGTGATACTCAGTTCAGAGCTTCTTTCTTAGCCCATTAGGCTAAGATTTGCTGAGTATATTTTTAGTTGAGTGGCTTGGACAATCACTGCAGTTTTCAATTTTCAGTTACTGTTTCACCTTGCATATTCTGTACTTATGTACTATTTTACTTACAGTTTTCCTGTACTATATAGGATGCTAGTTTTACTTATTGTTTTCATATGTACACCTAGGATGTTAGTTGCATTCAGTTTTATACTGTTCAATTTCTGTATGACACCTAGCATAATCTGTTTGATCATAAGCATATTTAGGTTGTATTTTCTTTACAGTTTTATTTAGTTTTTCTTTTGCTTACATGACTTTGTTGCAGTTGCTTGGAGGAGGTATGTACTTACTTCCTATTTGCTTAGTTATAAACTGTTTGTTTATAACTTATTACTGTTCTTTTTGTACGCTTTCTGCACCTTTTTGCTTCAGTACTGGTTTATGGTGATATTCAAGTAACTTAATAAAATTGTTTGCCCTAAAATGTACTTAGACAATAGTCTAACCAGTTTTTCTTTTGTTGGCTGGGGCCCTACCATTATGAAATTGATAATGGTAGGCTCTGAGTTTGTTGGAGCAGCAGATCCAGTGGAGAGCTTACCATTGGAGGAGGAGCCCGTTCCTGAAGATCTGTAGCTTTAGTTTCTTTTGCTTGTGAGATCGAGAATTTCCTTTTTCAGTTCTCTTAAACTTGTTAAATGTTGTAATAATACATGTTTAACTTTTCTTTTCAGCTCTTTACTTATTCTGTATTGTTATATTTATACTGTATAGATGGATGTTATATTTTTATTGCTTCCGCACTCTGAGTTCTTGTATAGTCATTTAGTGATAGTTCTTATGGATTGAATGGCAAAGTTCTTATTTAAGTTGGATTAGAACACATGTCTAATTCAATTCTAAGTGGGAACTTTGTCATTTGGTGACCCCTCCACCATAATCATGTTAACTTAAGGGTTAACAGGACCACGGCGGGGCAGGGCCGTCACAAATGGTATCAGAGCAAACCATAGGGTGTCAGATAGGAGCTAAGTGCCATACAGGGCAAAGTATCATTTCATGTGAGCATCCTCTTGAACCCATAATGGTTAAGGTGCTACATGGTTGTGGGTACCTCTTGCGCCTGTAGGGGTCACCTCTAGTCCTATCTACCCAGTGGATGGTTCTTGGATTTGTGTGTAGATACTGACGAGGACGTCAGTTACTTAAGTTGGGGAGACTGTGATGACCCACTTAAGTAGTACTAAGTGAAACTCTTAAACATCGAGGCGCCTTTTCAGATAACGGTGGAGTTCCTGATAAGAACTCCAAAGTTAAGCGTGTCCATGTTACATGGAATCTCTTCATAAGAATGCAGTGTGGAGGCTAGAGAAACTCCCTTCAGGAAGAAAGACAATTGGGTGCAAGTGGGTGTATGTGAAAAAGGAAAGTTCCTCAGAAGCTGATGTGCGCTAAAAAGCAAGATTAGTGGCCAAGAGCTTTGTTCAAAAGGAAGGGGTTGATTATGATGAAGTCTTCTCCCCAGTTGTTAAACACTAATCATTCCGTGTGCTTTTAGCTTTTGTGGCACAGTTTGATTTATTGCTAGATCAGCTTGATGTTAAAACAACATTCATGCACAGAGAATTTGAAGAGGAGATCTTTATAGCGCAGCCCCCAGAGTACAGTTAGCCAGGAAAAGGAGACTTGGTATGCAAATTAGACAAGTCTCTATATGGGCTAAAGCAATCACCAAGACATTGGTACAAAAAATTTGATCAGTTCATGCAAAAAGAAGAGTGCCAAAGAAGCTTGTTTGACCATTGTGTGTATTTCAAGAGGTTGCCTCAAGGTAACTTCATTTACTTATTATTGTATATTGATGACATGTTAATAGTTACTTCAGATCAGACATAGATGAATCATATGAAAGATCAACTGTCAAAGAACTTTGAAATGAAGAACTTGTGAGAGGCAAAAAAAAATTTGAGAATGGAAATCTACATGGATAGAACATCAGGGAAGATTTGGCTTACCCAAAATGAGTATTTGGAGAAGGTGCTAAGGAGGTTTAGAATTAAATCAACTACAAGGTCTGTGAATATACCTTTATCACCTCACTTTTGCTTATCTGCAGAGCAATGTCCAAAGACAGATCTTGAAAAAGAACAAATGCACACAGTGTCATATGTTAGTGCAGTTAGGAGCTTAATGTATTCCATGGTTTGCACTATACCAAATTTGGCTCAAGCTGTTGGAATTGTGAGCCGATACATGCACAATCCGGGGTAAGAGTACTGGTAAGCAGTGATGGGGATTTTTTGGTACCTGAAAGGTACAGGTGGTGTTAGTTTATTGTTTCAGAAGCAGCTGTTAATAGCCGACTTGTACGTTGGATATGTGGACTCTGACTATGCTGGAGATTTGGGTCGAAGTTGATCAACAACTAGCTATGTATTCACTCTAGCAAAAGGTTAAGTAGGATGGAGGTCAACACTTCAGTCTACAGTTGCCTTGCAAATGACAAAAACTGAATATATGGTAGTTATCGAAGCATTCAATGAAGCTATTTGAATAAAAGGCTTGCTGGAAGATTTGGGTGAGAAGCAAAAGGAGGTAATGATACATTGCGATAACCAGAGCACTATATTTTTTGCTACAAATCCAATCTGTCATGCTCGCATAAAACACAATGATGCCTGACATTATTTTGTCCAAGATGTTATTGAAGAAGGTGAGATCTTATCGATACTAAAGATAATTCTGTGGATATGATGACAAAGGTGCACAATGTTCAAAAATTCACCCATTGCAAAATCTTGGTGAATTTGGAGAAGCATTAATTGGCTTCTCATTTGTTGGAACTATAGACGGCTTGATTCCCTTGGGAGGGGGATACGTAGGCAACCAAGTCGGTGCAATTGCATTAATAGAAAGCTTAAATGAGTCAGTTATCATGTGAAGCACATGAGATCTGAGGTGGAGATTGTTAAAATTTGAGAGCATTGGTACATCAAATATAAATAATTTGAAGAGGTGTTTTGAAGAGGTGTATTTTTGAAGGGGTATTTTGAAGAGGTGTGTTTTAAAAAAAAATCTAATTTTGTCTACATCCTTTTGAGTGTTGAGGGCTCCTCTCATTTTGTGTGAAAAAAAAAAGAAAAAAAGAAGAATCTCCAAAAAGAGTTTCTAAGGGTTTGTAAAAGTCATAAATTATTGTAATATCCTCTCATATAGTGAAACTTTTTTTCTCCTCCATGTGGATGTAGGTATTAGCACCGAATCACGTATATCTTTTGTTGTGGCTATGTATTTGATTGCATATTATATTTTCTTTGTTTTATTTGGTTTACTCAAGAATTGCTCAAGTATTGTCCCGCATCGTTTGGTTGAATTGAATCTTATCAATCCCAACAAAGTGGCTTCCAGCACCAAGTACACATGCATATGCAAGAAGCTCTTTAGATAAAATGCTTAGTTACTTTGCAATCAACTTTATGCCATCAACTACCTTATCTTGGTATTCTAAATTAAGTGGCTTCCAACTCGCTTAATTAACAATGAAAAATTTTAGATCAACGAGTATAAAAGTTTCAATGCATGTGTTAGTATACTGCTATGCAACTTTCAACATTCAATGCCGTTGGGAGCATAGTTCCATCTTTACCCATGACGACAACAAATAAAATTAATAATGGATACTGATGAGACCCGTATTTATAGTACTTTGATTTATGTATGTTTTGATGAGATTTGTGTCTAATTCAAGTTATAATTGCACAATTTTATGTATTTTAAGAACAAAGAGAAGATCTAGCAAAATGAACAAAATTGCAATTCAAAGGCGCTGAAGGCCAGGTGCAACGGGGCTCCCTTGCGCTTAATCCAGAAGGATAGTGCGCTACGGTGAACCCTGGTGATTAACTCCTTCAGCTCCCAAGACTGATTAAAGGGAGAAAATAATTAAGGAATTAAGAGGGAAATTAACTAATTCAACCCCCAAGGCTGAGGATTAAGAGCAGGTATTTAAGGAAAGAAGATGACAACATTAAAGATCCTTTAGAGGATTAAGAAGGGGGAAAACCTTAGCCACAAAAATAAAAATATTTCAGGAGTTTCTCAGAAAGGAAGGCAGACACAACAAGAGGAGAGAAGTCTAGGACATGAAAGAAGGAACCTCAGAGTAAAGCGAAGAGGAAAGGATATACTTAAAGAACGTAATCTATAGTTCTCATTGTATTATAGCTATTTCCTCTATTTTATTAAAACTCCTAAGAAAATAATATATTGTATATATGTCTTGATTATATCTTTGTGCTTTTTCATTATAATGACAATCTAATCCCCTCTATTGGGAAGAGTTAGGCTCAGAACTACATATATGTAATTTTTATTGTGTAACGTTACCATTTTTTAATCTAGCATAATTGTGAGAGTCAATATATAACAACCATAGATTATTACCATAGCTAATCTAAGCTAAATCAAGTCTGAATTCTCAATCTATTTGATTTATCTAATTATTAGAATTTAATTTTGAAAATTTGGAGTCAATCAGAACTCAATTAGATTAATTGATTATTTTGTCAATTTTAAGATTCTAAAAATTTACTAAATTAAATTGATCTCTAAATTAAAATTTGAGTGCATTTTTGAATTTCTCACTCTCAATTTAGTTATGAGTGAATTTTTGATAATTTTTGAAGGTCATTTAGTCATAAATTAGATTTAATCTTAATTAGGATAATTAATTAAATTATTTAATTATTTAATTTCATAATTTATCCAAAGGTTGACTCTTCAAATTGGCGGAGCCAATCTGGGTCATTAGCGTTCCTTTGCCCTTGATCTGACGGATCTCGTTCGCTCGCGCTCGGCTCCTTCTACAATCGTCAGATCGCAAGCGCAATCCAATGATTACGATTTAGCCCACAGTTGGCCATTATGATCCGCTCCATTAGAGCCGTTGCATCTTCCGATTTGATCGATCTCGTTCGCCTCACCCCCGGTCCTGTAGATCTTCGTTCCCAACCAGTTTGTCCCGATAAAGGTGAATCACCTAGTACAGATTCGTTCGGCCCTGCCCCCACTCATCCTAACAGCCTCTAACTAATTTCCACTCCCAGCTTCAGCCTCACAGCAGGTCGTAGTGACCTGACTTCACCTGATGAGGTAAGGAGGGCCGACTGCTGTCGAGCTCAGGCCCAAGACTTTGGCCCGAGCTCCTCAAACCTTGAGGCTATAATTAGCCTCAAAGCTCATTAGTGAGTTCCTTTGATTGCTCCCTCCAAGTTTTCAGCTTATATTTCCTCCACTGCACCACCTTTCTTCAATCTAGTCAGCAACTTGCGACTCCTGGTGAGCTCCCAAGGAGATTAGTGAGTGTGACCTTGTAACAACCCAGGTTATTACTTTGCTCAATTAAGACTAATTTAAGTCTTAATTAAGGTTCTAAGTCACTAATTAAGTAATTTAGAACTCATCTCTGAAACCTAGGTCAAACCAAAAGTCAACTGAGTCAAACCAGAAATTCTGGAAAATCCCAAACCCTAGAAAATTAACTTTTTATATAGACCTCAGATTGAAAATCTGACTTCGCCATTGCATCCAGAACACCCAAATTAGCTATGGGTGAAATTTTGGAGGCATTTGGAAGTTGTTGAATTTTCATCGAATATTTTAATAATATTTAAATACCCTAAATAATCAAATAAATAAATACTCGTCGAAACGAAAATCTGAGTGCGCCGTTGCGTTCCTCACCCTTCAATTAGCTAAGGGTGATTTATTGAAAATTTTTGGAATACATTTAATAGGTTAAAATTGATTAATTAAAACTATAAAATTTAATTTAAATAATTATTTAATTTTTTAAATTTATCGGCGCCGTCAGCACTGTAGTAACGCCGTCCATTTTTAAAATAAGCCGTCGTTTCATTTAACGGTAACCGTCGACCGTTCGATCAAAACGATCGAACGGTCGAAGCCCTTCGTCCTTCGCGTGTCGCGAAGGTCTGCCCGAGGCACGCGTCGACCGCCGCTGAAGGACCTTCTAGCATTCCATTTTAGACTCCCAGACCGTTTAGACTCAAGTTCTTGCACAGAATCTGAGCTTAGGAGATCGATCAACCCTCGGCATCTATCGCGTTCTCTGGACCGTCCGTTTAAGGTACACTCCCATCCCTCAAATCCTTAATTGTTTCGCATGATATTGATTTCGTTTATCTATTCCGAGAGCTTGATTGACCATCTATAGTGTTTGATTGTCGAAATCGAATCTAGATTGGTCTAAATCGCAAATTTGTCTACAGTACTGAACAGTATATTTCTTAATCACCAAACCCTAAAAATTAGGGTTGATCTTAGACGGAGGTACAGACCTTCTCTCTTTGCAGCCCGCATGTCATTAGGAAGCTCTTCTCATGTGCTTTTCAATAATATGCGGGATGAGTTCAGTTGCTGCCGATTCGACCTCCAAAATCCCTGCCCTAAATGATTCAGCTTCGGGATCGTTGGAGAAGGCGAATTTTTGGATCGGGCCGGGTCGACCCGGGCCCGACCCGCGCCCGTCGACCGCGATTCTGGCATGCGGGCCCCGCTCGACACGCGGCTCCCCATCGTGTGGGCACGTGTATATGGGTCCCACACGCGTCAAATTTTGTCTGCTCAAATCAGTGCGGTGGGCCCACCGTCGTCTCATCAACCTACCACAGCGCGACACGTGGCCTTCTGCTGTTGCTGTTCGAGTGCTCGGGCCCACCACCTGCAGAAGATGAAAAGATAAATAAAATATATATATTATTATTATTACGAATTAAATTTTATTAATTAAATCCTGTTTATTTAAATCAGATTTAATTTAATTAAATAAACTATAGAACTTTAAATAATCATAAGTTAAAAAAATAAGTCCAAATATAGCAAATAAATATATCAAATTGATCAGAAAAATATCAAAAATTTATTGATGCCAATAATTTTGCATTTGGACCAGTATTTAGCAAAATGATATTTAGGGTTTAATTAAGTTCAAATTTATGTCTCAAATTTTCAATTAACCATAACTTTGTGTAGGTTAATCCAAACATACCCAATATGGGTCTTAAAGTGATCAGAAAACCTTAAGGATTAATTTGATAGTATTCATTTTGCTATTTGGATTAGTAATTGCTTAATGACATTTAAAACCTAACCTTAAACCCTAATTAGGTCTTAACTTAGTCAAATTAGGTCCAAATTGAGCCTACCACATGTCATTATAATCAGTGAACTATTTGTAAATTATAGCAACTGATTTTACTTAATTTGGACACTAATTGGCAAAGTTAGAATTTTTGACCTCAATTCCTTAATTAACCTTAAAACCCTAAATTTTGTATTGGCCATAATTTGGCCAATACATATCAGAATTTAGCAAATTTAGATTCTATGGAAAGCTTAGGCAGTAAAGAACATTAAACTGAAAGAAAAATTCAACTTTCACTTAGTCAAATTACTAAACTGCCCTTATGAGTCAAATTCACTAATTTAATCTTATATGGCTTAATAATTCCCCAAAATTAATTTAGTTGCTGTCTAAACTTATATTAGACAGTAAGAATCACCTTTCAAAAGAAAATTTCAGAATTTAAGCCCTAGATCAAAAGTTGATCTTTTGAACCCTTAAGTAGGGGCAAAATGGTCATTTTGCCCAAATTTAGGGTTTAAGCCTTTAAAAGCCTTAAATTCAGTTTCTAATCACTAAAATAAGTAAATAGAATGATTTAGAATTGAAATTAATCAAACTCAAGTCTAAATTAAATTTTGATTAAAATCTCAAAATTTGCTCCTTAAGAAAATTTCTAAGTCCTAAGTGAGTGTTCTCCTTCTTTAATCATTCTTAGACCCATCCTTAGGTCTTATAACATTAGTTAGGATGTGTGTCTTGAGAGATACTCTTAGTAATTAAGATCCTTAATTCTTAAGATTATGAATAGATCTTAAGTTAGAATTCATCTATTGAGTAAATTGGGTTACTCAATAGGTGAAACCTTGAGTTTTCTAGTTTATAGATTTTCTTAGTTTATTAAATGATTATTGATCTTTAAACCCTAGAACTAAGAATAGAGATCTATCCTAATGAATTTGATTTATCATTAGGATTTTCCTTAACCTAATCCGTGAGTTTTGGGTTCTAAACTTAGACCCTTAGATTAAGTGATTAGACCTCATCATCTAGAGTCTAATTCTTAATCTTTTTATCTTGATTTGGCTAATCAAGATGAGGTTGGGATAAATTAAATTACAAAATTAGGTCGATGATTTATTCATTTTAACCAAATAGTCGTCTTTTGATTAAGTTATAATTAGGACTTGGCCAATCCTAATTATCTTCAACTAGTAGAATTCGTGATTCTAAGTTACAGAATGTGTAAGAATTGATGATTCTGAAACTTATGTAATTTAGAGTAGATAGAATGAATAAAGTAGATAACAACGAATATCACCTGTGTTTTAGATAGAGTTTCTTGCACTTTGATTTTGATGCTTCGCATTCCTTGATTTTGATCCTTATACCTTGAACATGTATTATGAACATAAGATATTTGATAAATATCTTATGTTAATTTGGAACATTTATAAGCAGCATTGTGTTTTCGTTTCACAAGTGGTTTGTAAGGTGTAGCTTGATTAGTATACCTCTTCGATCAACCCGTTCGGGGTCGGCAACCTTTCAAGGGTTTAATGTCCGACAGTCTATTGGCCATGCCTAGTCCGAGTGATAGGATGGATAGACTCTCGCCCTACTGACTACAGAGTCAGGATTCTGATATGGATATACTAAATTCAAGTACACTTACTTTCAGTTCTGTCTTAGCTCATCAGGCTAAGAGTTTTCAGTGATGTTCAGTTCAGAGTTTCTTAGCTCATCAGGCTAAGATTTACTGAGTTCGTGTTCAGTTCAGGTGACTTATATAATCACTATAGTTTCAGTTTACAGTTACTGTTTTACTTGTATATTCTGCATTTCAGCACTATTTTACTTATAGTTTTCCTGCACTATATAGGATGCTAGTTCTACTTGCTATTTTCTTATATTTTTAGGATGTTAGTTTGTTTCAGTTTCACACTGTTAAATGTTGTATGTCCTTTAGCATATTTTTGTTTGATCATATGCATATTTAGGTTGTATTTTCGTACAGTTTTACTTTTCTTTTACTTACCTGTCTTTGTTGCAGTTGCTTGGAGGAGGTATGTATTATTTCCTAGTTGTTTTAGTTATAAACTGTTTGTTTATAACTTTATACTGTCCTTTTGTACGCTTTTCTGCACCTATTTTGCTCAGTTCTATTTTTATGGTGATATCTATTTAACTTAATAAAATTGTTTGCCATAAAATGTACTTAGACATATTGTCTAACCAGTTTTTCTTTTGTTGGCTAGGGCCCTACCATTATGAAACTGATAATGGTAGGTTCTAAGTTTGTTGGAGCAGTAGATCCAGTGGAGAGCTTACCATTGGAGGAGGAGCCAGTTCTTGAAGATCTGTAGCCTTAGTTTTCTGTTTTTCAGTAAGATTGAGAGTTCCTTTTAGTTCTTTTAAACTTATTAAATGTTGTAATAATACAGGTTTATATTTCTTTTTCAGTACTTTACTTATTCTGTATTGTTGTATTTATACTGTATTGGATGGATGTTATATGTTTTATGCTTCCGCACTCTGAGTTCATATATGATCATTTAGTGATTGTATTTTTGGGATGAATGGCAAAGTCCTTAATTAAATTGGATTAGAATGTGTGTCTAATCCAATCTTAAGTGGGGACCTTATCATTTGGTGACCCCTCCATCGTAATCATGTTAACTTAAGAGTTAACAGGACCACGGCGGGGCTAGGCCGCCACAGACCTGACGTTCAGGTCCCCAGCAGCTGCTGATCATCTAGGAGAGCTTTAGTGAGCAGTTCCTAGTCTTGGATCAGCTCCTTCAGCAGGCAAAACTCCAACAAGGTACTGTCACTCTCTCCCATTGAGTCGAGTAGGCTCAATATCAATTTATCAACGCTCTATGGTAGCTCTGTGAATGGTTATGAGTGTCTTGTAAGTTTAATCAAGTGAATTGGATCGAGAAGAAAGGTTGGGCTCAGTCCAGACACCGATGACTCGTTGTCTGGACGGAGTGTTTGCCTGGTGGTGTGAAGTCACTCCACTAGATGTGAGAGCTCAATTCCAGCTCATTTGCTTTCTTGCATTCCCTATTCGATCGAACCAAATGGTGGGTTCCTAGGGCTCGAGTTGAGTATTGATCGATTGTATCGATCGATCGACCTGTAGCACTGAATAATGTTGGAGCCCGAGTAAGAACCGAGCGTCCTAACCGCTCCCAGGTTGAGCCACCAATGAGTTTCGATCTACCTTGATTCCCTGAAGGTGTAGGGATCGAGCCCCAGCGGTTTGGTGTTCTCTGTGGGGAAAATTACCTCCCCATCGTAAACCTTAACATTCTATAGAACCGATATTAGGGCAAAGTAGTTTATGCCGAATTTGGCCTCTGCACAAAGGGATTTAGTGTGTGTTGGATGCGTCTCGATTGTAGGATTGAGTGGCGATCGATCGGAGATGGTGGCGTCGTCTGGCGGCAGAGAATTGAAGGGTTCAAGCCCAGCCCTAGTTGTTGGGTGTCGGGAGAAGCCACAGAAGAAGCCTAGTGGTGGGCAGGGTCAGCCTTGACCCGTGCATTTTGCCTTCAGGTTATTAAAATCAGCCGATTAATTGGATTAAAAATCCTTAAGGAAATTGTGTGATATTATAAAACCCTAAGATCCATTAATTAAATTAATTCCAAATTTATTTTTGAAATAAAATGCTCAATATAAATTAAAAGGGTATGATCCAACATATAATTTTGATCAAAAAAATACAATGAATAATAAACTGTAAGAATATTTTAATTTCTGTGATTATTTTTTCAAATTTAGCCATAATTACCATAAAATTATAATTAGTGAATATTATACCCATTCTTTGGCCAAAATACATGGTTAAGATCTCTAAATCTTCCTTAGATAGAGGAGAATTTAATTATGCAATTAGAATTATTTTTTGGGGTTTAAATTTACTAATTACTTCTTAATTACCCTACGATAAACCTAATAAATATAGATAAATTAGTGTTAGAATTCTTATTTTTCATAAGATTAGTGGTACTTTGACAAGTATTTTTATGGCATTTCAGAACAAGGAACTTGATATTAAGAAGAAAGAAGAATTTAAGTAGAAAGGGTGCAGCAGCATGCCACGACGTGCCACAGTGCCTCATCCCAGAGAGCAAGGCGCTGCATCGCGCCGTAGCGCGTTTCAAACAGAAACCCTGTCGCTGCTCCAGTGAGCCGCAGCACCTGTCAGACAGAGAACTTGATGCTGACATGCATCGTAGCGTCCATCCAACATAGACTTAGATGCTACAGTGTGCCGCAATGCCTATCCAATAGAAACTTGGATACTACAACGCACCGTAATGGCCATCCAACAAAGACTTAGACGTACAACGCGCCACAGTGTCCGTCACACAGAGAACTTGGCGCTATAATGCGTCGTAGCGCGCTTTAGATATAAACCATGGCGCTCCAGCGCACCGTAGCGCCTATCAGACAGAGAACTAAGCGCTATCGCACGCCGTAGCTCCCATCAAACAAAGAACCCGGTGCTACAGCGCGCTGTAACACACTTCAGACAAAAAAGTATGGCATTACTGCGCATTGTAGCGCCTAACGGACAGAAGGATTGGCGCTACAACACGCCGGAGCGCCAGATCAAATGGAAAGCGTGGTGTTACAGCGCGTCGTAGCGCTCGACCGACAGAGGGCTTAGCGCTACGGTATGCCATAGCGCCTGCCACATTTTTTATAATTTTTTCTCCTCCTTGTCTGCATTGAAAAAACAAATGGACTTAATTCCTTCTTATTCCCACAACAGAATTAAATTGTTGTCATTAAAAATCCTCATTACCAATGGAATAAAGGAATGAAAGTAAATGCAAAATTTAACTCTCAAGATGGACAATTAATTGGCTGTGTAAATGTTGGGAGGCTGTCTTGAGGGTTATAAAATCAAGAATTAGAGAGGAAGAAATGTCTCGAATTTTCAGTGGAAGAGTTTCTGATCTAAGGTGTTGTTGAGATCTATCAGTGGAGAGTCTCCTACCCAAGGAAGGAAGAAGTTGCATGCCAAGAAAGAGGAGAAGAACAGAGAGCAAAGTGCTAAGGAGATCCAAGGAGGAGAAATCCAGGAGAACGCAGTAGCTATACCCTATTATTGTACTCTTTCTTAACTCTTTTTGTTTCTTTGTAAAAGCTATGCAAAGGTTTAATTTTTCTTGTTTCTCTCCTTGTATTCCAAATATGATGGCAGCCTAAACCCTCATAAAGGAGGTTTGGTATAAGCATGTAGGGTTATATGAATGTAAGGCAATGTGTTCTTCTTATCAATGAATGATTATCCAAAATCTAGATTGTTTACATGCATGTGTGAATAAGATGATTGGAACCCTATGATTCCCTATATAAATTTATGAATAAATATTTTTATCATATAAACCTCATAGAGCTCATTGATTGTCGTGTTCAAGGGCTATGCATGCTTGCGCGTTAACGCCATGAATATATGTGACAACATTCGTTGTGCAAAAATAGCACATGCACAATCTTGGACAAAGCTTGATCGATAAAGCCATGAGAAAATATTAATACTCTCTGAGCTCCATAGCTCACTTATGATTTAAGCGAGATGGTTGTTACACAAAAGGCTTGGAGTCATGTGACATGCTCATTTAGCTTTGTAGAACATCACCTTAGCTAAATCAAATGTAGGCATATGTGAGCTGAGAGCCACTGATTTATCCCATAGCTCACTCTAGGTTTATGCGAGGTTACGGATGCGCTAAGAGCTATGGGTGATGTGGCATAAACCCATTTGACATAATAGTTTGTTTCCTTGGATAAAGCAAGAGGGGATGCATGTTATCCATTAGTGGATTCAAGTTTATGTGATACTCAAATTAAAACACATATTTCATAACTTATACATAAGAGATGAACTCGTAAGATAAAGATCACATGAATGACTATGTGCTAAAATTGAACATGTTATAGTTCATTTTTGAGAACTATACAAGACTTAGTACATTCAGTCATTTAACTAGAGAAGACTAAGTTTCTTGAATAATACTTATGAAATTAATCCAATTAAATTAACAAGAAATTGAAAAGAAGAGAGCATGTATGAATCATATGAACTTACACGTTAAATCCCAACTTTAAGTGAGATTAAGTATAATTTAGTAATAAAATAGAACATTGGTCTCCCTATTTTCCCCAAAAAGTAATTTCAAGTTTAAAACTCTGAAGTTGCTATTAGGACTAAAGACAACACACCATTTTAACACTTAAACATTGGTGAAATTAAGTATAGTCTAGTAACAAAATAGAACACCGTTCCCAGTGGACGATAAATCTCTGGATCTTACAGTCCCATATTACTTCAGACAATGTACACTTGTGTGCAAGCGCAAACTACATATTTTTAGTCTGTCACCCTAAATCAAGCTCTGATTTCAATAATCTTAGTATCTATGAACTCCCTGAGCAATATAGAACTAATTGGTAATTTGGGAAATCACTTTCAAAACATAATTTGGTCAATCGCTTCTTAATGACCTAAATTTTGATTAATTATCATTAAGCTTATCTTAAGTCCAAATAAGATATTTAAGGTGTTTATCATCTCATTAGAAAGTAAAGAACCTATTAAAACTAAGTATATTCAATTTGGAATCCTAGATCTCATAATTTAAATTGACCCTTAAGGAGGGGCATTTTGATCATTTTATCCAATTATTGGTATAAGTGTCTTATTGCTTTATAGATCTATTCATTCCTTTAAAACTAATTTAGATTAGACTAATTTAGACTTGTGAATTTTGGTTTATAAGTTAAAACTCTGATTTCTATAAGATAATTAAGTAAGATTTTAGGACTCCTGATGTGGACTTAGCATCCACATTTTTCATCTCCATAAATGAAATTAATGCCTATAAAATAAGTAATAATCAATTTAGATAGCTATTAGACTATTCTTGCACTTTACCCTAAGTGAACATCTTGAGTAAATCCTTAAGCCAATCTTAGTGAATTTCCTAAGTGCTTAGTATTAACCTTTTAGTTCTAGATCTTAGTAGTTCAGTTTTATTGAGTAATGAAAGTACTCAATAGATTGAGCCTTATTAAAGCTTGTAATCTTCATTTTATTGAGAATCAAATTCTATTCTTAAATCTATAGAAACTCTTAAGTGTTAAATTTCTTAGATTCTTTTTTATAACCTTTAGTGAATTCAACTCTATTGAGTAATGAAATTACTCAATAAATTAAATAATATTAATAGATTTAGAAGTTAAATCTAATTATTTTATCTTTTGACTTTATACTTTTACAGCCTTTCTAAGTTAGCACTTTTCATCTTAATGAAAGCTTCATTCCTTGAATTCATTATCTTTAGAGTGAGATTTGTGTGAAACCCCAGATCCTTAGATGTTAGTATCTTAGTTATAGAGCTTAAATCTCAATTTTGGAGTTTAACTTTGGATCCCTAAATCTTGATTATCTTGATCAAGATTAGTTATGGGTTGTTAAAATACATCAATTAAGTCACATAATTTTATTATTTAACTTTAGTAGACGATACATTCTGATTTTGAATTAGAACTTATTGAGTTCTAATATTTAACCTTTTAATACAGTAAATCTGGGATTTTGTTCGGTAGTATGATATTGAAGATCATGAGCTTGTATCCTCTCAGAATATATAGGATGGATTAAATTAGATAATAATAGATATCACATGTGTTTTAGTAAAGTTTTGCTTACTTTGATTTTATTGCTCTGCACTCCTTGTATTTGGGCTTATATTTTTGGCATATTTAGTTGAACATGGAATATTTGATGAGTATTCTCTATTAGCTTTGAATTACATAAATATGGTTAATCATAATCAGTACATTCAGTGAATTCAGTTGCCAGTTCGGTAGTGTGTCCTAGTTAGTCTGCTTATGAAGTTCAGGTTATTGCAATATAATCGACTCGGATCCAACCATGAGAGGGTTTGGATGATACATGTCTGATTCAATAGTCCGGCTTAGATCTAGCCATGAGTGATTTCAATGATACATGTGGGACTTTCCGTTCAATAGTTATATTGGACAGTTTCTATTATGACAGTATTCTAGACACACGTCTAATTAAAGTATTACTTTCAGTTCACTACAGTTTCAATTCAATTGCAGTGGCTTTATTAGCCAACCCTTTAATTGTAGCAATTTTACTTAATATTTTCTATTCCTGCAAGCTTTTACTTCTATTTCAGTATAGTCTTTTACTGTTATTTATATTTACAGGATGCTAGTCTTGATTGGAGTTTGCACTTATTTTACTATTGTGAATCAATTTAGATTTATTTCCTATTTCATTGACATACTTTCAGATGATAATATGCATGTTAAGATTTTCTTTCAGTACTTACAGTTATTTTTAGTCATATATATATATATATATATATATATATATATATATATATATATATATATAGGCTAACCTTATTGCAGCTTCTGATTTGAGATATGTTTTCCTACTACTTTCTTTTATTAAGTTATAAATGCATCATTTATAGCGTTTTATTTTCTTTGCGGCTTATTGCACCTTTATACTTGCTTAAAAATTCAGTTAATTGTGATATCTTAAAAATGTAAATTTCATTAAATCAGTCTAAAATATACTCAGACAATTGTTTAACACAAATTTTTCTTTTTTAATAGGGGCCCTGGCATATAAAAACCAATATGTCAGATTCAAAGTTGTTCGTGGAAATAGCTTCAAGTGTGGATCTTAGCTAGGAGGAAGACCTTCTTGCTATTGCTGAGGCTTAGTTAGCTTTCATTTTCCTGCTTGAGAGGATAAGAGTTTCCTTTCATTTGAACTTTAATTCAGTATTGCAATAATTCAGAGTCTGGGTGTATTTACTTTTTTGCATTTTTATATTGAGCTGTGCTATATTCTTTACTTATGCATTATAAATATATATGTTGTCTACTTTACTTTCGCACTCTATTTTACATATATGATGAATGAATTACAGATACATGTGACAAATTCTACAGTTATCGGCAGATTAGGGAGGAAACCTAATCCGATGATAATTGGAAATTTGTCATGTGGTGACCACTCCATCTTAATCATGTTAATATTAGTATTAACATGACCACGACGGGGTTAAGGCATAACAGTTAGTATCAAAGAACACCATAAGATGTTATATTGAAATTTGCATTCATATCTACCTAATGGGCTATTTTTCTATAATGCAGTCATTAGATATAACATCCATAGTTTCCATATTCTCAACAACTCTAAATAAAAGGATGATTTGGAAATACCTACGTAAAATGCTTAAATAACTCCATAAGAAACCTAAGTAACTTAAGAATTCTTATAATTATTCATAGGACAATGGAATTTGGAATGTCAGAACTAAATTATTACATTACAAGATTCGAAGCCATTTAGGAATTTGACTTTTAGCTTGGTCAAAGCGGTGGAAGGATCATGAAAGGAGTATCAACCAAAGGCATTTTAGTACTTGACAAGCTTCTCCGATATTCAACCTTTAGAGGACCACCTCCCAATTTTAGCTAGAGAATGGTTGAGCCGAGTGAACTCAGTTTTAGACTTTATAGTGCCCATATTATATTTGTCTTCAACTTGTAGGCTTTCTCTTACAAGACATAGCCAAGGACTGGTGGATTGCCATCAGTTGGAGCTCAAAAGGAAATGCAGAAGAGAGCGTCATTTTTTAACCTACGTTGATTTTAGTCTTGCATGCACTGCAAAGTTTAGATAAATAGAAGATCTTCTACTCTGAAGAAATTCTTAGGACGGGGTTTGACCACTGACAATTGCTGAAGCAAATATGAAAAGTATACCAACACAGCAAAAAAAGTCACAACACAAACATTCACAAACGCATAAGCATACGAACATAAAGATTTATATGGAAAATCTAAGAATGAAAAAAATCACGAAGCTACACCACCACAAAAAAATCTACTATAGTAAAAATATTACAGTCATAAAGAACTTATAAACCTCCTTGAGGAAGAACAAATTCACTACCCCAAGTTTTTCCTCATTCTCTCCCAGATTTCTTCTTGCTCTCACTCTAGGGCGGGGTTTGACACGTCACACAAAAGCTGGAATTTTCACGAGCGTTTGGGCGCTTGCCTTGCTGCTTTTGGGCTCCTAGGCGCCAGACCTTCTGTCTGCTGGGTGCCTGGGCACGCCTGAGAGCCCGACCTTCTATTTGTTGTGTGCATGGAGTGCGTCTAAGCATCAAAGCTTCTATTTGCTGGGTGCATGAGCGCCAAACCTTAAATTTGCTGGGAGCCCGGGCGCGCCTAAACACCAGACCTTCTGTTTGCTATTAGCTTCTATAGATCTGTCTCGTAACCCACCGAAACACCAATTGCACTTCTCTTGTGATCCAATTACTCTTCACACCATAACTAACAAAGCACTGCACATTCTACTTATTTCACCAATGTTTTTAGTGTTTAATGCATGGGCGCACCCAAGCATTTACTTCTTGGCTTTTCAACTGAGTATTTCAGAGCCCTTGGCGCACCCAAATGCCTCAGCTTCTGGCTTCATCTAAAAATGCTTGAGCACGCTCAAGCATACAAGGTTTTGTCCAATTTTCCTATTGCAAGTGTCCCAGCATTTGGGTGTGCCTAAGCACTAATTCCTTACGTTTTTCAAAATATTCACGATGCCTGAGAGATAATAAGCACCGACTTCTATGCTGTATAGAAATTGTGTGGTGCTTGAGAGCATCCAAGTGCCCAATGCAGGTCACTTTGATTTCCTTAAATACGTTCATCATCCTATTGATCTCCAATCAATCTTTTACCTTCATGTGTTTGCTCTAACACACTGAGGCTCTATTGCAAAACATTATCCGGTCCACAAATCAAGCCCGCATGCTCAAGCCCATTACGGATGAGCCCAAGTGTGCTCATAATTCAAAAATGTTAACGCATGTCTTCATCTTCACAGTTCGGTGGAGCTTGGAAATCAGGTGATAATCTCAACATCGATTTACTCACGCTATACACATTTCTATATTCTAAATAGACAATCATCATCAAATCACACGATAATCAGATTACGCTGAAACATTAGATCTACAAAGAAGTAAATGAAATGAAAGATCGAGGCAGATCCAAATGTTACAAAGGCATTGCAGAGAATTCTGGGCACAATTTTATTGGAAAAAACAAAAGAAGAGAAATTAAACATCCTGCCGAGGAAGGGGTTGCAGCAGTTCCTTGTTCATCTTCTTCCTCTGCCTGTACTCACCGTAGGAATAAGAGGCGAGGCCCCAGAGTGATATGAAGAGGGCAGCCCCTTTCTCTCCACTGAAATTTTCATGCAAGAAGATGAAAGCCAGCACTTCGATCACAGGGATGAATACGGCGATGATGACGCTGGCCGTCAGAGTGTTGACGCAGGAGATCACCCCCACCGCACCCACGAAGAAGCACTGCCACAACAAAGAGATCCCCACTATCACCACATAGTATTTCCCCTTCCCAAGCCCAAATTCTGCCGCTTCTCTCGGGATTGCCTGCGGTTCAACCGATTAAGATTAGTAAAAATTTCAATTTAAACCCTCAAAAACTTGTACATAAATTTGCTTGCTTAACTTATAACAAATAAATTCGTACAAATTACTTTAAATTTGTTGATGTGACATTCAAAATTTTTTTTCTATAAATATTATTTTAATATAAATTCAAAAGATAATATTTATATTATTTTAATTTAAATAAATAAATATTAATAAAATAATATTCAAATTTTATTAGATAAATTTTTTTAAATACCATATCAATAGATCTAAATAATATTTTTCTAATTTTAATTAATTTTTGCATTATAATAATAAGCTTAAATGAATAAATATATATTTTAGAAATTAATTTATTCAGTAAAATAAAACCCACAACCCTCCCTAATCTCTTGTAAGGACTAATAGGTTTTTCTTTAGAGTCTTTTTAAAATAATTTGTTATTAAATTTAAATAGAATACAAAAAATTTATTTTCATCTTTATATTTTGTCTATGTTTATCTATAAAAAGCTTATATCATCACCTGTTTTAAATAAATATTTAAAAGTTCAATCATGCATTCAACCACAATAATTTTTTTTATGAGAAATGTTATTTAGTTCGTTAATATGATACTCAAAAAAATTCATTTAATAAAATTTAGACATCATTTCATTAGTGTTTATTTATTTATATTAAAATAATTCAAATGTTATTTATAAAGTTTGTAATGAAATGATGTTCAAATCTTATTTGACGAATTTTTTTAGATATCACGTCAGCGAGTCTAAATAATATTTCTCATTTTATATATTTTATATATTTTAAATAAATATAGAAATGAATGAAGTTAATATGCATTAATTAATCCTTAAACAACATTCGTTAATCCTAACCACTATTTGAGCCATTCAAACCTTGATCAAGAGAATTTCATTTCTCATTCATTCCTTTTGAGCACACACTCAACTACCTGATCAAGCACGTCTAGGCGCCCGTGAAATAGACCCAAGGCCTGGATGCTTATGTACGCCTATGCACCCACATATTTTCAGGCCCGCTTTGAGGAGCCTATAAATTCTTTCTTAGCCCCTTTTAGGATTAATCCTTGATTTTTTTGCTATTGTGTGTGTGGTGGCTGATCTTGGAGATGGTTAGAGTTCTATTGAGGCTTAGGTAAAGGTTTTCTAAACCTTATAAATTGTAATCTCTGCTCATATAGTGAATGATTCTCCTCTCATCTTCCTGTGGACATAGGTATTTACACCGAATCATATAAATCTTGTCTTATGCTGTGATTTGCTTTTGTTTGTATTTTTTCTTTGCTTTATTGTGTGATTGGCTCAATAGATATACATTTGTTCCGTATTTGTCAAACTCATTTACTTCAAACAAGTGGTATCAGAGAGAGGTTAAGCTCGGAGGTTGTGTTGCATTGTTTGAGTTTGGTTTGAAGTTGTGTATTTTATGTTGCTGTGTGTTTGTAAAGCAAAAAGAAAGCATTGGAGATAAAGGAGAAGATTGTATCAATACTTTATCATTGCCAATGGTGGAGAGAATTTCTCACCAAGTTGTGATACGTCCAACTAAAAATTGATGTGGTCAAGTTCGATGGAAAGAACAACTTAGGGATGTGGACATACGAAGTAACAGATGCATTTGCACTTATGGTTTACTCAAAAATTATTTGATCCAAGATATCAAGTATGCCGTGATGATAGAAACATCAACGTAGAAGTTGTGGAAATTTTTGGAGAGCAAATACTTGATGAAGAGCGTGGAGAATCGACTCCACACGAAAAAGCGGTTCTATTGGTTCCAGATGAGAAGGGGGATTACCTTAGATGAGCATCTCAAAAAGTTCACAAAGCTATTAGCAGATTTGCAAAATATAGATGAAACAGTCGAGATTGAAGACAATGCTCTACTTTTGTTGAACTCATTATAGGATAAGTTTGAGAACTTTATCATGACACTAATTCATGGAAAAGATGCCTTGAGATACGAGGAGGTGACTGCAACCATTTTGAACTATGAATTCCGGAGAATATATAAAGAATACCAAATTAAATATGGCAGAGGCACTTACGCTCCACAGAGGAAGGTCAGAAAGAAAGAAACAATTGTCAAAGAAGAATGTTGATTCCCAGAAGAGAGGAAAGTCCAAAGGCCGTAGCATTAAGCGCAATCAGTGTGCTTTCTGTTTGGAAAAATGACACTCGAAGAAGGATTGCCCAAAGTTGAAAGAAAAATTATGAGCTGGTGGATTTTCCGAGGCAAAGGCTAATGTGCTTCAAAATGTGGTGAAGGGTTTAGACACAGAGGTATATTGTTTCCATGGGACTAATATCTGACAACTCCAGTTGGATTATGAATATGAGTGCAACTTATCATATTTGCTCCCATAATGACATTTTTTGTTCATATAAAGAAAGAGACAATGGTATAGTCACGATGGGGAATGATGTCATGTGCTAGATTGTAGGAGTTGGAAGTGTGTTTATTAAGACATGTAGGGATAGTTCAAGAGCTGAAAAAAGTCAGACATGTACTAGAGATCAAGAAAATAATAATGTTTATTAAGGCCGTAGAAGCCAAAGGTTTTAAGGTGGTGATCGAGCCAGGAGTTCTGAGGATCAACAAAGATGCAATAACTTACTTGAGAGGATTTAGATAATAGAATCTCTAGTATCTTTAGAAAAGTATAGTGACAAGTTCAGTAGCTGTGGTAGAAGATTTAGATGATGCCATAATGTTGTGACATATGAGGCTAGCATATGCAGGAGAGCCTTTACTAAGAGAATTTGAGAGAGATGGGTTCATAAAAAGTATAACTTCTTGCAAATTATAATTTTATGAATATTATAATTTTGGCAATAAAATATGCAAACCTTTTGGTATTGTCCTCCACAACACCAAAGGTATATTTGAGTACATACACACAGATGCTTAGGGACCAATGAAAATAACATCTTTTGGTGGTCGTAGATATTTTCTCTTTTATTGATGATTACTCCATGTTTGTTTGGGTGTATACCATGAAGAGCAAAGCTAGTATACTGGAGGTATTCATAAATTGTATGAAGTGGGTGAAAAATCAAACTGCAAAACAGATTAAGAAGATCCTTTCTAACAATGGCAGATATTATACTTATGATTAGTTTTCACAGATTAAGAAGATCCTTTCTAATAATGGCAGCTATTATACTTATGATTAGTTCTTGCAGGAGTGCAGAAATTCTGGGATTGAACACAACTTCACTGTAAAAGAGGAACTACAGCAAAACAAGGTTGCAGAGTGGATGAACTAGACATTGGTGGTGAAGGTCAATTGTATGTTGTTCAATGCTGGATTGGAGAGAGTCCACTAGGCGGAGGCCCAAGACTATGCATGCTACTTGGTGAACTGTTTGCCCTCTACAACAATCGATATGAAGACTCCTATATAATTGTGATTTGGAAAATCTGCTGGAGATTATGATCAATTGAAGATCTTTGGGTGCCGACATATTATCATGTGAAGAAGGAAAAGTTAGAACCACGAGCATGAAAGGTGGTATTTGTTGGAATTCAATGTGGAGTCAAGTGTTATAAGTTATATGATTCGGTTGATAGAAAGATCATCATCAACATAGATGTGACATTTAATGAGGAGTTCTTTTTGAGACATAAGAGTTTGCATCAGGTGGAAGAAATTATAATGACTTTTATAGGCATGTAGAGAGTGGGGTCTGATACAGTCTCATTTGTTCTATCAGATGCTTCCCGTCATGATGTAGCTATTGATATTGTACCTATCATTGAAGACCATTTTAGTGATGAGGAAGAGGATGATGATACTGATGGTATATCTCCTATGCATAGTCAATTGCAAAGAATAAAACTTGAGGACAAATTGAGAGACCATCTTGGATGGGAGACTATGTCACTTATGCTTTATTAGTGGCAGAGGATGAGGTTCGCTCTCATTTCAAGGAAGCAGTGACGGGCCTAGAGAAAATGTATGGAAGAAATCCATGGATTAAGCGATAGACTCTCTTCATAAAAATAATATATGGAGTTTATATAAACTAGCTTAATGAAGAAAGGCTATTAGTTGCAAGTGAGTGTATACAAAGAAGGAGGGATCTCAAGGAGCTGAGGTGAGCTACAATACTAGATTGGTGGCCAAAGGCTTTGCTCAAAAAAGAAGGGATTGATTATGATGAGGTGTTTTCCCAATCATCAAATACTCATCGATCCGTGTACTCATTGCTTTGGTGGCACAATTTAATTTATTATTGGAGCAGCTTGATGTCAAAATTATGTTCTTACATGGAGAACTAAAAGAGGAGATCTATATGTTGTAGCCATTAGGGTTCAAGGAGATAGGCAAGGAAAATTTGGTGTGTAAATTGAACATGTCTTTGTAAGGCAAAAATTTGAGAAATTTGACCAATTTATGCAGAAGGAGGGATACACTCAGAGTTAGTATGATCACTATATATTATTCAAGAAATTGCCTTAGGGAAAATTTATCTATCTAGTCCTATATGTGGATGACATGCTGGTTGCTAAATTAGATCAGTCAGAAATGGATCGCATAAAGTATCAATTGGCTCAATATTTTTAGATGGAGTTAGGAGAATCGAAGAAGATCCTTGGGATGGAGATCTGTAAGGACAAGAATATAAGAAAGCTTTGGCTTAGCCAATAGAGGTATTTGGAGAAGGTGCTGAAATGGTTTCAAGTGAATGACTTTATGAAGTCAGTAAGTATTCCTTTGGCATCACACTTCCGCTTATTTGCAGAGTTGAGCCCAAAGACAAATGCTGAGAAGGATCAAATGCACTTAGTGTCGTACGCGAGTGCAGTCAGGAACATGATGTATGCCATGTTGTGTATGAGACTAGACTTGACACAAGAAATTGGAGTGTGCCAGTATATGCATAATATAGGGAAGTTTCATTGGCAAGCAGTTATGGGTATATCTGATATTTGAAGAATTCAATAGGTGTCAGTATACTTTTTTAAAAGCAATCATCAGTGACATATTTGTGTGTCAATTATGTGAATTCTGACTATGCTAGAAATCTGGATTGGATATGATCAACTACTGCTATGTATTCACTTTAGCAGGAGGTCCACTTGAGTGGAGATCTACACTACAGCTTATAGTTTCCCTAATATATGACAATAATAAAAGCATTTAAAGAGGCCATATGGATGAGAGAGCTATTGAAGGATTTGAGAGTACAGCAGGAGAATGTGGTAGTGCATTGTGATAGCTAGAGCGCTATATTTTTGGCTACTAGCCCGATTTGCCATGCTCGCACAAAGCACATAAATATGTGACACCATTTTGTTCGAGCTATCATCAAATGTTGTGAGATCTTATTGAAAAAGATTGACACTATAGATAATCTAACAGATCTGTTTACAAAAGTGTTCACTGTTCAGAAATTCACCCATTATAAAATTTTGTGAATATGGAGAAGCATTTCTAAGCTTCTCGTTGATATAAACTATGCGCAACTTGCTTCCTTTGGGAGAAGGATACGTATGCATCCATTCCTGGAGCAGTCGCTACGCTACTCTTGAGAGTGTGTTGGGGTTAGCTCTAATATGACCCATATGAGGTATGAGGTGGAGAATTATTATCTTAAAAGGAGCTTGTTAAGGGCTTGGGTGCTCAGGCACCTCATTGAGGGAGCAGCGAGCGCTCAGACGCGCTTAGGCACCCGCCAGACAAAAACTTGGGCGCTCAGGCGCGCCTAGACACCAGCCAGATAGAAACTTGGGTGCTCAAGTGCACTTAGGCGCCCGTGAAGTAGAGGTAGACCCGAGGCTTGAGCGCTCAGGCGCGCCCAAGTGTCCGCGTATTCTTAGGATCTCTTTGAGGGGTCTATAAATTTGTTCTTAGCCCGTTTAAGAGTTAACCTTTGATTTTTCTACTATTGTGTGTGCGGTGGTTGATCTTGGAGGTGCTAGAACTCCATTGAGGCTTAGGTAAGGGTTTTTTAAACTCTAGAAATTACAATCTCTACTTATATATTGAAAGATTTTACCCTCCTCTTCTCGTAGATGTAGATGTTTGCACTGAATTACGTAAATCTTGTGTTGTTCTGTAATTTATTTTTTTTTACGATTTTTCTTTACTTTATTATGTGGTTTGCTCAACAAACACAAATTTTCTTCAATTCCTGATGCATTAGTTGTCTATTACCATAATCTATTACATGCATATGAATTTTGGGTGAAATATTAACATAAAATTTTTTTGAATTCCTGAAGCTTTGATTGCAAATGATTTCTTTAACAAATTACTTAACTCTTTTGGGAAAGGGAATTATTTGCCCCTTGAGCACACCCTCCTCAAATTGAATGGTGCTTCTTGATAAAATCTCCACACTTATTATCAACAACATTGTTTCTTTGGATCGGATTCAATACCTATCATTTCTATAAGAAAACATGACCAATATTATTGAAAAATTCATTTATGAGAGGGGGTATTTCACTCTTCTTCAAGATTTTTTCTATGCCAAGATGAGTAAATCGATCTATTATAATATTGACATGGTAGGCAACACGTTGAATGATTTTAGATTTATTCTATTGTGTGATACTCCAAATTATTATAGATATAAGAATGTTCTGTCAAGCAACAGCCTTAGATAAGGATAGTTATGAATGCACTATCTGATCTCATCGAATGTTATAATAGATCAGCTACTTGCTTTTGAAAATGGTTATCTGTGGAATACCTGAAAATCGCGGTTGACGATCATACCGACGGCGCAGAAGAGGGTGGCGAAAAAGCCGATGATAATCTGCATCTGGATGACGAGAGTATAATCGGCCTCGGGCGAGGCGGGGAGCTTTTCCGCGCTGGCATGTGTGAGCTCCATCAGCGGCAGCACAAGCCCATAGAGGGCGGCGGCAGCGAGCGTGAGGCCGAAGCCCTTCCAGTAGCCGGTGGGGGTGACGCCGGGCGGCCTGTCCCCGCTGGAGTGGAGGGCCAAAACAGCAGCTCCTGCGGTGAGCAGGACCACGGCATTGATGGAGAAGGGAGTGAACCTCTGGCGCACGATGAAGAAGGCTAGGATGGCTGTGAAGGCCAGCTGGGTGGCGATGAGGACTGCAGAGGTGGAGACGGGGAGGAAGTTGAGGCCGTAGGCGTAGAGGAAGTCGTCAAGGCCGGTGAGGACGCCGATGAGGGAGGCGGAGAGGAGGAAGCGGAGGGGAGGAAAGCTGGCTTTAGGGGAGAGGGAGAGGGGGACGAGGAGGACGGGGAAGCCCGCCGTTTCCAGGAAGGCTGAGAGCCATTGGTGGTGGCCTCCGTGGAGGTAGTAGATGCGGCTTATAATGGGGCCGCCGGCGCTGCCCAGGCACAGGAGAAGGATGTTCACGGTCGTGAGAAGGTGCTTCCTGTGAGCATGGGACTTGGAGTTCTCGGCTGGGCGATTCATTGATCTTCTCAACAAGGGAGTGATAGGTTTAGATATTTATATACTGTGATGGCAAAGCAGCTTTCAAGAAATAACGTGGGAATAAAGAAATTGTTTATGCTATCAAGTTTTACTTCACTATAATGAATTAAAAAATCATAAAAGGAGAGGTTCAAAGTTTAAATATTCGATATTTTAATTAAATAATAAGTATAAATATTTAAAATGAATTATTTAAAAAAAATTAGAGTATATATAATATACAAGAAAATAAAAATCATAAAATTGAGTTATAATTTTTTTTTTCTTGCATAAAAAATATATTAACATTGTAAGAAATATATAGTATCATTTTCTATAAAATTAAATTTTTTAAGTTCTAATATAATTTGAATAGAAAAAATACATACAATAAATATTCAATAAATAAATATATTGAATCTCTGTAAATTTACATTTTAATATAAATGTAATCATAAAAATCATTATAAGAAAACTTACAATTTAATATTATCGATTACATATAATTTTCAAATACCAATAGGTTGAATCTCTGCGAGATATTTTCTTGGCTCGCTTCTTCGAACACTCAAGAAACAACTCAAGAAACAACATAGTAAAAATAATTTATATAAAAAAAACATTATTAACCAACAAATAAAAGTTCCTCACTTAAATAATATACCTTCATATCACTCGCAATATCATATTAAATAATCGATATTTCTTTCTTTCTAAAAATCAAACAATAATTTGTTAAACTGCTGTTTTGTTACTTTTAATCTCATCTAATAAATATGATAACAAACTGTCAATGGACATTCAGAGATCAAAATAATAGCATTTAGAGATATATTTTGAAAATCAAACAATAATTATGAAAAGTTATTTTGCATATCATAATCTTATCTAATAAACATAATGATAAATTATCAATAGACTTTTAGAGATATATTCTGAAAGCAAATAATAATTTGGAAAACTGTTATTTTGCTTATCATAATCTTATATAATAAACATGATAATAACTACTAATTGACATTAAATAGGAAAATAATGATATTTAGAGATGATTTTTAAAAATTAAATAATAATTTTAAGAACTGTTGTTTTGCTTCTCATACTCTCAAGTCTTATCTAATAAATATAATGGTAAACTACTAATGGACCTTTAGAGATGAAAATAAGAATATTTAAAGATACATTCTGAAAATCAAATAATAATTTTGAATATTGCTATTTTGTTTATAATAATCTCAAGTCAATAGGACTTGCTCTTTGTTCTGAGAGATCTGCCCGCGACGTTTAAGTTTAGGTTTGGCTACGCATTTTTTTGGGGGAACAGTAATCTAAATGTATCGGGATGCGATCCTGAAAAGTTCACCGTTAGCGGTCAAATAACATGATGGTAAACTATCAATTGATATTTAGAGATGAAAACAATGACATTTAGAAATATATTTTAAAAATCAAAGAATAATTTTAAAAATTATTGTCTTACTTATCATGATCTCATCTAATAAATATGATGGTAAATTACTAATAAACCTATAGAGATGAAGACAATAGCATTTAAAAAGGTATTATGAAAGTCAAATAATAGTTTTGAAATTTGTTATTTTGCTTATCATAATCTCATCTAATAAATATGATGGTAAACTACCATTGGACCTTTAGAAATGAAAATAATAATATTTAGAGATATATTATGAAAATTAAATATTAATTTATAAAACTATTCTTTTACTTATCATACTCTCATCTAATGAATATGATGGTAAACTACCAATAGAATTTTAGAGATGAAAACAATTACATTTAGAGAAGCATTATAAAAATTAAACAATAATTTTGAAAACTGTTATTTTATTTATCATAATCTTATCTAATAAATATGATGGTAAACTAATATTGAGATAAAAATAATATCAAAAATATAAGTTAAATAAGAAAATAAGATTATGAGACTCTAGACTCAGTGCCTTGATTAGAAGCATGACGAAGCCCATAACACTTTGGGGATCCTTTCCATAGCAGCATCTAATAACGACTATCTATCAATCAGCTAAAACTAAGAGGAAATCATTCCAAACTGAAGAATGTGGCTTGACAAAAAACACTCTTTCGCAAAAATGCCCATTAACTTATCAAGATTGAATTAAATAAAAATACAAAGAAGAATATATAAAATGCATACAATTAAAATGCTAATTATTACTTAACAAGAATATGTAAATATCACGAATAGTGACAGTACATGTATTCAACTTTCAATTAATTTTTGCACAATAAAAAACACTACTATTATATTCATTAGATGAGATTATGAGAAGTAAAATAATAGTTTAACAAATTATTATTTAATTTTCAAATAACATATATAAATTTTATTGTTTTTATTTTATCTCTAATGAATGTTATTTTCATCTCCAAAGATCATTTGTTAGTTTACCTTTATGTTAATTTAATAAGATTAAGAGAAGCAAAATAATAATTTTAGAAATTATTGTTTAATTTTCAGAGAGCATCTCTAAATGCTATTATTTTCATCTCTAAATGTGGATTATTAGTTTGCTATCATGTTCATTATATGAGATTATGCGAAACAAAACATCAGTTTTATAAATTATTATTTGATTTTCAGAAAGCGTCTCTAAAGGTCATTGTTATTTGTTAGCACTTAACAGCAGCGTACATAATAACACCATCCCAAAAACTAAAATTATGAGACTTTGAACTCAGTGCCTCGATTAGAAGCACGACATAGCCCATGAACCTTTAGGGATAGTATCCATAGTAGTATCCAATAATGAGTATCTATCAATTAGCTAATACCAAGGGGATATCATTTTAAATTGAAGAATGTGACCCCAATTTCATCATCATCTGTCATTGTCTCACATTAAAAAACTAATAAATATGGTAAACTAACAATCAATCTTAAGAGATAAAAATATTAGACTTTAAAGATAAAATATAAATAATAGCATTTAGAGGCACTCTCTAAAAATATTTCCCTCCAGCGACCACATCGATGAGAGTTCTTGTTTGAGCATTCAAACTATTGTAAAATGTTTGAACTTGCATCCATAAAGGAAACCCATGATGTGGGAATCGCCTTAAGCACTCCTTAAAACGATCCCATCCATCGTAAAGTGTCTCACCTTCTAGTTGAGTGAAGTTGGTTATCTCAATTCTTACCCGAGCAGTTTTCGCCAGAGGGAAATATTTAGCTAAGAATTTTTTAGCCAAATCGTCCCAAGTCCAGATCGAGTCGCTCGGGAGAGAGCTGAGCCAACTTTTGGCTCTATCTCTTAATGAGAATGGAAAAAGCCTTAATTTAACTGTATCTTCAGAGACACCGTTAAATCTGAAGGTGTCACAAATTTCAAGGAATATTGAAATGTGTAAGTTAGGATCTTCAGTGGCTAATCCTGCAAACTGGTTGTTTTGAACCATACTTAGTATGGAAAATTTGATCTCAAAGTTGTTAGCTTCAATGTTAGGCCTTACAATTACATGGAAGATTCCCCTAATAGTGGGTAGTGCATAGTCTCTTAGTGCTCTTCCCCTCGGCTCTCCTAAAGGCTCTCCAAGATTTTCATTAAAATTTTTCATAGTGGCTTGTTGAGTTAGCAAAATGTTTTATTCTCTTCTAGCCTACAAATAGGTTCTCTCAATTTCTGGATCAAAAATACATTCAGTGCAAACTCTTTTGTTCATGCACGACAGAAATTAAGCTATTAAGAACAAATATAAAAATAGCGTTCAAAGATTTAGCAAAATAAAATAAAAAAGAAAAGTAAACGGTTAGCACCTATAGTTACAAAATCAAAATTAAAATCATATGCAAAGATTTGCTTAAAACACCAATTACTGATAGATTCTCCTTAATACGAAACAAGTACCAAGTTCTCGACAACGGTGCCAAAAACTTGACAGACCTAAAATACGTCTGCACTTGCACGCAAGTGTACATGGTCTAAAGTAATAAGTGGAAACTTTAGTTTATGGGATTTATCGAACCTCAGAGAATTGGGTGTTTTTTTACTAAGGTATATCTATAATCACTAATGTTTAAGCTATATGTATATTATTGAATTTGGTTCTTAGATGAGCACAAAAATACTTAGTAGAAGAATATTATGATAAAAGGAGAGGAGAGTTGGGCCTCTCTCCCACATAATTTGCTATATAACTCATGTATGATGATTACTCAAGCATTTTACTTTTCTTTTCTTTTTAATCAAGTGCACATTGTCCTCCTTAGAGTTTAACTCTAAGATTTATTAGTTCAAATCTCGTGCTTAAAATGAATACACATTTGGTTCTATTTCAGCATAAAGACCCTTATAAGATTTTAGATTATTAGTTGTCTTCTCGTCTCTTGATCATAGAGATGAGGGTTCATTAGTTAAGATCTTACAAGCATTGATTTCACTAAGAGTGTCATGCGCATTATGCATAGTTTGGATGAGGGAGTGATTTCATTGGGCTTAATGACTATGTCACCTCGTTCATGAACACTTAATGAACCCTTTCCCTCCCTTAAGTATGCTGAGCAAAGGATCTCAAGTAGTGGATCTTAGCATCACACGCTTCAACTCTTTAGTTGAGTATAGATCAAGGTGCACTAAGCTCAAGAACTTTCTTACATAGTTCTAAGCTCTCATGCACTCATAAATCCAGCATCAAAACTAAGAATGAGCTATAGAGCACAAGACTTTTTAGTCATTGAATTCATTTAGTCTCTTATCATTTGGTCCACATTCAAGTCCACAAGTCCTTTACATTTCTTTAACAAGTCATTGAGTTCACAAATTTTATTAAAGCTTGAGGAAAATTTCATACATCATAGTATCTTTCATTACAAGTGAGATTGCCCCAACCCTCCTCAAGAGAGGTTTAACTCTCCATTACAAAAGAGATGAAAAGGAACACATACATGGATAAATACTCTTTCATGATCAACTAAGAAAAACACAAGACAAGAGCTTAGAAAATACTAGGAACGTTCCCTTGATGAAGTTCTCCGGACTTCTCCTCTTCTTGCTTGTGGTTGCTTCTCCTAGGTCTGTAGTGCTGCCTTTCTCTTTCTTTCCCTTAGCAAATGAAGTTCTTCCATCCTTGGAGAGTTCTCTTTCTCTTCTATGCAGCCCTCTTCTTACTTATGATGTAGTGAGCCAAGTTGGGAACCCTCCTTAAGTCAAAAATGGTGGTACTTATAGAGGTGGGCTGCACTCTTCATCCATCTCATTCAAATTCTACATTGCTATCAAAATTTTGCTGTCATGATGGCCAATCCCACTTGAGGGGTGAAGTGACTTCCACTTTTCCATTGTTTAATCTCGATATTACCTCAAAATATCAAATTTCTCTTTAAAAATAAATCTGTTGCAGAAGGAATGATGGCTGGAGATAAGGAGCTGGTTGGGGCTCTTATCCCAGCCACATTTAATGCTCTGCTCAGACAAAATTTTGGCGCATCGCTGTAGCGCGTTGTGGCACGCTGTAGCGTGTTATAGCGGATGAATATTCATGAGATGGTCCACTGCGGCGCTCTGTGGCGTTATTGATTGAATTTTGATGAACCGCTATAGCATGCTATAGCGCCAACGTATTTGCAATTTCCCTGCTGCAGCGCACTATAGCACCAGTGTTTTGCAAATGGCATGCTGCAGTGTGCTATAGCGCCAGCATTTCGTAAATGGCCCGCTGCAGCGTGCTATAGCACCAGCGCATTTGTAAATTGGACCGCTGCAGCGCGTTGTAGCGCCAGCATTTCACAAATGGCCTGCTGCAGCGCGCTATAGCGCTAGCGCTTCACAAATGGTCCGCTGCAGTGCCCTATAGCTCCAGCGCATTTGCAAATTGTCCCGCTACAGCGCGCTATAGCGCCAGTGTTTTGCAAATGGCTCGCTGTTACGCGTTATAGTGCCAGCGCTTCGCAAATAGTCTGCTGCAGCGCGCTATAGCTCCAGCACTTCGCAAATTATCTGCTGCAGCATGTTATAGCGCCAGCGCATTTGCAAATTGCCCCGCTGTAGCGTGCTATAGCGCTAGCGTTTCGCAAATGGTCCGCTGCAATGCGCTATAGCGCCAGCGCTTCGCAAATGGTCTGCTACAGCGCACTATAGTGCCAGCGCTTCGCAAATGATCTGTTGCAGTGCGCTATAGCCCCAGCGCCTTGCAGGTTGGACCGCTGCAGTGCACGACAGTGGATTTTTTCCAGAAATCTTTGGGAAATTGTCTAGAATTGTTCAAAAATTGCTGAATGGGCATTTTTCCTAAAAAATATATAGAATTTGATCAAGGAAGCAATATCAATATGAAAATGAATGAAATCTTTCTTTATTTTAGGATATAAATTATGGATTTATCAATTACTAAAATGCCCCTTAGGTCAAAATTCTTAGTTTGAACCTATAGGACCCATTTCTTATCCAAAATGAGTGTACTTACTGTCTATCTTCATGTTAGATAGTAAGAAATGATTTGACAATAAGAAATTTTAATTTAAAGCCCTAAATTAAAAAGTAACTTTTTTAGACCTTTAAATAAGGGCAAAATAGTCATTTTGCTCAAATTTTAGGTTAAGCATCCTTAACCCCTAATTTATCTATTAAATCACTAAATCAATATTAGAATTATAATAGAATCATTTAAGTGAATAAAATAATCTATTCAATCAAATTATGTTAAATTATCTAAAATTCCTCTAAGTCATTTCTTTAGGATTTTACACTTCACATTAGGATTATTCCTAAGATTAGGGCTAGATCATAGATTAGATTTCATTCATTAAATAATAGAGTTATTCAATGAATGAATCATTGATTTTATTAGTTTCTAGACTTTTCAACTTAATTTTGATTATTTTATCTTTCAACTTTAGATTTATGATAGGAGAATCATCATATTAGGCTTAACATTGCTCAAATAGGATTTGCCCTAATTTGTAGTTCACTCTTAGTACAACCCTAGACTCCTTAGACAGTTCCTTTAGATTATGTGATTAAACCCAAGCTCTTGGTGTTTAATCCATAATCCCTAGTTTAGTAGAATTTGATTATATCTTAGTCTAGAACGTCTAAATTCATCAATTAGGTTGAGTTGATTTCTTATTTGACTTATATAGACATAGATTTAATAATATTAGGATCTAGCTAGTCTTAATATTTTGTAATTTATAAGGTGATGCTTCTAAGTTGTATGACTTAGAATAGTTAGAATGACTAATTAGATAATAACAGTATCATCATATAGTAGAGTCTTTTGCTCACTATTGAATTTTGTGGCTTACGCATTCCTTGAAATTGTGCTTTAAATCATTGGACATGTCATACAAGATTATTGTTGCATGAAAATGAAAACATAGATTATTATGATAACATTTACATTGGATTCAATTATGAGGGTAATTTTATAGAAAAATAAATTTTCATTTTTAGCCAATTTGGACAAATTTAACAAAAATTTTGCTAAAATTTCAGCGTAATTCTATCTCTAGAGACACGCCTTTATATTATAGCAGATATTTTCCTTATTTGATGATAAAATGAGCACCCTCTAATCCTAACCATTAAAGCTCTCCAAGATCAAATAAATTCCCTAGGATCTATTCTTTTGCTTACATATGGAGTCTACTTAATCATAAAAGGGATGAACACTTTCTCATCTCCTTAAGACTTCATTGATGACTACATCAAGCACTCAAGGCACTCTCCACTCCTCTCTATTTCACTTTTTCCTCAAGTTTAGGACATTCATCCTACACCTTCCCTAAGACTAAAAGAATATTAAGAAGACTTCAAGCTTCCATAAAGATGATAAGAACCTAAGTAAACCAACATCATCTTTCAACCTCTCTTTGTTCCCAAGGTGAACAAATAACTTGCAATGGTACCCCTCCTCTTATTTTGTATGAAGCTTAAATTAAATTTTAAGTCATGGGTGATGACTTAGATTTGATTTAAATCTTTTTATGGAGTAGAAATATATCAATAATATGTTATGAGGGATTTGCAAATCATGACTAAGCTTAAGAGAAATAATTAATTTTTCTTTGAATATTTATGTTCATGCCAAGGATTTTGATAGTTGCATATATGTAATTTAAGTTTATATGCTTAAGTTTTTTTTTTAATTTAAGGTTAAAATTGATTTGTATGATCACATCTTATGTTATGATGAAAATATAGATTTTTGGAAACTTTAAGTTTTTTTATATGAAGATGAATATCATATGTTTAAGTTGTTATTTAAATTAATATTTAGATTTATTGTAAAATCACATCTTATGTTAGGATGAAAATATAGATTTTTTATTTTGGAAACTTTAAGTTTGCTTATATGAAGATGAATATCAGATATTTAAGTTTTTATTTAAATTAATATTTAGATTTATTTGTAAAACCACACCTTATATTAGGATGAAAATATAGATTTTTGAAAACCTTAAGTTTGCTTAAATGAAGATGAATATCATATGTTTAAGTTTTTATTTAAATTAATAGTTAGCTTTATACGTAAAATCACATCTTATATAAAATCATATCTTTGTGCTGTTATTCTATTTTATGTTTGCTTGGTTAATTTTGTCTATTACTTGGTAACTGTTATTGTAGCCTCGGTCCTTGAGCTCAAAAAAGCTTCTGCTGAGTGCTCATAACAAATATGACAGAAGTAAACTGAATTGTATAAAAATTGAAATGCACAAGTAATGAAAGTGTATGCATGTAAGATAAATTCAGCCTCTAAGGTTGAAATAAGTAGTACAGTACAGTCATTAGGACTATATATAATGATTGAACTTACACAATTAGTAAGATCATGCTTATAATGTAAATGTAATTTTTTATTTATTTTATCTTATTTAGTATATTTTGTGGGCATGTATAAAATAATGTGACGAGTTAGGCATGTCTACCCAACTATCTGAAGCGAGGTCTCCTGTACAACTACACATTCCCCCTCTGGGATATGTGTAGCCTCTTGATCTCTGCATAGCTTGTCCTAGCTCAATTGTCTCTACAGTCTAATTGACACAGAGTGAAACCTCCTATAAATGTTGTTTATGTTATTTTATGCACCAAATATCTTAATATCATGAATAAGAATTTAGGTTCAATGCATTCTAATAACAAGGAATTTCAACATTAAATGTAAAATATGTGATATCGTTTGTTGTTTAATTGTTATCTGTAATTAATTAAATTGGGAGTAATCAAATTCCTAATTGAGTTAATACACAAATTAGGTGTCTTAGTCAGTTGATCCAAGTAACTATGTTTTATTGCTTATTAATAATTATATTTTATAAGATTTAAAATATTTAGTTTTGATAGATTATATAAGTGTTGAACTTAAAGACTACTACCTATAACCTAACTAATATTATTTCATTCAATGTCTAAATATTTATTAAAAGCCTTAAATCTTCTAATAATTATTGATCTCTCTTTAATTAATATCTCAAGTTCACAAAATAGCTATATTAAGGTTTGATTATTAAACTAAAGTTGTTATACTACTAAATTATGTTGAAAATAGCCCTTTAAAAGTATTACTACAACTTAATAGATAAATGATCTAAGATTGATCAATCTTGATTCTACTACGTTTAAGCCTAATTATGCTAAAGTAACAACCTTGGTTGTTACAATGACAATCAAGGTGGATTAAGTACTCTATTAAATAAAAATCAGAATCCCTAGTTAAGTTCAAACTTGTTCAAATCCAACAAATTTTAGGATAATACTACACAAATTTTGAATTAATCCAACCTAAATTAATTTTTAAATTTTAAATTTAAGAACGTAACAGAAAATAAAATATAGTTCAAATCCAAAAATTTAAGTTTCATTATATCTAGCATGATAAGAGGATTCAATGTTTTAAATTTCATCAAATTAGAAGTTATGGATTGCCCAAAATGAATTATAATAATTTTAATACTTAAAAAATAATATAAAATTAAATAAGCCTAAATTTTAAATAAAATAAAAATACAAAAAAAATAATTATTTATTTTCTCTTTTTTCCCTTTCATCTGTTCTAGATTACAATGTGCCATAAATTGACAAAGCTTGCATGCAAGCCACATCACCCATGCTGTGGCACCTTCGTATGGTAATTAATGCTGTCGCCATGAGCCGACACCATTGGGTACTACCCTCGTTCACTAACCTCCCCCCCCTTTCTCTCGCTTACTCATCACTAGAGGGGATAGAAGACCATCAGATAGTTAAATTTTTTTCTTTCATTCTTTTTTTTTAAATTTATTTTCCTTTGTAAGTAATTAAATAATAAAAAATTAATAATAATAAATATAATAATAAAAACAACATATTACATACCATTATTATTAATAAAATAATATTAATAGTATATATATATATATATATATATATATATATATATATATATATATTCTTATGTGTGACTGGTGAGATTTGAATTCATGACTTGGGATAACAAATCTTGAGCCTCAACTACCGGACTTCAACACCATTCATTAGTAATAGTAATACACACAGACACACACATATATATACACACACACTTTTATAATCATAATAATACTTATTATTATATTAATTATAATAATAAATAAAAATATATTTATATATTGTATTTATATTAAATAATAGTAATAATATATGCATTATATATTACTAATAATTATAATTATAATATAAATATTAATGATAATGTGTTTAATCAATTATCATTATAAGATTATATTCTTAATCTTATCTTAACTAATAATATAAATAATAATAATATAATACAAATAATAATGATATTGTGTAAAAAAGTTATTATTATCAAAACAATATTTTAATTTTTATTTTAATAATAATATAATAATAATAATAATAATAATAATAATTTATAAATAATAATAATAATACATAAATTAATTATCATTATTAAAATAATATCTTAAGTTCTGCTAGATTTTAAAATCACTATTTTAATAATACTTGATAATTAGTTACTATTTTAATTATTATTTAAATTAAACTTAAATATTTTATTATTAAATTATATATATTTAATCTTAATTAATAATAGAGTATAATTTGAAAAATTATCTTAAAAAATACTATAATCCCTTGAAACTATTATTTAAAATTTTTTGAATAAAATTTATCTTAAAATTTTAAATTATTATCTTAAAAATGTTATCATAATATTATATTTATATTTAATTATTTTCTTAATATTAAACTATTATATTTTTAATCTTATTATATTACTATATTAATTTATTGCTTAAACTATACTCAAATATCTTCATCTGACTTCTTATTTCTTCTTATTCTCCTTCTCTACCTTCTTATTTTTCTTCTCTTTCTTTTTATCTTTCTCTTTTTCATCATCATTCATTCTGATTATTCTGCTTTATTGATCAGTTTCTCCAACTTCTTTCTTCTCCTTATTCTTTTTCGCTTTTTCTAATTCTTTTCTCTATTATTATTATTATTATTATGCTTCTTGTCAGCCATTTCCTCCATCTTCTTTCTTCTTCTTCACTCTCTTTATCTCCATATTCTTCTCCTTAGTATTATTATCTCCATATTCTTCTCCGTATGCATGTTAGTGTGCGCTCTTGCAGCAATGATTGAACGCTCCGCTCTATATTGGGCCTGGAAAACAAGCTGAAAGAGCTTAGTGCCGCCAGATGCAGAGCGTTTAGCAGCAGTTGACTGCAGTTTTCTGATCGACTTTAAACAGGTGCTACAGCTTGTTTAGTAGCAGCATCTGTAATCCTGAACGAGACAGCGAAGGGGAAATTTCATTTCACTCTGAAGACGAGAAACTCGATACATCCTCTGCTAACGCAAGCAGTTAAAAAAGAGCAAAAGAAAAATCCTGCACTCCAAATAAGCTTGTTCCTAAAAAAAATGCAAACTAGGGTTGGGTATTTACAAAAAGCTTACAATCTACAAATCCAAAATCCAACCCCAAAAACAAGAAGCTAAGCGACAATCCTAAAAGGCATTTCCGTCAAAAGAGAAAAAAACAATAAACCGAAATAAATGAAGCAAGAGAAAACAAAAAAAGATAAATAGCTGCCTATTTGCAGCTCTTTGAATGCTACATCCAGTCGCCAGTACCCCGAGCCACTCAGTTCTTCCATTGCCGCCACCAGCATGGCAGCTAAATTTAGAAAAGGAAAAGCAACCAAAAATTCAGAGCAGACAATCATCACCAGCCTCAAAGCCATCCATGCTACAAGCTGCAAACACCTTAATAGACAACTGATTAACCAAACTAGACAAATGACACATCATCATAAAAGCCGACCACTCTACCAGAGCAGTCGGGCTCAGCCATAATTTTTGAAAAAACATTGCAATTTTCCAACTAGAATCCCAAGATCTCTCCATCTATCAAACCAAAAAGAATTTGAAGAATTAAGCTTGTCCTAAAAAAGGTCATCAATTTGAGCCACATTATCAAATAAGCACCTCCTAATAGGGTAATTAGTGATTTTGTGTTTGATCTTAGAAGGATGATTAGTGGCACAGTATTTAGCCATAAGAATAGAACCGTTGGAGAAGATAATAGGGTCGTCAGCGTAAACCTGATAAGAAATCATAAATTGGCCTCCCAAGTTAAAGTGCATGCCAGGATCTCTAGAGAATTTAAGATTTGTGCTATAAGACCAATAATTCATAGCAAGATTGAAAAGGATATGGGAAAGAGGATCCCTTTGATAGAGCCCTCTACATTATTTGAAGAAACCATAAGGAACACTATTAATAAGAATGGAGAACCAAATGTTGTCAATTGATTTTTGGTTTTATGAATATTAAATTATCAAATCCATAAGATTTGAGAACTCTATAAAGAAAATTCCAATCAATTTTATCAAAAATTTTTACCAAATCAAGTTTTATAATGAGATTATGACCTCTTTTTTTTTTTTAATTAAGATTGGGGAAGAGCTTTTGAGTAGCTAAAATTTCATCTTGAGTATGCCTCCCAGAAACAAAACTAGCTTGATTAGGCTCAATTAACTTTGGAAGAAAAGTTTAAGCTTGTTGGCAATATTTTTATGGTTTTGTTAATGGAGAAGCACAAACTTATCGATCAAAATTTTGACCACCAGTTACTATTCTTCTCTTTGGGGAGGAACAATAGAGAAGTGCGAGAGAAGAGTTTAGGAAAAGGAATGTTGCAGAAATTTTTTTGATCCCATTACAAATGTAAGTCTTTATGATGTCCCAAAATTTAACAGAAAATTTACTCAAAAACCCATCGGAACCAGAGCAAATATTGTGTTTTAGAGATTTGATAACCTCCCAAATTCCCTCATCATTAGGCATATTATTAAGAGCTGCATTATCAGTAGCCAATAAACTATGAGGAGGAGGGGACAGAGACAAAGAAGAAGAAATTCCATAGTCACTAGAATAAAGCTTACTAAAATAATCAACACATAACAAATGGATATCAACATCATTAAGAAGAGTAATGCCACTCGGGCCAAAAATACCAGTAATTTTGTTGATAAGCCACTTCTTGTTGATTCAATTATGATAAAACTCTATATATTTTTCCCTTCAACCTTCCATTGAATATTGCATTTTTGCTTTCAGAAAGTTTATATGTCATTGTCAGATTGAATAAGGGAGGCCTTGGCTTTGGAAAGAGCAATCCTATTATCCAAGGAAGGATAGATTTCAAACAAGGTTTTGAGATTGGTAATTAAATTTTCCTATTGAGCAAGATTTTTAAGAATATACCAATCGAGTTAAGCTTCCATTGACTTAACACCTTACGAAGATTATTAAAATTTTCCACCAATCTCGGGAGACCATAAATACCACAGGGTTGCTCCCATGCCGACCTAATGATTTCCTCACAATCTTTATTTGCAAGCCAAAAGAGTTGGAATTTGAAACTTTTATTGGGAAACGAGGAACTTTTCTCAAAGGAATGGATAATTGGTTTGTGAGCCGAGACGGTAGAATTTAAAGAGGAATTTGTAATGGAAAGAAAAGTATTACACCAAAAGTTATTAATAAAAAAATTGTTAAGACAAGCAAACTTTCTTCCATTAGACCAAGTAAAAGAGGACCCTTTGTAATTAAAATTATCTAAACCACAATCAATAACGACTTCATTGAGATCATAAGTAGACAAAGAGTGGTTGTGAGTATACCCTTTATCAAAGTTGATGATTTTTTGAATTTTAAGACAATGTTTAGCACAAAATTTAGGATCAAATAGAGAAATATGTTAATTTCATTATCCTTCAAAATATGTTTCAACCTATTTTTCAAAGAGATGTTACTAACACCTCTAATATTACAGTACATAACATTCATTATTTACCAATAAAAGACCCAATGTGAGTCTTCTGACTAATATTATTCGGTTTAGAAAAGTGCTTAGACAATTGACTAATTTTCTTTGTTTTAGTACCAGATGTCATCAGCATTAACATCAGTTAAAGAGCTGAATTTATTGGATGAAATAAAACTTGGAGTACCTTTCATTGGAGACTCAACAGATAAAATTGAGAAAGAACAATTGTACTAAATTTTCCAAATATGGGGGTTTCCAAAGTAGGAGAATTTGAAATGAACCCATGGGAGAGGAAGGAGGGTCAGAAATAAATGGGGCATTTGCCTCCATCGTTGACTGCAATTTAATTACCTGCAAATAAGATTTATTAGCCAGAGGAGCGTATAAATTTTTATCTTCCATAGACTTCAATTCAAAAATTTCTCCTTCTTCCAAGGTGCAAGATTTCTTCTCATACAAAACTTGCATTATTGATTTAACCTTATTATTCAAAGTTGTAGATTGAAAAGGAGCATCTAGTTCCAAGATTGGCTAATAAAATCACCAGGTCTAGCAATATTTGTCCTAGAAGCATCAAAATGCTTACCATCATTAACAGACTTACCAACATCAAGATCATTAACAATAACATAATTTTTAATTATATCAATCTTAGCAACAATGCTAACATCATTTACATTGGCTACAAAACTAGCATTCAAACCATTATCAATATCTATCAAATTAACTGCATATACAAAGAGTATATCTGTTTTAGGCATAATTCACACACACACACACACACACACACACACACACACACACACACACACACACACACATATATATATATATATATATATATATATATATATATATATTTCATAATTATTAAAACACTAAAGTTAAATAAATGCACTAAACTTTTTTAAGGCAATGTTTTAATAAATATCAAATTATTTTAATTCAAATTATGGTTTTAATATCTTACTCTGATTATGCACCAAAAAATAATATAATTGGGTTTGTGCCATAATATTTTGGCTGTAAACATTACAATTAAAGAATGTGATCATGCAAATTGAATTTGCCATTATTATAATTTTTATAAGAATATGCGAGGGGATAGCCTAAATTTTAGGAGTGAAATAGCAAAATAACAATACATAAAAACTAGTCCTCTAGCATGCGAAGCAACCATGCACCCAAAAGTAATAAGAAAATATGCTATTTTAGAGCTAGCTTACAACCATAAGCAATTCCCAACATCCATATATCATGAATTCTTCTAACTGAATTAAAGATTACCACTAGAACTAGTTAAGGCTTGAGGTATTCCTCCAAAGCTAAATGGCATTAAGAACATCATTATTAGCACTAGAATGAAAGTTACAAGTTTTGACTATCCCGCTAATAGACTGCTTAAGGACCAATGCTAATGGGGTGATACAATTAAAACTAGTAGTAAATTTTTGTAGGTTTTGTTCTTTCCAAATAATACAAACCAACAAGCTAATGGAAATTAAGTATGCATGCTTAAGTCTATTATCATAACAAAAATTCACATTATATTAACTAAAGCTTTTCTTAGTAGTTGAAAGGCCAATGGACAGATGAAAAATAAATATTAATGAGTTTTCATGTCATTGAAACAAAAGAACAAACTACTACAATGACAATTTCATGTGTTAAGAATAACAGAAGTTTTGTAGCCATTTATCATAGCCTTCCAAATAACACATTGATAAATCTAATATTTATACGAATTTAAATTAATAAAAACAAACATATTTCACTAGGATTTGTATGCTTTGATATGCTTTTGCTGGTTTTCAAGAAAAAGAAGGGCTGAATTCAATTCTACAGACAAAACCAGAAAATCTAGAAGAATCATGGTACGGCATGCCAGAATGCGCTGCAGTAGAAATCAATTCGAAAGTGCCACGAACCTTGCACCGTAGCGGACCCAAGACTGAGCTACCGCACTATCGCGCGCTAAGGTAGACCTATGACCAAAAGTCGGATGCTACTGTGCATTGTAGCGGTACCTAATACGAAAGTGTCACGCTATCGTGCGCTGCAGTGATATTAAGACAGAAACTCTGGCACTACTGCGCACCGTAGCGGTTATCAATTCAAAAGTCTGGCGCTCCCACGCGCTGCAATAGAAATAAGATATTTCCTTACATTTCACATATATTCAAATATTCGAAAGTGTCGCGCTACTGCGCACTACAGCACTACATAATTCGAAACTCTCACACTACCGCACGCTACAGCGGTCCCAAGACCGAGCCGCAGCGCCTTCAAAATAGAAACTCTGGCACTACCGCCCGCCGTAGCGCTCACCGTAAAAATTTTTCAGGTAAAAGCATTCAAAATAGCATAGGGAAGACAAAAGATTATAGCTCCTCCTCTTCTTACAACAAGAAGTTATTGCAAATGAATTAAACTCCCTCATTTTTAAGAGCATAACGGAATAAGGACATAATGAGATTCAAATCTCAAAGAATGGGAATGGGTTACTAATTAAATGCTGAAAGAATATTTAAAGAGATCTATAAAAGCACAGCTTTAAGACTAAAGAAGGGTTCCACATTTTGATAATCAAGGTTCAAGAGTCTGAAACTACTAAGCATTAAGAAAGAGAATCCCCCCTAACCAAGGAAGGAGAAGGTTTGCATTGAAGGAGAAAGGATCAAGCACATGAAATGAAAAGGAGAAAGAGATCTGATAACCCTTAATGGGAGATCTCATATGGATAAAGACTGGAGCCAAGCTTTGAGAGAAGGCCCGGTGAACGCAACAATAGTTCATAGTATTGTATCTCAATCTCAATCATTTTCTCTTTTCTGTAAGATCCATGCAAAAGCTCTCAATTCTTAGCTACTATATTTGTATTTTCTTTTTAATAGAAGCCTAAACCCTCCTTGGGGAGGGTTGGGCACATGCATGTAATAAGTTAAGGAATGAAATGTGTTTGTACTCTAAATTTATAAATAAATATTTTCTTTAGTGATGTAGAGAATGCTTGGATGAATTATTTTTAAGCATATGAAGGTTTTAAACTATAAAAACCATCAAGCTAGTTTATCTATTAGAACTAAGGGTATACATATTGAGCATCCTTGCCACGAATGCCTGTGACAACATTCACTGTACCAAGATGACCAATGCAAGTCCTTAGGTTTGAGATGATGAACAGAGTGATGGAATAATAAATAATCTTTAGCTTAACTGCTAACCATTAGCTTATGCTAGGAACATATGCATGATTGCCTAGAGCCTTGTGACAAACTCTACAAGCATTATAGCATAGTTCCCTTAGTTAAGCTAAGAAGGTTATGTGTGTGAGCCAAGAGCCACCGATTGAGTTTTATAACTCGTGCTAAGTTTATGTGAGGATTACAGCACATTGTGTGCTTGTGGGTGATTTGACATAACCTACTTAGCCCAATGACTCCCTTCCTTAGATAAACCTAGAACTGATGCATATGAGCCATTTGTGGAATCAAGCTCATGTGATGCACAACTAAAACTATAAATTTGATAACTTAGACGTAAGCATCGTATTCAACTAACATTGATCACGTGAGGTTTTATGTGCCGATATTGAACCTTCTTGTGTTCATCTCCGAGCATTAGACAAAAGTTAGTACATTTAGGGTACACCCTAGAGAAGATTATGTTTTTTGATTATAATTAAACATCCAAATCATTTGACACTAAAAGTTGATAAATAAGAGTACTTACACAAATCCTTAATAAATTTTATGCTAAACCCAACTCTCCCTACTTCCTCAATCAATAGTTTCTAATCAAAGAAACTCTGATTTGATAAAATTAGAACCAACATTAACATTAAATCATCATTCAAACGTCAGCAAACTCAAATATACTTTAGTAACAAAACACATCATTCTCAGTGGATGATAAATCTCAGGATCTCACCATCCCAATTAATACTTCAAACCACGTGTACTTGTGTGTAAGGACAGTTGTACAAATTTAGTCTGTCATACATAACCATTTCAATTTAGTCTGTAAGCATATAAAGTTAAATCACCATATTGTTGGCATGTTAGTCAATAATAGACCATAAACATTAGCAAAGGTAAGAACATGATTACCCTTATAGAATTTTTTTTAACATAATTTAATTTAAAATGTTAAAGTGAGGTGTAATTGAGATAACAATCTCGCACAATTTTCTCTAAGAGATTAAACTTTTCCCATTGATAGACTCAAAAACAAAAATGTCCAAATTTTTGGATTCCCATTATTCGTCCAACAACGCTCTATCAAAAAAAGTATTCAGTAAAGAGAAATTTGGCAACCAAATAGCATCGTATTTGGGAGCAATAAAGCCAAAATAACATTTTCCTCGCTTGATGGCTAGAGTCCCAAGAGAAATTATGCATTTTTCTAACTTGAGAACTATGAATAGATATATATAACAATTATTATTAATCATCTTTATAACTGTTGTAGGTATATACAAAGAGGAAAACTAGCAAGGTAATAGAGGATAAATTAAAAACCTAAGCAATTGAGCCTTCCCACTAAGAATAAGGACTTGTGAGCCTAGCCATTCATCTATTTTCTAATTTTATCAATCAAGGGTGCACAATGAATGGGTTTAGTACAATAATATGTAATAGACGTTCTCAAGTATTTCATAGGAAAAGTTTAACTTGAAACCCCAAAATCTGAGCTAAGGCATCTTGGTTGTCAACATCCTAGAAGAGCATATATCAAATTTTTCAAAATTATAGCTTAAAGTAAAATAAATCATGTTATGACATTCATTGAAACTCTCAACATGAATTTTCCAAGTAAAAAAATATCCTTCTCAAATAATAGATACAAAAAATAAAAATTCCCAAACTTGATAGGCTTAATTTTATCTAAAGAAATAGAATGCTTAAATAAATAAAAAAGGGTGTTTATAGCAATAACATTGCCTTAAATCATTTCTAATGGAAAAGCAATCATCAATGGAGCCAATTATATTAATGGACAAGTGAACATTCATGATACAAGCCTTAACAAAAGAAATAATTTTTGGAGAAAAGTTCATTTGCGAGAGCCTATCAATATTGAACTCTCTATTAACACTCTCAAAAGCCTTTTTTAAATACATTTTTGCATAAAACGTTTCTTAAATGAAGTCAATGTAAATAGTGTCATGGTTTCATTAGCAAGAATAATGTGATGGACACTTGTCTACCTTTAATGTATGTAGCTTGATGATATGCCATAAAATGATGTGACTTTTGATTACACGCAAGTGCACGTGGTTTAAAATAATAATGGAATATTAAGTGTAATAACCTAAAGTTTGTTACCTTTTATTGGCTAGTCTAATTAGCATGTAACTTCCTTATTAGTCTCCAAACAATATTTGGAGAAATCCCTAAAACTTTAAGCCAATTTGGAGGTCATTTGATTTTAACTAATATTTTAATCAAATTAAATAATTACAAAACTAAGAAAATTAAATTAATGTTTAATAAAAAAACTCATTATATTTTTGAGTTCCTCACCCTCAAATTTATTAGGGTGAATTTTATAGAATTTTGGGAGCTCATTAGATTGATAAAATTTAATTAATTTTAATCATATTAATTACTTCATTTAAAATAATTAAAAACCTTAATTAAATGGCTAATTAGCCATTTGAATCGAATGGTGGGTGATCTGCATCGTTTAATTTAAAATTCTATTTTGATCGGGAGGCTAAGAGCCCGATCCATGGCCTAGTTGTTGGATCAAAGTGTTGATCAAACAGCCAGAACACGAGATAGCACTATGCTCTATTATGTTCCTCCACGCTCGCACGACCAAGATTATGGCACATAGGCTATGCCATGACTTCTTTCCTTGCTCTAGTTTTGTCTTTTAAGCTCTGCTCTTGGCTCTCATTTGCTCCCTCTCCTCGAATCCGAGCATGTGGAAGTCTTACAGGATCTCCCAACCCGTCTGTGCGACAAAATTTCCTGGCAAGCTCGATGAGCGACAGTCATTATATACGCCACTTTACCCTGCCATTTGACTTTATTTGCCTTATTTGAGTTTTATTTTCTTATTGTCTTAATTGTAGTATCATTTGATAAACCTAAATGAGTTCAAAAAAGTCTAATTGAGCTTAATGAGCTCTAGCATGTATAATGCTATACTGTGTTCGAGCCTAATCTGATCCCATCCGTGCTCCCGTCAATTTTTGTCACTTCACTTCTGAAGTTGATCGTGACCCCAAGACTTCAATGGAACCTGACCCAAACCCTAAGGCTCACTTTTGTAACAACCCAAGGTTATTACCCAGCTTAATTTAAACATAATCATATCTTAATTATCATCCCATTAAATTCATCTAGTCATTTGAATCAATCCCTAAAGATTTGACGCAATTCAAAGTTAAATCCAACATTTTAGATTATTTTAATATTTAATTAATTAGAAAATTGAGGTATTTATTTTGACCTCAAAATTAAAATCCGACTTCGCCGTTGCGATCTTCACACCCAAATTAGCTAAGGGTGATGTTTTGAATGCGTTTGGAAGTCGTCGAAATTTCACGAATATTTTAATGTAATTACATGCGTCAAAAAATAGGAAAATTAAGTAAGCGTCGGAATTAAATTCCGACTTCACCGTTGGATTCCTCACCCCCAAATTAGCTAGGGGTAAATTTTTGGCATTTTTCGGAGCACATTTCAAAAATCAGAATATTTAAATAATTATGAAAAATAAATACGTAATTAAGTAATCTTTGAATCCCCTATCTGCAATTTCCCAATTCTTTAATCTCCATTTATGGCTGGCCATCAACTCAACCAGTGCCCATGCCTCCTTAGCAAATTTTTAATGGCATCACCTCCTCCCTCCTCCTCCCTCTCCCTAGACCTCATAATGACCTATCCCCTAAGCTCATTATGAGGTCTCCTCTTTAAAAGAGGAGCTCAGCCTTCCTCTTTTGGTTTTCTGAAAAATCTCATCACCCCCCTTCCTCCATTGATGATCTAGCATTAAAGAAGAAGGAGTTCAGCTCACCCTCTAAGGCTTTGAAGAAAGCAAAGGTTCCCCTTCTTCCACTCCTTGCAAGGCTAAGGTACCCCTATACCCCTCTCTTTTATCTTCTTTATATGGCTGCAATGCTTGAATGTATCTCTAGAGGTCTATAAATATATATGGAAGCCATTAAAGCTCTTGAAAACATCATAGAAAAATGCTCTATTTTTCTTGTATTCTGTACACCCTATCATTTATCTATATTTTTAGTATAGCTAGGATACTTCGTTCATGCCGATTTTAGTGTCGATGGAAAGGTATCGAAAATACCTTTCCATTGATATATAACACTACTCATGAAACTCTCTGGATTGAGAGCAATTAAGCTTGAAAAATGGCCTACATGAGTTTCCCACCTGGAAAAATCACCGTCTGCCGCTACAGCGCGCTGCAGCGGATCGCAGCGGTTGGTCGCGGGCGTAAAACTTAGGGGAAATGCATATTGAACTAATTGAACAGTAAAAAATTGCAAAATGGACCGCTACAGCACGTTGTAGTGCGTTGCAGCGGTTGGAAGCGAAAATTTCGCGGATGAATAAAAACATTAATGAAAGTAATTGCACAGTAATTAGCAAAATGGGTTGCTACAGCGCACGGTAGTGCGATGTAGCGAACCTTAGCGAGAATATTTCAGAACTTAGGAAATGTCAAAAATAATTTAATTGAACAGTGGCTTTTGCAAAATGAACCGCTACAGCGCGCCATAGCGCGCTGCAGCGGGTCACAGCGGATTTCAGCGGACGACAGTGGGCTGCAGCCCAACCCCGCACGAAGAGCGCTATTGCACGAATTGCGCTACAGTGTGCTACCGCGCGAATTGCGCTACAGCACGCTACCGCGCCCAAAAATTTGCAAAATTTCAGAAACTTCTAGAAATTTCCCAGATCTTGTAAAACTGCCCAGTCTTGCTGAAATGGCCAAAACTCAACTGTTTTGGTATTTTAAGACCTCTAGGACCTTAGTGGGGTTGAGTTATACTAAATTTGAACATAACATAAAATTCTATATGAAAATTTAGTTTGGAAGCCTTGCCATTTTAATAGGTGATCTAAACCTACCTTGTCCATAAAATGCATTATACAAATGGCTGGATACCTTAGAATTTTAGTGCCAAATAATAATCTAAAATAATATTTAGGTTTTGGAAACTTAGGAAATTAGAAAATTACCAGTTTACCCTTAGAAATTCAAACGGCTATAATTAATTCGTTAGACCTCAGAATTTAGTATTTTTGGACTCTATGGAATCCTTGAACAATAACCAACAGTAAACTATATAAAAAGTTAGGTTCCATTAAGTGTAAATTACAAAATTGCCCCTTAGGTCAATAACCTTAGTTTAGACCTATAGAACCTATTTCTTATCCAAATTCGGTGTCCCTACTATCTATCTTTATGTTAGACAACAAAGAATCATTTGACAGCAAGAAAATCCCAAATTGGAGCCATAAATCAAAAGTTGACTTTTTGGACCCTTAGTTAGGAGCAAAATGGTCTTTTTGCTCAAAATTTAGGTTAAGTATCATTAGCCTCTAAATTAAGTTTTAAACTGCTAAAATTAGTATTGGAATTGCATTATATTCTTTTAAGTGAAAAAAATCAGCCATTAGGTCAACTTAGTAAAATCCCCTAAAATTTCTCTAAGTCTTTTCCTTATGATCTTTTCACCTCACATTAGAATTATTCCTAAGCTTAGGGCTAGATCATAAGTTAGATTTCATTTATTGGGTAAGTGGGTTATTCAATAAATGAATCCTTGGTTTTATTAGTTTCTGGACTTTTGTAACTTATTTCGAATTATTTTGTCTTTCAACTTTAGACCTAGGATAAGGAGATTCATCCTATTAAGTTTGATTTGCTTAATAAGATATACCTTGATCAATAGATCACTTTTAGACAGAAACCTAGATCTTATGTCTTAACCTTTTTGGATTATGTGATTAAGCCCAATCTCGTGGTGTTTAATCCATAATCTCTAGTTTAGTAGTTTTGATCAGGTCCTAGTATAGGACATCTAAAATCATTAATTAGGTCATGATGATTTATTAGTTAACTCTTATAGTCGACTTTGATTAAGCATATTAGGATCTAGCTAGTCCTAGTATTTTGTAATCTATAAGGACGTACTTCTAAGTTACACTAGATAGTAGGAACTGGAGATCCTGAACTTGTGTAACTTAGAATAGTTAGAATGGTTTAAATTAGATAACAACAGTGTCACCATATATAGAAGAGTCCCTTGCTTACTTGATTTATTTTGTTGCTACGCATCCCTTGTCTTTGTGCTTAATCCCTTGGACATATCATATAAGAGCAATTTGTGCATGAAATGAAAACTTAGAATAATTAGGATAACAGATACCTTTGGGTTCAGTCTATGGGAGGATTCTGGTGCATATTTACCCTGTTAGACGGGGTAAGGAGTAATAAGGAGGCTTAACATTACTCATTGAGGAGAGTGTGTTAAGTATGGAACCCACGTAGTCTTGCAGACGTGCTTGACTCCTCAGCTGTTTCTGAAATGTGTCCACAGATATAAAGTAAAATAACTAAAAGATTCTGCATTTGTAATTACTGCCTCCTCAGTTCTGCTTCCGGATTCTGTCTGCCCTAGCCCTGAGAGGCTATAGGAATTTCTGTCTGCTCAAGCCCTGAAAGGCTTGGGGATTTCACTGGTCCGATGACCAACTTTCTGATATGGCAGTCTTTACATACCTGTTTCAGTTTTCAGCTTATTGTGTACTGTGTTATGATGTATATTTCTATCAACTGCCTTCCTTTACTTACCTGCTTACTTGTACGGATGCTAGACTTTACTGCTTACTATATGTACCATGTTCAGATTTCTGCCTTTAATTTGCATATGTCATATGATCATTAGCATGTCTACGATTAGACTTTACTTTATGTACTCTTACTTACTGTACTATACATGTATTTATGCCTATTTCCTTACTCAGTAGTTGAGGTGTGCTTTTGCCTCATTTGTTGTTTAGTTATAAATGTTATATTTATAACTATTTCTATTTCTTTGTACACTTACTGCACCTATGCTTTTGAGTTTACTTTTATTGTGCTTAAGTTAAAATGGTGACATTAATAACACATGTGAAATATTTAGCCTAAAATGTACTTAGACAATTGTCTAACAAGATTTTTCTTTTATTGGCTGGGGCCCTGGCATTATGAAACCGATGATGTCAGATTCAGATAGGTTTGAGGAGCTAGGTGCTGAAGCAGAGGTGCCCTACCTAGAGGAGGAGCTTCAGCATGGAGAGCCGGATACTGCTTAGTCTCCTTTCAGACTAAGTGAGGATGAGTGACTTTAGAATTACTTTAAGTCCTTTAAACTATTTAATTAATGTTGTAATAATATAGGTACTGTGACTGTGATTTACTTTATGCACCTTATTATTTTCTGAGCTATCTTATTGTTATTTCTTATGAGATGCATGATGAATGGATGTACTATTTATTTCAATTAGCTTCCACACTCTATATGTATGTTAGATATAGTGACTGATCCCCTCAGACGTTCTGTGCACGTTCTTCCCATATTAGTGGATTGTCGACCTACCTAATCCAATAATAAGTGAGAGATTTGCACAAGTGACCCACCGCTCCTTAGCCTAATGATTGTGGGCTTAGGGAGCGGGGTGCCACAACTTTGGAGGGAGAAATCCTCCTCCATAGTGAACCTCAACCCTAATTGTAGCCCCAATGTCAGATAGGAACTCAACCCAACATTGGAGCGTTACCGTAACATCTAATCATCAAATTAAAAGAAAGCTAGCCCAATACTAGATGCTATGTTGTCCAAGTATCTTTATGAGTAATGTTAAGTTAAAGAAGATTTGAAATAGAAGCATGTATGAAGCATGTAAGGAAGATATGTAACAAGTATGTGTAAAACATGTAGTATTTATCAACTCATTCAATCAAAGTAGTTACAAAATAATTAAACTCAGCACAGATTAAGTAAAAATATTACAAATAGGTTAAGTTATTACATGCTTTTTAAATGAAAGAGTAAGAAAAAAATAAATCACTCTCTCTCACATAAAAATAAAAGCAAGTAATATGAAGTAATTAGAAGCAAATTTGTAAGATCTTCAAGTGCTAGGTCCTGCTCCACCTGAATTATATTGCTCATAATCTAGCATATTTTGGTATTTAAATATGATAGTGCAAAGTTAAAAAAAGAAAAATGAGTAGTTAGACTAAATAATCTAAGCATATTTTAAGATTTGGCTAATATTTATAAGTATATTTGGATATCACAAACTAATTTACAATTTAATACAAGCAAGGGAGCATTTGAAAGCCTTCAAGTAGGGAAGGAAAATAAATATAACTGTAAAGAAGAATAATTAAAAGTAAAAAATTATAAGTACTCACATGTAAATGCATTATAGTCTGCAACCAAAAAGGTAAGGAAAAAGCATCCTATATAAGGCTAGAAACTGCTAAAGTACATTTGAAAGTAAGAGAAATGGGAACATGTATATGTCTAAATAGAAATAATGCCAAGGAAAAGAGAAGCAGTGAAGCATTTAAATAAAATTTAAATTAACATACATTGCATTCTATATGAATTGTAAGTAAGTAAAGCACAGTACTAAAAATAAAAAGTCCAAAGCATAATAAGTAAAGAAGAATTTTAGTCTCTTGGACTAAGAATGTATAGCCTATAACTATATAATGAAAACATAGCTAATAGGCTATGATGAGATCTTACAATAAATAAGATTATAAGAGACTCATATATTATTTGTTAAAGGTATTTTATGAAAGCTTCATTCTGCGAGCATATTACAGAATAACAGGATGCGTTAAGCATGTCTACCTAACTAATAAGGGAAATGAGGTTTCAATGAAAATAAACACTCACATTCACCCTCTGAGAATATGAAGTCTCCTTATAACTCCTATAGCCTGCCCTTGGTTATTCACCATAATATAAACCCCTATGGTTTTATTGTGAAAGTCTTATTTATGCACAATGCCTTGTATGTATGTTCAAAGGAAGAGGCTCAAAGCTAAGCAATTATTCAAGGAAATTCAAATAATTTTAAACTATGTGATATTCAAAGCTGTCTAATTTTAATGATCTATTTAATGATTGTAGCTAATTGAGTTTTAAATTGACTTGTAGATAATTATCTTCAAGTCAATTTTAAGTATTAGTAGAAGTGAAGAAGCTTAGGAAATAGTAATTTGAATTAATTTATAAAATGAGAAAATAATTTATAATATATTCATACAAATGAAAATTATTCTATACTAGTACTAAATTAATCAAATCAATTAGATTAATGATTATAGTTTAGGAAACTAGTAGGAATGAGTAAATTCTAAAGGCTTACTAAACTAATTGAAGTGGAGATTAATGCACAATCTTTTAGCTCATCTAGTTTATTTATAAATTGGAAGATTTTAAATCAAACTAATCACTAACTTAACTATGATCAATTGATGGAAGATGTTTAAATGTATGGGAGAGGTAAGATTAGTAACTACGAGCTTTATTTTTGCTATAGTTTGTAGATTAATGAATCCTTTAAGATACCTTAATCACAATAAGGAGTTAAGAAATTTCTAATTCAATTATTAGAGAACTTAAAAGAAAACTAAGAACTTGAGAAGATATGAGAACTAAAAATCCAAATCTGATAATTGGACACTAGTCCTATTTGGTTCTCTTAATGAAATAAGACATACAACTAGCATACAAGTCCTCAACTTATTAGAGGACTAAATGTAAAGTCTAGTGTTAGAACCATCACTAAGTTTATTTTCATTGTAATACATTAGTTCTAATAAGCTCTCTCAAAGAACTAAAGTATACAATTTGCATATAATTTGCATTCTACAAACAAGTAATAGGTTTAACTAAGATTTTAATGGCGAATCACACAAAATAAGTTTCTAAATTTAATAAGTATTCTAAGAATGAAAAACTGAATTTAGAATATGCTATGTAAATAGTCTCACTATATTCCAATCATTTCTTAATTGGAAATAATCTAGCTCAAAAGATCACATGGAATTTATAATTTCAATCCTATCCTATAGAAATTTTATTAAGGATAAAGGTTGAATTAAAATTTTATTAAGTGTACCAATTATCAAATTTGAAGTAATTAGAATGAGACATGTTTGCTGTCCTATGGTTAAAAATACCTAAAACATGCGTAATGAAAAATATGAAATTACAAAATTACCTATATTAATGAGCCAAATATCCAAAATCTCTATTTGTTATCCAAATGAAATGATTTACATAAATATGGAATCCTTATAGCATAAGGAGAAGAATGATACTAACTAGGTCAAATTTGGATAACTTTGGAATTTTAGGGTTTCGAGAACTCCTAATTAGGATTAAAAAGTTATTAAGAAATTTAGAGTTTCAAACCTAAATCTAATTTTATATTATTATCTTACATATTTTTGTGATTCAAATGGACTATTGAAATGTTAAATTTGGACTCAATCAATTAAATTAGGATACATACAATAATTGATGAAATAATTAATTTAATTTTTCATTTGAAACAATGATTAATGAAATTAATTGATAAAGAATACAATTCTAGTATCATAATATTATTCCTCACTTTATTGTAAATGAAATAACATGCATATTTGTAAGATTTAATAAAGCACTTCTGAAACTGTACAATAAATGAAAATTGTAAGAATATTATTTCATTTAAGCATTAATTAAATTAATGTTTAAAGTATATTTGAAAATAACAATCAATAATTTTAATTATCAAATATAATCTTAAGGTTGTTTTAATATTCTCTTAAAAGTTGACATACAAATCTCTATGTCCATCTGTATCCTGTCGACCCGTTAAGCGCCATACTTGAGTAAAGGGCTACGGGTTTGAAAATGGGCCGTAGTCATGGCCCATTTACGGCCCATTGAAAGTGCTGCCGCTTCTACCCTATCACACAAGCATAGGGGGGTTTCGACAGGAAATGTCCAAAGAGGTGAACGAAGATTTTAAATGGCAGGAGGTATGATCCGATGAACCTTGATTTTAATGCATGGCGTACTCAATCTAATTATCGTACATCCTAAATCGCAGATCAAGAAAAGGAAGCAATGTGTAGGTAAAGCTCTCATATTCGAAGAAAAACTGGAGCTTGAATCGGAGTTCAAAGAATCAACTTTAATAAAAAAAAAATAAGATTCGTATATGAAATTAAAAAATTACATATTAGATAACATTCAAAAAGTGAGTGTGAACAGAAATAGCAATAAACACCTAAAAAATTTTGAACCCTAATTAATTTAGGTAAACTTAGTAGCACAAATCCTTAGTGAATGAAATAGATGAATGAAAAGGATTTGAAGTGTCAAATACAGAGCCAAAGGAAGGTAAAATGTAGAGGTACCTGAAAGGCTCAGCTTCTTTTTTGATACCAAGAAAAAAAGGGCAAGCAGCAGGTTCGTAGCACACACCAGCTCTCAATGGAAATCGCTCCTCTAACAAAAAAGACAGCACAGAAGAAAATGGGATATCATAAGAAACTTAATGGCCAAGGGAGGAGGTAGCTGGCAAGGAGGACCATCCTTTTCTAGCGCGGGGCGATCGTGTTGAGCACGACGTACAACAGCTTACACTTAGCCATTGGATCGTGTTCGATCCAACGACTCGATCGCTCGATTCAACCCGAGCGATCATGGTCGTAAGATCATGGAAGGGTGGGCATGGACCGTTAGATACGGGCCGTTAATTGGGTCTGGATGGGATTAGCGCCATTTGAAATATAAACAACGTCGTTAGGTTAATTATTTAGTTAATAAATTAATTTAATTAATTAAAATTTAATATACATTTATTTAAATCAAAATTAATTAACCAAACGGATTCTAAAAAATCTCAAATTTTTACCCTTACTTAATTGAGGGGTGAAAAACTCAAAAATACAATTAGATTTTCAATCGGAGGCCAAATTAATTCTAAATTTTTTTGGGTATTTAAATAATATTTAAGTAATCAGGGAAAATTTGACGACTTCCAAACAGTCCCATAATACCGCCCCAAGCTAATTTGGGGGTGATGAGTCAAATGGCAGGCTCCATTTTTTATTCTGAGGTCTAAAGAAAATAAGAATTCTCAGAATTATCGAGAAATTAGGAAATGTTGGAAAGTCTTAAATGATTTCCAAATTGTACAAAATTCGAGGAGGAGGCTTGTAATGCTATTATAAGTGTATTGGAAATGGAATTAATTCGATTAGGTTACTAATTGATGGGTAACAACACTAGGACTGTTACACTAAACCCTAATTAGTTTCAATAAGTCAATAAAAATGTTAGAATTAGTGCTTTTTATGTAAAATTGTAGGTCTTGTAAGTGGCTCTCGATTGGCGTATGGCTTGTAACTTGGCATGAGTGGTGCATCAAGAAATTAGGGTTTCTCTAAAATAGTAATTCCTCATCCCTCGGCAATTGCGCCGTGATAGAGATACATAGTGTTGCAGTTTGACCGTGAATCTTGCAGCATTCTGGGGTCTAGGACTGGTTTGACCAGCCTTCTAGCTCCCAAACAGCACTATAAATAGAAATATTTAGTGGATAATTCCAATTTTAATTGGAATTAATAACTTAGGCTATGATTTAATGCATTTTAAATTATTTTGATCAAAAAGATGAGTAGAACCATATTATAACATTAAAATTTATGCTTGTTAATTAATTTTACTTATAACCTTCCTAATTAACATTAGGATGATTACAATATAATCAAACCTATAATGCTCTAAATTGACCCTACTGCCAGTCATTTTAATCCTTATGCTATAAGGAGTGCATATTTATTGATTTCATTTCATTAGGACATCCATTGTAAAATTTGACTTTTAGGACCCAAATATAGTAATTTTTTAATTATAATTGTGATTTTTCCCAGTTAGCCTCCTTAAACCCTAAGAAAAATAATATTTATCTAGGTCATACCATAACTAAATGGTAGAGAAGATTATTGGCAAAAAAATTCTTAGATCAACTTAATAATTATATAAATGTAGCATATTAAAAGTTTGAATTTAAACTTCTAGGAAAGAGAAAGTGATATTAAAAAGATGATTAGATTTGTGATGCCATCTTAATAATAATATATATAGACTAGCAAGTAGGAGTTGGGACTACCAGTGTCCCACACCTAAGTCTCAATAGTTAAGTATCTACCTTAGAAAACTTTAAGGGTTTAGAAGAACCTAAAATAGAATTTACTTCTTCCTGAGACCATTATTGATAGGAATTTTATTTTAGGCAGTTAGAATGAATAAAAAATAGTGAGTGTGATTCTTCATTTAGAGCTTAATTAGGTCAATTCAGAAGTAAAAAGAGAACCTAAAGTTGTTAAGGAAAAGGGCCCAAACAATTTAACCTTAGATCCCTTAGTAAGAAAGTTAAAGTAAATATATGTGCTTTGAACTGCCCCGCCCCACCACTCCGCGCAAGAGGGAGTGTAATATTGTGACAAGACAGTTCATCACTAGGAGATAACCCCAGATAAGCATCAATAAAGTAAATGTTTACTAAGAGACAACTTACTTTGCTAATACTATAATAACCATAGTGTTGTTACCCATCAATTAGTGACCTAATTGACTATAATCTTATTTCATTAGTCTTATAATAGTATTAGGAGCCTCCATTTCAATTTTTGTACGATTTGGAGATCCTTTAGCAATTTCCAATATTTTTGGTTTTTTGATAATTTAGTGAATGCCTAATTTATTTAGACCTTAGAATCAAAAATAGAGTTTGCCATTGGACTTACCATACCCAAATTAGCTAGGGTTGATATTTTGGAAGTGTTTGGAAGTGTCGAATTTTTCCCGAATATTTTAATAATATTTAAATACCCAAAAAATTAAGATAATTAAATTGACCTCTGATCAAAAATCTATTTGCATTTTTGAGTTCCCCACACCTCAATTAGAAAAGGGTGAATTTTTGGGATTTCTTGGAGTGCGTTTGGTTATTTAATTTTGATTAATAAAATATGTTTAATTAATTATTTAAATAATGTAAATAAAATTAATTAATATATGTATTAAATTATTTAATCCAACAGCTTTTTCATTTGAAGCGCACATCCACTGTGGGATGCAATGCACAAGACATCGGTCCCGTGCGATCTGGGCCATCACGCACTTTGGAACTCGATCAGACGGCCGATCTACGTAGTTGAGATCGAATCGTTGGATCACAATATTCTATCCAACGGCTGAGCTCCCTCTTCCCTGTGCCTCCCTCCCATGATCTCTGCGTGCCTAGGTAGGTCAGTCCTCACATTCTAGCTGGACTGCTGAGCTCCATTTGATCACTAGGCTCTCCTATTCTTCCTCTTTTCACATTTCCTCTATTCCTGTGCTGTCAAGCTGCTGGAGAGCGTCTCGAGGTTGTGGACGAAAGAACCAGACCTAACCCTAAAGCTTGACGAAACCAACATTCTTCCAATCAATCATCCATCGATTCGAACTTTGATCGAGGTCGATCGAGCCCGAATATGGCAAACCGTCCACAGTGGAATACATAGGTTAGCTTCGGGATCGATCCATGGGATCTAGGGCTCAACCTTGTGGCTTGCCTCATCATCATCAGGGTCTGATCTATAGCTCATTGGGTCGACCACGATGAGGACTTTTCGCCGGTATGCGGGCCACATCGTGAAGCCCTCAGATTTGACTGAGATGCTTAACCCTAGGGCGCCCTCTTCAGGTTTTTTACAGGGACAAAGCGGCTTGATCTCTTAATTACCCTCGGTCCAAGTTCTCGTCTTGAACCGGACTGGTTCATTTGGCGGACCGCGCGTCTGCGTGGCTTCAATTGCGGGACCCGCGTCAACATGCGGCGTCCGCAGATGCAGCCATGTGTCATGGCGGCGCACAGTTTTCAGCGCCGTGCTGAAATAGAAGCCATAAATTTCTGATGCCACTGTCTTGTCCTATAATTCTATGATGTGATTAATTCTGAGTAAAAATTAATAATGATTAAATAGAATGTTTAATAATGAGTGTTCTGCAATTTTAATTAATATTTAATTAATGCAAATATTAATTTCCTTGATAACTTCATTAATACTCATCTAATTAATACAAAATTATATACTATTTTGATCACAAAAATATGTAGATGAATAATATGCAATTTAATTTTTGCTTTGATAAATATTTTAATTAGTCAATATTTAAGATTAATTAGTTAATTATAAATTGAATTCATCATTTCATGTGACCTAATTTGATCATTTAATGTCCAAATTAAATGATCAAATAGTCCATTTCACTTACAAAAATGTGAGGAATAATAATATGAAATCAAAATTAACATTTAAACTCTAATTTTCATAATCACTTTTTAACCCTAATTAGGAGTCACAAAAACCTTAATTTTTCAATATTATCTAAATTTGACCTATTTAGTGTCATTTTTATTCTTATGTTATAAGGATTCCAATTATATGGGTATTATTTCCATTGAACAACAATTAGTGATTTTAGGTTGTTGATTCTTAATTAGTGTTATTATGATAAATTTTTAAATTCTTAAAGTGCATGCTTTAGGTATTTTTCAATCCTAAGGTAGAAACCCTAGGATTGATTTAAACATGATTGTAGTTGATCCTAAGATCTATTTGTTATATCCATTAACAACATTTAGCCTTAATACTTTTGTAGTTGTAGATTTTGAGTTAACTAAGACTAGACTTTAGTGATTAGACTAAGACCTAACTTATTCATTCAAATCCTTAAGTCTTCACTTAAGTTCTTTAAGAACTAGTAATAAGAATCCTAATTAGTTTAGGATAGTTTAAGAGTCCTATTAATTCCCTTAACTTTTAACTATTAGAAAACATAAAACTTATAGTTCTTAATCCCTTCTTTTATTTACTTTAAGACCTTTATTTTACTATAACCTAGCTAGATTAGTATTTGATTTGGGTAGATCATTCAATTACAACCTAGCTAGAGAACTTTAGTAAATTAAACCTTAACTTTCATTTCCTTTAGGTATGACAATTTCATAACATTAATCCTTTTCTACTAGTCATCTAAGCCATGATTTGTTAATCTATTTAAATCTTTTGGTTTAGGACTAGAATAGAACTAGTTTATATTAATACTGATTATTCATATAAACTATTTTGTCATCTCATAAGAATGAAATGAAACTATTATATTTAAAACCTCAACTACTACTATTATTTTCAATTAACTTGAGATCAATATCTCAAAGTCAATTGGGAGCTCAGTTAGCTCCAATCATTAAGTAGATTATTAAAATTAGATAATTTTGGATATCACTTAATTACAATTATTGAATTTTTCTTGAATGCTTGCTTAGCTTTGAGCCTTATTCAGTTGAATCATTCATATACGATATTGTGCATGAATAAAACTTTTACATTAAAAACTATATGGGTTTATATTGATGGTTAAGCTAAGGGTAAGCTAATAAGGAGACCTCATATTCTCAAAGGGTGAATGTGAGTGTTATTTTATTTGACCCCGCTTTCCTTTATTTATTAAATAGACGTCTTTAACTCCTCGCTTCATTCTATATTTTCCTACAGAATGAATACTTTCTTAAAACAACTTTAATCATTTAAAATATGAGATCTCCTTCATTCTTATAGATTGTTAAGACTCATCTAGCTTTTTGCTATGTTTATTTCCATAGTCTAGACTATGTGAATCTTAGACTAATAGTTTAAGATCTTCCTTCAATCTTTATACTATACATTTTCCATATTTTAGTACTGTACTTTACTTGTTTATAGTGTACTTAGATTGCAGTGAATATTGTTACAATTACATTTAAATGCTTCAATGTCTCTTTTATTTACTTAGCATAAGTTCATTGAATATATACATGCTTTACTTCATTTACTTTTATATGCACTTTAGTTCTTTTCTAGCCTATTTAGGATGCTCTTACCCTTGTTTCACTTGTAGGCTAGGATGTATATTTATGTGAGTATTCCTACTCACTTTACCTTTTACATACTTTTCTTTTTTCATACTTTTATGCTTACATTTTGCACTCTTGCTTATGCTTAGATTATAACTAGTAGTGATATCTAATTAAATAATAAAATACATAGCCTAATTTTTAATTATACTTAGACTGTTTAGTATAATCATATTTTCTCTTTTTTGTGCTTTACCCTATTATATTTAAATGCCAAAATATGATAGATCAGATGCATTTGGAGGCTTGTGGAGCTGGACCAAGTGCATAAGCTAGATGTTTCCGCTTAAAAACAATATAAAATTTAACTTATTATTTCATCAAGTACGAGCATTACTTTCTTTACTTCCTTTAATTACTATTGGCTTGTAATAATTAAAGTCATTTACTTTGTATTTACTATGCTTGTGTTGGAGTTTAATTTTTATACTTAAAAGCTTGGCTTGGGATGAATGGATGAATGTATGTGATGAATGTTAAATAAGGCTTTAGTTAAATAATTACTTTACATATTAACTTGAAGAGTAGTTGTATACTAGTTTGTATATTAAATTGGAAAGTAGTTGTATGTTAAAGTTGAGAATTATTATTAATTCCACATCCTCTTGTATGTATTAAGTGATATGGAATGTGTATATCCTAGGATAGATAATTGATACATATGTATTTTCTCACTTCAAATTATTAAAATTATAAATAAGCAATCCCATATAACAGATTGACTTTATATTAGAATTATAAATAAGCAACCCATGTAACGAATTGACTTTATATTAGAATTGGAACCAAGCAATTCTATGTAACAGATTGATTTAATGTTAGTTTTAGGTTGCTATCTTTTCAATTTAATCTTTTATTAGAATGGAAGACTTGTATGCTGAAATTGCAGGTGTACTTTTGACCAAATACAGTAGAAGTCATGTTGAAATTTTTAAGATTTAATTAACTTATACTTATATTGCATATTGTACACTCATATATCATATGCTAATCTTTAGTATCTTCACATCTAAACTTGCAAGTACTCATATCATATATCTTTATATTCATAATTTTCACAAGTATTACATGTAATATTTTTCATAAAATTTATTCCATCTTAACTTAAGACCCTCTTCTAAATCCTTGGCCAAACATAATATCTAATGATTTGGATTAGTTTCCTTCTAATCTAGTATTAGTTATTACGTTAACATATCAATATTAAGTTTAGTGATTGTCAATATTGGGGACATCACAAATACTAATACTATTAAGATGTTTAAGTAATCATTTAGTTAGAAATATGATTGTGCCCCGAATTATCATATAAGAATAAATACAATTTGGAGTACAAATGGGTAGGCGCAATAAATAAACAGAGTTCAGAAGCTGACATAATTAAATTACATCCATTCATCACATTTTAAAAATAATAGAAAATAAAGGGAATAATAGATCCCAACTAACATTGTATTGAAATAAAAAACATACAGTGTAGAAGTATTACAAGCCATTTAAAAAATTGAAAGAAAAAAAAGACTGAAATGAAATAAAACTCTCGCTCTCATATAAAAATAAAGTCTAAACAGCTATAGAAGGATCATCTTCATGCTACTATGCCTCACCTAAATCTGGCTCCTCATGCTGCTCTAAAACTAACATGTTATTTTGACATGTTAGGGCCCCATCTAAAAAATGAAAACTGTGGTTAGATAAATTGTCTAAGAACATTTTAGGCTGATAATTTTTTATATTTTAAAATATCACAAATCATCCTAAGTTATTAGGAGCTACAAAATATCAACTAAAATGGTAAGAGCTATAAATAATACATTTATAGCTTGAGCAAAATATGAGGTAAGAAAATATACCTCAAATCAGAGCTACAAAAAAGGTTAAGCAGTGTATAATGTAAACTATTAAATATAAAAAAAGGTCCTAAATAGATATGATCAATATGTATATGCTAATTTTCTGATAAAAAAGAAATGTAAGTAAAATAGTACTAAAACTACCATCCTAACATGCTTGTATAGAAAATACTACATAAAACCATAAATTATTGAAAATACATAAGTACTAAAAATGCTGTAAAATACTGAAAATTTTATAAATACTAAAAATGCTGTAAATACTAAAAATATTGTAAATGATAAAAATGTTTAACTAATCTAAACTAAAAGTAACTAAAACTAAAAATAATTGAACTAAAAAATAAATCATTGTATTTTAATTAGACATGTGCCTAGAATAGTCCCATCATAACTTAAATTGACTAAAACTAGTCACAGAACAAAAAATCTAACATATATCATCCAGAGCACTAATGATTAGATCTGAGCCAAACAGTAGAATCAAATATATATCATCTATAACACTGATGTCTGGATCTGACTTGATTCTATCTCAAAGTAGAACTATAGAGGCAAATTAATTAGGACACATTCCACTAAACTGATATTTGATTTACTGATTTTACTAATTAATAATACCAATAACATATGCATCTCAAAATTAACATAGGATATTCTTCAAACATATGCATTCTAATAGTTGATCATAGGAACGATCCTGATCATCGGATCATGGGCATGATCCGATGTATTCGAATGAACGTGGCGCGGATCTAATCTAAATCTTTCAATCCGCATAGATCTATGGTCAGGAAGCGCTGGCCCCACAGTTGCGTGACCCGGACTCCGCTGCAGATCGCTCACGAGGAACCAATCATTGGAGGTATATTTAGAAATAGGAAATGTTTGAAATCCTAAATTATATTTTCAAACTTAAAATAATCTTAGTAATGGCTTAAATAACTTCAAGTATTCTCAAACTTGCACTACTGACTAATTTGGGGGTGAAGAACTCAAAAATAAAGTCAGATTTGAATTTGGAGATCAATTAAATTGACTAATTTTAGTGTTCTAAAATTGGCAAAATTATCAATTCAATCTATTGAGGTTAAATTGTGGTGCCCCGCCCCCTAATCGCTTGATTAGACTTAAGGGGTGGTGTGCCACTCTAGAAAATCCCTCACTTAATATTGGATTAGATAAGATTCACAATCCACTAATAAGGGAAGGATGTGCACATAATGAATACAAATTATTAGTCACTACATCAATACAAGTACAAAGTGTAGAAGCATAAAAAGTAAACATCACATCCAATTCACCATACATCAAATGAGATACAAAATAAAATATAGCTCAAAAAATAATAGTGCAAGAAAGTAAACACAGTCACAAGGGTACCGGTATTATTACAAAAATTTACTTAAAGTTATAAATAAAGTAAAGCAACTCTCAGCCTCATAATAAAAATAAAAGAACTTGAGATCTTCTGCTCCACCCTAAAGTGCCTCCTCCGGATATGGCTCCTTCACAAGAACTGGATCTTTAAACTACTCAAGATTTGACATTGTTAGTTTGACAATGCCAAGGCCCCAACTAATAAAAAAAAAATCTTATTAAACAATTGTCTAAGTAGATTTTAGGCTAAAAATTTGTCATGCATTTATTAATATCACTATTTTACTTATCAAACCAAAGCAACTATCTAGCATAGCAGCAGTAAGCATATAAGGAACATGATAAGCTATAAATACAATATTTATAATTAAGCAGGAATTGAGGCAAAAGTACACCTCAAGCAAACTAGGCAAGGAATAGGCATACATATATAATACAGTAAGTAAAAGTACTGAAAGGGAAGTCTAATCCTAAACATACTAATGATCACATGACATATGTTGATTTAAAATAATAATCTAAAAGTGGTACATATAGTAAGCAGTAAAATATAACATCCTACAAATATATATACTAGTGAGCAGGTAAGAAAATAAATATAGATGACTGAAATAATATGCATCAATAACACACTAAAAATTAAACTGAAATTGAAACAAGTACATATAACTGTCATATCAGAAAGAATTGGCCAATCCGGCCTTGTATAATTTCCAAAGACTTTCTGAGCTTGGGCAAACAAAAATTCCCATAGCATTTCTAGGCTTGGGTAGACAGAAAAGAACAATAAAATTAAAGAGGCAGTAAATACAAATACATAATCTCTTAGTTATTTTACTTTTATTTCTATGGACATGCCTAGAAATAGCTGAGGAGTCAAGCATGTCTACAAGACTAAATGAGTTCCAAGCTTAATGCACACTCCTCAATGAGTAATGTTAAGCATCCTTATTTCTCCTTACCCTTGTCTAGTAGGGTAAAATGCACCATATCAACCACTAACTGAACTCAATGCAAATATTATCCTAATATTTTATGTTCTTATTTTTATGCAACAATGTTTTCTTATATGACATGTCCAAGAAAAATAAGAAAAAAGTTCAACGAATGCATAGCACAAATAAGTAGTAAGCAAAGGACTCTACTAAAATATGGTGATATCATTTGTTATCTAACAAAACAATTCTATCAATTCTAAATTACATAAGTTCAGGATCTCCATTTCCTACTATCGAGTGTAACTTAGAAGTATGGTGTTATAAGTTAATAGAATTAGAACTGACCAGGTTCTAATATAATTCAATCAAGTATAACTAAGTTAAGTAATAAATCACAACATCCTAATTTGATGAATTTAGACATTTCTAACAAAGATCTGATCAAGATCTACTAAGCTAGAGATTATGGATTAAATACCATGAGCTTGGTCTTAATCACATAATCCAAAGGTACAAGTCTAAGGAATCTAGGGTTATACTAAGAGTGAATTATAAATTAGGCAAATCCTATTTAAGCAAAGTTAAGCCTAATAGGATGAATCTAAGGTTGAAGGACAAAATAATCAAAATTAAGATGTAAAATCTAAGAACTAATAAAACCAAAAATTCATTCATTGAATAACCCATTTATCCGATTAATAAAATCTAACATATGATCTAGTCCTAGTCTTAGGAATGATCCTAATGTGAAGTCTAAAATCCTAAGGAAAGATTAAGAGAAATTTAAGGAACTTAACTAAGCTAATTTAATAACTGATTTTTATTCACTTAAATAATTCTATTATAGTTCTAATATTAATTTTAATGATTTAAAAAGATAAATTAGTGCTTAAGAGCACTTAACCTAAATTTTGGGCAAAATGATCATGTTGCCCCTACTTAAGGTCCAAAAGGCTACTTTTGGATTTAGGATTCTAAATTAGAATTTCTTACTGCCAAATAATTTCTTACTATCTAACATAAAGATAGATAGTAAGTATGCTCAATTTGGATAAGAAATGGGTCATATAGGTCATAACTAAATAATTTAACCTAAGAGGCAATTTAGTAATTTATATCTTATGGAATCTAAATTTTTATGCAGTTTACTGTTGATTGCTATTCAAGGATTCCATAGAGTCTAAGAACACTAAATTCTGAGGTTAAATGGTTAAGTTATGGAGGTTCTAAGATTCAGGGGCAATTTATTAATTTTATAAGGGTCAAAGGGGGCAAAAATTGAACTTTGTCATTTGAGGTCTAAATTCAGCAGACTCAGTGTCTATAACTTTTCTATAATACATTGAGTACTTTAACTAGGAGTAAACCTAATTTGACTTCAGTTAGTGAAGTTATGGCCTAACTAGAGCTAGGAATAGTTTGGTCATTTCTGATTTTCTAGGGTTCAAAACCTAAAGATTATTATTGGCACAAAAATTCTAAGCTAGCTAGCACTTTGAATTTCTTGATTTGGAGTTGAATTGACCAGGTTATAATCAATTGAAAACTAAAGGCATTTTGGTCATTTTTGGGTGAGGGTCCTAAATATCACTTTACAAACCAAGCTCCAAATGAGAAAACTAATACTACCATAGTGATGGGGCTATTCACCTGATCACTATAAGACCCATATTATCTTTATTTGGATAACTAGGTAAAAAGTTATAGGGGTGTGTTTGGGTCCTAAAATGGCACTAGGTTAAATACTCCCGAATCAAAATTTTGAATTATGCAATTTGATTTCTTTTATTTGTCTAAGTAAAATGAGACCTATATTTGATATGTTTGGATTAATATTTTTAAAGTTATGAGGCTTTTAAGTTTTATCTAATTTAAATTAATTTTATTTAATTTATTATTCAAATATAAAAATTAAATAAATTTACTATTCTAATTATTTAAATTAGTTGACTATTTTTAATAATTAAAGAAAATCATTAATTAACTTAATTAACTAATTATTAATTGCTATTATTTAAATTAATTTGATAATTATTAATTAACTAATTAAATAATTCCACTCTTTAATTAAATCTATTTATATAAATTAATGTATATTAATTTTGATTATAATCAACCTAATTAATTCACTATTTATAATTAACTATATTAATTAATCAGTAATTAATTATTTTAATTATCTATCTTAACATAATTAATATAATAGAGATTATATATGTATATTATATACTAATTATAATTTATTAATTTTAATTTAATTATATCTGATTAATTGAATTATTTTATTATAATAAATTAATTAAGTTAATTAGTTAACTGATCTAAGTTAATCTAAAAATAAATCTCAATTACTTTATTAACTATTAATTTATTGATAATAGTGATTAATTTTAATTAATTAACTATATATAATACTAACTTAATTAATAAAAACTATTAATTATGTAAAATATAATTATATAATTAATCTAATCATTCCACTGCAAGTATTAATGGCGGCAGGACTCGCCACTGACACGTGGCGTCTGCCAGCTGGGAGCGGCAGCGGTAGTGGCCCAATATGCCATGCGACCCGGCCTGGAGGTTTCGTCTTCCTCCTGCACGGTCGCAACTGGAGCATGCCTAATGGCGACCTTCCCGGCGGCGCCGACGCTCAACCCGCATGTTGCTGGGTAGGTCATGACCTTCTCTCCCTAACTAGGGTCGATATGAAGGTGGAGGTGCACCGAGACAACCTCACAACCGAACCCTAACTCTACGACTCGGTGAGGGATGGGTTTAACGGAAAGCACTGTGGATTAACCTAAAATGCCGACGATCGAACTAGAATAAGTTCGATCTGAACCGTGTGATTGCCGATCGACTGAATGAAATTACGATACAAAAGGAAATTGCGGAAATTGGATGACAGGATCGGGAGTTAGAAATTCCTTAGGTTCAATGGATGCGAGGCTTTGGTTCAACAAAGGTAGATCCGAGCTCACCCGAGGCCAATCCGAGCAAATGGTGGGACCCTATTATCGGTCGGACCGTTATAGGTGCTTGGGCGGGGTCTACAAAGTGTGGGTAGGCTCCAGTTGGGCAGTGGTAGCGGCGGCATGCCGCGTGGCTTGCAGTTGATACGAGTGAGGGGGACGACGAACGCGGAGCTGTCCGATCCGACGGAAGATCTAAGAACAAGCGATAAAAGAAGCGGACGGTGTTACGAATTTAACGGCCTAGAAATCAAATAATAATTTAATTTTAAATAATCTAATAAATGAATTAATTTAAAATTCTAATTATTATAATTAATTATAATCAATTAATTAGCTCCTAAATATTCCCAAATACTCACCCTTAGCTAATTGAGGGGGGAGGAATGCAATGACGAGGTCGGAATTTTGTTGACTTCCCATTGACACGAAAACATTACCCCTAGCTAATTTGGGGCAATGAGCGCAATGGAAGTCTGATTTTTGATTTGAGGTCAATTTAGATAGGTAAATTTCTAGGGTTTCTGGATTTTCCCAAAATCAAAATTTGATCTATTTGACTCTTGATTTGGATTAGGTATTGGTGGAAGACTCCTAATGACCTAATTAGCACTTTAGATTGCAATTAGAACTTAGATTAGCCCTGATCAGATTGGATAATAACTTGGGTTATTACAAACTCCCCCAGTTAAGAACGATGTCGTCCTCGACATCACTCAAGTGGAAAGAAAATACAAGATAACAGAATATAGATAGAATTGAAAGCTTAGAATATTAGGAAAGAATACCTAGATTCTCATAGAGTCTAGGATATCTGGCTCGTATATCTGATTCTTTCTCCCAAGTGGCTTTATTCCGAGAACAATTCTTCCACTGAAATTTGATCATTTTGATAGCACAATTCCTAAGCTGCTTGCGATCTCGGACCAATATTTGAATTGGTTCCTCGACATAAGACAGATCAGGCTGAATTTGAATTTTGGGAACTGAACTAGGTGAGATGGATCTCTGAGGCACTTTTCTAATGACGATACATGTAATACATTGTGACTACTGCAAAGTCATCTGGAAGATTTAGTCTGTAGGCGGAAGAACCTGCTCTGGCTGCTACCTCAAACGGACCAACATAATGGGGGCTAAGTTTCCCTGCTATGCCAAATTTGAAGACTCATTTTATTGGATGACCTTCAAGTAAGCAAAATCTCCAACTTTAATTTTCAGAGGATTGTGATGAATGTCATGGTATTTACTTTGATGATCTTGGGCTGCACAAATCCGCTGTTTAATTAACTAAACCTTCTTATTTGTTTCTTTTACTAATTCAGATCCATATAACTGAACACTACATGTTTCTGAATAAGCCAACGGAGTGCTACATTTTTTGTGAAGCCATCTTTATACTAGCTTGAAAATTGTTGTTATATGCAAACTCTACCAGTGGGAGGTGATTTCCCAAGATCCAACAAAATCAAGGATGCATAATATAAGCAAATCTTCAAGAACCTGATTCACTCGCTCTGTCTGTCCATCCGTTTGAGGATGAAAAGCTGTACTCATTGTTAGGATTGTTCCTAGGTCCTGATGTACTGTCTGCCATAACTTTGAGGTAAATCGACTATCTCTATCAGATACAATTGATTTGGGAACTCCATGCAATCTGATTATTTCTTTGATATAAAGTTTTGCGAGTTTCTCGACTGAGTCTATTTGTCGGATAGGGATGAAATGAGCGGACTTGGTTAATTGGTCAACTATGAGCCAAATAACATTTGCCCCAGATCTTGCATGGGGCACCCATAACAAAGTCCATGGATATATCAAGCCATTTATATTCAGGATTCTCAAGCAGATGAAGCAAACCACCAGGACTTTGATGTTCTACCTTAACTAAACTACAAGTGTGGCACTTTTCAACGAACTTAGCTACACTTTTCTTCATTCCTAGCTACCAAAAGGATTGTTTCAGGTCTTGATACATCTTTGAGCTTCCTGGATATATTTGATATCTGGAGTTATGGCCTTCAATTAGAAATTCCTGATGCATGGACTTAGGAATCCATAGACAATCTTCCTCATACCCAAATTAGCTAAGTGAATTTTTGGGAATTTTTAGAGCTCATTTGATCCTAAATTGGATTTGGGAAATTTAAGATATTTAAATTATTATTTAATGGGATTTATTTAAATTAAATTTAATTAAAATTAAATAATTAAATCCCAGGATTCGCTGTCGGGACCGCGGCAGATCCTCTGCGAGGTCCCGACAGCGGCGCACAGCTTTGCGCCCGTAGGATCGTTAGCACGCATCTCAGTGCACTTCGATCCAACGGCTCGCGCCGTCAATCGGATCCAGTAGATCTAGACCGTTTCGCAGTTCTGAGATCTGATCCAACGGCACTTAATCCATCCGCCTTAAGTAAGCCGCTCGCCCATTCGATCCGCGGATCAGATCCAACGGCCGATCCAATCCCATTCGCGACCGTTAGATGTCGGGTGATCAGGACCGTTCCGCACCAACTAACAGACCATCAGACGGCTCTGGTGACCCCGCTACTGTTCATCTTCGTCCCCAGAAGGCTTCATCCCGATAGGAAGAATATGCGGAAATTCGCCACGTAATTCCTGTCTGCCACTCCCCGCGCCAGGTCAGCTCGACCGTTGGTACCTTCCCGTTTGTGGCCGAGCCTAGCCGGCTGAGCCAGGTGGCCTGGATTGCCCCAATTCTGGAAAATCAGGGAAGTGCCCGGGCTGAGCCAAACTCCAAACCCGAGCCCCGGCCTCCATACCTGAGCCCTCCTAGAGCCTATAAGTACCCCTGAGACTTCACAGTGAGTCCCTTTGCTCACTGTGAATTCCTAATTTCCCTGTTGAAGGCTGCTGGAGCTGCCCCTTCCCTTGGCGATTTTCCAGGCAATTGCAGGACTTAGGACCACTAATAAAGGGTTTGTCTGGTGTTCAGACCCCCTGTGCACGTTCACTTAACCTCCAGGAAGCTCCAGAGCCAGTCAATTCCCCTCGGCAAGCTCTGTGTCCTCGACCTCAAGTACAGCTTTCTGCCATTAATAATTCCTTAAGTCCCTTTCCATTTCGGTCTATCGAATGAGCCTTGATTGTCGCCTAAGCAACCTTAGCCACCTAGGAAGCCAATGGGATTGTCGCCTGGGGCTAAGCTAGCTCGAGTCAATCATATCGATTGACTGAGCTAGCCAGCGAGACAATGACTGAGTCCGAGTAAGGACCCAGCGATTGGCTGTGCCTCAAGTTATGATAGGTTGGGGTTTCGGTGCGTCCAGTCTTCCTGATCGTGTAGGGATCAAAATCCCGTCGAATCGAGGTCCCTGTGAGGAGAATTTCCCCATCACAGGCGACCTGAGATGTCTCGCAGAAGAACGTCTCGGGTGAGTAAGACCCCATCGATCCAGAGGGATCCAGATGGGGGTTCTTGGTCCAATCGATGAGTCTTGCCTCAGTGAACGTGTAGGGATTGATTTGAGCCCCTGCCATCGCTGGAGCGCCGAGAATTTCAGCTTTGATATTCGACGGGCTCGGGACCCATCGAGAGGTTGAAGACGAAGTCGCGGGTCCTGGGCCGGGCTGACCCGTGACCCGCGCAGTTCTGATTTAGGGCTGCGCCTAATTAATAATTATTGGATAACATTTTTAATGGTTGCGGATTTAATTAATTTAAATCTTATAGTTTTAATTTAAATAAAAATTCAGAATAAATAAATTAATTAACTTTAGTTATACAGATCCAAATGGTATGATCCAATATACCATTTGAATCAGAAAAATTCAAGGAATCTAAATATACAATAAAATCTTAGATCCAATGGTTGGATTAAAAATTATTTGCCAAACTTTCTCTATTTTTAATTAAATCTAATAAAATCATATAATTATCCAATTTATGAGATTAAGGGCTCTGATTGCTCCTTGTACCTTAAGGGACAATTCCAGACCCTTAAAATTAAATTTGGATAATTAATTTTCTTAATCACTCCTTAATCACCCTAATCAAGGATTGGTGAATTAAACCCTAATTAAGCCTCTAATTTGGGTGGGGATGGTTCCTAATATCACATTAGACCTACTATAACCTAAGTATAAGGTTGGATTACCCTCAAGTGCCATAATTTCACTAATCACCCTAAGTGACTTAATTAAGTGATTAGTGTTAATTAAGACCATTTCGGTCATCAAAACCTAAATTAAAGGTGTTTCCCACTTCATTAAGTAATATGAAATGCTTTAAAATAGTCTAGAGCAAATTTGGATAGTTAAACCCTAAAATCCCAATTTTAGCCTTTCGAGGGGTATTTTGGTCATTTTGGCCAAAATGTGATTTAATGCACTTTAAGGATTGAAAATTTCAGTAAACTACCATAAAATAGGTTAGTTATGTTCTCTGAGATCTTAGAACAAAAATAGTGTTAATGTGATCCTTAATCCATGAAATCTTTATGGAAATCCTTAATTAGAATAATTTGATCTTAAGTATTTCCTTATAGAGATCATTTGGACTTAACCTTTAAATTAATAATAAAAATAGTCAATTATCTCATTGATAAGTTAATTAAAGATAACTTAAGAACTTAGTGTCAAAAGATAAGAAATTGGAAATGTTTAAGTTAAAAACCTAGTTTAAGATCTAAAGTGATCAAATCTCAGATTTTTAGATCTTAGATCTTAGACTTAGATCTCAATTTGAATCAAACCACCTCTAATTGAAATTCTTTAATGATTGATTATTTAATCTTTTGAAACCTTCCATGTGGGTATAGGATGATTCAATCAATAAGATAATGAAATTATATTAAAGATTGAATATAGATCTTAGATTCTCAAGTTTTTAATTGATTATTTTATTTTATAATTAATATATTAGCCTTCCACTAAGATCTTAGTTCTTGAATCTCTCAACTTATAGGATTCTTTACCCTTGGGATAAAGTGAGAAACCTAGATCCTATTTTAGTATCACCTTGGACTTGGAATTTGAACTCAACATAGGGTTTAAGTTCTAAATCCTTAAATCTTGATTTATTTGATCAAGATTTGGGTAAGAGAGTAAAATATTCATAAAATTAGGTCGTTGATTTGCTTACTTAAACTATATAGTCGTCACATGATTTTTGGATTAGAACTCGTTAAGTTCTAATTTTTGACTTTAAGGACGTAAATCTGAGATTCTACTCGATAGCTGGATATTGGAGATCCTAAGCTTGTACCTTCTCAGAGTAGTTAGATTTGGAAATTAGACAACAACAGATATCACATAAGTCTAGATTGAGTCTCTTGCTTACTTTGACTAGATTGCTTTGCCTATCTTGGATTTTGAGCTTTAGCCCTTGAGCATAATAGGAAAACTTAGGATGAGGTATCCTAAGCTAGTATTGAATTTACATATCATTCAGTTTTGTTTTGTCACAGTTAGTAGAATATGACATAGTTTAGTCTGCCTCATCAGTAGTAGTATTGTATAGACTAGACTCAGACCTAGCATATTTGGATGGCTAGGCTGGGGATTGATTGATTGATATCGGAGGCCCTGGATGGCATATTGGCTGGTATGACAGTACTAGAACTTAGGCATATTACTACTTTAAATGTATTGTATTATTTTGGTTTTCTTGGTTTGTATTGCCACATGCTTCAGTGGCCTTATTTTCTCAGTATTTGCTCACTTTGCCACATGTCTCAGTGGCTTTACTTATCATATATTACTTTGCTTTTGCTACATGTCTCAGTGGCTTTTCTTTTTATCTTAATCTGCATGTTGTATGTATACTTTTATGGCTTAGATAAATGTGTGAATGGCATGTGTAGGATGCTAGAATTTTAACATATTCAGTACTTGTGTTCTTTTATACTCAGCATATTTTACTTCGATCATAATCATGTTAGGATCATGTTTATTCAGCAGTTGTAGTTATTTTGCTTTTAGCCTTACCTTATTTATTTAGTGTTTTGTATGTTGCATGCTATAAATAGATAGTTTATAGTATTCTAGTTCTTTCATAGCTTGTTGCACCTTTTAAATGCTTGCATGTTAAAATAATTTAAATGTGATATCATAAATATTCAGATCATTAAATTAGCCTAAAATGTACTTAGACAATTGTCTAACTGTAACATTTTTTTCTTTTTTGGCTGGGGCCCTGGCATTTGTGATACCGACAAATGTCAGATTCAAACGTGTTCATGGGCAGTGTCGCTGAGGAGGAGCCAATTCAGGAGGAGGACCTTCCAGCTGTTGTTTAGCTAGCTTTGTCTTGTTATTCCAGTGAGGATGAGAGTCTTTCATTTTCAGTTATTCATTTCAATTTGTAATAATTAAACTCTCTGGATGTACTTTACTTTCTGCATTGTGATGAGTTACTATATTGCATTTTCTTTTCCTACTATGCGTGCTTGTGGATGTTACCCTATTTTTATATTGCTTTCGCCACTTTGATATTTATATTGATGAATGTTATAGCACTTGGTGACAAGTCCCTACCTTAAGGCAAGTTGGGTTCGCCTAACTTTACTTAAGTTGGGGATTTGCCATAGTTGGAGCACCGTACTTCGTTATTGTTAGTACGGGGGGCCCCACAGTTAGTGGAGAGGCCATTTGGAGAAACTCTTCACAAACTTCTTGTAGTAATCGGCTAAGCCCAAGAAACTCCTGATGTCGATTACTGACTTGAGTTGAATCCTTTCCTGGATAGTGCCGACCTTGTTCTGATCGACTCTAATACCCTGGGCACTTACAACATGCCCCAAAATAAGGAGGTAGTGGTGAACGGGCTGTTACTAGTTTCTGAAATAAGTCAAAGACTTGTCGACGCTTGGAGTGATCATTCTGATCACCGTCGATAGTTTCTTTGGCTGCACATCAAAAATAATTATGGCCTGGCCTTCCATAGGTGAAGTAGGCATGACTCTTATGGTAGCATCGACCATACGGATGAGGCTTCGTGAAGCCATCGTAGAGGTTGGTGGAGGGGGCCTCACCTTCGAGCTGATAGACTCTAGCTCGCTTGGGATGATTATGCTGGAAGGAAGTTGAACCAAGTCTCCTTTTGGTTCCCTCCCTTGCTTAGTCTTGCTCCACCACCTTAGCAAGCTCCAGGAGCTCGATGAAGTCTGATAAATGAAGTGGAACAATTTGGCTCCTGATAGAAGGTCGCAGACCACTTTAGAATTGATGACAGTGGTCCAATTCGGTGGGAACTAAATTGGTGGAGAACCTCACAAGGCGTTGGAACTCAGCTTAGTATGCAAACACAGAACGGTCGCCTTGCTGTAGCTTTAGGAACATGTCCCATAAGTTGTGTTTGGTAGACAAGGGAATGTATCGGGCTTGGAACGCTTCGATAAACTTGTCCCATGTGATATCTTCCAGCTCTATATCGACGAATAGGGTTCTACGTGTGGTATCTGTAACAACCCTAGGTTGTTACCCTAGCTAAAACTAGATTAGTTATGCTAAACTAAGATTTGATTTTGATTCCATTAGATTTAATGGGTCATTTAAACCTAAACCTAGAAGTTTGAAATCAATTGGAGCAAAATTGGAGAATTTGGTATTTTTGGCTATTTTTAAGCCCTAAAAAATACCTAAATTATTTTGATCTCCAAATTGAAATCTAATTTCATTTTTGAACTCCTCATACCCAAATTAGCTAAGGGTAAATTTTTGGGAATTTTTGGAGTTCATTTGGTCCTAAATTGAATTTAGATAATTTAAGATAATTATAAATTATTTAATTGGATTTATTTAAATTAATTTTAATTAAATTAAATCCTGGGATTCACTGTCGGAACTGCGGTAGATCCGCTGCGGGGTCCCGACAGCGGCGCATGGCTTTGCGCCCATAGGATCGCTAGCACGCATCTCAGTGTGTTTCGATCCAACGGCTCGCGCCTTCGGCCAGATCCAGTAGATCTCGACCGTTCCGCAGTTCTGAGATCTGATCTGACGACGCTTAATCCATCTGCCCTAAATAAGCCGATCACCCATTCGATCCACAAATTGGATCCGACGGTCGATCTGATTCCCGCGATCCGTCGTTATTGGTCTGATGATCAGGACCGTCCATCACCAACGGCTTCGCAGATCAGATGGCTGCCGAGCGCCCCGCCCTATTCATTGTCGTCCCGAGAAGATCCCCGACTCGACAGAAGGGAATTCACCGTACCTGCCACATAGACTTTGTCTGCCACTCCTCTGCCAGGTCACCTAAGCCGTTAGGAACCTCCCATTTTTGGCCGAGCCACCTTCACAGCCGGGAGGCCATGTCAGCATCCCCATGGAGGCGAGCTGTGGAAACAGCTAGGCCGAGCCTGTGCCTCGGTCCCTGGCCTTGACAGCCACCCTTAGGCCTCCCTGAGCCTATAAGTACCTCTCTAGATCGCACAGTGAGCTCCTTTGCTCATTATGAAGCTCTCCTTCCCCTCTGCTCTCTGTTCCCAACGCTCCCAGATCCCCTGGCAATTCGACCTGCTGCTTCAGCTGATAGTGGGTGTGCGTCTGACGTTCAGACCCCCAAATTGTTCCCACGATCACTAAGAGTCCTAGAGCGGTCTGCATTGTCTTCGTCACAGCAAGCTGAGGCACAGCCTTTTCTTCCCTCTTCTTTATCGAGCTGGATTCAGCTCGATTCGCTTCTTCGCAAACCTTAGGTGCTGAGTAGGATCTTACCTTAGCTCCTCAGTGAGCAATCAACTCGAAAGATGTGGCCTGGCAGTGACCCAGACGATGAATTCATCGTTTGTGTGCACCACCAGACGAGATCCCTGGTTCGCCTAAATTGGCGTTCCAGCTGAAATTGATTGTCCATTTGGCCCTAAGCACGTTTGGACAATGATTGTGAGCTGGTATCAGGGGTTGAGCCCGACCAGTTCGATCGATTCGACTGGAATCGACTGAACCAATCATAGGTTGAAACGGCTAAAAATGCCTAGTAGCACCCCAATGATTCAAACCACCCCAGAGCTCCTCGTTACGCCCTATCGCTTCCTCATCGATCCCTGAACGTGTAGGGATCGAGATCGTGGTGACTCGTGGACTATGTGAGGAGAATTATCTCCTCACAAGTGCGCCAGCGGGAGGATTTCAGCCGAGTAGGCATCCAGCGATCCAGAGCTTCCCAGTTAGGGCTTCAGGGTTTAATCGATGTGTCTTTGGTCAAGGAACGCGTAGCCATCGAGATCGGGGCCTGGCGTGGTCTGTGCGCGGTGAATTTTGCGGCGGAAGCTAACCCTTGGGCACTCAGCATCGGGCGTGAGCGTAAGGAGGAAGAAGAAGTTTTTGGGCCGGGCTGAGCCCCAGCCCGCGTCTTTTTAATTTGGACCGCGGTTATTATTAAATTTTTGAACGACATTTTTAATGGTTATGAATTAATTTAATTAAAACCTAGAGTTCTAATTTAAATAAAAATACATAATAAATTAATTAAATAACTTTAGTTATACAGATCCAAATGGTATTATCCAATATACCATTTGAATCAGAAAAATTCAAGGAATCTAAATATAAAATAAAAATCTTAGATCCAATGGTTGGATTAAAAATTAATTGCCAAACCTTCTCTTTTTTTAATTAAATAATATAAAATCATTTAGTTGTCCAATTTATGAGTTTAAGGGCTCTGATTGCTCCTTGTACCCTAAGGAATAATTCCAGACCCTTAAAATTAATTTTGGATGATTAATATTCTTAATCACTCCTTAATCACCCTAATCAAAGATTAGTGAGTTAAACCCTAATTAAGCCTCTATTTTGGGTGAGAATTGTTCCAAACCTCACCTTAAGTCCATTATAACATATGTGTAAGGTTGGATTGCCCTAAGTTGCCTTAATTTCACTAATTACCCTAAGTGGCTTAATTAAGTAATTAGTGCTAATTAATATTGTTTAGGTCATCAAAAACTAAGTTAAAGGTGTTTCCCCCTTCATTAAATAATATGAAACACATTAAAATAGATTAGAACAAATTTAGGTAGTTAAATCCTAAAATCCCAATTTTAGCCTTAAGAGGGGCATTTTGGTCATTTTGACCAAAATGTGATTTAGTGTTCTTCAAAGATTGAGAATTTTAGTAAACCACTATAAAATAGATTGGAAATGTTCTCTGAAGTCCTAGAACAAGGATAGTGTTAATGTGATCCTTGATCCATGAAATCTTCATTTAGTCCTTAATAAAGGTACTTAAATCTTAAGCATTCCTTATGAAGATCATTTGACCTTAAACTTACTAAATTTAATAATTGAAATAACCAATTATATCATTAATAAGTTCAGTTAAGATAACTTAAGAATTAGGTGTTAAAGAAAACAAATTGGAAGGGTCTAAGTGAAATTGTTAGCCCAAGATCTAAAGTGATCAAAACTCAGACCCTTAGATCTTAAATAACCTAAGAAGGTCAAAATGGGTTTAATGTTAATCTAATACTTAGAATTGTCAATTTTAACTTTAATAAGCTCCTTATAGGGGAATTAAATTCTAAAGAAAATCACAAATGGAAACTCTTAAGTCAAAACTCTAATTAGAAGTCTAAAATGATCAAACTCAGATCTTTAGATCTTAAGATCTTAGACTTAGATTTTCAATTTGAATCAAACCACCTTCAATTGGAAGTCCTTAATGATTGATTGTCTAATCTTTTGAAACCTTCCATGGGGGTGTAGGGTGATTCAATCAATAAGATAATGAAATTATCTTAAAGATTGAATATAGATCTTAAATTCTCAAGTTCTTAATTGATTCTTTTATCTTATAATCAGTAGAATAGCCTTTCACTAAGATTTAGTTCCTGAATCTTTCAACTTATAGGATTCCTTACCTTTGGGATTAAGTGAGAAACCTAGATCCTATTTTAATATCACCTTGGATTTGGAATTTGAACTCAACATAGGGTTTAAGTTCTAAATTCTTAAAGCTTGATTCATTTAATCAAGATTTGGGTAAGAGAGTAAAATATTCATAAAATTAGGTCATTAATTTGCTTACTTAAACTATATAGTCGTCACATGATTTTGGATTAGAACTTGTTAAGTTCTAATATTTAACTTTAAGGACGTAAATTTGAGATTCTACTCGATAGCTGGATATCGGAGATCCTAAGCTTGTACCTTCTCAGAGTTGTTAGATTTGATAATTAGATAACAACAGATATCACATAAGTCTAGATTGAGTCTCTTTCTTACTTTAACTAGATTGCTTTGCATACCTTGGATTTTGAGCTTTAGCCCTTGAGCATGATAGGAAAAACTTAGGATGATGCATCCTAAGCTAGTATTGAAATTGCATATCATTCAGTTTTGTTTTGTGTGCAGTTAGTAGAATATGTCCTAGCTTAGTCTTCCTCTTCAGTAGTAGTATTGTATAGACTGGACCCAGACCTAGCATATTTGGATGGCTAGGCTGGGGATTGATTGATTTATATTGGAGGCCCTGTATGGCCTATTGGCTGGTATGGCAGTACTAGGACTTAGGCTTATTACTACTTTAGCTGTATTGTATTGTTTTTTTTTTCTGGTTTGCTTTGCCACATGCTTTAGTGGCCTTATATTCAGTATTTGTTCGCTTTGCCACATGTCTTAGTGGCTTTATATATTATATATTGCTTTGCTTTTGCCACATGTCTCAGTGGCCTTTCTTTTCATCTTAATCTGCATGTTGTATGTATACTTTCATGGCTTAGATATATGTATGAATGGCATGTTTAGGATGCTAGAATTTTATCATATTCAGTACTTGTGTTCTTTTATACTCATCATGTTTTACCTTGATCATAATCATGTTAGGTACATGTTTATTCAGTAGCTGTTGTTATTTTGCTTTTAGCATTACCTTGCTTATTTAGTGTTTTGTATATCACTTCACATACATGTTGCATGCTATAAATAGATAGTTTATAGTAATCCATTTCTTTCATAGCTTGTTGCCCCTTTACTGCTTGCATGTGTAGTTAAATTAAATGTGATATCCTTTAATATTCAATTCATTTAAATAGCCTAAAATGTACTTGGATAATTGTCTAACTGTAACCTTTTTATTTTGTTGGCTGGGGCCCTGGCATTTGTGATACCGACAAATGTCAGATTCAGACGTGTTCGTGGGTAGTGTCGCAGAGGAGGCAGAGAGACTTCTATTGAAGGTAGGGAATCTTAGGCAAGGGAAATTGTATAACAGTCCATTTGCGGATTGCACATGGTGCTGGTATGAGTAGTACGGTGTAGGGGCTACTTCAGACATAGCATAATTTTGGTTTATCTGGGTTACCAGTAATCGTTCCATCTTCTCAGCCTATTTGGCCAAAGGGTCTGTGATTTGCTTGGCTTGCTTTTAATGGGATTCCACTTGCTTTTGGTGGGACTCCACCATCAACTTGACTGCTTTTAGCTGTACATTAACTTCAAAAGAGGAGCTGCCAAATGCAGCCGGTGAAGGGCTTTGTCCATGATTTATTATTTCTTGCAAGAGCCTAAATTTTAAAGACAAAGCATTCTCAAAAAACCAGAAAGTAGGGGATTTACAACATCTTATTTCTTTTATTAATCAGAATTAAAATAAGAGTACATCATACATAAGATAGGGAGAAACAATAAACAAAAACATATGGCCTATCCTATATATTCCTCGGTGAAGGCCTAGTAGAAGTTGGCATAAGTGATCTCCCGGCGTAGGCGAGCAAATCGATGCTTGAAAACCCATACCTTGTGAGCCCACCACTCCTCAACGTAGTTCTGGAGTAGTATGTCAGCAATGTCAAGTCAGATATAATCTGAATATCCCAGATTGTTGAACATTTTGGTTACCCGATGTAACTATTCCCTAGCTAAGATGGGGAAATCTAATCCCCAGTAGAAGGTGTGCTCCAGCATCATCTCTAACACTCTAGCTCCTGTTGGGGATACACGCTGACTTCTCTCCCGTATCGCTTTGCCAGATATACATCGAACTCCCACCTTTCTTCAAAGCGGGTGAAGTAGTCGAACATAGATATATTTGACTAATACTATCCCTAGATATCCAAATCGAGTGATCATTTTGTTAGGTTGAGCATTTTATCTTACTTGTAGAAGTATTTTCATTTTCATACTCTTATTATTCTAAGCTAATGATTATGGTGCCTTGGATATAACTCTAGTATTCAATTAGTGACTGATAGGCAGAAGAGCGATCCATTAGGTATAATGGAATGCAAATTCCAATATGACATCTTATGAAATTCTCTGATACCAACTGTGGCTCCCTGCCCCCTAACTCATAGTATTAGGCTTAAGGGGTGGTGTGCCACTCTAGCAAATCCCTCACTTATCATTAGATTAGGTAAGATCCATAATCCACTAATAAGGGAAGGATGTGCACAGAGTGAATATAAACTATTAGTCACTATAGCAATACAAGTACAGAGTGCAGAAGCTTAAAAATTAAACATCACATCTATTTCACCATACATAAAATGAGATAAAAATGAAACATAACTCAAAAAATTATAATGCAGGAAAGTAAACACAGTCACAAGGGTACTTGTATTATTACCAAAATTTACTTAAAGTTATAAATGAAGTAAGGCAACTCTCATCCTCATAATGAAAATAAAAGAGCTAGAGATCTTCTACTCTGCCTTGAAGTGGCTCCTCCTGACATGACTCCTCAACAAGAATTGGATCTTCAAACTACTGAAGATCTAGCATTATCGGTTTCACAATGCTAGGGCCCCAACCAATAAAAGAAAAATTTTATTGGACAATTGTCTAAGTACATTTTAGGCTAAAAATTTGTTATGTATTTATTAATATCACCATTTTACTTATCAAACCAAAATAACTATCTAGCATAGGAGCAGTAAGCATACAAGAATAGGATAAGCTATAAATAAAATATTTATAACTAAGTAGGAATTGAGGCAAAAGCACACCTTAAGTAAATTTAGTAAGGAATAGGCATACATATATAATACGGTAAGTAAAAGTACTAAAAGGGAAGTCTAATCTTAAACATGCTAATGATCACATGAGATATGTTAATTTAAAATAGTAATTTGAAAGTGGTACCAATAGTAAGCAGTAAAATCTAGCATCCTATAAATATATATACAAGTGAGCAGGTAAGAAAAGAAATATAGCTGACTGAAATAATATGCATCCATAACGCACTAAACAGTAAACTAAAACTAAAATAAGTATGTATAACTTCCATATCAGAAAGAATTGACCAATCTGACCCAATATAATTTCCAAAGCCTTTTTGAGCTAGGGCAGATAGAAACTCCTATAGCCTTTCTAGGTTAGGGTAGACAGAACAAAACAGTAAAACTGAAGAGGCAGTAAATACAAATACAGAATCTCTTAGTTATTTTACTTTTGTTTCCATGGACACGTCCAGAAATAGATGATGAGTCAAGCACATCTACAAAATTAAATGAGTTCTAAGCTTAACACACACTCCTCAATGAGTAATATTAAGCATCCTTATTTCTCCTTACCCCTGCCGAGTAGGGTAAAATGCGCCATATCAACCACTAAATGAACCCAATGCAAATGTTATCCTAATATTCTATGTTTTTATTTTCATGCAACAATGTTTTCTTATATGACATGTCCAAGAAAAATAAGCACAAAGTTCAAGGAATACGTAGCATAAAATTAAGTAGTAAGCAAGGGACTCTACTAAAACATGGTGATATCATTTGTTGTCTAATTAAGCCATTCTATCTATTTTAAGTTTCACAAGTTCAGGATCTCCATTTCCTACTATCGAGTGTAACTTAGAAGTACGGCCTTATAAGTTGAAAGGATTAGAATTGATCAGGTTCTAATCTAATTCAATCAAGTACGACTATAAGTTAAGTAATAAATCACAATATCCTAATTTGATGAATTTAGATGTATTTAACAAAGATCTGATCAAGATCTCATAAGCTATAGATTATGGATTAAACACCACAAACTTGGGCTTAATCACATAATTTAAAGGTATAGTCTAAGGAATAGTGAACTATAAATTAGGCAAATCCTATTTAAGCAAAATCAAGCTCAATAGGATGATTCTCATATCCTGAATCTAAGGTTGAAAGACAAAATAATTAAAATTATGCTATAATATCTAGAAACTAATAAAACTAAGCATTCATTCATTGAATAATCCATTTATCCAATAAATAAAATCTAACTTATGATCTAGTCCTAGTCTTAGGAATGCTCCAAATGTGAAGTGTAAAATCTTAAGGAAAGAGTTAAAGAAATTTTAGGGAATTTAACTAAGTTGATTTAAGAACTAATTTTTATTCACTTAAATGATTATATTATAGTTATAATATTGATTTTAATGATTTAAAAGGATAAATGAAGGCTTAAGAGCACTTAACCTAAATTTTGGGCAAAATGATCATTTTGCCCCTACTTCAAGTCCAAAAAGCTACTTTTGGATTTAGGGTTTCAAATTAAAATTTCTTACTGCCAAATGATTTCTTATTATCTAACATGAAGATAGACAGTAAGTACACTCAATTTGGATAAGAAACAGATTCTATAGGTCTAAACTAAATATTTTGACTAAAGGGGCAATTTAGTAATTTACATCTAATGGAATATAAATTTTTATGCTGTTTACTATTAGTTGCTAATTTAGGATTCCATAGAGTCCAAGAATACTAAATTATGAGGTTAAATGGCTAAGTTATAGATGTTCTAAGATTCAGGGGCAATTTGGTAATTTTCTAAGGATCAAAGGGGGTAAAAACTGAACTTTTCCATTTGAAGTCCAAATTCAATAGATTTAGTATCTATAGCTTTCCTATAATACATTGAGTACTTTAATTGGGAGTAGACCCAATTTAGACATTAATTGGTCAAGTTATGGCCTAACTAGGGTTAGGGGTAGTTTGGTAATTTCTAATTTTCTAGGGTTCAGAACCTAAAGATTACTATTGGCACTAAAATTCTAAGCTGGCTATCACTTTAAATTTATTGATTTGGAGTTGAATTGACCAAGTTATGGTAAATTAAAAACCACTGGCATTTTGGTTATTTTGGGTGAGAGTCCTAAATGTCACTTTATAATCTAAGCTCCAAATAAGAAAACTAATACTATCACAATGATGGGGCTATTCTCCTGATCACTTTAAGACCTATAGTGCATATATTTGGATAACTAAGTAAAGTATTATGGGGGTGTGTTTAGGTCCTAAAATGGCACTAGGTTAAATACTCCTCGATCTAATTTTTGAATTACGCCATTTGATTCATTTTATTTTTCAGAGTAAAATGAGACCTATATTTGACATGTTTGGATTAATATTTTTTTAAATTTACAAGGCTTTCAAGTTTTATCTAATTTAATTTAATTTTATTTGATTTACTATTCAAATATATAGATTAAATAAATTTGTTATTCTAATTATTTAAATTAGTTCACTATTTTTAATAATTAAAGAAAAATGTTAATTAACTTACTTAACTATTATTAATTGCTGTTATTTAATTTAATTGATAATTATTAATTAACTAATTAAATAATTCCACTGTTTAATTAAATCTATTTATATAAATTAATGTAAATTAATTTTGATTATATTCAACATATTTAATTCACTATTTATAACTAACTAAATTAATTAATCAAAAATTAATTATATTAATTAATTATCTTAACCTAATTAATATAACAGAGATTATATATACTATATATATATTATATACTAATTATAATTAACTAAATAATTTAATTATATCTAATTAATTGAATTATTTTATTCTAACAAATTAATTAAGTTAATTAGCTAACTAATCTAAGTTAATTTAATTAATCAATCTCAATTACTTTATTAACTATTAATCTACTGATAACAGTGATTAACTTTAATTAACTAACTATATATAATACTAACTTAATTAACAAAAACTATAAACTTTATAAAATATAGTTATATAATTAATATAATCATTCCTTTGTAGTTATTAATGGCGGCAGAACCCGCCACTTACACGCAGCGAGGCCTGAGCGGCCGAAGCTTGCAGGCGGGCCCCTCGGGCGCGTCAGCCGACGCGTGCTCGATAGCTGGGACGTGGTCCTCGCCCCCCGGGCGCCGTGCCCACACGCGACCAGCGCGTGCGACCGCAGGTTGGACCCAGGCCTGACCTGGCCCTGAGATTTTGTTTTCCTCCCGCATGATCGCAGCTAGGGCACGCCTAATAGCGACCTTCCCGGCGGCGTCGACGCTCGACCCGCATGTCGCTAGGTAGATTCCGACCTCCTCTTCCTAGCTAGGGTCGGGATGAAGGTGGGGGGTGCATTATATGACAGTATCGGGAGTTAGAAGTACCTCAGGTTCAACGGCTGCGAGGCTTTGGTTCAGCGAAGATAGATCCGAACTCACTCGAGGCCAATCCAAGCAAATGGTGGGACCCTATTCTCAGTCGGACCCTTATAGGAACTTGGGCGGATTTGCGAAGTGCGGGAAGGCTTTGGTAGGGCAGCGACAACGGCGGTGTGCCGCGTGGCTTACGGGTGGTATGGGCGACGGGGACAACGAAGGTGGAGCTGTCTGATCCCTAATCAGACGGTCCCGATCGATCCGTCAGATCTGATGGGGGTTCTAACGACGAATGATATAAGAGGCGGACGGTGTTACGAAGTTAACGACCGAGGAATTAAATAATAATTTAATTTTAAATAATCAAATTAATGAATTAATTTAAAATTCTAATTATTATAATTAATTATAATCAATTAATTAGCTCCCAAATATTCTCAAACACTCACCCCTAGCTACTTGAGGGGTGAGAAATGCAATGATGAGGTCAGATTTTTGATTCGACAAGTATTTTAATATCATAATTTTCGGGATATTTAAATATTATTAAAATATTTGACAAAATTTTGATAACTTCTGATTGACATAAAAACATCACTCATAGCTAATTTGGGGGCAATGAGCAATGGTGAAGTTCGATTTTTGATTTGAGGTCAATTTAGATAGGTCAATTTCTAGAGTTTCTGGATTTTTCCAAAATCAGGATTTGATCCATTCGACTCCTGATTTGTATTAGGTTTTGGTGGAAGACTCCTAATGACCTAATTAGCACTTTAGATTGAGATGAGAACTTAGATTATCTCTGATCAAATTGGGTAATAACTTGGGTTGTTACATAGATTGACCCCAAAATTTCAAGATTAGATTCTAATGACTAAGTAAAACCAATTAAATTAAAATTTGAGGTTAGTTAAGCTTAGATTAGATAGGATAACAACCTAGCATTGTTACATTATTTATTTCATTATTAAAGAAAATCTTCTTTATTATTTTACACAATTATTAATAAACTATGTCAATATGTCATATATTTCTTATAATATTTATGCAATAATGAGCATATTATTTAGCGTATGAAATTTATATAGCATTTAATGTCAGCCAAAAAGTTACTAAAACCACAAGTAGTTAAATAAATCACACCAAAACATTTACATTATGATAAATGATGATAATTTTATTCATTAAATAATCATTTTAATAATAACATTTTCTAGCTAGCTTAATAAAAGTAACAACTCATCTACTTCTTTTTCCTTCATAGAATTTTTTGGTGTAATTATCATTTAACAATTTTTCATAATGAAGTTGAATAAATCCTTTCTTCAAAAGATGGAGATAGTTGCATTCAAATATTGAATTCCATGTTAAAATTTTAAGATATCTCATATAACTAATACAAAGTCTCCATAAGCATTAATTAATAAATCATTTGAACTCCAAAGTTTCAACTTATTTCACATTTATTAATATCTAAACTAGTAAATTTGGATGATCATACAAGTACATAGAACATATCAATTAATTATAACAGACTTAGAGAAATAATCCTTAGAGTTTCATGGGTCACCATCCTCAGTTATACCTTTTAGTTGATCTCCTCATCTTTCTCACCTAGTGTTTAGATTTTACCTTGAAATATGGTCTCATAGAAGTTCAACCTATTGGTGGTTCAAGATGAAAATCACTCCCTTTCATTTTCTCTTTTCTCCCCCACTTTCAAATATCATTTCATTCTCCTATGAGGAGATTTCTCAAGGAGTGCAACAATGGAATCATTGCATTGTTGTCTTTTCTCTTAGAAAAAAATATTCTTACAAATATCTTTTTGAGGTTATGTCCAAATAGAGGAGACTCACAGGTTCACTATCTATTGACATTTTATTTTGGGCTATTATTTAATTAAACTTTACCATTATGAAGAAGGCAATCTTATTTTACATAGTGGCACATGATTTTTTTTAACTATTCATTTTTAGTGAACCCATGGATAAATGATTTCCTTTTATTTATCTTGGATTTCTCCTCTCTTTCTACAAGCTACAATTTCTAGATCTTCTATTATGGTTATAGATAAGCTCTAGTATCTCCAACATAGCTAGCACTAGCGGTGAATGACAAGCCACACATTTACAGTAAAATCAACACATTTTCTTGTATTATTTAGTAATACAATAGACTATTTTTAATCAATTTTTGGTATGCTTTGTTTTCTTTTTTATTCTATAGCAATACAAAGCATTCCAATTATTTCCACCACAAAATCCATTAAAGAGAGCAATTAGGCACTCAAGCGCGCATGAGCACCTCAATTCATGCACCTGAGCAGCTAAACTGAAGACGTGCGCTCTGACGTGCCCGAGCGTCGAAGTGGCAGAGACATGCGTGCTCGGGCATGCCTCGAGCGCCAAAGTGACAGAGACTTGTGTGCTTAAGAGTGTAGTGCCCCATCCCATCACTGCGCACAAAGGAGTTAATAATTGGTGGTGGAACGGTGCGCTACTCGGGAAGGACGACTGAACTTTCCCGAATAATCCCACTGAAACAAAAGTGGTTGGACTAATCTTTAAGATAAGCATAAAACCGTATCTTAAGTATTAGATAATATAGTATCTACATTAGATTATGAGTGGAATATGAGGAATCCAATATATATAACTATAACAAAATTTTCAGTATGCTGGTTACATCACAATACTAAGTATAAGTAGTAGTAAATAAAGAGTGCGGAAGCTAAAGCACATATCCAGATCATTCTTCACAAAAGATAGTAAATCATTCATCTCAGAAAATAAAATAAAATATCATCCAGATTTATGAAAAACACTTTAGTTGAATGAAAATATAATAAAAAGTCAAGTGACTGAACTGAAGCCAAGCTAATTAAAAAGTAAATGTTGATGTAGAGTCCTCAAGTGCTCCACGAACTCCTTCTGGATTTCCTATGATGCCTCCTGAACTAGCTTCACAGGCTGCTCTAGATTTAGCAAATTGCAGGATCCTAAAAGTACAACGTGTTAGATAATGAGTCTAACACATAAAAAATCACTCTAAATAATTATAATTATATAAGGTTTAATATTTTAGCAATATAAATAAACTGTAGAAATGCATTAAAATAGTTGAAAAGTGTGAAACTGTACAAAACTAAAAATAAGGTAAAACGATAGCTTAAAGACTAAGTACTGAAAATAGAAAATAGTAAAGAAGCTAAAAGTAAATAAAAGCTGAAATAAGACTGTATTGTATGTCACTAAATATGCATTTGATTATGCTACTTATTTATAATATTATTATGCATTTGGTGCCTCATGCACTCCAAAGAATCCTAATATCCATGATGTATACTGCATCCTGTAAGTCCTACAAATATTGATGCTTACTGCATCCCATATTTCACAATGATTTTATGCATATGCTTATGCAATTATGCCAATGATTTTAATTCAACATGATTCATAAAATCATTGAAAAATATAAATCTATTTCAAGAAAATAATCATTTAACACAATACTTAATTCTCATAATCATTCTAACAAGCATACATGCTTGTATCTGCTGAATTTAAAATCTATCACAATTCTAATCAAATATTCCTAAATTATCACATGTGTATAGTACATGTACATATGAATTTAGTATTTAATAAGGTAAACTTGAACTTCTTAGTTTGTTTAACTGCACTTATCAATGCGCACAAAGATAAGGGGACGAAACCCTTTTACAGTTTATTCTCTCAAACTAAGATATTCAATACCCTAATTGATACATTACCTTACGTTTTAAGAAAGGTAACATAAATCACTTAGTTTGTTTAACTGCACTTATCAATGCGCACAAAGATAAGGGGACGAAACCCTTTAACAGTTTATTCTTTGAAACTAAGAGGTTTAATACCCTAATTTAACATACTATAAAAGGGAGGATGTTTGTCCTAAACTGAACTGCACTTATCGATGCGCACAAGAATAAGAAGACAAAACTCTTTTGCAATCTTATTTAGTACAAATCAACCAATTTTATGTCATACTGAATTGAATCAGTCATATAGACATGCACTAAAATCTTCATATGATAATACTAATATTATCATTTCTAAACTGAATAATTAAAAATCTACAAAATATCAGACTAAATGAATTCACACTCCATTATGGTGAATCCTGCACAAGGGTTTCATGAGTGTGACATAAAAGTCAGTCAATTTAGGATACTACCATAAGAAAATAATCTCATTATAGAGTCTTTAGGTTATTCTACCACAAGGATCAAAGATCAAAATCTAAGAATCTTAAGGGTTCATTTAAGCTTCTACCTAAAAATCAGATAATAAGCTTTTCCTACTTCAACAGTTCATCTATTTTAACATCTTAAAATTGATTATACTAAACCCTTAACACTTCAATCATAAAGTTATAAGCACGAAAGTATACAATAATCTAAGCTAAAATGATTATATTAGACATACAAGCCTTATTACATTGAGTTTGATTATGCAAATCAGATGAGCAAAACCCATCTGATCTAAACCTATACTATAATTATGGGGTATAATCACATAATTTATTAGGAATTGATCACTTACAGATCATTATCATGTTACAATTTAATTTATGCTAATAGTCTTTCTTAAGAGAAAATCAAAGATCTAAGGATTAGATTTAGATGATCGATCATGTGGGTTTGTTATAAAACAAAATCATTCTAATTTAATGGTTTAAGATCAACTGGCGAATCAACAATCATTATTGGAGTTATGCAAGTTCTTAGCGTCAAATGAAGTGCCTTATCTATTGATCAAGATTTGAGTTTTAATCTAACTAGGATAGGATTTAACTACCAACTTGACCAAATTAAGATTGATTATATAATTTTTAATCAATTTAAAAATTGACAAGCTTATTATCTATTATTGATGTCCAATTCCAAGTAAATTCAATTATTGATTTAATTAAGCACTCCTTTAAGTTTCTTTAAGGCTTAATTGTTGATTAATGTCAAATTAATTAATCTAGTGTCAAAAATAATGTATAAGGTTTCTAACATGCATCCTACTATTATTGAAGTATAGAAACATCACATTGATTAAAATAGTAAGTAATTAAGACCAAACATTACACTAATTAGCAATTAACACAAAATATTCAAGTGAATCCTTTAGAGCATGCCATTTAGATAAGATGTGGATTTCATATTGAAAGTCACCTCTAAATTTACACAATGCGTAATTTCATTATAACCAGTTTTAGTTTTGGCATATTTTAGCATTATTAGGGTTCCAGAGTTATCCAATTTTGAAAAATATCACATTTGGGCAAAACTGGATAGTTTTGAACAGTTCTGCGTTGTAGCACCTCTTGGCCGAGAGTCAGGTGCTACGGCATGCTACGATGCTAGCCAACTAGAGACTTGGGTGCTATAGCGCTTTTAGGTATTGCTACTCACTACAATGCTAGATCTCCAGAGATGTGGACGCTGCGGCGCGCTACGGTGCCATATTTCCCAAGACTCGGGCGGTATGGCATGCTGCAGTGCTTTCTAATGCTCCGGTGCTAGAATTCCAGAGACGCGAGTGTTGCGGTACGCTCCCTGGCCAAGTGCGAGGTGCTACGGCGCTCTGTAGCGCTTAACGATGATTTTTCCTGGGTGAAAAATAGAGCGTGTCCCTTTTCGCACTCAAATACTCCTGATTTATGACACCTCAAGTGCAGTGCCATATACCGATGGAAAGGTCTTTCCAATACCTTTCCATTAATACCAAAATTAGCACAAAAAGAGAATTCTAATACCAAAAGAAATGGCACATTAGCTACCTATGCAGAGATTTCTTTGTTGGAAAATTTGAGCACAAAGAACTTGCAGCATACAATATCTGTGGAAGCGATTTGATAGATTGTGCTCTCTTCAATTTAGGATCAGAGTTGCATTGAAAGTTATTGTAACAGCCCAATTTGTTATGTTATCCAATTAGGACTAATCCAAGTCATGATTTACTTTTTAGCATACTAATTGAGTCATCAGGAGTTTGCCACCTAGACCTAGTTCAAATCAAGGGTCAAATAGATCAAACCCTAATTTTGGGAAATTCAGGAACCTTGGAAATTGTCCTAATTATTCTAACCTCATAACTAACAATCAGACTTTGCTATTGCACTCGTTGCCCCCAAATTAACTAGGGGTGATATTTTGGAGGCTATTGGAAGTCGTCAAAATTTTATCAACATTTTAATAATATTTAAATAAGGGAAAATTTAGATATTTAATTTGTCCTCAAATCAAAATCTACTTTCGCCATTGTAATCATCACCCTCAAATTAACTTAGGGTGATGTTTTGGACGCATTTGGAAGTCGTCGGATTTTATCGAATATTTTAATGTAGTTAAATACCCCAAAAAATAGGAAAATTAAATACTCGTCGGAATCAAAATCTGACTTCGTCGTTGAATTCCTCACCCCCAAATTAGCTAAGGGTGAAGTTTTGAGATTTTTCGGAGATCATTTATAAAACATGATTTTAGAGATTATTTAGTTTAATTATTTAAAATCCATTTTTAAGTTTTCCCTTCTTTTTTTGTCCTCCTTCCCTGGCTAGGACCCACAACCATCTCATCCCTTTGGCAATTCTTAGCTACCTTTCCCTTTAGCCCACTGCCATGCTCAGCCTCCCCTCTCTTCTCCACCTCCTACCATCCCCTTATCTCCACAACTGAGATGGGACAACTCAGGCCCATCCCATCTAATAGCAAGCTCCCTTTCTCATTAAAAGAACCTCCATTCAGCTTCATTCCTCATTTTTCCTACTGAAGGAACTCAAGCTCTCCCCCGCCCCCCCCCTCCCTCATTCTCCATTTTTGCTGTGCTAGCTATTGAAGATAAGATCTCCAGGCTCTCAAGCTTTCAGGTTCTCAAGGATCACTAGAAGGATCTTCCATTTGCGAGTCAAAGGTACCCCTCCTTTCCCCCATTGGTTAATCCAATGGCTATTCAATTTTGTTCTTATGCTTATTTGCATATCTAAGAATCTGTTGTACTTTAGTTGCATATCTATGAATCTATATTTAAGATGTAGAAGCTCATTAAAATCTGCAAATGATAGGGAAGGATATGTAATTTTGCAAATATGAATATTTGAACACCTAGTCCCTTAACTCCACTGTTTGCATTGATAACATAATTGCTTAGTACCAATCTGGGAATCAATGGAAAGGTCTTGGAAATAGCTTTCTATTGGTATATGGCACCGCACGTGTAGTGCTCTAGGTTGAGAGTATTGGAGCCCGAAAGATGACTCTTTGAAGTTTTCGTACAGGCGAAATCACCGTCGGGCGCTGCAGCGCACCGCAGTGCCAGAACTTTGAAACCGGGTCCATTGTAGTGGGCCAAAGCACGCTGCAATGCCCGAGCTTTGAGTTGAATCTGCCATAATCTGCTGGAGCGTGCCACAACGCCAAAATCCGCTGCAGTGCGCCACAATGTCGAAATCTGCTGCAGCGTGCCGTCGCGCCCAGGACTATTCGGAATTGCCCAGATATGTTTGGAATGGCCAAAACTTCATATTTTTTGCATTTTAAGGACCCTAGGACCTGTGTGGGGCCGAATTATATCAAATTAAGCACTATAAAATGGTATGTGATTTTTAAATATGGAAAAGATTGGGTTTTGACCATTTTCAAGAAAATAGAACCCTAATATTGAAATGACCATAACTTGATCATTTGGACTCCAAATTAATAAATTCAAGATGCTAAATAGATTAGAAATTCGGTGCCAACAGTAAACTAAAATAAAATTTGTGTTTTAATCACTAGAAACCCTAGGTTGACCAAAATACCCATAACCCTAATTAGGCTATAACTTGGCTAAATGTGTCCAATTTGGGTCTACACACAATTAACTATAGCCACAGAGTTTGCTGAATTTGGATCTCAAATAAAAAAGTTAGGTTTTTTGACTCCTCTTGAACCTAGAAATTACACATTTACCCTTAAACTTAGAACACTCATAACTAATCCAATAGACCTCAAAAGTTAGTGTTCTTAGACTTTATATAATCCTTAAATAGCAAGCAATAATAAACTGCACAAATTTTAGATTCCATCGTGAGAAAACTACTAAATCGCCCTTTGGGTCAGATTCCTTAGTTTGGACTTATAGGACCCATTTCTTATCCAAATTTGGTGTACTTATTGTCTATCTTCATGTTAGATAGTAAGAAATCATTTGGCAATAAGAACATCCATTTTGGAGCCATAAATCAAAAAGTAGCTTTTTGGACTCTTAAGTAGGGGCAAAATAGTCATTTTGCTCAAAATTTAAGTTAAGTGTTCTTAACCCTTAAAATTTCTTTTAAATTATTAAAAATAGTTATAAAACTAATTTAGGATCAATTTAAGTCTTAAATCCGATAATTTGAATAATTTGTCAAACATCATAATTTAGGCTTGAAAAACTCTAAAGATATAATGCCTTAGTTAAAATTCATTCTTAATTTTCCTAATTAAATAAAAACAACAAATTAAGTTAAATTGAAATACATTCAATCAATTCTTAGAATCTCCTTAAGTCCTTTATTAGGAGCTTCTTAGGATCTACACTTCACTTTAGGATCTTTTCTTTAAGATTAGGAATATATACTAGGTTAGATTCTTTCATTAAACAAAGTGGGCTATTCAATGAATGGAACATTAGTTTTATTAATTTCTAGATTTTCATATTTTAATTATGATTATTTTATCTTTCAATTTTAAATTAAGATTAGAAGATTTATCCTATTAAACTTGATTACGCTTAATAGAATTTGCCTTAATCTTTAGTTCACTTTTAGACTTAAAAACTTTAGATCATGTAATTAACTCCAATTTCATGGTGTCTAATTCATAATACCTAGCTTTAGTGGTTCTTGATAAGATCTTAGATTAGAATGTCTAAATTTATCAATTAGGATGTGATAATTTATTATTTAACTTATAATCGATTCTGATTGAACCAAATTAAAACTTGATCAGTTCTAATTGATTTAACTTATAAGGCTATGCTTCTAAGATACACTCTATAGTAAGAATTTGAGATCCTAAACTTATGTAACTTTGAATACTTAGAATGGTTTAATAGATAACAATTGATGTAACATTGTGTAGTAGAGTCCCTTGCTCATTACTATTTTACTTGTGCTTTCTCGTTCCTTGTATTTTATGTTTGACTCCTTGAACATGTCATACAAGATAAAGTTGCATGAAATGAAAACATAGAATATTAGGATAATATTTGCATTGGGTTCAGTTACTTGTTGATCTGGTGTATTTTACCTTACTGGACAGGGATAAGGAGAAATAAGGAGTACTTGGCATTACTTATTGAGGAGTGTTGAGCTAAGTTTGATACACGTATAGTCTTGCAGAAGTGCTTGACTCCTCAGCTACTTCTGAAAATGTCCATAGAGATAAAGTAAATAACTAAGACATTGCTGTAATTGCGATTACTACCTCTTTAGTTCAATTTCAGTTATGTTATTCTAGCCTAGCCTCAGATGACACTAGGAATATTTTGTCGCCTTAGCCTCTGCATTGACGCTAAGAATCTCTTTGATATCAGCAGGTTAGATTAGCCCCCTTCTAATATTGCAGTGCTTACATACTTGTTCATCGTTTACTGTTCGTTGTTTCCTATATATCATCGCACTTGACTTTAGTCTACCTTGCTTTACTTGCTTACTTGTATATTATAGGATGTTTGACCTTTGTTATTTAATTATATGTACTACTGTTGGATTAATTTCTTATATATTAGTATAAGTCATATAATCATCAGCTTGTTTAGGATTATATTTTTATTTCAGTTCTTTTACTTACTGTATTATACACATATGCCTATCCTTGCTTAGGTTACTTAAGGTGTGCCTTTTTGCCTCAAATCTTGTTTAGTTATAAATGCTGTATTTATAACTTATCCTTCTCTTTGTATGCTTACTGCTCCTATGCTAATTAGAATTTTTGTTTTATTTAAGAAAAATGGTGACATTAATAACATATGAAATATATTCAGCCTAAAATGTACTTAGACAATTATCTAATAAGGTTTTTTTTTATTGGCTGAGGCCTTGGTATTGTGAAATAGACAATATCAGAATCTGATAGATTTGAGAAGCTTGGTTCTGAAGAGGAGCCTTATCCAATAGTGGAGCCATATCTTGAGGAGGGGCATCAGGAAAGAGTTGAAGCTATTTAGTCTTTTCTGCTTATTGTGTGGATGAGTGATTTCATTTCAGTTCATTTAAATTTAATTAATATTGTAATAATACAAGTACTATTTGACTGTGTTTTTCTTATTTACTATTTATTCTAAGTTGTATGTTGCATTTTCTCTATTTATTGTGGTAAATTGGATGTATGCTTACTTTACATTGCTTCTGCACTCTGATTATGTATTTTCTTAGTGACTAATTATATAGCATGTATGCATTGGCTTATCTCTTCCTTACTAGTGAAAAAGGGTTTACACATAATCCAATGTTAAGTGAGGGATTTTCCAAAATGACACACCACCCCTTAGCTTAATCTTACAGATTAAGGGGTGGGGCACCACAGTTAGTATCAGAGAATACCATAAGATTTTATAATGGAATTTGCATTCCTCTCCACCTAATGGATGTTTCTTCTAACAAGATAGTCCCTAAATAAAAACATTAGAGTTTACAACCAAGTTACTATAATATCCTGCTCAGAATAAAGAGGTATAAGAATGAAAAATACATATATAGGTAAGATAAAACTCTCAAGTATAAAGAACATAGACTAAAAAATAATAATAATAAGATATAACTGAACTAATTTAACTTGTAGAATCATTAGACACTCAAGGATGTCATTTTGGTGGTATTACCGGTGATTCGAGGCCATGAGGGAGTAGGTCTCCCAATTCCAACAGAGGTACAGAAGATATGTTGAAGGAGTTTCGGAGCAAAGAGTTCGAGTACTAGATCAAATGCTCCAACATGGCATCTTTAGAGGCTTCAACCTTCCTACTTTAGCCAAGGAGTGGCTGAAGTACATTACCTTCATATTTGAAGTAATTGATTGTCCAAACGATGTTCGACTCCCCATACTATCTCTCATCCTTCAGGTCCAGACCAAGGATTGATGGGATGTCACCTCATGGGCACTCACCCATAGGCGCGAAGGAATGTGGAGAGAGGCTACCTTCAAAGATTTCTGCCGTGCTTTCACTGCAGAGTACATTAGATAGATGTCTTAATGTTTCTCTTTCACAATCTCTATTGTATCTTTTAATTTTATATGTTCCAAGTTAAAATGGCTAATGCAAGAACTAATATGTTTTATTTCCTCATATTCTAAAAAGATGATATTTTCTTAATTCAGATTTAAAGAATGAATCCTCGACAAAGCTCTACCCTAGTTGAATATGGTAGCTCATCCTCTGAACTAAATGCACTGCTTGAAACAATAAAAATGATGGTATATTCCCATCACAAGCAAGCCGAACAAATAGCAGACTCTCAAGCCAAATAAGCTGAGAGGATGGAACGGCTACTGATAGCCCAAATGAATCAAAATTGCACTACCTCTGAAGTAGCCCCTGCACCATACTACTCCTTCCAACACCTTGTGCAGTATGTAGCTGGACTGTTACATAGATTTATTTGTCTAAGACCCCCTACCTTCAATGGGAGCCTTTCCACAATTGACACCTCCAGCTGGATTAAGATGGTGGAAAAGAACCTCACCAGTATTAAATTTCCAGATTCTGAGGTGTTCTCTGATACCAACTGTGGGGCCCCGTACTTTTCCACGACCACGCTAATATTGATATTAGCATAAATATGGGGAGTATGGTGCTCCAACTGTGACTGTAACAACCCTAGGTTGTTACTCTAGTTAAAACTAGATTAATTAAGCTAAATCAAGGTTTGATTTTAATTCTATTGGATTCAATGGGTCATTTAAACTTAAACCTAGAAATTTGAAATCAATCGGAGCTAAATTGGCAAATTTGGTATTTTTGGCTATTTTTAAGCCTTGAAAAATACCTAAATTATTTTGATCTCCAAATTAAAATCTGATTTCATTTTTAAATTCCTCATACCCTAATTAGTTAAGGGTGAATGTTTGGGAACTTTTGGAGCTCATTTGATCCTAAATTTAATTTGGGAAATTTTAGAATAATTAAGAATTAATAAATAGTTTTAATTAATTAAAAATTAAATTTTATTTAATTTTTATTTCTGTGGGATTTGCTGTCGGGTCCGGGGCAGATCCGCTGCGGGGTCCCGACAGCGGCGCACGCGTTTCGGCCACTTATTTCCTCTGCACGCATCTTAGCGCGCTAGATCCGACGACCCTCATACCGCGCGTTGTGATCTAATCCTACCCGCCTGATTGGCATCTCAGATTGGACGCCCGGGATTTAATCCGCGGTCTATTATTTAAAAATCTCCATCAAGCCGTCCGCACCCAATGACTTTACGGATTAGACGGCGGAGACGGGTCCAAGCACTGTGGATCATCGTCTCCACTCGCTCGTTTGCGCCTGGTCCCCCCCGACAGCGGGATCTCTCCCTGGCGCGTGGCAGTACGGTAAATTCACTGAATTTCCTCTCCTGCCCTCGGCGCGTCCGTTTGGCCGGCTGCCCTTTCCCCAATTGCCACTAGTCGTTGGCCCGAGTCGTTTCCTTCGGCCCGAGCCTTCTCCCCATTGCCGAGCCTTGGAAACCACCCCTAGAGCTCCCCTTGGCCTATAAAAACCTCCAAAAGATCACAGTGAGCCCATTTGCTCACCGTGAACCCTCAATTTCCCCAATTGAAGCCTCTGGAGCTCCCGTCTTCCTCGGTGAATCCCGGCAGTTCCCGAAGTGCGAACCGCTAATAGAGGGCTAGTCTAGTGTTCAGACTCCCTGGAAAGCTTCGTCTGACCTACAAGAAGCTTAGGAGCGTCTCAATTTCTCTCGGCTTAGCCTACAACCCCGACTTGAGGTACAGCTTTCTTCCATTAATATTTCCTTAAGCTCCTTTCCATTTCTGTCAATCGAATGAGCCGTGATTGTCGCCTAAGCAACCTTAGCCACCTAGGAAGCCAATGGGATTGTCGCCTGGGGCTAAGCTAGCTCGAGTCGATCGTATCGATCGACTGAGCTAGCCAGCGAGCCAATGGCTGAGTCCGAGTAAGGACCCAGTGATTGGCTGCGCCTCGGGTTATGATAGGTTGGGGTTTCGATGTGTCTAGTTCCCCTGAGTGTGTAGGGATCAAAATCTCGTCGAATCGAGGTCCCTGTGAGGAGAATTTCCCCCTCACAGGCGACCTGAGACATCTTGCAGAAGAACGTCTCGGGTGAGTAAGACCCCATCGATCCAGAGGGATCTAGATGGGGGTTCTTGGTCCAATCGATGCGTCTTACCTCAATGAACGTGTAGGGATCGATTTGAGCCCCTGCCATCGCCGGAGCGCCGAGAATTTCAGCTTTCAAATTCGACGGGCTCGGGACCCGTCGAGAGGAAGAAGACGAAGTCGCGGGTTCTGGGCCGGGCCAACCCGTGACCCGCGTGGTTCTGATTTTGGGCCACGCCTAATTATTAATTATTGGATATAATTTTTAATGATTCTGAATTTAATTAATTAAACACTATAGTTTTAATTTAAATAAACATTCAGAATGAATTAATTAAATAACTTTAGTTATACAGATCCAAATGGTATGATTCAATATACCATTTGAATCAAAAAAATTCAAGAAATCTAAATATACAATAAAATCTTAGATCCGACGGTTGGATTAAAAATTATTTACCAAACCTTCTCTGTTTTTAATTAAATCATATAAAATCATTTAGTTGTCCAATTTATGAGATTAAGGGCTCTGATTGCTCCTTGTACCCTAAGGAACAATTTCAGACCCTTAAAATTTATTTTGGATAATTAACTTTCTTAATCACTCCTTAATCACCCTAATTAAGGATTAGTAAATTAAACCCCAATTAAGCCTCTAATTTGGGTGAGAATGGTTCCTGATATCATATTAGACCTAGTATAACCTAAGTGTAAGGTTGGATTGCCCTAAAGAGCCCTAATTTCATTAATCACCATAAGTGGCTTAATTAAGTGATTAGTGCTAATTAATACTATTTTGGTCATCAAAACCTAAATTAAAGGTGTTTCCCATTTCATTAAGTAATATGAAATACATTAGAACAGTCTAGAGCAAATTTGGATAGTTAAACCCTAAAATCCCAATTTTAACCTTAAGAGGGGCATTTTGGTCATTTTGACCAAAATGTGATTTAGTGTTCTTTAAGGATTGAAAATTTCAGTAAGCCACTATAACATAGATTGGAAATGTTTTATGAAATCCTAGAACAATGATAATCACCAATCCATAAGGTCTCATTAATTCCTTAATTGAGATACTTAAATCTAAGCATTCCTTATAAAGGTCATTGAACCTTAACTTAATTAAGTTTAATAATTGAAATGGCCAAGTATCTCATTAATATGTTTAGTTAAGATAACTTAAGAATTAAGTGTTAAAAGAAAAGTAATTGGAAATGTCTAAGTAAAATCTTAGCTTAAGATCTAAAGTGATCAAAACTCAGACCCTTAGATCTTAAGTAGCCTAAGAAGGTCAAAATGGGTTTAATGTTAATCTAATACTTGGAATTGTCAGTTCTTAACATTAATAAGCTCCTTATAGTTAATTATGAAATTAGATTCTAAAGAAAATCACAAATGGAAACCCTTAAGTCAAAACTCTAATTAAAAGTCTAAAGTGATCAAACTTCAGATCTTAAGATCTTAGATCTTAGACTTAGATCTTCAATTTGAATCAAACCACCTCCAATTGAAATTCTTTAATGATTGATTGTTTAATCTTTTGAAACCTTCCATGTGGGTATAGGATGATTCAATCAATAAGATAATGAAATTATCTTAAAGATTGAATATAGATCTTAGATTCTCAAGTTCTCAATTGATTATTTTATCTTATAATTAATATAATAGCCTTTCACTAAGATCGTAGTTCCTGAATCTTTCAACTTATAGGAACCTTTACCCTAGGGATTGAGTGAGAAACCTAGATACTATTTTAGTATCACCTTGGATTTGGAATTTGAACTCAACATAATGTTTAAGTTCTAAATCCTTAAATCTTGATTTATTTGATCAAGATTTGGGTAAGAGAGTAAGATATTCATAAAATTAGGTCAGATTTGCTTACTTAAACTATATAGTCGTCACATGATTTTTGATTAGAACTTGTTAAGTTCTAATATTTGACTTTAAGGACGTAAATTTGAGATTCTACTCGATAGCTAGATATTGGAGATCCTAAGCTTGTACCTTCTCAGGGTAGTTAGATTTGGTAATTGGATAACAACAGATATCACATGAGTCTAGATTGAGTCTCTTGCTTACTTTAATTAAATTGCTTTGCATACCTTGGATTTTGAGCTTTAGCCCTTGAGCATAATAGGAAAACTTAAGATGATGTATCCTAAGCTAGTATTGAATTTACATATCATTCAGTTTTGTTTTGTCACAGTTAGTAGAATATGACCTAGTTTAGTCTGCCTCTTCAGTAGTAGTATTGTATAGACTAGACTCAGACCTAGCATATTTGGATGGCTAGGCTGGGGATTGATTAATTGATTGATATTGGAGGCCATGTATGGCCTATTGGCTGGTATGGCAGTACTAGAACTTAGGCATATTACTACTTTACTGGTATTGTATTATTTTGGCTTCCTGGTTTGTTTTGTCACATGCTTCAGTGGCCTTATTTTTTTCAGTATTTGCTCGCTTTGCCATATGTCTCAATGGCTTCACTTATCATATATTGCTTTGCTTTTGCCACATGTCTTAGTGGCCTTTCTTTTCATATTAATCTGCATGTTGTATGTATATTTTATGGCTTAGATATATGTATAAATGGCATGTTTAGGATGCTGTAATTTTATTATATTCAGTACTCATGTTCTTTTATACTCAACATATTTTACTTCGATCATAATCATATTAGGATCATGTTTATTCAGTAGTTGCAGTTATTTTTGCTCTTAGCCTTACCTTGCTTATTTTGAGTCTGTATGTTACTTTACATACAAGTTGCATGCTATAAATAGATAGTTTAAAGTATCCCAGTTCTTTGATAGCTTATTGCACCCCTTTACTGTTGCATGTATAGTTAAATTTAAATGTGATATCCTTTAATATTCAGTTCACTTTAAATAGCCTACAATGTACTTAGACAATTGTCTAACTGTAACCTTTTTATTTTGTTGGCTGGGGCCCTGGCATTTGTGATACTGACAAATGTCAGATTCAGACGTATTCGTGGGCAGTATCGCTGAAGAGGAGCCAGTTCAGGAGGAGGACCTTCCAGCTGCTGTCTAGCTAGCTTTGTCTTGTTATTCCAGTGATGACGAGAGTCTTTCATTTTCAGTTATTCATTTCAGTTTATAATAATTAAACTTTCTGGATGTACTTTACTTTCTGCATTGTGATGAGTTACTATATTGCATTTTCTTTTCCTACTATGTATGCTTGTGGATGTTACCCTATTTTTTAGATTGCTTCCGCCACTTTGATATTTATATTGATGAATGTTATAGCACTTGGTGACAAGTCCTTGCCTTAAGGCAAGTTGGGTTCGCCTAACTTTACTTAAGTTGGGGATTTGCCACTCTTGGAGCACCGTACTTCCTTATTGTCAGTACGGGGGCCCCACAGTTGGTATCAGAGGACACCATAAGGTGTCAGAATGGGATCTATGATTCTTTTCAACCTAATGGATCGTTCTTCTGAAATACACGCATCAATATAAGTGACATCCATAACAATGTAGTGCTAGTAACTCTATGCATAATGAAAGAGGAGAATATTCCCAACCTAATAAATTTATTCATTCAGAGTCTAATACAAATATAGTAAAATTCTGCTCCCAGAGTCAGATGGGATCTGAGGAGTCCGATATAGACTACTATTAGTGCATCTTCAGGAGTGCTTGGAACAGTAGCTTCAAATGGAGGCAGGAAAGCAACTGGCAAATCGAAGGAGTTTCATCAAGAGGAATTTTGGTCCTGGAAAAGCTTCTACGACAAACTGTATATCGAGGGCTGAACTTTCCAGTGTATGCGCAAGAATGGCTGAGTCGAGTAGAGTCCCTTTTGGAGCACATAGAGTGTCCCGAGTCACTTTACATAGATATTGTGACTGACCTGATGGTGGACTACGCTGGAATCTGGTGGTACGAGATTATGGCAAAGCTCGAGAAGAAGCGTAATAGGAAGCGGCGAGAAGTCACCTTTGAGGATTTTTGTGTAGCCTTTAGGGCAGAGTACATTGATAAAGTCTAAATGATAGTTAGATTAAATGTTATTTTAATTTCAGGCAAACTTCATTTTGATTTACAGTTTAGCATTTGTAATTTCTAAATTTTATGATTAATGAGAAATTTTGAATTCCTTTACTTAGAGTAAATTCTGAATTGTTCTTTTCTTAAATTAAACTAGAATGGATTCTGGATCACCACCCACTGTTACTCCAATCAAGAACACTATGGCCTCTAGTAGTTCTAACGACGAGGTGGCTCATCTGCGAGCCATGGTGGCAACTCTCTTAGAAATCCAAGCTCAGTAGGCAGTGGTCATGTAAAAATTATTGAATGATTGTGTAACCCCAGCAACTGTCGCTGCTCCAACAGTCCATGCTCCACAAGTTGCTTTATCTTCACACCATACAGTAGATAATCTCCTCCATAATTTCCTGAGGTTAAGACCTCCAACTTTTGGCGGGAACTTGTCCCCAATGGATACGGCCGATTGGCTGAAGGCCGTAGAAAAGGATCTAGTTAGTCTGAAGATTTCGAACTCTGAAGCCGTCCGTCTCACCACCCATCTGTTTCACGCCGAGGCAGAATATTGGTGGGAAGAAGTCAGGAATACCCAGTTCGTCGATTATGAATTAGACGACATTCCTTGGGATGCATTTGTTGAAGCTTTTAAGACTAAGTTCATCCCCACGTCCGCACAAAACATGATTACAGATACGATCATGAGGTTGACGCAAGGAAGTCGCTCAGTGGCGGAATACGAGAGAGAGTTCCGTAGATTAATCCGTTTTGCACCAGAAGTCACACACTCTGAGTCAGCGAAGTGTCATCGCTTCATTTGTGGACTCAGAAGTTCATTGAAGAATCAGATAGTGCCACTCTGTCTAACTAGTTTCTTCAAACTAGTGGCAATGGCTAAGGTGATTGAACATCACCAATCCGAAGAAGATCATAAGCGAAAGGCGCAAACCAATCTGAACCAGTGAGGAAATTTCAAAAGGCACGGGTCCAACCCCGCGAAAGTATATCAGCTGGAAGCTGCACCTACAACTGAACAAATTTAGAATTGCGCCAAACCACATCCATATGGCAAGTGTTATCACTTTGGCCAGAGGTGTTTCAATTGTGGGCGCACAGGCCATCGATTTTATCAGTGCGACCACGCAGAAACAATAGATGGAGTTCAAATGAAGCCATATCATAAGAAGCAGGTGTTCTGGGCAACTCCACTGAATTGGAGGGAACCAAATCTGGCTATAATGCCAGCCCCTGTTCCTGAAGTGGCTCACACACAGCCACCAGCACCCAATTCTCAGAATTTCCAGCGACGGCAAAATAACAATCATCCTGCTGGACCTGCCCGAGTATACGCTTTAACTCCTATGGAAGTCGCGGAAGATAACAACGTGGTTTCAGGTATATACTCTTAAACCCCTCTTGTTATATTGCCTTTCTGTATGTTAAATATTTTTCATGTTGTTAATGCAAAACTGTGTAATTTAGGCACACTTTATTTCAATAATCAGCCTTGTAACATATTGTTCGATATGGGTGCCAGTCACTCATTCTTCTCAGAACAATTTGCTAATAATCTTAAACTTCATACATGCAACCTAGCGCAAAAATTGAGTGTTGGACTTCCATCAGGAATCCAACTAAGTGCTCAGAAATTTTGCAATATCAAAGTCCCGATAAATGATCAAGAATTTCAGGCTAAGCTAATCGATCTACCGATAGCAGACTTTGACATTATCCTCGGGATGAAATGGCTTAGTGACAATAATGCTGTGATTAACTGCCATAAAAAGAGAGTCACTCTCCATTCTCAGGGTAAGCCCTAAACATTTGTAGGAAAAACTAGCACGCAGTTATCTTTAATAAATGCCATTAAAGCAGAACAATTGATTGTCAAAGGTTGTAGCGCCTACTTAGTCACCATGATGGGCGAAACAAAAGAAAATATCTCCCTTGCTGATTGTAAGGTAGTCAAAGAATTTGCTAATGTATTTCCAGAAGATTTGCCTGGTGTACCTCCTTCCAGAGAAGTGGAATTCTCCATTGAATTGATTCCTGGTACACAGCCAATATCCAAAGCACCTTATAGAATGACACCTAAGGAGCTTCAAGAACTCAATGAGCAGTTATAAGAGCTCCTGAATAAAGGTTTTATTAGGCCAAGCATGTCTCCTTGGGGAGCGCCAGTTTTATTTGTGAAAAAGAAGGATGGATCTATGCGTATGTGTATAGATTACCGTGAACTGAACAAGGTCACCATAAAGAATAAATACCCACTGCCCAGAATTGATGATCTGTTCGATCAATTATTCGGAGCCGTGATATTTTCAAAAATCGATTTAAGGTCTGGATACCATCAGCTGTGAGTAAAGGAAGACGACGTAGGGAAGACTGCGTTCCGTACTCGTTATGGACACTTTGAGTTTTTGGTGATGTGATTCGGACTCACCAATGCACCATCCATCTTTATGGATTTAATGCAGCAAGTGCTAAAACCGTATCTGGATAAATTTGTGATCGTCTTTATTGACGATATCCTCATTTATTCTAAAACTCTGAAAAACCATGAAGAACATCTGAGGTTAGTGTTGGAACTTTGCGTGAGCATCAACTTTATGCCAAGTTCTCCAAGTGCGAGTTCTGGCTTAACTCCATTGCATTTTTGGGACACGTAGTCGATGCTCAGGGAATTCGAGTAGACCAGAGCAAAGTGAAAGCTATTCAGGATTGGGCTCAACCTAAGTCTGTCACTGATATTAGAAGTTTTCTGGGATTGGCAGGATACTACAGGAAGTTCATTAAAGGCTTTTTTCAGATCGCTTCGCCGTTAACTAAATTAACCCAAAAGGCTGTCCCATTTATTTGGAGCCCAGAATGCGAGAAAGCGTCTCAAACCCTTAAGGATGTTCTATCCACCGCTCCAGTCCTTGTTCTACAGAAGGTTTGAATTATCAGGTGTATACAGATGCTTCTGGAATCGGTCTAGGTTGTGTTTTGATGCAAGATGGTAAGGTAATTGCTCATGCCTCTCGTCAATTAAAACCCCACGAGAGAAATTATCCAGTTCATGACCTTGAACTTGCAGCCCTAATATTTGCCTTGAAAAATATGGCGTCACTACTTATACGGAGTGCAATGTTCAATTTTCACTGATCATCAAAGTTTGAAGTACATCTTCACTCAGAGAGAATTGAATTGCCGTCAGAGAAGATAGTTAGAACTCATTAGCAATTATGATCTCAGCATCCAATATCATCCGGGAAAGGCTAATGTAGTGGCAGATGCTCTTAGTCATCGTGCTACTCTAACATCTATGATTGCCTCCAGTTTCCTAGAACCTGAATTTTGTAAGATCGAGATTTCTCCAATTAATGGCGATATGCTGAGTTCTCTATTAGCAAATATTAATGTGGAACCCACTTTCCGCCGAGATGTCTCCATCTCCCAAACCAAAGATGATGAGTATTTGAAATTTAAAGCAGATATCGAAGGTGGTCCTCATCAAGATTTGCAGTTGCAGAGTGGTGTAGTTTATATGGGCAATCGATTGTGGATCCCTAAGTCTATGCATCAAGAGGTTTTAGTCGAAGGCCATAATTCTGGGTATCATATTCACCCAGGCAGTACTAAGATGTATCAAGATTTGAAGCAATCATTTTGGTGGCCAGGTATAAAGAAAGATGTAGCTGACTTTGTGGCCAAATGCCATGCCTGTAATCTAGTAAAGGCCGAACACCAAAGTCCTGGTGATCTTCTGCATCCGCTAGATATTCCTGAATAGAAATGGTTTGATATATCAATGTACTTTGTCATGGGATTGCCTCGTGCCAAATCTGGTGCCGACGCAATCTGGGTTATTGTTTATCGATTAACTAAATCAGCGCATTTCCTTCCTATTTGTCAAACTGATTCAGTAGAGAAGTTGGCAAAGCTCTACATCAAGGAGATTGTCAGATTGCATGGAATTCCAAAGTCAATTTTTATCTGATAGAGACAGCAGATTTACTTCCAAGTTTTGGCAAGCTGTGCAACTAGATCTGGGAATGACTCTAGCCATGAGTACAGCTTTTCATGCTCAGACGGATGGTCAAACAGAGAGAGTAAATCAAGTTCTGGAAGATTTGCTTAGGCTCTGTATTCTTGATTTTGCTGGTTCCTGGGAAGATCACATCCCGTTAGTGGAGTTTGCCTATAACAACAGTTTTCAAGCCAGTATTAAGATGGCTCCTTATGAAGCTTTGAATGGTAGAAAATGCAGTACTTCACTAGCCTGGTCTGAAACAGGAAGCGTTCAACTGTTTGGTTCAGAATTGGTAGAAGAAACTAGCAGCAAGATCAAGTTAATTCAGCAGAGAATTCGTTCAGCACAAGATCGTCAGAGTAAGCATCATGACTCTCACCACCGTCTCTTAGAGTTCAGCGTGGGAGATTCTGCTTATCTGAAGGTCAGCCCATTGAAGGGTGCTTTCAGATTTGGTGTAGCCGGGAAACTCAGTCCCCACTATGTAGGACCTTTCAAAATTTTGGCCAAGGTAGGGTCATCTGCTTATCGACTAAGCCTAACTGATGGCTTTGCAGCTGTTCATAATGTATTTCATGTATCCTCATTGAGAAGATGTCTTCAAGACCCTTCTCATCTCGTTCAACTCCCAGCAGTAGAAATTCAACCTGATCTTTCTTATGCCAAAGAACCTATCAGAATTTTAGCTCGTGATCAGAAATAGCTGAGGAATCGTTCCATCCCTATGGTCAAAATTCAGTGGAAGAACAGATCGTTAGAAGAATCTACTTGGGAAAAAGTGGTGGATATGCGCAATAAATATCCCCAGTTCCTTGCAAACTCAGGTACTATTCGTTTCTTTTCTTTCAATTGTATCTAAACTCATATTGTCGCAGTAGAATATTTCTTCACTTAGGTGATGTCGGGGACGACATCGTTCTTAAGTGGGGGAGTCTGTAACAACTCTAGGTTGTTACCCTAGTTAAAACTAGATTAATTAAGCTAAATCAAGGTTTGATTTTGATTCCATTGGATTCAATGGGTCATTTAAACCTAAACCTAAAAGTTTGAAATCAATCGGAGCTAAATTAGAAAATTTGGTATTTTTGGCTATTTTTAAGCCCTGAAAAATAACTAAATTATTTTGATTTCCAAATTAAAATCCGATTTCATTTTTGAATTCCTCATACCCTAATTAGCTAAGGATGAATTTTTGGGAATTTTTGGAGCTCATTTGATCCTAAATTTAATTTGGGAAATTTTAGAATAATTAAGAATTAATTAAATAGTTTTAATTAATTAAAAATTAAATTTTATTTAATTTTTATTTCTGTGGGATTTGCTGTCGGGACCGTGGCAGATCCGCTGCGGGGCCCCGACAGCGGCGCACGCGTTTCGGCCACTTGTTTCCTCAGCACGCATCTTAGCGCGCTAGATCCGACGGCCCTCATACCGCGCACGCGTGGCAATTAAGCCTCTGATTTGGGTGAGAATGGTTCCTAATATCATATTAGACCTAGTATAACCTAAGTGTAAGGTTCGATTGCCCTAAAGAGCCCTAATTTCACTAATCACCCTAAGTGGCTTAATTAAGTGATTAGTGCTAGTTAAGACCATTTAGGTCATCAAAACATAAATTAAAGGTGTTTCCAATTTCATTAAGTAATATGAAATATATTAGAACAGTCTAGAGCAAATTTGGATAGTTAAACCCTAAAATCCCAATTTTAGCCTTAAGAGGGGCATTTTGGTCATTTTGACCAAAATGTGATTTAGTGTTCTTTAAGGATTGAAAATTTCAGTAAGCCACTATAACATAGATTGTAAATATTCTCTAAAATCCTAGAACAATGATAATCACCAATCCATAAGGTCTCATTAATTCCTTAATTGAGATACTTAAATCTAACCATTCCTTATAAAGGTCATTGAACCTTAACTTAATTAAGTTTAATAATTGAAATGGCCAAGTATCTCATTAATAAGTTCAGTTAAGATAACTTAAGAATTAAGTGTTAAAAGAAAAGTAATTGGAAATGTCTAAGTAAAATCTTAGCTTAAGGTCTAAAGTAATCAAAACTCAGACCCTTAGATCTTAAGTAGCCTAAGAAGGTCAAAATGGGTTTAATGTTAATCTAATACTTGGAATTGTCAGTTCTTAACATTAATAAGCTCCTTATAGTTAATTATGAAATTATATTCTAAAGAAAATCACAAATGGAAACCTTTAAGTCAAAACTCTAATTAAAAGTCTAAAGTGATCAAACTTCAGATCTTTTAGATCTTAGATCTTAGACTTAGATCTTCAATTTGAATCAAACCACCTCTAATTGAAATTCTTTAATGATTGATTGTTTAATCTTTTGAAACCTTCCATGTGGGTATAGGATGATTCAATCAATAAGATAATGAAAATATCTTAAAGATTGAATATAGATCTTAGATTCTCAAGTTCTTAATTGATTATTTTATCTTATAATTAATATAATATCCTTTCACTAAGATCGTAGTTCCTGAATCTTTCAACTTATAGGAACCTTTACCCTTGGGATTAAGTGAGAAACCTAGATCCTATTTTAGTATCACCTTGGATTTGGAATTTGAACTCAACATAAATTTTAAGTTCTAAATCCTTAAATCTTGATTTATTTGATCAAGATTTGGGTAAGAGAGTAAGATATTCATAAAATTAGGTCATTGATTTGCTTACTTAAACTATATAGTCATCATATGATGTTGGATTAGAACTTGTTAAGTTCTAATATTTGACTTTAAGGACGTAAATCTGAGATTCTACTCGATAGTTAGATATTGGAGATCCTAAGCTTGTACCTTCTCAGGGTAGTTATATTTGGTAATTAGATAACAACAGATATCACATGAGTCTAGATTGAGTCTCTTGCTTACTTTGATTGGATTACTTTGCATACCTTGGATTTTGAGCTTTAGCCCTTGAGCATAATAGGAAAACTTAGGATGATGTATCCTAAGCTAGTATTGAATTTACATATCATTTAGTTTTGTTTTGTCATAGTTAGTAGAATATGACCTAGTTTAGTCTGCCTCTTCAGTAGTAGTATTGTATAGACTGGACTCAGACCTAGCATATTTGGATGGCTAGGCTGGGGATTGATTGATTGATTGATATTGGAGGCCCTGTATGGCCTATTGGCTGGTATGGCAGTACTAGAACTTAGGCATGTTACTACTTTACTGGTATTGTATTATTTTGGCTTCCTGGTTTGTTTTTCCACATGCTTCAGTGGCCTTATTTTTTTCAGTATTTGCTCGCTTTGCCACATGTCTCAGTGGCTTCACTTATCATATATTGCTTTGCTTTTGCCACATGTCTCAGTGGCCTTTCTTTTCATATTAATCTGCATGTTGTATGTATATTTTATGGCTTAGATATATGTATAAATGGCATGTTTAGGATGCTAAAATTTAATTATATTTAGTACTCATGTTCTTTTATACTCAGCATGTTTTACTTCGATCATAATCATGTTAGGATCATGTTTATTCAGTAGTTGCAGTTATTTTTGCTCTTAGCCTCGCCTTACTTATTTTGAGTCTGTATGTTACTTTACATACATGTTGCATGTTATAAATAGATGTTTATAGTATCCCAGTTCTTTCATAGCTTATTGCACCCCTTTACTGCTACATATATAGTTAAATTTAAATGTGATATCCTTTAATATTCAGTTCACTTTTAGTAGCCTAAAATGTACTTAGACAATTGTCTAACTGTAACATTTTTATTTTGTTAGCTGGGGCCCTGGCATTTGTGATATCGACAAATGTCAGATTCAGACATGTTCGTGGGCAGTGTCGCTGAGGAGGAGCCAGTTCAGGAGGAGGACCTTCCAGCTGCTGTCTAGCTAGCTTTGTCTTGTTATTCCAGTGAGGATGAGAGTCTTTCATTTTCAGTTATTCATTTTAGTTTGTAATAATTAAACTTTCTGGATGTACTTTACTTTCTGCATTGTGATGAGTTACTATATTGCATTTTCTTTTCCTACTATGTATGCTTGTGGATGTTACCCTATTTTTTATATTGCTTCCGCCACTTTGATATTTATATTGATGAATATTATAGCACTTGGTGACAAGTCCTTGCCTTAAGGTAAGTTGGGTTTGCCAAACATTACTTAAGTTAGGGATTTGCCACAGTTGGAGCACCGTACTTCCTTATTGTCAGTACGCGGGCCCCACAGTGACAAATCCCCAACTTAAGTAAAGTTAGGTAGGACCCAACTTGTCTTAAGCCAAGGACTTATTACTTGGAACTATGAACATACATCAATAAAAATCAAAGTAACGAAAGCAAGAAATAGTATAATATAATATCCACATTACAATATAGTATATCAAAGTAAAAGAAATAGTAACCCAGATTAAATGTAGAAAAGTAAATATATCCAGAATTTAATTAGTACAAACTAAATTAAATGAAGTAAGGATCTCTCAAAATCTCACTGTAAGAAAGAAAATCTAACTAAATAGCAGTGGGAAGATACTCCTCCTGCACCGGCTCCTCTCCTGCAGCACTACCAACGAACAGCTCCAAATCTGACATTTGTCGGTATCACAAATGCCCGGGTCCCAGCCAACAAAAGAAAGATGTTACAGTCAGACAATTGTCTAAGTACATTTTAGGTTATTTAAGTGAACTTAATATTTAAGATATCACATTTAAAGGTTTAAACATGCAAGCATTTTAAGGTGCTATAAGCTACAAAGGATGGGATAGCCATAAACTAATCATTTATAGCTAATCATTAAGTATGCAAAAATAGCATACAATACAACAACTAGACATGGTGAGGCTAAGAGGAAAATATCTGTAACTACTGAAATAAATCCAATCCTAATATGCTTATGATCACATGGATACATGCTAAGTATATAAGGAACACAAGTGCTGAAATAACATACAATTCTAGCATCCTAAACATGCCAATATTTAAAACTAATCAATAAGAGTATTTACACAAGTGTGTAGATTAATATGTAAATGGCCACTAAGGCATGTGGCAAAAGTAAACTAAGTACATGAATGAGCAAAAAGTAAAGCTACTGAAATATGTGGCAAAGCAAGCCAAGCACTAAGGTAAGGCCACTGAAGCATGTGGCAAAGTAAAAGAAATATTGAAAACTGAATTGAAGTAGGAGTAAGCCTAAGACATGGTACTGCCATAACATAATAGGCCATACAGGACCCCTGAACTGAAAGTTCAACATGTATCCATCTTAGGCACCCGCAGAGCTAGGTCTGAGTTAAACTTATAGAATAAGAAATGTATCCATCCTAGCCATCCACATAGTTAGGTCTGAGTCTATTCTATAACAAAACTAGAACTGAAGAGGCAGACAAAGCTAGGACTTACTCTACTAACTAAAAGCACTGAAAGAACTAAATGAATGCTATGCTTTTCAAATACTAACATAGGATGTATCTTCCATATCATAAGTTTACCAATTATGCTCAAGGAACGAGGCTCAATAATCAAGGTGTGCAAAGCAATCAAAGTCAAAGTAAGCAAGAGACTCAATCTAGACTTATGTGATATCTGTTGTTATATAATTTATCCAACTAACTATTTTAAGAAGATACAAGTTTACGATCTCCAATATCCAGCTATCGAGTATAATCCCAGATTTATGACCTTAGTGTTAACATTAGAACTTAACAAGTTCTAATTCATAATCATATGATGACTATAAAGATTCAACATAAATAATTCAACGACTTAAATAGCTATTATTTTCCTATCTTAACCCAAATCTTGATTAAGTAAATCAAGATTAAGGATTCTGGATCCAAACTCCACTTTGGTGTTCAAATCCTGAATCCAATGTAATATCCTAATAAGGATTTACGATTCATACTTAAAACCCAAATTAAGGATAAGGAATCTTATAAGATGAAGGATTCAGAAACTAAGATCTTAATTAAAAGGTCACTCTACTGTTATAAGATAAACTAATTAATTAAGAACTAAGAATCTAAGATCTATATTCAATATTTAGGATAATTATGTTATTTTATAGATTGAATCAATCCTACACCCTCAAGAAAGGTTTCAAAAAGGGTTGAATAGTTAATCAAGTAAGGAATTCCAAATGAAGGTAAATCAATCCAATTAGAAGATCTAAAGTCTAAAGTCTAAGATCTGAAGTTCTGATCACTTAGATATAAACCAATAAGTCTAAGTTTAAGGTTCTTTAAAGCTTTTGCTTATACTTTCATTGAGACTATAATTCATGAAAAAGCTTTGGTAGGATAGCTAGGATTAGAAACTTTAACATTAATATTAATTTAAGCTATGTCTTTTATAAAGGGTCTTAAGATCACTTAAGATATTTAGAGCTTACTTAAGAATTTTAAGGTTTAATACTAGGATTCATTCAAGAAATGATACCACTTAGCAATTGATATTAATACATTATATTACTGATTATTATTAATTTAATTGAGAATTCTAAGGTTTAGGGTACTTAAACACATTTTGGTCAAAATGACCAAAATACCCCTCTTAAGGATAAAAAAATAAGATTTTAAGATTTACTCTTCCAAATTGATTCAAGTCTATTTTAATGAGTTCCATATTGGTTAATGAAGTAGGATACACACTTATATTAGGTTTTGGTAACCTAATTAGCCTAATTAGCACTAATCACATTCTTAAACCAATTAAGGTGATTAAGGAAATTTGGGCATACTAGAATGATCCAAACATATTTAAATGCTTTACTATATTTAATGAAGCATTAGGAACTAGATTTACCAAAATCAGAGGCTAATATAAGCCTTAATTCACTAATCTCAAATTAGGGTAGTTAAGGGGTGATTTGCAAAATTAAAGATCTTAAATTACTTTTAATAGTCTACATAGGTTCTATATGGTCTCATGAGCAATCAGAGATCTTAATCAACATTTTTGGATAATAAATGAATTTATTATGATTTAAATAAAAATTGAGAAAGATTAGGCAATTATTTAAGATCTAACCATTGAATCTTTAATTTTAGTTTATGTTATTATTCCTTATATTTTTCTGATTGAAATGGTATATTGGATCATACCATTTGGACAAGTATTGTTAAAGTTATTTAGATAATTTATTATGTACTTTTATTTAAATTGAAATCATAGGAAATGAATTAAATTTATTTATCCAGGAATTATAGAAGGAAAATAATTCCAAATTCATTTAATTAACCTGGCCCAATTATCAGACCGCATGGGTCAGAGCGGGCCCCTACTGGAGTGGCGCTATTGCACGGTGCAGGCCAGGGCTGGCCTGGCTCGATGTGTAAGTGCATTCATCCATGATACCTTCTTCACAGACATCCGCGAGAGGGTACCTTGAGGCGCCAAATTCACCGTCAAAAGGCCATGCCACGACCAGCATTCGATCGCCACACCTTCAAGAGGTTAAGGCGCATCGATTGAACCTGGAAGCCCTAACTGGGACGGACTAGAACAATAGATGGCTACTCCACTGAGACTTCTAGTTTTCAAATGATTAGGGTTCACTATAAAGGGATATTTCTCCTCACCGAAGCCACCAAACGAGCGGGGCTCGATCCCTACACCATTAGTGAGGTGAGGCGAGTCGAACCCCCAAGGATTCATAACCTGGGGTGCAGTCGATCACTAGGTCCTTACTCGGACTTAGCCATGGCTCGACCACTAGCTCGATTGATCGATACAATTGATCAAAGCTAGCTCAAACCCAGGCGATAATCACGACTAGTTTCCTAAGTGGCTAAGGCTAGTTAGACGACATCCAGAGGCTCAATCCAAAGGCAAAATTATGAACTGAACTTAAGAAGTTCAATGGGAGAAGGCTATACCTAAAGTCGAGGTTGCAGGCACGGCTAAGAGGAATTAAGGTGAGTTGGAGCTTCCCAAGCAGTAGACATAAGTTTGCAGGGAGTCTGAACACCAGATGGACCCTCTATCAGCGGTTCTAGGCTCCGGGAATGCTAAGAAATTGCTGAGATAATGGAAGCTTCAGAGGACTTCGGCTGGGCAATTGAGGATTCATAGTGAGAAAAGTGACTCACTAGGAGGTCTTGGCAGTATTTATAGGTCTAATGGAGCACTGGGGGTGGATTCCAAAGCATAGGAATCATGGCATGGCTTGGGCCGAAGGAGAGGCTTGGCCCAATGGTTAGGGGCTTATTGGGGAGATTACCACCGGTAGACGATCGTGTCGAGGGTAGAAGAGGAAGATTGGGACAATACCCATACCTCCATGAGGGCTGGAAGGATCGGGCTGTTGGGTGGACCAGCGAGCGACTGGCGAGAGGTGGACGAAGATCCACAGTTCTCGAGGTGCTAGGAGTCGTATGTTCGCCGAGCCGTTGGGGTTAGAAGGCTGAGATGGATTACTTATATGATTAACTACGGATAAGATATTAGCCGTCAAATGCACTCGATCGATCTAACGCTTAGGATTTAATCTCGGCACAGGTGATACGAGCCGTTGGATGAATGGCGCCAAGATGCGTGCTAGTGAATCCAATGGAAGGAGATCGAGCTCCGCTGTCAGGACCCCGCAGCGGATCTGTCGCGGTCACGACAGCAAATCCCGGAAAATTAAATTTTAATAAAATTATTTTTAATTAATATAATTCATTTAAATTATTTAATTAATAATCTTAAAAATTTTAATTCCAATTTAGGACTATATGAGCTCCAAAAATTCCCAAAAATTTACCATTAGCTAATTAGGGCATGATGAATTCAAAAATCTAATCAGATTTTGATTTGGAGATCAATTTAATTTAAGTATTTTTTAGAGCTTAAAAATAGCCAAAAATACCAAAATTCTTAATTTAGCTCCAATTGATCCCAAAGTTCTAAGGTTAGGTTTAATGACCCATTGAGTCTAATGGAATCAAAATTAGAGCTTGGTTTAACTTAATTAATCTCGATATAGCTAAGGTAACAACTAGGGTTGTTATAGAGGAAGAGTTCAATAAGTTGGACATCAAGCCTGTGCATGGAGATCTATTAAGTGACATGATCTCCATTAGCATTGTAGAGCCAACCTTCCATAGAGATGTTTCCATATCCCAAACCAAAGATGAAGACTACTTGAACTTTAAGATCGCAATCAAAAGTGGTCGCTATCCCAAGCTGAACTTTTAGAAGGGTGATATATACTTAAATAATCATCTCTGGATCTTTAAGTAAATGCGCCATGAAATTCTAATTCGAGGCCATAGCTCTAGATATCAAGTGCATCTAGGAAGCTCAAAGATGTACCAAGACCTGAAACACTTCTTTTGGAGGCCAAGAATGAAGAAAAGTGTAGCCGAGTTCATTGAAAAGTGCCATGCTTGCTGTTTAATTAAGGCAGAACATCAAAGACCCAGTGGTCTGCTTCATCCGCTTGAGATTCCCGAATGGAAGTGGCTAGATATATCGATGGAATTCATTATGGGATTGCATCGTGCGAAGTTTGGAGCCGATGTTATTTGGGTCATAGTTGACCGATTGTCCAAGTCCACTCATTTCATCCATAACCGACAAATAGACTCAGTCGAGAAACTCGCCAAGCTTTATATCAAAGAGAAATCAGGTTGCGTGGAATTCCCAAATAATTGTATTTAATAGAGATAATCGATTTACCTCCAAGTTCTGGCAGGTAGTACATCAGGGCATGGGAACCACCCTAGAAATGAGTACAGCTTTTCATCTACAAATGGATGGTCAGACAGAGCGAGTGAATTAGGTTCTTGAAGATCTGCTTAAACTATGTATCCTTGATTTTCCTAGATCTTGGGAAGATCACCTCCCACTGGTGTAGTTCGCATATAACAATAGCTTTTCAAATAAGCCTAAAGATGGCTCCATATGAATCCCTTTATGGCAAAAAATGTAGCACTCTGTTGGCATGGTCAAAAATAGGCAGTATTCAATTATATAGATCTGAATTAATAGAAGAAACTAATAATAAGGTTCAACTGATTATGTAGTGGATTCGTACAGCCCAAGATCGTCAAAGTAAATACCACAACACTCATCACCGTCCTCTAGAATTTAAAGTTGAAGATTTTGCTTACTTGAAGGTCAGTCTAATGTAAGGAGTCTTCGGATTCGACATAGCTATATTTGACATAGCAGGGTATCTTAGCATCCGTTATGTTGGTCTGTTTGAGGTAGCAACCAAAGTAGGTTCTTTAGCTTGCAGACTAAATCTTCCTGATGACTTTGCCACGCACGATGAGTTCCACGTATAGTCATTGGGAAGATGCCTCATGGATCCCTCTCATTTGATGCAATTTTTAGAAATTGAAATCTAGCCTGACATGTCCTATACCGAAGAGCCAATCCAAATCTTAGCCCGTGATCAGAAACAACAAAGAAATTGCTCCATCCCAATGGTTAAAGTTTAGTGGAAGAACCGCTCGTCCGCTGAAGCCGCTTGTGAGAAGGAATCTGATATGCGGTCCAAGTATCCAAAGCTATTTTAAAATCCAGGTACTTCCCTAGTTCATTGTTCTTTCATTCCAATCTTTAGTTTTTGTATTAATTCTTTTCACTCGAGTGATGTTGAGGACGACATCGTTCTTAAGTGGTGGAGTCTGTAACAACCTAAGTTGTTACCTTAGCCAATTAGGAATAATCCAAGTTCTGATTTTCTTTTTAGCGCACTAATTGAGTCATCAGGAGTTTGCTACCTAGACCTAGTTCAAATCAAGGGTCAAATAGATCAAATCCTAATTTTGGGAAATTTAGGAACCCTGAAAATTGGCCTAACTATTTAGACCTCATATCAACAATCAGACTTCGCCATTGCACTTGTTGCCCCCAAATTAGCTAGTGGTGATATTTTGGCGGCAATCGGAAGTTGTCAAAATTTTGTCGAACATTTTAATAATGTTTAAATAAGGGAAAAATTAGATATTTAATTTGTCCTCGAAATCAAAATCTAACTTTGCCATTGTGATCGTCACCCCCAAATTAACTTAGGGTGATGTTTTGGACGTGTTTGGAAGTCGTCGAATTTTATCGAATATTTTAATGTAATTAAATACCCTGAAAATATATGAAAATTAAATACTCATCGGAATCGAAATCCGACTTTATCGTTGAATTTCTCACCCCCAAATTAGCTAGGGGTGAAGTTTTGAGATTTTTGAGAGTTTGTTTATAAAATATGATTTTAGAGATTAATTAATTTAATTATTTGAAATCCATTTTTAAGTTTTCCCTCATTTTTTTCCTCCTTCTTCCCTGGCTAGGACCCACAACAATCCCATCCATACTGCAATTCTGAGCTACCTTTCCCTTCAGCCCCCTACCATGCTCAGCCTCCCCTCTCTTCTCCACCTCCTGCCATCCTCTTATCTCAACAGCTGGGATGGGACAACTCAAGCCCATTCCATCCAATGGCAGGCTCCCTTTCTGTGATGACCCACTTAAGTAGTAATAAGTGAAACTCTTAAATATCGAGGTGCTTTTTAAGATAACGGTAGAGTTCCTGATAAGAACTCCAAAGTTAAGCGTGCTCAGGTGGGAGCACTCCCAGGATGGGTGACCTATTGGGAAGTTATCTTCTGAGGGCAAAATTATGAGGTCTTTCTGGCCAAAGCGGACAATTCCTTGGTGCTTAAGAGTTTGGGTTGTTACAAATATTATCAGAGCAAACCATAGGGTGTCAAATAGGAGCTAAGTGCCATACAGGGCAAAGTACCACTTCATGTGAATGGGTGACCTACTGGAAAGTTATCTTTTGAGGGCAAAATCGTGAGGTCTTTCTGGCCAAAGCGGACAATTCCTTGGTGCTTAAGAGTTTGGGTTGTTACAAATGGTATCAGAGCAAACCATAGGGTGTCAGATAGGAGCTAAGTGCCATACAGGGCAAACTACTACTTCATGTGAACAGCCTCTTGAACCCATGATGGTTAAGTTGCTACATGGTTGTGGGTACCTCTTGTGCCTATAGGGGTCACCTCAAGTCATATCTACCCAATAGATGGTTCTTGGATCTGTGTGTGGATACTGACGAGGACGTCAGTTACTTAAGTTGGGGAGATTGTGATGACCCACTTAAGTAGTAATAAGCGAAACTCTTAAACATTGAGGTGCCTTTTAAGATAACGGTGGAGTTCTTGATAAGAACTCCAAAGTTAAGCGTACTCAGGTGGGAGCACTCCCAGGATGGGTGACCTACTGGGAAGTTATCTTTTGAGGGCAAAACCGTGAGGTTTTTCTGGCCAAAGCGGACAATACCTTGACCAGCTTAAGAGTTTGGGTTGTTACACTTTCTCATTAAAAGAACCCCCCTTCAGCTCGATTCCTCATTTTTCTTGCTGAAGCTGCTAAAGAAACTTAAGCTCTCTCCCCGTCCCCCCTTCTCCATTTATGCTATGCTAGCTGTTTAAGAGAAGCTCTCCAGCCTCTCAAACTCTCATGTTCCCAAGGATCCCTAAAAGGAGCTTCCATTTGCAAATCTAAAGTACCCCTCCTTTCCCCCTCATTGGTTAATTCAATGGCTATTCCATTTTGTTCTTATTCTTATTTGCATATCTAAGAATCTGTATTACCTTAGTTGCATATCTATGAATCTATATTTAAGATATAGAAGCTCATTAAAATTTACAAATGATAGGGAAGATTATGTAAATCTGCAAATACAATTTTTTGTACACCTAGTCCTTTAACTCCACTATTTCTATTGATAACATAATCATTTGGTGCTGGTTTGGATATCAATGGAAAGGTCTCAGAAATACCTTACCGTCAATATATGGCACCACACATGAAGTGCCATAGGTTGAGAGTATTTGAACCCGAAACATGACTCGTTGCTGTTTTTGCACAGGTAAAATCACCGTCGGGTGCTGCAGCGCGCTGTTGCAACCGAGCTTCAAATTTGGGTCTGTCGTAGGGCGCTACAGTGCGCTATAGCGCGCTAAAGTGGCCCGTCATGCCCGAGCTTCAGGTTGAATTCACCATAATCCGTTGCAGCATGCCACAACGCAGAAATCCCCTGTAGAGTGCCACAGTGCCGAAATTCGCTGCAGCGCACTGTTACACGCCACAACGTGCTGTAGCGCCTGGCTTTCAGCCAGAAGGCGCTGTCGCGCACTGTAGCGCACCCCAGCATGCCGTAATGCTCAGAACTATTCTAAATTGCCCAGAATTGTATGGAATGGACAAAGCCTCATATTTTTTACATTTTAAGGACCTTAGGACCCTTGTAGGGCCAAATTATATCACATTTGAATTTAGTCTTAGTAAAATTAAGCACTGTATAAAATTGTATGTAATTTTTAAATACGGAAAATATTAGGTTTTGATCCCTTTTAAGAAAATAGAACCCTAACATTGAAATGACCATAACTTGATTATTTGGACTCCTACTTAAGAAATTCAAGATGCTAAATATGTTATAATGGTTTAATAGATAACAATGAATATCACCTTGTGTAGTAGAGTCCCTTGCTGATTATTGTCTTACTTGTGCTTTCGTATTCATTGTATTTTGTGCCGTATTCCTTGAACTTGTCATATAAGATAATGTTGTTGCATGAAATGAAAATATAGAATATTTGGATAATATTTGCATCAGTTTTGGTTACTTGTTAATCTGGCACATTTTACCATACTGGACAGGGGTAAGGAGAAATAAGGAGTACTCTTTGCATTACTCATTGAGTAGTATTGTGCTAATTTTAGGACTCGTATAGCCTTGCAGGCATGCTTGACTCCTCAGCTACTTCTGGATATGTCCACAGAAGTAAAGTAATTAACTAAAACATTACTGTATTTGTGATTACTACTTCTTCAATTCAGTTTCAGTTCTACTATTTTGGCCTAGCCTCAGATGATGCTAGGAATATTTTGTCACCTTAGCCTCCGCGTTGATGCTAAGAATCTTTTTGATATCAGCATGCTAGACTATCCCTCTTCTTATATGGTAGTACTTACATACATGTTCACTGTTTACTATTTAATGTTTGCTATTCACTATTTCTTATATACCATCACACTTGACTTTAGTCTACCTTGCTTTACTTATTTACTTGTATATTATAGGATGCTAGACCTTTGTTGCTTACTTATATGTATATATGTACCCCTATTAGATTAATTTATTTTAAATTAGCATATGTCATATAATCATCAGCATGTTTAGGATTAAATTTTTCTTTCAGTACTTTTATATAATGTATTAGACATGTATGCCTATCCTTGCTTAGTTTACTAGAGGTGTGTATTTTTTCCTCTGGATAGGGGTGCTGTATTTATAACTTATCATTCTCCTTGTATGCTTACTGCTCTTATGCAAATTAGAATTTTTGATTCATTTAAGAAAAATGGTGACATTAATAATATATGAAAAATATTCAGCCTAAAATGTACTTAAACAATTATCTAATAAGGTTTTTCTTTTGTTGGCTGGGTCCCTGGCATTGTGAAACCAACAATGTCAGAATCAGATAGATTTGAGAATCTTGGTGCTGAAGAGGAGCATTATCCAGAAATGGAGCCATATCTTGAGGAGGGGCATCAGGAAGAAGCTGAAGCTATTTAGTCTTTTCTGCATATTGTGAAGACAAGTGATTTCATTTCAGATCATTTAAACTTAATTAATGTTGTAATTATAGGTACTACTTGACTGTGTTTTCCTTATTATACTATTTATTATGAGTTGTATGCTGCATTTTCTCTATTTATTGTGGTAAATTGGATGTATGTTTACTTTACCTTGCCTCCGCACTCTGAATTTGTATTTGCTTAGTGACTGATTACATAGCATGTATGCATTGGATTATCTATTCCTTACAAGTGGAATAGGGTTTACATCTAACCTAATGTTAAGTGAGGGATTTGCCAAAGTGACACACCAGCTCTTAGCTTAATCTTGTGGATTAAAGGGTGGGGCGCCATAGTTACGAAGCAACATGAAATCACAAAACTACAAGAATAAGATCGCATCACATGCATGCAAGTGATCACAACAGATAAAACATCCAAACACCAAATATTACGTGGAAAACCTAAGAACGGGAAAAACCACGGAGCTACACCACAGAACAATCCACTAGAAAGACTTGAAGTTTATAGAGTTACGAAGAGCATATCTCCATAGCTGAAACACACTAGCTCTTACTCTAATTTGGAGAGGAAAGGAAGTAACCACCACCATGAGTATATCCTCCAACTTGCAAGGTATATCTTGCACAGTAGCTTCCTTAGGGCTTCACCTTGGGTTCTCTTCCTCATAGCTTACACAAGCATCCAACTAATGCCAACACATTTAATCTCCTCCCAACTTATTTGCTTAAGTACCTAGCTAAAATTCAAACATTGAAAGGTCCAAAATGCCTTCTAATATGCTCAAAATGCAACCTAACTGAAACAGACTTCTGTTAGGCGCTATGGTGCGCTGCAGCGCCCAACTCTCAGGTTGGTACTTGCTACGGTGCGTGATATTGCCTGCGTCTCAGGTAGGCACCAGCTGCGGTGTGCGGTAGCGATCGCATCTCGGGCTGGCACCCTCTGCGGTGTGCGATAGGGCCGCGTCTCGGGTTGGCACCCGCTACGGCGCGCTGTAGAGCCCGCATCTCGTGTTGGACCCGCTGCAGCACCGATTTTTATTGTGGGGCACTGCAGCGCCTTCTTTTTTGTTTGCCAACCACTAAGGCGTGTGATAGTGCCTCCATCTTGGGTTGGGAATGCCATAGCACGCTCCGGCATGCCACGGTGAGCCGCAGCGCTTGTTTTATTTCTGGACTTTACTTCTTGCTCTGAATCTCCTTTCAACCTCTCAGAAGCACACCTAAGCACCAATAACATCTTCATGATGTGTACTAAATGGTATCCATAACACAAAAGTATTCCATTTGGAGTCCTTTAGGAAATCTCCACCACTCCAGACTTTGATTTTTCATTGTCTTCTTCCATTCTTATTATCAAGAATGTGGTGTGGCTCACCCTCGCTCTCTCTTCACGTACCAAGGCCAACTGAAGTTGCACATAGCTTCAGCTTCTCCATTGTTACAGCTTTAGAAAGCATATCTGCTGGGTTCTTAGAAGTGTGGATCTTCTCCAATCAAAGCTATCATTCTTCCAATGGTGTCCGGATGAAATGGTAACGGAGTTGAATGTGCTTTGTCCTGGCATGAAATGATGCATTCTTCATTAGATGAATAGCGCTCATACTATCATTATAGAGCTTCACATCCTCCTGTTCCTTGCCTAATTCTTTCATAGAACTCTTCAACCAAATCATCTCTTTACTTGCCTCTGTAATGGCAACATATTCTACCTCTGTTGTAGATAGCGACATAATAATTTGTAGTCTGGAGATACAGCTCACCACTGCACTTCCTAATGTATGCAAATAACCTATAGTACTTCACCTGCTATCAATATATCCTACAAAATCTGAATCTACATAACCCTGTAAAACAATGTCAGAGCTTCCAAAGCATAAAGCTTTGCCCACTATACCTTTCAGATACCTCAGGATCCACTTAACTGCATCCCAATGGTGCTTTCCTGGGTTTCCCATGAATCTGCTAAGCACTCCCACTACATGGGAAAAATTTAGTCTCATGCAAATCATCACGTACATCAAGCTCCCAACTGCTGAAGCATAAGGAACCTTCAGCATATGCTCCTTCTCATCCATAGATTTTTACATATGCTCCTTTGATAAGCTGAAGTGACTTTCTAAGGGAGTGCCCACTGGCTTATCTTCACTCATGTTGAATTTTTTCAGCACCTTTTCAACATATTCTTTTTACAATAGCTTCATAGTTCCTGCATCTCTTTCCATATTAATTCTTATTCCAAAGAATCTGCTTGGCCGACCCCAAGTCCTTCATGCCAAACTCCTTTGACGTAAGCTCTTTTAGCATCCTTATCTCATCCATGTTCGATCCTATGATCAACATATCATCCATACAAAACAATATAATGATATAAGAGGACTTACACTATTTTATCTAACAATAGTGATCCTCCTGGCACCTCTTGTACCCTGATTCTCACATAAGCCTATCAAATCTTTTGTACCACTACCTTGGCGCTTGCTTCAAGCCATAGAGGCTCTTCTTGAGCTTATACACTAGCTCAGCTTTTCCTTTCTCGTGAGCATTGTACCCTTCAAGTTGTTTCATATACAGCTCCTCCTCCAGCTCTTCATGAAGAAATGTAGTTTTAACATCCATTTGCTCCAGATGCAAACCCTCAACTACAATAATATTTAGCACAACTCTAATGGTTGTCATCTTCACAACTAGGGCAAAAATCTCAATGTAGTCAGCCCCATGACTTTGCTGGAAATCCTTTACTACAAGTATCACCTTGTAGCGCTTGCTCCCATTTGTCTCTTGCTTTACCCTATAAACCCACTTGTTCTAAAGGGCCTTCTTCCCAACTGGTAAGGGTGCCAACTCCCATGTCCCATTTGACATGAGTGATGTCATTTCATCATTCATGATAACCTTCCACTTGATTAAATATTCAATTTGAAGTGCCTCTTCCAAGATATTTGGTTCACCTCCATCTGTTAGAAACAAATAGAACAAGGAAGGAGAATACCTTTGTGGTGGCCTTGTGACTCTTGTGGATCATCTTAGCATGGGTGTTTGTGGTTTAACATTGACACCCTCCTGAGCTTCTTCTTGTACTCTAACGTATGGCTCAATGTTGTCATCAATATTTATTTGTCGGGGCTCACCATCTAAAGCATCCTTGGATTTAATCTTGACTCAAATATAATCCTTGTACATTCCACTTTCATTGAAAGTGACATCCCTACTTCTGATGACCTTCTGGTTCAGATTGTCCCAAAACTTGTAACCAAACTCACCCATGCCATATCAAACAAATATGCACTTGATCGCCTTTTCGTCAAGCTTGCTCATGTATCCTGCATCAATATGCACATAGGATAAGCAGCCAAATACTTTGAGGTGGTTCAGTTTCACCTCCTTTTTGCTCCAAGCTTCCTCTAGAATCCCTTAATTTAAGGGTACAAAAGGTCCCCGATTGATTAGATATACGGCTGTGTTAACAGCTTCAGCCCAGAACTGCTTTGGGAGACCAGGATGCAATCTCATGCTTCTAGCTCTTTCTATAATTGTTCTGTTCATCCGTTCTGCAACACCACTTTTATATGGTGTTATAGGAACTATGAACTCCCTATCACAATACTCGTCACCATTACCAAACCTTAAGCACTTAAGCATTAATCCTGTCTCATTCTCCACTAAAGCTAACCAATTTTCAAACACATCAAGCACATCTGATCATCAATAAAGGTGATGAAATATGTACCTTTACCAATAGAAGAAGTAGGAGTTGGCCCCCATACATCTGCATGCACCAACTCAAGTTTTTTGCCTTTCAGTTCCCTTCCAACTTCGGAGAATGAAACCTTATTCAAATTGTGCAGCATGCAGTCTTCACAGAAATCTAAGTATACTGACTTCAGTCTTGGAGCTTCCCCTTTCACTGTAGGGATTTCAACCCCCTCTCGCTCATATGACCAAGCCTCCAGTGCCATATATCCGGATCTATCTCTTTTACAGCTGCAATAATATCAGACACTTTATTGATCAGATAAATTGTACCTTCCATATTACCCAGTGCAATAATGAGTGCACCCTTGGTAACCTTCTGCGAGTATCCATTGAAACAAGTGTTGTATCCTTCTCTGGCTAGCTGGCTCACAGAAATCAAATTTATAATTAGACATGGCACATGTCGAACATCCTTGAGCTTCTAAACAGCACTGCTTGGTAGCTTAACATCCGCATCATCTCTGCCAATGATGTCGCATTCCTTATCATCTCCAAGATGCACTTCCCCAAGTCACCCTTGGTGTAACTCTTGAAGGCACTCTTAGATAGAGTCGCATGAAAGGATGTGCCCGAGTCCACCACCCAAGGCTCCATGTTGACAAGCGAGAGGATCAAATCATCATGTTCCTCCTCAGCTGAAACATTCATAGTGGGGTTCATAATCTTACCACCTCCTCTTAATTTCTTTAAGGTAGGGCAGTCCTTCTTAAAGTGACCTACCTTCCCACAGTTCCAGTAATTTGGTTTTGCCTTTCCGGGTCTTGATTTCCTTGTCAAGACATTGACCTATTTCTATTATGTCTCCTTTCAATGTGTCTTCCCCTACTATCAGCATTCACTGCTGAGGTAGATGGCTCTCCATGAGATTTATTCCACTCCTCCTCATTCAGCACAAGCCCAACTATATCATGGAACCTCAACGATGCATTTCCTGATGAATTGCTAATGGATGTAACCAGCCCATCCAGCTATCTGGCAATGAAGATAAGAATAACAAAGCTTAGACCTCATCATCAAAACTGATGCCCACTGAACTTAACTGGCTTGTCACTGTGTTGAACCCATTTAGGTGTTCAGTCACTGAATGGCCTTTAATCTACTTCTTATTAAACAATCTCTTCATCAAGAAAACTTTATTCGAAGCTGAGGGCTTCTCATCCATCCTCGTCATGGCATTCATGAGATCTACAATAGTTTTCTCATTAACAATGTTAAGAATAATAAAAGAAGATAATGATAAATGAATCAAACCCAATGCAATTCTATTGAGTACTTCCCATTCTTCATCAGTCAAAGATGCAGGTTTTCTGGTGGCTCCTTTCAATGGAATTTATGACTTCTTCTAGTAGAACAGGTCCTCTAACTGTATTTTCCAGAAAGCAAAGTTTGTTCCGCTAAATTTCTCAATTTTGTGTCTCATCTCTTTGATCATTGCTCCCACTCAAACAACAAACCCTTATAGGACCAACAAGGTAACCTCGATCTGATACCACTTATTAGAAAATTTGAGCACAAAGAACTTACAGCACACAATATCCATGGAAATGATTTGATAGAATGCGCTCTCTTTGATTTAGGATCGCGGTTACATTGACAGTTACCAAGCAACTTGAAATCACAAAAATACAAGAATAAGATCACAACACATGCATGCAAGAGATCATAGCAGACAAAACATATAAACACCAAAGATTACGTGGAAAACCCAAAAACGGGAAAAATCACTGAGCCGCACCACAAAAAAATCCACAAGAAAGACTAGAAGTTTACAGAGTTACAAAGAGCTTATCTCCTTAGCTAAAATACACTAGCTCTTACTCTAATATAGAGACGAGAGGAAGTAGGCACCACTAGGAGTCTCTCCTCCAACATGAAATGTATATCTTACACACCAACTTCCTTAGGGTTTCACCAAGGGTTCTCCTCCTCACAGCTTGCAAAAGCATCCAACTGAAAATGCCAGCACATTTAAGCTCTTCCCAACTTCTTTCCTTAAGTACCCAGCTAAAATTTAAACCCTAAAAGGTCAAAAATGCCCTCCAATTTTCTTAGGACGCAACCTAACTGAAGCAGATTTTCGTCAGGCACTACGGCGCGCTGTAGCGCTCGACTCTTGGGTTGGGACCCACTGCGGCGTGCAGGAGCGCCCACATCTCGGGTTGGCACCCTATGCGGCGTACGGTAGCGTCCGCGTCTCGGGTTGGCACCCATTGTGGCACGCGGTAGAGCCCATGTTTTGGGTTGGCACCCATTGGGGTGTGCAGTAGTGCCCACGTCTCGGGTTGGCACCCGCTGCAGCATGCTACATGGTAGCGTCTGTTTCTCTTTTTGCTGACTGTTGAGGCATGCGATAGCGCCTCTATTTCGGGTTGGGATCGCCAGAGCACGCTGCGGCACGCCACGGTGCGCTGTAGCACCTGTGTTGTTTTTGAACTTCACTTCTTGCTCTGAATTGCCTTGTAACCTCCTAGAAGCACACCAGAGCACCATTAGCATCTCCATGATGTACTAAATGGTCTCCATAACACAAGATTTTTCTTACACAATAACATTCATTTTCTCATTTTTGAAATGGATTCTGATCTAGATCTATTGAGCTCGATAGCTCAAATACATGATCTTAATAATGAAATAAGTGTATGAGAACATGAAGCAGCCATTGGATCAATCCAATGGGGGAATTAAAAGTACAAGAAAAGGATATTAAGGGGTACCTTAGATTACAAGAATGGAGGTTTTTGCTTGGTCCTCTTCAAGAGCTTAGGAGGGGAAGCTTCTTCTTCTTTTTCTTCTTCTTCAGCTACTTAGCAAATGGGAAGATTGGAGAGTTGAGTTTTTTTCAGGAGCTTGGGGGAGGATAAGGAGCTTCAGTAGACAGCAAATGGAGAGGGGAACTGAGGATCTACACTTAAAGGAGGATGGGGTGTGGGCTGGGAGAGGGGATGGCAGGGCAGCATTCATGGAGCAACAGGCCCTCTCCCATCAACAGCATGGGGAGGAAGCTACCTTATGCAAAAAGTTGGGAAGAAGGTGCAGGGAAAGGAGGAGAAGGCAGGCGGGCCCCAACAAACAGAAAGAAAATGAAAAAATGGAAAATAATTTTTTCTAATTTTTTTAATTTATGTATTAAAAATTTGATTTGATAAACGTGCTTCGAAAAATTCTAAAAATTCACCCAAAGATAATTTGGGGGTGAGGAATTCAACAGCAAAGTCAGATTTTAATTTGGAGATCAATTTAATTATCCTAATTTTCGAGGTATTTGAATACATTAAAATATTCGTGAAAATCTGACGACTTCCAAACACTTCCAAAACATCACCCCTAGCTAATTTGAGGATGACGAGCACAATGGAGAAGTTGAATTTCAATTTTGAGGTCAAATTAAATATTTTAATTTTCTAATTAATTAAATATTATTAAAATAATCCAAATATTCGATTGAGCTCTGAATCGCTCCAAATCTTCGAGGATTGATTCTGATGATTAATTAAACCTAATGGAATGATAATTATGATGTAATTAAACTAACATTAGGCTAAGTAACAATTTAGGGTTATTATAAAGAGCTCCTTGATAGTTGAAGTGACAGAAACATGAGTGCTTAGGCACACCCCAAGCACCGAAGTGACAGAGACTTGTGCACTCAGGCGCACCCCAAGATGATAGAAACACATGTGCTAACGCGTGCCTTGAGCGCCAACTATACAGAAGCATAGACACCCAGACACGCCCAAGTGCCAAGAAAATCTGCACTAAAGTAAAGCGCGGGCTCTGGCGCACCCCGACACCTGACAAAATTTTGGATACGAAAGACCATACTTACAGAGAAAAAGAGGTGACTCATTATGACGCCCCACCTCTTAATCCACAATCATTAGACTAAGAAGTGGAGTGTCTCTTTGGCAAATCCCTTACTTAAGGTTGGATTAGGTATAGACCCTAATCCACTAGTAAGGAAGAGGTAAGCCATTGTATACATGCTATAAACTCAGTCACTAAGTAAATATAGATCAGAGTGTGGAAGTAAAGTAAAACAAATATACATCCAGATTATCACAATAAATAGGAAAATGTGCAACACAAAGCTCAGAGTATTAAGTACAATAAGGAAAAATACAGTCAAGGTACTTGTATTATTATTATAGCATTTAATAAATAGTTTAAAGGACTGTCACAAAAGGTCTCTTATCCTCACAATATACAGAAAGAAAGCTAGGCAGCTTCTGGATCACCTGACTGATGCTTCTCTTCAATAAATGGCTCCTCCTCTTTAGCACCCAACTCCTTAAACCTATCTGAATTTGACATAATTGGTTCCATAATGCCAGGGCCCCAGCCAATAAAAAAATCTTATTAGACAATTGTCTAAGTACATTTTAGGTTGAATATTCTACATGAATTATTAATGTTACCATTTACATATACAGAACCAAAATAACTATCTAGCATATAAGAGTAATAAGCATACAAGGAGCAGGGTAAGTTGTAAATACAACATTTATAACTAAGTAGAAATTGAGGTAGAAAGCACACCTCAAATAAACTAAGCAAGGAATCGGCATACATATATAATGCAATGAGTAAAAGTACTTGAAAGAAAAGTCTAATCCTAAATATGCTAATGATCATATGACATGCTGATTAAAAATAGTAAGTCTAACAGTGGTACATATAGTAAGTAGCAAAAATCTAGCATCCTATAAATATGTACAAGTAAGCCGGTAAGTAAAGTACAGCTGACTAAAAGTAACATGTATCTATAATACAGTAAATAGTAAATCAAACTGAAATAGATATGTATAACTGCCATATCAGAAAGTTGGCCAATCGGGCCCAGCATAATTCCCAAAGCCTTTCAGGTTTAGGGCAAACAGAAATTCCCAAATCTTTTCTGGGCTAGGGAAGACAGAACAGAACAACAAGACTAAAGATGCAGTAAATACAAATGCAGAATCTCTTAGTTATTTTACTTTTGTTTTTGTGGATGTATCCAAAAATAGCTGAGGAGTCAAGCACGTCTGCAAGACTATACGGGTTCCAAGCTTAACACACACTCCTCAATGAGAATGTTAAGCATCTTTATTACTCATTACCCCTATCCAATAAGGTAAATGTGCACCAAAACTTACCAGAATATAACTGAACCCAAGGCAATTAGTACCCTAATTATTCTAAGTTTTCATTTCATGCATGAAGTTTTCTTACAAGATATGTCCAAAGGATTAAGCACAAAATACAAGGAATGTGTAGCACAATAATCAAGTAGTAAGTAAGGGACTTTTTTACACATGGTGACACTGTTGTTGTCTAATTAAACCATTATAACTATTTTAAGTTACACAAGTTTAGGATCTCTAATTCTTACTATCGAGTGTAACTTAGAAGTACGTCCTTATATATTACAAAATTATAAAAATAGCTAGATCCTAATATAATTAAATCGATATCAACTATGAGTTAAATAATAAATCATTTCGACATAATTAATGAATTTAGATGTTCTATACTAAGATCTAATCAAGATCTACTAAACTAGGGATTATAATTTAACACCACGAGATTGGAGTTAAGCACATAATCTAAAAGTAAGGTCTAAGGGTCTAAGGTTTCAGTTCTAAGTGAAATAATGATTGAGGTAGATCCTTTTCTTAATCTAGGATTGAAAGATAGATAATAAAAAAAAAAAAATTATAAAAATCTAGAAACTAATAAAAATTAAAGATTCATTTACTGAATAACCCCATTATTTAATGAATAAAATCTAACCTAATATCTGACCTTATTCTTAAGGAACGGATCCTAAGGTGAAGTGGGGATTCCTAATTATAATACTTAGAGAATTCTTAAGAATTGATTGAATTTTTTTACGCTTGCTAATTCTATTTAATTAGGGAGGTTAGCGATGGTTTTTAGCTAAGTAAGCATCATCTCCCTTAGAGATTTTCAAACCAAAAATTGAGATGTTTTATAAATTATTCCAATTGAGGGATTTATTACTTAGATTGATCATAGTTCAGTTATATTACTAATTTTATGAATGAAAAAGGGTATTTTAAGGGTTAAGGGTACTTAACCTAAACTTTAGGCAAAATGACCATTTGCCGACTTATGGGTCCAAAAAGCTACTTTTTAATTTAGGGCTCCAAATTGGGATTTCTTACTGCTAAACGATCCCTTACTGTCTAAGATGAAGATAGACAGTAAGTACACTAAATTTAAATAAGAAATGGGTCATATAGGTCCAAACTGAGGTTTTTGACCTAAGGGGAATTTTAGTAAATTACGCCAAATAAAATCTAAGTTTTTGTGCAGTTCATTGTTAGTTGTTGTTCATGGATTCCATAGAGTCCAAGAACACTAAATTTTGAGGTCTAATGAATTAGTTATAGTCATTTCAATTTCAAGGGCAATTATGGAATTTCCTAAGGCTAAGAAGGGTCAAAAAGCTAACTTTTCCATTTGGTGTCCAAATTTAGCAAACTCAGTGACTATAGCTTCCCTATATCATACTGAGTACTTTAACTGGGAGTAAACCCATTTGGACTTCAGTTGGTCAAGTTATGGCCTAACTAGGGTTAGGAGTATTTTGAACATTTCTAATTTTTTAAGATTCAGAACCTAAATTTTATTTTAGTTTACTATTGGCACTAAAATTTTAAGTTAATTAGCATCTTGAATTTCTTAATTTGGAGTCCAAATGACTAAGTTATGGTCATTTCAATGCTAGGGGACAGTTTTGGCGCTATGGCGCGCTGTAGCTCCTTTTGGTCGAAAGCCAGGTGCTACGGCGTTCTGCAGCAAATTTCGGCGCTGTTGCGCACTGTAGCAGATTTCAGCATTGTGGCGTGCTGCAGCGGATTATGGCAGATTTCAACTCGAACTTCAGGCGCAGCAGTGCGCTACGGCGGATTCGATTTCAAACTTCGGGCGCTGCGGCGCGCTGCAGCGCCCAACGGTGATTTTGCATGTGCAAAAACCGCAATGAGTCACCTTTCAGGCTCAAATACTCTCAACCTAAAGCACTTCACGTGCGGTGCCATATACTGATGGAAAGGTTTTTCGAGACCTTTCTATTAATATTCAAATCAACTCCAAACAATCATGTTATCAATGCAAACAGTGGAGTTAAAGGATTAGGTATGCAGAAAGGAAGAAAAATAGAGCAGCTTCATCTTCCTATAATCACAACCTAATGAGCTCTAATGAACTCCATACCCTAAATACAGATTTCTAAGGATGTAAACTAAGCATAAGAGTGAAATAAAGTAGCCATTGAATCCATTCAATGGGGGAAAGGAGGTACCTTGGACTTGCAAATGGCAGATTTATCCAAAGATCCTTGGGAGCTTGAGAGCTTGAGGGGCTGGAGAACTTCTCTTTAACCGCTAGCACAACAAAGAAAATGGGAAACAAGAGGAGAACTTTAGCTGGGCAAATGGGGAAGAAGAGGAGCTGAAGGTTCTTTTAAGGAAGAGGAGAGGACAAAGCTCCATTAATGAGCCTTCCCATCAACATGGATGGGAAGAAAATGGTAGCAGAATTTCACTCAAGTGCAAGGATGGGGATGAAGTTGCTGGGAAGGAGGGAAGGGACAGCATAGGGATCAGCTAGGAAAAGAGGAGGGAAAATGGAATTTTTTTATTATATATGTTTTTAAGTAATTAATTTTGTAAAATAAAGACAAATTCATATTTTATAAATGTGCTTCGAAAAATCCCAAAATTTCACCCTTAGCTAATTCAAGGGTGATGATCACAACGGCAATATCAAATTTTAATTCTGACGAGTATTTAATTTTCCCAAATATCGGGGTATTTAAATATTATTAAAATATTCGACGAAATTTTGACGACTTCCGATTGCCACCAAAATATCACCCCTAGCTAATTTGGGAGCAATGAGCGCAATGGTGAAGTCCAATTTTTTATCTGAGATCAATTCAGATAGGTCAATTTCCAGGGTTTCTGGACTCTTGATTTGGACTAGGTCTTGGTGGTGAACTCCTAATAACCTAATTAGAGTATTAAGATTGAGATTAGGACCTAGATTAGTCCTAAATGACTTGGGTAATAATTTGGGTTATTATACTCTTGACCTTCCTTGGGTGGTGCAATAGATGTATAAGCCAAACATAAAATCTAAGTCTAAGAGGATAAATTGGGGAGAAATTAAGTGTTTTAATGAGTGAAAACTTTAGCCACCATAAGAGAGAGAAAGATGAGGAAACCCTTAAAATTGTCATTAGAGAATTATAGAAGGAATAAAAAGAAGAATTTGAAAACAAAGAGAACCATTAGGGATGTTCCTTCAGTAAAATCTTTCTAATTCTATTTTCTCACTTTTTTTGTACTATATTGTTGTAAAAACTCATGATGCTTTTGAGAATAAAAACCTTATATGCTTGTGAATCATTTTAATGACAACCTAAACCCCCCCTTTTGGGGATGGTTAGGCTAAGCCTATGTAGTAAATATTTCTATGTAACTGCTGAGTTTAGATTTGTGATATCTTATAATGAATGCATGTATTTTATTTCATAAAATCTTTTGCATTGTATGTTAAAATCATTATACTAAAAGGAGGATGTTCACATTACACTACACCTTTGATCGAACCCTAAGTTCTGATCATGATGTATGTGCATGTGATTACACACCATTCAAGTATCACAAAAGCTTTGATCGGAGCAAAACTCCTAATTGAAGATCTATGTGCACTTGCTCATTTCAAGTCTTTTGTGTTCCATTCCTCGTGTGGCCTTTCACTTAGACATAAGATTAGCCAAATAAATGGGTGTCAGAGTAGAGAGATCTACATAATTCCCTCTGAACATAAAGATGTCTATGTGCATATGAGAACAGAGATGAAAATCTAATTCCAGTTGCACAAGATAAGGGAATACCAATATGTAACGACCCCAATATTGGGCAGGAGATTAACCTAACATTGGAGCATCACCACAACATCTAATATTGAATTAAAAGAAAACTAACCCAATTACTAGATGCTATGTGGCCAAGAATCTTTGTGAGGGTATTAAGTTAAGATGGGAAGAGGTAGGAGGAGAAGGAAAGTATGTGAATAGAAGTAATTGCAAATATATGTATGTAAAATTTTTTTGTAAGTATAAGTAAGAGAAATGAATCACATGCAATTGAGAATTTATATGTAAGAAAGAGATATCTATTTTAATCCATCCATTTATTCAAACCAAGTATTTATATATAGAAATAAAATCATCATAGAATAAGTAAAAATAAATACAAAAATTAGACTATTGCAAACTTGAATTTTAAAGAGTAGTAGTAAAAGTTCATTCTCTTTCAAGTAGTAAAAGCAAGAAAAATTATGAAAGCAGATTTTATATTCTTCAAACACTAGGTGTAGCTCCACTTATATTATACTGCTACTGATCTATCATATTTTGATATTTAAATATGATAGAGCGAAGCCAAGAAAAGAAAAATAGTAGTTAGAATAAATAATTAAAGCACATTTTAAGATTAGATAATATTTAAGTTCATTTGGATATCACAAGCTAATTTACAATTTAAAATAACCAGCGGAGCATTAAAAGCATTCAAGTAGAGAAAGAAAAGAAGTAAAATTGTAAAGAAGAACAGTTTGAAACAAGTTGAGTAAGAGTACTCACTTTTATTATTGTTTTAGCCTATAACCAAAAATGATAAGGGATAAAGTATCCTAAATAAGGCTAGAAGCTACTAAAGTGCATTTGAAATTAAATGAAATGAAAATATGAATATGTTCAATAGAAATTATGCTAAATAAGAAAGTAAAGTAGTGAAGCATTTAATTAAAATTAAAACAACATACACTATATTTTATAAGAACTGTAAGCAAGTAAAGTATAGTACTAAAATGAAAGTGCAAAGCATAATAATTGAAAGAAATTTTTTGCCTCATGGTCTAATATATATATATACTAGGACTATGAAAAGTAACATAGCTAAAAAGCTATGATGAGATCTTGCGATCAATAAGATTGTAAAAGAACTCATGTTATATTAATTGAAGTTATTTATGAAAATATTCATTCTGTGGGCCCAAACAGAATGAATCAAGGAGTTAAGCATGTCTGCTTAACCAGTAAAAGAAAGTGAGGTTTCAAAGATAACACACACTCATATTCACCCTCTAAGAATATGAGGTCTCTTTATTACTCTTTATTAGCCTGACCTTAGCCATCCAGCAATATTAAACCCCTAAAGTTATATAAAAGTTTTATTTATGCATAATATCTTGCATGTATGTTCAAGAAAATTAGGCTCAAAGCTAAGCAATCATTCAATGAAGTTCAAATAATTGTAAACTATGTTATATTCGAAGTTGTCTAAGTTTTAATGATCTACTTAATGATTTGAGCTCCCAATTGATTTATAGATATTAATCTTTAAGTTAATTGTAAGTAAAAGTAGAGATAAAAGAAAATTGAAAAATAGTAATTTAATTTAATTTATGAAATGCCAAAATAATTTATAAGTATATTCAAATAAATAAAATTCATTCTATATTAATCATAAACTAATTAAATCAAATAGATTAATGACTAAAGTTTATGGGACAAGTAAGGAAGAGTAAGACTAAAAGTTTAGTAAGCTAAAGGAAGTGAAAGCCAACGAACAATTTACTAGTTTCATCTATTTTGCTTATAAATTAGAAGGTTTCAAATCAATTAAATCACTAATTTGACTACGATTAACTGATATAGAATGTTTAAGTGTAAGAAAATAAATAGAATATCACCTATAAGCACTAATTCATTCTTAGTTGTAGGTTAATTGAAGCTTATTAGCTTATTAAAGTATGATAAGAAACTAAAATTCTTCTAATTTAAATCATATGTGTACTTGAAAGGAAACTAGAAACTTGGAAAGAACATAAGAATGAAAGTTCTAATTCTAGTTATTTGAACATAAAACTTTATTATATTCTCTTAAAGGAATAAGATATAATGTCAACCTGCAAGTTTTCTATTTACTAGAAGATTAAATAAAAAGGTTAACATTAAAGAACTAACATTAAATCATCAATCCTGGGAAGAGAATATTTATTCTTCCCAGTCACTTTGTTAAGCTCACGGTAGTCTATGCACATTCGTATTGATTCATCCTTCTTCTTGATGAATAGGACGGGAGTTCCCCTGTTATGTATGGACAGCCTTTAGTGCCAAGGAGTAGAAAAAGCACTGTGGCGCACCATAGCGTGCAGCAGCGAATGATTATTTGAAAATCGAGATAGGCTGGTTACAGCCTTAAGAATTCATCAAGGAATGCATCATTGAAGTTCGACGACATTGTGGGCTTGTGCTGAATGAGGAGGTGCAGAAAAAATCTCATGGCGAGGCATCTACCTCAGCATTGAATGTTGAAAGTAGAGGGAGACATTCTGAGAGGAGACAAACTAAAAATAGGTTTATGTCTTGATGAGGTAAATCAAGACTCGAAAAAGCCAAGCCAGATTGCTGGAATTGTGGAAAGGTAGGTCACTTCAAGAAGGACTGCCCTACCCCAAAGAAGCCAAGTGGTGGTGGTAAAATGATAAACTCCACTGTGAATATTTTAGCTGAAGAGGAACAGGATGCTTTGAACCTCTCTCTTATTAACACGAAGTCATGGGTTGTGAACTCGAGCGCCTCTTTTCATGCGACTCCGTCGAGGAGTGCCTTCAAGAACTACAGTAAGGGTGACTTGGGGAAAGTGTACCCTATAGATGATAAGGCGTGTGACATCATAGGAAGAGGTGATGTGGATGTGAAGCTACCAAGTAGCACTATTTGGAAGTTGAAGGATATTAGAGATGTGTCATGTCTAAGAAGAAACTTGATCTCACTGAGCCAATAAGCTAGAGATGACTACAACACTTATTTTACAAAAGACTCATGGAAGGTCATCAAGGGTGTACTTATTATTGTACGGGGCAGTATGGACGGTGCACTTTACTTGATCAATAAAGTGTCTGCTACTATTGCAGTTGCAGATGAGATAAAATGTAGATCTATGGCATCAAAGGCTTGGCCATATGAGTGTGAGGGGTTGAAATCCCTACAGTCAAAAGGGAAGCTCCAAGGGTGAAGTCAGTTGACTTAGATTTCTGTGAAGATTGTGTGCTGGGCAAATTGAAGAAAGTTTCTTTCTCCAAAGTTGGAAGGGAGATGAAAGGCAAGAAACTGGAGTTGGTGCATATAGATGTATGGGGGCCAGCTCCTACATCTTCTATAGGTGGAGCAACATACTTCGTCACTTTCATTGATGATCATACAAGAAAGGTATGGGTCTACTTTCTAAAGCACAAATCTGATGTATTTTAAGTGTTTGGAAAGTGGTTAGCTTTGGTGGAAAATGAAACTAGATTAAAGCTGAAATGCTTAAGGTTTGACATTGGTGGTGAGTACTGTGATAGGGAGTTCAAGTAGTTCTATTCTTTGAAGGTATCAAGAGGGAGTTTATAGTCTCTAGAATAATGCAGCAAAATGGTGTTGCAGAATAGATGAACAGGACAATGATAGAGAGAGCCAGGAGCATAAGATTGCATGCAGGTCTACCGAAGCAATTCTGAACTGGAGTTATTAACACAGTTGTATATTTAATCAATAGAGGACCTTCCGTACCTTTAAATGAAGGGATCCCCAAAGAAACTTGGAGGGAAAAGAGATGAAACTGAATCACCTCAAGGTATTTGGCTACTCATCCTATGTTTATATTGATGCAGGATCCAGGAGCAAACTTGATGTTGAGGTGATCAAGTGCACATTTATTGGATATGGTGCATGCAAGTTAGGATACAAATTCTAGGACAATCAAAACCAAAAAGTCATCAGAAATAGGGATGTCACTTTCAATGAAAGTTAAATGTATAAGGATTGTATGGGAGTTACGACTTACTCCAAGGATGCTTTAGATTGTGAACCCCAACACATAGAGATTGATGCAACATAGAGCCAGATGTTGGAGAACATGGAGAAGCTCAAGAGGGTGTCAATGTTGAATCATAAACACCCATGTTAAGAAGATCCACAAGAGCGTCTAGATTGCCACAGTGGTACTCTCCTTCTTTGCTCTATTTGTTGCTAACGGATAGGTGAACTAGAAAGCTTAGAAGAGGCACTTCAAGTTGAAGATTTAAGAAAGTGGGAGGCTACAATGACTTATGAAATGACATCACTCATGTCAAATGGGACATAGGAGTTGGCACCCTTACCAGCTGAGAAGAAAGCCCTTCAGAACAAGTGGGTTTACCGGGTGAAGGAAGAGATGAATGGGAGCAAACGCTATAAGGCGAGACTTCTAGTAAAAGGTTTCCAACAAAGGCATGGGGTCGACTATAGTGAGATCTTCACCCCAGTTGTGAAGATGACAACCATTAGGGTTATATTAAACTTAGTTGCAATTGAAGATCTGCATATGGAGCAAATGGATGTTAAAACTGCATTCCTTCATGGAGAACTGAAGAAGAGCTATACATGCAACAGCTTGAAAGGTACAAGGGTCAAGAAAAAAGAAATTTTGAGCTGGTGTGCAAGCTCAAAATGAGCTTCTATGGTTTGAAGCAGGCGCCAAAGTAGTGGTACAAAAGGTTTGACAGGTTCATGTTAGAATTACGGTACAAAAGATGCCAGGCGAATCATTATTGTTACATAAAGTAGTGTAAGTCCTCCTATATCATCCTATTATTGTATGTAGATGATATGTTGATTGCAGAATCAGACATGGAGGAGATAAAGATGCTAAAAGAGTAGATGTCATGGGAGTTTGACATGAAAGACTTGGGGCAGCCAAGCATATTCTTGGAAAGAGGATCAATAGGGAGAGAAGTACATGAATTTTGAAGCTATTGCAGAAGGATTATGTTGAAAAGGTGCTGAAAAGATTCAACATGAATGAAGCATAACTAGTGGTCACTCCCCTATCAAGTCACTTCAGCCTATCGAAAGAATAGATGCTGAAGTCTAATGAAGAGAAGGAACATATGATGAAGGTTCCTTATGCTTCAGCAGTTGGGAGCTTGATGTACGTAATGATCTGCTTGAAATTGTACATTGCCCATGCAGTGGGAGTGGTCAATAGGTTCATAGGAAACCTAGGAAAGCACCATTGGGATGTGATCAAGTGGATCCTAAGGTATCTGAAAGGTACAGTATGCAAAGCATTATTCTTTGGAAGATCTGACAATATTTTATAGGGATATGTAGATTCAGATCTTGCAGGAGATGTTGATAGCAGGAGAAGCACTACAGCAGTTGGGAGCTTGATGTACACAATGATCTACACAAAACTAGACATTGCCCATGCAGTGGGAGTGGTCAGCAGCTTCATGGGAAACCTAGGAAAGAACCATTGGGATGCGATCAAGCGGATCCTAAGGTATTTTAAAGGTACAGCAGGCAAAGCATTATGCTTTGGAAGATCTGACAATGTTTTATAAGGATATGTAGATTTAGATCTTGCAGGAGATGTTAATAGCAGGAGAAGTGCTACGTGCTATGTGTATACCTTAAGAAGTGCAGCGGTGAGCTGGATCTCTAGGCTATAAAACATCGTGTTGCTAACTAACATGGAGGCAGAATATGTTACCATTACAGAGGCAAGTAAGGAGATGATTTGGTTGAAGGGGTTCATGACAAAACTGGGCAAGGAGTAGAAAGATGTGAGGCTCTACAATGATAATATGATCGTTATTCATCTTGCAAAGAATGTCACTTTTCATGCCAGGATAAAGAACATTAAACTCCATTACCATTTCATCCGGCCACTGTTGAAAGAAGGACAGCATGGATTGGAGAAGATCCATACTTCTAAGAATCCAGCTGATATGCTTACCAAAATAGTAACAATGGAGAAATTGAAGATATGTGCAGCTTCAATTGGCCTCGTAACGTGAAGAGAAAGTGGGGTGTGCCACACCACGTTTATTAACAAACACAGAAGAAGATAGTGAAGGGTCAATGGATGATGAAAAGGAAGATTTTACTAAAGGTCTCAAGTAGGAGATTGTTATCTATGGAGAGCCTTTAGTGCCCAAAAGCAACTAAAGCGCCGCAGCACGCCATTGTGTGCTGTAGTTCTCCCAGGCAGTTCTCTTTTGAAACTGCGGCATTGTTGCACACCTCAGCGGTCAGCATTCGAGAAGCAGGCGCTACAACGCGCCATAGCGAAAATTGTCGCTTCAGCGCGCCGCAACGGAAACTGACACCATAGCACGCCCTAGCAGATCCATTTCAAGATGCAGGATCAAAATCTGAGACACAGGTGCTACTGCCGCAGCAGATGATTATTTGAAAGTCAGGCGCTACGGCGCGCTGTTATGCCTAACAGATTTCTGCTTCGTTCCAGGTTTTGTTTTAAGAAAATCTACGGGTATTTTGGACTTTTAGGGTCCAAAATTGAGCTAACTATTTAAACCTAAGTGTTGGAAGAAAACCTAGTATGTTGGCATATCAGATTTGGAGGCTAAGGCGGCTTGAAAGGAGAAGAACCCTAAGCTAAACCCTAAGGAGCTATTGTGCAAGAAAGAACTTACAGGTTGAAAGAGAAACTCCAGGAGGTAGCTGCTTCTTCCTTTCTCTATTCTAAGAGTAGAGCTACAAATTTTGTGCTGAGGTGATACAGCTCTTGTAGCTCTATAAACTTAAAGTTGTTTTCTAGTAGATTTTCTTGTTGGTGTAGCTCTATGATTTTTCCATTCTTAGGTTTTCCATGTATATCTTTGTGTTTGTATGATTGATTATGTTGCGATCTTTGTCTTGTGATTTTGTGATTTCTAGACGTCCTTGGTAACCGTCAACGCGTTCCCCAATCCTCAAAAGCTTAGGAGATTTATAGAGATCTTATTCTCAACATTCCCAAGGTGACATACTAGGCGAACAAATCCTTTTTCTAACAACTCTTGCAACTGCTCTCTAAGCTTTTACAATTCTTTTGGTGCCATTCTATACAGAGCCTTAGATTTTGGTTGAGTCCTAGGATCAAGCTCAATAGAAAACCCTACCTCACACAAAGGAGGTAGTCCTAGTAAGTCTTTAGGGAACACATCCAGGAACTCTCTAACGATATAGTTTCTTTAGGATTTCTGTCTTGCTTTTCCTCACCGATCAAGGTTACTAAAATTTCACAGCAACCTTTACTAATGAGGCGCTTGGCTATAATTGTTTTAATTAAGGATGCAGTTAAGCCAAACTTTCTTATAAAAACTTCAAGTTTCTTCCCAACTTTAAGAGAAACTCTTTTTCTAAAGCAGTCTATAATGGTATTAAACTTTCTTAACAGATCCATACCTAAAATTTTTTCAAAGTTTGTAATTGACATAACAATAAGTTTGGATTGAAAGAATTGGTTGCTAATTGGGATGTCTACCAAACAGAACTCAATTACAGACATTTCAGCACCTGATGGCATCCGCACTCTCAAGCCATTATCTAGGCTGAAATGTTGAAGATTAAGAGAAGAAGAACAACTCTTGGACATAAAGGAGTGGCTAGCACCTGTGTCGAAGAGTGTGCCACAAGGTTGATACTTAATAATTAGAGTTCATATAGTAGGGAAAAAAACTCCAATTATTTAATGTATGAAGATTGGCGATTGAGAGGAGTAGGGTTCTTAATAATTGGGAATTAAAAGAAATATGGTTCTGTACAGAAGATTGACGATTCATTTGCATCTTGTCCACTGTTTAGTTTTCCCAACAATCTCAATGATGCAAATTGGTTCTGTCACAGATGTAACATTGGCCACCAGTATGATAACATTTTCCTTAAGGATGCGATCTATTTCATATAGCACCTAGTCTCCCTTGCTGATTTTGATTTTGATTATGACTGGGGGTAATCTGGAAGACCTTAAGACCATGAGGACAATTTCTCTTAAATGGAGAACCTTGAAGATTGGGGATGGGAACATTTCTTCATATCCATTTGTGCTTGATGGTGCTCGATCATATGTGCACCTTCCATAAGTTTTGTAAAATCATCATGATGTTGAGACATCAAATGACTTTTAATAGAATACTTCAATCCATATAAGAATCTACTACACCTAGCTACATCGGTGTGGACTAAGTCAGGAGCGAAGCGAGATAGCTTCCAAAATTCCATTTCATACTTGTGGTCAGAACGATTTCCTTGTGTAAGCTCTATGAAATCATTCTCAATTATAGTCTGAGTAATGGAGGAATAAAGTTTTCATGAAAAACTTGCTCAAACTCATCCCAAGGGATATCTTCCACTTGTATGTCAAAGAAATGAGCATTCAGTTCACTGTCCCAACAGTATTCTACCTCACCATGAAATAGGTACGTGGTTAGATGAATACACTCAGTTTCTAGACATTTTATACTGGCTAAGGTCTTTTCTAATGCCTTAAACCCATCGGCTGCTTCATTGTGGGAAGTGGAGCCAATAAATGTTGGAGGGTTCAACCAAATAAAAGTAAGGAGAAAGGCGTCTACAATAGGACCAGGAGTTGAATGTGGAATTACAGGAACTTTAAGAGGAACTGGAATGGGAGTTTGAGGTGGAGTTAGAAATGGTTATGATATTGTAAGTGAAGGATGATAAGGGGTACTGGACGAGGCCATTCTCTCAATCACATGCGCTTGTGCTTCTATCATCACACGCATCATTTCCAAAAGATTTTTCATCTCATCAGTTTGAAATGTATGGCAGAAGTAGGTTCTTTCACCACATGTGGAATAAGGTTATCCGAATCAGGATTCATTCTAAAGAAAGAAAAGAAGACACAATTTAGGAACTAAAGAAAATGGAAAAGGATTCTCATTAAAACTTAGAAGATTTAAGAGATACATTTTGTAAAAAAGAAGAGAAAACAAAACAATATAGAAGTCATTCATAAGAAGCAACTATACTATGGAAAACTAGTACTAAAAGGAAGTTAGTACAATCATTTACAGAACTTTGCATAAAACCTAAATTCAAAGTCCTCATAGGTAGGGGTACGATGGAGGCATTTTCTTCCTCGAACCAGCACTTCGTATGCATGATACAACCAGTCCTCGGCGTAGTTGGCAACGTATTCGTCCAAAATTTGAAGGCGTACGTGATCGAGGCAAGCTATGGCTTCAAATGTCATAGTGACTCGTGAAAGCCATTCTCTCGCTAACTGCGGGATGCAGTTGCCTTGAAACCACAATACCTCAAAATTTAGTTCAACACTTCATCTTTTACTTCAAATACTCCAAAGTATTCTCAACCATAAGTTGAGCCAAACCAATGATCATCCTCCCAATATAGGAAGAACATCCTAGTATAGTTCACTCTCACATTCTACCATCTATGAGTTTGATTGAGGTTTAAGCTAGAAATTTAAATCAATTATTGGATTAGTAGTGTATTTACTATCTTATGGTGTTATTTTTAATTATTTTTACTATTTGTGTTGTTTGCTTTGGATAAGTGGATGTTTTTATCTTAACTTAATGTTCTCAACTTGGTTCTAATACCAAATGTAATGACCCCAATATCGAGTAGGAGATTAACCCAATATTGGAGTGTCACCATAGCATCTAATACTGAATTAAGATGAAGATAACCAAATTACTAGATGTTGTGTGGCCAAGAATCTTTGTGAGGGTATTATGTTAAGATGGGAGGAGGTAGAAGGAAAGTATGTGAATAGAAGTAATTGCAAATATATGTAAGTAAAAAGTATTTGCAAGTAGAAGTAAGAGAAATGAATCACATGCAATTAGAAATTTGCAAGTAAGAAAGAGATATAAATTTTCATCCATCCATTTATTCAAACCAAGCATTTGTATATAGAAATAAAACCATCACAAAATAAGTAAAAATAAATGCAAAAATTAGATTATTACAAACTTGAATTTTAAAGAGAAAAAGTAAAAGTTCACTCTCTCATAAGTAGTAAAAGCAAGAAAAATTAAAGAAGCAGATTTTATATTCTTCAAACAATTGTTCCAGCTCCACTTGTATTATACTGCTCCTGATCTATGATATTTTGGTATTTAAATATGATACGGCGAAGCCAAGAAAAGAAAAATAGTAGTTAGAATAAATAGTCAAAGCACATTTTATGATTAGCTAATATTTAAGTTCATTTGGATATCATAAGGTAATTTACAATTTAAAATAAGTAGTGGATCATTAAAAGCATTCAAGCAGAGAAAGAAAATAAATAAAACTGTAAAGAAGAATAGTTTGAAAAAAGTTTAGTAAGAGTACTCACTTGTATTATTGTCCTAGCCTGCAACCAAAAAATGATAAGGGAAAAAATATCCTAAATAAGGCTAGAAGCTACTAAAGTGCATTTGAAATTAAATGAAATGAAAATATGAATATGTTCAATAGAAATTATGCTAAATAAGAAAGTAAAGTAACGAAGCATTTAATTGAAGTTAAAACAACATACACTACATTTTATAAGAAATGTAAATAAGTAAAGTACAGTATTGAAATAAAAGTACAAAGCATAGTAATTGGAAGAAAATCTTAGCCTCTTGGTCTAAGATATATATAGCATAGAACTATGAAAAGTAATATAGCTAAAAAGTTATGATGAAATCATACAATCAATAAGATTTTAAAAGAACTCATGTTTTATTAAATTGAAGTTATTTTATAAAAATATTCATTATGCGGGCACAAACAAAATGAAGCAAGGAGCTAAGCATGTCTACCAACCGGCAAAGGAAAGCGGGGTTTCAAAGATAATACACACTCATATTCACCCTCTTAGAATATGAGGTCTCCTAATTACTCCTAATTAGCATATCCTTGGCCATCCAGCAATTTAAACCTATAAAATTTAATGAAAGTTATAATTATGTATATTATCTTTTATGTATATTCAATAAATTAAGCTCAAAGCTAAGTAAGTATTCAAGAAAGTTCAAATAATTGTAAATTATGTGGTATCTGAAGTTATCTAAGTTTTAATGATCTACTTAATGATTGGAGCTATTTGATCTGCCAATTGACTTATAGATATTGATCTTTAAGTCAATTGTAAGTAATAGTAGAGATAAAAGAAGTTTGGAAAATAGTATTTTAATTTAACTTATGAAATGACAAAATAATTTATAAGTATAGTCAAACAAATGAAATTCATTCTATACTAGTCCTAAGCTAATCAAATCAAATAGATTAATAATTAAAGTTTATGGGACTAGTAAGGAAGATTAAGACTAAAATCTTAGTTAGCTAAAGGAAGTGAAAGCTAAAAAATAATCTACTAGCTTCATCTATTTAGCTTATAAATTAGAAGTTTTCAAATTAATTAAATCACTAATTTAACTAGGATTAATTAATATGGAATGCCTAAGTGTAGGGAAAGAAATAAACTATCATCTGTAAGCACTAATTCATTCTTAGTTAAAGGTTAATTAAAGCCTATTAGCTAATTAAGGCATGATAAGAAATAAAAGTTCTTCAAATTTAAATTATGTATGTACTTAAAAGGAAACTAAAAACTTGGAAAGAACATAAGAATTAAAGTTCCAATTCTAATTATTTGAATAGAAAATTCTATTAGATTCTCTTAAAGGAATAAGATATGATGTCAATATGGAAGTTTTTTATTTACTAGAAGATTAATTGAAAAGATTAACATTAAAGAACTAACATTTAAGAACTAACATTTAAGAACTAACATCAAGCTTATTCAATATATAGAATATTAGTTCTAATTAAATTTTAGCCTGAAAAAAATGCATGCAATCTATTTTCTAAGATTATGGTATATGAGAATTCATTCAAGTTAAGTATTATAAATTCCACATGAAGTATATTGAAATAGAAGAATTAAACTTAGAATCTGCCATGCAATTATTCATACTAAATTCACAATATTTAAATTACATAAGATGTGAAGACTATCAACTATAATTGAAACAATTTAGCTTGAAAACATTACATGCAATTCATTCAATTTAATTCATTCTTAAGTATTCTACAATGGAAGAAATTCACCTTAAATAAATACTAGACATTTCCAAATCATAAATTATGAAAATTCACATTTTAAATATACAATTTAAAAATATATGTTAGGTAAAAAAATGAGATAAATTTGATATCCTAGGGTTCAATAAACCTAAAACAAGCATAAATGAAAATTACGAAATTATAACTTTACCTAAATTAAGTAGTCAAATACCTAAAATGTCCAAATGTTATCCAAATGATATGATATACATATCAATGAGATCCTTATGTTGTAGGAAGAAGAATGATACTAACTAGGTCAAATTTGGACAACATTAAATTTCTAAGGTTCGGAGGGGTCCTAATTAGGGTTAAACTGTCATTAAGAGATCTAGGGTTTAATACATAAATTTGATCTCACATTATTATTCTTCATATTTTTGTGAGTGAAATGAACTATTAAAGTGTCCAATTTGGACATGAATTGATCAAGTTATGCTATAAATGACAATTTATGTAATATTTAATTTAATTAATCATTTTAAATAATAGTTAATGAAATTAATAGATTGATACATTTCTAATATCTTAACTTTATTAATTACAATCATGTAGATGATTTGACATTGGTAATTGTAAAATTAAGTTAAAACATTTCTGAAATATGGCAATAAATGAAATTAGTGAAAATATTATTTCATTAAGCATCAATGGAAACCAAATTGAATCTCTTTGAAACAAGAATTTATAAATTAAATTCTCAATATCATAATTCTAATACCATTTTATTGAATCATAGAATTCATCAATTATAATAACATATTAATATGAGATTTAAATCTTATTATTAAATGTATTGTTTGAATGATAATAAATGAAATTTCATTAATATTTATTCATAAGGATTATTATTTCATAAATTCAATCAAAAATTTTATCTATCCTGCAGGCCATTTAATATTAGCCCACTAAGCTTGCATTGAAATAATTTTGGAGGAAATTTCAAAGGCCCATTTAAATATTTTCCTTGCAGCCCATTTAACTTGAATAATCTAACCTTCTTAAGTGTAACTAGCTTATAAGAAATCCATAGTCACGGGCCCATTTAAGTAATTCCTTTTTCTTTTGGCTTCATCCCCATCGCGTAAGCAGACGGGATTACTAATAATAAACCATAGGAAAAATTAGGGCTCTTTTGAAATGGAAGTAAACAAGCGATCTCAAAAAGCAGAAATTACAATTTATCGAAGCTTGATTTATGCATAGTTTACAAGATCTAATTACAATACATCTTAAATCGTAGCTTAAGGAAAATAGAATGAAATGCATTTTATTTTCTCTGTATTTTGAAGGTATTGGAACTCGATTAGCTTAAGTAGGTATTAAGATTTCTATAGAGCATTCGATTCTAAGCACCTAACAATAATTGTCCAATGGAAAAAGGATCATAAGGTGGTAGTACATTAAATACATATGATTTGAACTTCTCCAGTTCGAATCAACTATATTAATGTTTTCTTTTTAAATAAAATACATATAGAAGATTTAGAACTTTTAAAATTGATAAGTAATTAGGATGAAGGAGATACCTTAATACCCCTGCTGACTAAAACTTGCAAAAGTAATAGGGTTTTACAATGACCGATCCTCACAGAACTTTAAATTCATCCTACAGGTCCTCCCCAATTCCCCTCCGTTAGGCTAGGTAGAGGGAAGCAAAATGAGGGAATTGTGGAGATAGGATAGTGTTAAACATTGTGCAGTAGCCAGCTGGGGTCATATTGCCACTTCTACTCGGTGAAGTACGGCGTATAGTGGCTGAGAGAGAACCATTTGATCATTAAAATATTCGTGAAAAATATGACAACTTCCAAAATATCACCCCTAGCTAATTTGGGTGTGGTGAGTCCAATGGAGGACTCTATTTTTATTTTTGATGTCTAAGTAAATTAGGTATTTTAAGAAGTATCAAAAAATCAAGAATAGTTGGAAATTGTCAAACGGTCTCCAAATTGCACGAAATTTGAGGTGGCAACTCTTAACACTATTATAAGAGTAATGGAAGAAGATTAGAGTCAATTAGGTTACTAATTGACTGCTAACAACATGAGGGTTATTACACAATAGGACTTAATGAAACCTTAATTTAGACATTAACATTCGAAGTCAAAGGGTCTCAAACAAGATAAGCTAAAGATGACCTTTGGCTTTAGTGGTGAATGACCCATGTGCGTGAGAGATCACTAGTAGGTTTAACTATCATTAGCCTCTTGAAATATAAAGTAAACATTTTTATGAGATGATCAATTCAAACTCAACAAGAACTATATTTATTTAGCCATAATTTATCGGCTTAACTCTTTCGGGTCTTTTAAAACTTGGTTATATCCTCATTAACCATAGGTTTATTTATTTGCAAGCTTAATTCTAGTTTAGCGACAAAACTAAGTTTGATTAATTAAGAATTAGTAGATTAAATAGCAACTAGTAACCTTCCTTTAATCGAGAACTCACCATTCCAATATTACTTTAGATTACGGATACTTATGTGTAAGCAAAAGTCACATTATTTTGTGGCATGTCAAGTTCATGGCACCGTTATCGGGGATTAAATTAAAGGTATTAGCTAAAATTTTGAACTAATGACTTGGACATTTTTCTTATTATATTTTGCTTTCACTATTTTTAATTTTGTTTATATTCAAGTTTTGCTTATTTATTTTTGCAATCATATTGTGATGTTGAAGGCATTTCATGTTAACCGAATCTTAAGCTTGTGTATGCATCATTTCAGTGATCAAAACTCGATTTTTGATCCTAAGATAGACAGAACCAATCTTAGACTTAGGAGACACATATGATTTTATCATGAAAGCCAAACTATGGCTGAACCAAATCTTGGTGAGATTCACAATAACAATAACCAAATCTTGTAGCTATAACCTTGAGAGATTATGCATTTCTTACTGTGGGAGGGATACCCAATACAATAGTAAGGCCAAGAATTTAGACTAACAGTTTTTAGATTAAACTAGCTACTGTACAAATGGTGCAAAAAAACCAGTTTGGTGGATTACCAACTGAAGATTCAAACATTCACATTGCAAATTTTCTTGAAATTTGTAATACTCTTAGATATAATGGTCTCACTCATGACACCGTCAGACAGATACTATTCCCATTTTCACTTAGAAATGGCAAAACGTTGGCTCGTATCTCTTATAAGTGATTCCATTACTACTTGGAACAAGCTAGCCCAAAAAATCCTAGGAAAATACTTTTCCCTTGCCCAGACTACAATACTTAGGAATGAAATCTCCAACTATGTTCAACTTGATAGTGACACATTATATAATATTTGGGAGAGATTTAAGGAGCTCTTAAGAAGCTGCCCCCACCATGGATTGCACCTATGGCATCATGTGCAAAATTCTACAATGATTTGATTGGTAGTACTCGTATGATGGAAAAAGGATCATAAGGTGGTACATTAAATACATATGATTTGAACTTCTCCAACTTCGAATCAACTATATCAATGTTTTCTTTTTAAATAAAATACATACAGAAGGATTAGAACTTTTAAAATCGATAAGTAATTAGGATGAAGGAGATACCTTAATACCCCTGCCGACTAAAACTTGCAAAAGCAATAGGGTTTTACAATGACCGATCCTCACAGAACTTTAATTTCCTCCTACAGCTCCTCCACGATTCACCTCCGTTAGGTTATAGAGGGAAGCAAAATGAGGGAATTATGAAGATAGGATAGTGTTAAATGTTGTGGAGTAGCCAGCTGGGGTCGTATTGCCACTTCTTCTCGGTGAAGTACGGCGTATAGTGGCTGAGCGAGAACCATTTGATCATTAAAATATTCGTGAAAAATATGACGACTTCCAAACACTTCCAAAATATCACCTCTAGCTAATTTGGGTGTGGTGAGTCCAATGGAGGACTCCGTTTTTATTTCTGATGTCTAAGTAAATTAGGTATTTTCAGAATTATCAAAAAATCAAGAAATGTTGGAAATTGTCAAACGGTCTCCAAATTGCACAAAATTTGAGGTGACAACTCTTAACACTATTATAAGAGTAATGGAAGAAGATTAGAGTCAATTAGGTTACTAATTGACTGGTAACAACATGAGGGTTGTTGCACAATAAGACTTAATGAAACATTAATTTAGACATTAACATTCAAAGTCAAAGGGTCTCAAACGAGACAAGCTAAAGATGACCTTTGGCTTTAGTGGTGAATGACCCATGTGCATGAGAGATCACTACTAGGTTTAACTATCATTAGCCTCTTGAAATATAAAGTAAACATTTTTATGAGATGATCAATTCAAACTCAACAAGAACTATATTTATTTAGCCATAATTTATCGGCTTAACTCTTCCGGGTCTTTTAAAACTTGGTTATATCCTCATTAATCTTAGGTTTATTTATTTGCATGATTAATTCTAGTTTAGCGATAAAACTAAGTTTGATTACTTAAGAATTAGTAGATTAAATAACAACTAGTAACCTTCCTTTAATCGAGAACTCACCATTCCAATATTACTTTAGATTACGGATACTTGTGTGTAAGCAAAAGTCACATTATTTTGTGGCATGTCAAGTTCTTGGCACCGTTATCGGGGATTAAATTGAAGGTATTAGCTAAAATTTTGAATTAATGACTTGGACGTTTTCTTTTTATATTTTGCTTTTACTAATTTTTAATTTTGTTTATATTCAGGTTTTGCTTATTTATTTTTGCAGTCATATTGTGATGTTGAAGGCATTTCATGTTAACCAAATCTTAAGCTTGTGTATGCACCATTTCAGTGATCAAAACTTGATTTTTGATCCTAAGATAGACAGAACCTATCTTAGACTTAGGATACACAAATGATTTTATCTAGAAAGCCAAACTATGGCTGAACCAAATCTTGGTGAGATTCATAATAACAATAACCAAATCTTGTAGCTATAACCTTGAGAGATTATGCATTGCTTAATGTTGGAGGGATACCCAATGCAATAGTAAGGCCATGAATTTAGACTAACAATTTTTAGATTAAACTAGCTACCCTACAAATGGTGCAAAAAAACTAGTTTGGTGGATTACCAACTGAAGATTCAAACGTTCACATTGTAGATTTTCATGAAATTTGTAACACTCTTAGATATAATGGTCTCACTCATGACACCATCAAACTGATACTATTCCCATTTTCACTTAGAAATGGCAAAACGTTGGCTCGTATCTCTTATAAGTGATTCCATTACTACTTGGAACAAGCTAGCCCAAAAAATCCTAGGAAAATACTTTCCCCTTGCCCAGACTACAAGACTTATGAATGAAATCTCCAACTATGTTCAACTTGATAGTGAAACATTATATAATATTTGGGAGAGATTTAAGGAGCTCTTAAGAAGCTGCCCCCACCATGGATTGCACCAATGGCATCATGTGCAAAACTCTACAATGATTTGATTGCTAGTACTCGTATGATGAAAAAAGGATCATAAGGTGGTCATTAAATACATATGATTCGAACTTCTCCATGTTCGAATCATCTATATCAATGTTTTCTTTTTAAATAAAATACATACAGAAGATTTAGAACTTTTAAAATCGATAAGTAATTAGGATGAAGGAGATACCTTAATACCCCTACCGACTAAAACTTGCAAAAGCAATAGGGTTTTATAATGACCAATCCTCACAGAACTTTAATTTCCTCCTACAGCTCCTCCCCGATTCACCTCCGTTAGGCTAGGTAGAGGGAAGCAAAATGAGGGAATTGTGGAGATAGGATAGTGTTAAACGTTGTGGAGTAGCCAGATGGGGTCGTATTGCCACTTCTACTCGGTGAAGTACGGCGTATAGTGGTTGAGTGAGAACCATTTGATCATTAAAATATTCGTGAAAAATATGACGACTTTCAAACACTTCCAAAATATCACCCCTAGCTAATTTGGGTGTGGTGAGTCCATTGGAGGACTCCACTTTTATTTCTGATGTCTAAGTAAATTAGGTATTTTCAGAATTATCAAAAAATCAAGAAATGTTGGAATCAAGAAATGTTGGAAATTATCAAACGGTCTCTAAATTGTACCAAATTTGAGGTGGCAACTTTTAACACTATTATAAGAGTAATGGAAGAAGATTAGAGTCAATTAGGTTACTAATTGACTGGTAACAACATGAGGGTTATTACACAATAGGACTTAATGAAACCTCAATTTAGACATTAACATTCAAAGTCAAAGGGTTTCAAACGAGACAAGCTAAGGATGACCTTTGGGTTTAGTGGTGAATGACCCATGTGCGTGAGAGATCACTAGTAGGTTTAACTATCATTAGCCTCTTGAAATATAAAGTAAACATTTTTATGAGATGATCAATTCAAACTTAACAAGAACTATATTTATTTAGCCATAATTTATCGGCTTAACTCTTTCGGGTCATTTAAAACTTGGTTATATCCTCATTAATCTTAGGTTTATTTATTTGCATGCTTAATTAAGTTTAGTGACAAAACTAAGTTCGATTACTTAAGAATTAGTAGATTAAATAGCAACTAGTAATCTTCCTTTAATTGAGAACTCACCATGCTTTAGATTACGGATACTTGCGTGTAAACAAAAGTCACATTATTTTGTGGCATGTCAAGTTTTTGGCACCGTTATCGGGGATTAAATTGAAGGTATTAGCTAAAATTTTGAACTAATGACTTGGACATTTTTCTTTTTATATTTTACTTTTACTATTTTTAATTTTGTTTATATTTAGGTTTTGCTTATTTATTTTTGCAATCATATTGTGATGTTGAAGGCATTTCATGTTAACCGAATCTTAAGCTTGTGTATGCATCATTTCAGTGATCAAAACTTGATTTTTGAACCTAAGATAGACAGAACCTATCCTAGACTTAGGAGACACATATGATTTTATCTAGAAAGCCAAATTATGGCTGAACCAAATCTTGGTGAGATTCACAATAACAATAACCAAATCTTGTAGCTATAACCTTGTGAGATTATGCATTGCTTACTATGGGAGGGATACCCAATACAATAGTAAGGCCAAGAATTTAGACTAACAATTTTTAGATTAAACTAGCTACCCTACAAATGGTGCAAAAAAATAGTTTGGTGGATTACCAACTGAAGATTCAAATGTTCACATTGCAGATTTTCTTGAAATTTGTAACACTCTTAGATCTAATGGTCTCAGTCATGACACCGTAAAATTGATACTATTCCCATTTTCACTTAGAAATGGCAAAAAGTTGGCTCGTATCTATTATAAGTGATTCCATTACTACTTGGAATAAGCTAGCCCAAAAAATCCAAGGAAAATACTTTCCCCTTGCCAAGACTACAAGACTTAGGAATGAAATCTCCAACTATGTTCAACTTGATAGTGAAACATTATATAATATATGGGAAAGATTTAAGGAGCTCTTAAGAAGCTGCCCCCACCATGGATTGCACCTATGGCATCATGTGCAAAATTCTACAACGATTTGATTGCTAGTACTCGTATGTTCATAGGCGCGACATCTAGTGGATCCCTACATAATAAAACCTAGGAGGAAGCATATGATCTCTTAGAATAGATGGCCACAAATTCTTATTAATGGCCTAGTGAGAGTTTGTCTCATAATAGGAGAGAGCAAGCTCATGCACTAGGAAATAGTCTGGTTGCCCAATTGTAGTTGTAAAATGCATCCATCACCTAGAAACTTAAAATTATGAGTGGGAAAGTAGTGTAAGAGGTTAACTGTGAATTATGTTGGGGTGCGAATAATAGTTCTACTTGCAATTTGAATAGCACATATGCACACTCTCACACAGAAAACATGAATTTTGTGCATTAAAATAATAACTTTCCCACACAGAATAATCCTTATTCAAATTCTGACAAGATTGAATGGAGAAATCACCCAAGCATTTCCTGGAAGAACAACCAAAGGGATTCTCATTTGCAACAAGATCCACCCAATTACTTGAGAAACCTTAGCTAACGCTCTTTAGAGGACAGATAAGCTAACCTAGGCGGGACGGGCTCTATGAATAGCTCCGGATCTTGGTCATAAAGGGAGTGAGTGCAAGCCCCCGTGGTTGTTAGTCCCATAGGTCTAGAGCACGATCACGCCAAGAATAAAATACCACCGATTGATTCACTAGTCAATCCCACAAGGGCAATCATCTGTGTCTGCCCTTGACATCTCCTTAAATGAGTTTAAAGCCAGTGCATTACAGTTTATGCAAAGGACGGATGTCATATTAAATAAACATTAAACTTCCATCCAACAAACTGAAGTGTTCATTAGAATCATAGAGATACAAATTAGTCAAATTTCACAACAATTAGCTAGTAAGCCAAAGGGAGAAACTGTCAAGGACTACTAATGTAAATCCAAAAGAGATGGTGGGTATGGTTCATCATCAATCTCAACTTTTGAACTCCTCGAGCTGAACACACACCAAACCAAATACACGGCTAACAAATCTTGGGTTGATCAGCACCAAGAGAGAATTTTAGGAAGTAATGATGTAAGACTGAGTCCCTCAAGAGCTGAACCAGAATTTCTAAAAGCTTCTTAGAAATTGAGAGATCCCGGTAGATTAAATATTCCATGATTCATAGGAAATGATAACTTCCTAAATCCTCTTTACAATCTGGGAGCTTCAATTTATGTTATGCCTTACCAAATGTTTGAGAAGATGGAAATAGGAGGATTGCGAGAAAGACCAACTATTATTCAACTAGTTGATCTATCCTCAATGGTTCACATAGGAATGATGGAAGATGTAATTGTTAAAGTTGAAAGTTTTAGAAGTCCTGTGCATTTTATAATATGCGAGATGGATGCATTGAGTGATGAGCTAATTAATTCCTAAACACATGAAACCTTAATTAGTGAAGATTAATCTCATCACTTATTTGATTTTTATAATTTTGACATATATGTGATCCTCAAACAGTGAGCAACTTAATAATACAATTACATTTCGAGTTATGCATGATCAAATCTCAATTAGTCGAGATCAAATGGAAACACTACCTACACCAACAACGATATGCTAAGTGTTGTTTTTGTAATTCAAATTTTTTTCTAGAACAGCAACATAACCGACATAGATCCTAAGCAAACCCTACGCCTCCCTAACAGCTATACTGTTTGAAAATTCCATAATTTTCTCTATTTGACAGCATGTACAAAATATAAGTATAGATTATTCAAACTTTGCTGATTGGATACTCAAGGGCCATTCAATAATGTTCTAATGCGAGTCCAATCTAAACTAACAATAAGGCATCCCAATCATATAGAAATTGTGAGCATTTATAATAACTGTTTTAAGTGCGTACAGAAATTCATAAATGATGCTTTTCTTGTACTCTGCAGCAGCTATTAAAAACAAGTAATTATGTATATACATTGATTTTTCTGCATGTGCTGCTAAACGCTTGCCAAAATAAATGTCTCCCTAAAGGCAATAGTCACTCGATCTTGCCGTTCCTTAGACAAAGCAGAGCAGTTGAGTGATCGAACAGACTGATGCAGTAGTCAATCTCAAAGATATAACTTGCTATCTATCTACATAAGTTTTGAACTTTGTAAGTTCAATTATTATCTAATTATGTCTTCACATGTATTATTATCATAACAGTTGAGTTTGGTGCTTTAAATATTATTCGCTTAAACTTTTATTGTTCGTTATTGGTTCTAATGTGCCCTTACTAGATGTTTCTTTTACTTCTATTCTGAGAAAGCATCATGTAATAAATTATGGATAATTTATAATATTATACTTAGTGGTTCAAATCATACTCCAGAAAAGAACAAACCATTAGGTAGATAAGCACATTGTCCGACACTTTATGATACTAACTATGACGGTCCCTATCTGTTGTCGAGTTAGTACTCATACAATTCCAGCAGCGGATATGTGTTTGATTACTAAGCATGATTTCTTTCCATAACTAAGTATAATGGCATACTGAAAATAGAATACAAGAGTACAGAAGCAAGGAAACATCCATCCATGTCCATACATTAAAAAATGGAAAAAAATGTGTTTAAAAAGAAATAGAAAATACATCCAGAGCAATTATAATTTAAACAAACTATAATGAAAATGTGCGAAAATAGAGCTCTCTATAAAGAAAAATAAATTGCATAAAATGATGGGCTCCTCCTCGAGCGCTTACTTCTCCTCAAAGGATTGTTCCACAAACAGCTCCTGATCTAATATGTCGGCTTCACATGCCTGTGCCCCAAACAAGAATTCCACTAATACTAGAGCCTCTTGTTAATTTATTCATAATAAAGTAGAGAAGCCCATCCAATATCTCATGTACTTGGACAGTAGAGCAACTAAATAACCCATCTTTTATTAAAAATATGCCTTAGAGGAGCACCAAGATCCCATCTTAGTAAGCTTTGTTGTTGCAATTATTAATGTCACCCTTAATTCCATAGTTTTGATCAGTTGGAACTGTAATAGTCCATCTTGCACAGTAGACAATAATAGATAAAAATAAAAATAAAAAATTAATTGCAACGCTTAAAGTGAACTCCTTAAGATTCAAAAAATATAAATCACCTAAATTTTGAGAGGCATAGATCTATTATGGAGAGGCTAATGAAATTGATCAAAAGATGATTTGAGAGCTCTCTTTTATATTGAAATTGCTTTGAGTGAAGAACTTAATAACTTTCCCCTTTAATACACTTGTCAGAAAAGCTTAAAGAATGATTGAAATTAGTTCAAAAAAGCAAGATTCGTGCTACATCCATCTATCTGCAGACTATTCTTTCCCATGCGCATATATGCCTTCCCAAATTTATGTTAGCACCACAAAATATTGATTCTGCTGCATGCATTTGATAATATTTTATCTAACATCCCTCTATCGCCCGATTGCTTTTACCTTAAGATAATCTTTCAATTAGTCTTCTGCGAGCGATGGCTTGAAACTTGTGTCACTGAGTTTTAATGATCATCAAGATCAAACTCTGAAAATTTGGGATTCATCGGAACCAATTTAGACTAATTGACTAATTGATCAATTTAGTGATCCAGAAAATTATCTAAATTAAATTGATCTTCTAAACAAATTATGATTGCATTTTTAGTTACTCACCCACAAGTTAGCTAGTGATGAAAGTTTAAGAATTTTTTAAGATCATTTATACCTTAATTTAATCAAAATTAAATTGGGAAAATTGTACATAAGGTATCTTAAATTCAAATAATTGCATAAAACACCTTCGAACGGTCGGCTGAGTCCTGGGATTCATTGTGCGAAGCGCGGGCGATCTGCTGCGGAGTCCCGGTCACACGACAGCTGATCCAGCGCCATCTTATCGTCTACCCACGCAGATCAGACGCCCCCTATCGAATCTAGCTCGGATCTTCTATCGGACACTGAATGGCACCTTGTATCTGATGGCTCAGATCTCTCTCGCGTTCAGCCGTTACGGACTGACATGACTGGACCATTTTGCAGTTTTGGATGATCGATCAAACGACTGAGCGAAGTCCCGCCACTGCTCACTGTCCTCCCCATTCTCTCTTCACGCCCGACAAGATTCCAAAGAGATTCCACCATGGCAGTACAAGGTTCTTCCATGTCCCCCACTACTTCTCTCATCCTAATGGCCTAGGGCCATTAATCCCGGGTTAGCCCTCGTCGGGCCCAACCCAACTGCAAGGGTTCTCAGGCTAGTCAAGGGAGGCCAGCCCGATCTTCCATAGTTCCTCCTGGTTATAAATAGCCCAGATAATTGTATGGTCAGCTCTTTGCTCACCATGAGACCTCTCCCCAACCTCCAATTCACTTTGGAAGCCCTGCAAGCCTAGCGACTTTCTCCCAGCCATTCCAATCAATCCGGCAAGCTCAAATTCCAAATTCTCGACGCCACACTGGTTCAAGCTTGGTGTTCAAACACCCAGTAGATCCCCAAGGACCTGAGGAAGCTAGCGAAGGTCGGCACAGACCCTGGATTGCCCCCAGTCACCCGCAACTCGTCAATCGTTCCCTCGGTCCAGGTACACCCTTTCCTGTGTACCGAACCATCAATCTCGCCCTGTGATGTTTTGATTGATGATTGCAATCAATCTTAGGTTAATTGCAATTGCCGATCGGGTTGGATTGAACCCGATCGATGAGCAATTGGCTCGGGCCTTTACAGTTGGGTACAATGCCCAAGTATAGTAAGGTTTTGTTATTCCATTCCATCTCTCACTCCATTGACGCATTCCTTGGGTCTGCCAAGACCCAAGGAATGTGTAGGGAGTTTGATCAACCAAGTGGGTTAACTGTGGAGGGAGAATTTCCCTTTATAGTAAACCTTAGAATTTTTTAAATTGGTATCTTTTGGCTGAAAGCATCCCAAATGGGGCTTCTAGTTCCAATGAATAGAACTCAAGCTCATGATTTTTTTGAGCCTTTGTATGCATGGGTTAACATTCTGTGTGTCAAGAATTTAGGGTTTCCCCAAAACCCTAAACTCCCTACATGGATTCTACTTCCATCGAACAAAGAAGAACATTGCGGGTCGGGCCAGCCCACGACCTGCGCTGTTCAATAGTTGTGAGTCAACGGGTCCCACTCGACCCGCGTTGTCTCGTAAATGGCAGACCCGTCGAATCTCGATCGATCCGACAGAACCCAATAATCAAAAACTGAATTCTTTGATTTGGTTTTTATGAAACATAAAGTTCTAACTTAGGGAAAATAAATGAAAACTAAGTTTAGCTTTATTTCAGTCAATATGTATCCAAATCATGTGATCTTATATAGCATTACCATCAGAAAAATGTGTAAAATAATAAACTGCAATAATAGTTTACTTTATGTAAGTATTTTTTTTAATTATGCCCTAATTATCCAAAAGTATGATTAGTGAATATTAGAATGGTTATTTAGCCAAATTGCATTTTTAGAGCCCCAATTTCTTGATTATATAGAGGAGAATGTAATTATAAAGTTATAATTATTTTTTTAATTAATTGTGCTAATCATTCACTAATTACCTAAATTTTAATTAGTGAATATTAACCTCATTTGTGATCTGATTTTAGTGTTTTAAGTATCTATGGATTCATTAAACAATAACAAACCTAATGGAATTTTAATATTCTATTTTTAGATGCTAAATTTGTTAATCATCATAAATTAGCTTAAAACCTTAATTAGCCAATATTAAGCAATCTACTTCGCCAAATTTAGCTCATTTACTGTATAAACTCTCATTAGACAGTAGGGAAGTGTTTAATAACATTAGATCTTGTTTTTGAACTCAATTTCATTTGGTAGATCCTAAAACCCTTAAAGATGATTAAGGTGGTTAAGGAAATCTAAAGGTTAAATGTTAATCTTCATACTTGGATGATTTCTCCTAAAATCAGTAGAATAGAACGTTAAGTCATCTAGTAATCAAATTAAAAGGCATTGATTATCAAACAACCAAATTTCCATTATAAAAAAATATTTAATGAAATAGGGTTTAACCTTTAGAAGTATCTTAAGAAAAGGAATCTACACAATTGCTTATTCCTTCTAAATTTATTTAGTAGATATTACTTATAGATACTCTTACACTAATTAAGACTCATTATGACTTGTGATTCAATCTTAAGAGCTTATTTTTTGTAGTTAGAAAAACTAGCATTTAGTAGAAATCCTTAAAGGATAAGCTCAAATCAAATGATTGAATGATCTATAGTAAAGTTTATTCATTGAGATAGGATGTATTGTATTGAATACTTTAAGATAGAACCTTAGATTTGTCATGTGAACCTTAAGAATTGAGCATATCATTGTGTAGTGATAACCTAGTGAAAACTAGTGAACTTACATTCTTGTGGTAGTAAGTCCAAATGAAGAATTTAGATGATCTTACATTAGGGCTTAGTGTTGAACCATTAATATATAGTTAAGACTCTTATAGCTTTGCAAATCCTTGAACAATAAATAACTTGCTTAGAACTTAACCCAGTAATAATATTCGTATTATCATATGGGAATGAAGTACATAACCATAATCTAACTCTGATTTCTAGTTGACTTAAGGAATTGGTTGATTTACTTATAAGAACGTGTAGAGTTACTATCTTATCTTAAGCATTTATATAAGTATAGTTCATGTCTGGACAAACATCCCAATTTCAATGTGTTATGAGTTAGGGTTTGGACATGTAACGCCCCATCCTGTTGCCGCGCTCAAAAGAGGTAATTTAAGGAGTAACAATTAGTGGCGAAATTGTGCGTTACTCGGGAAGGGAAACTGAACCTCCCCGAATACACCTACTAAGCTGAAAACAATGAACTACTACTGGGACTCAACCTCAAAGGGAAGAGGGCTGAATACTAATCCTTAAGATAATTGTATTATCCTTATATTAAGTATTAGATAGGGTACTAATGTACGTCGAATTATGAATAAGAGCAAGATCCAAGTTACACGAATGCCAGCATTACATGTATACTCTGATTACATTACAATACTAAGTATAAGTAGTAGTAAAGATAAAGTATAGAAGCTAAAGCATACATTAAGAAACATTCATCATAGAAGCTAAGTAAATCATCAATCTCAGAAATAAAAAATATGTCCAAAATTATTAGATATGCAAATCTAATAATTCTTAGATATGAAAATAAGATAACACAAATTCTTAGATATGCAAATGAGCATAAGAATCAAAATGAAAATGAAAATAATTCTTAGCTTCTACACTCTGTATGAATCATCATGAAACTGTTATCTATCTCATTTGATTCATATGCAAATTTGTATTTGTGATGAATGGTTGCATATCTATGAATCTGTATTTATGGTTTCATAATGATAGGGCCAGGCCTGTGTCAAAATCACAGCGAGTCATCTTTCGAGCTCAAATAATCTCAACCTAGATTATTTTATGTGTGGTGCCATATACTGATGGAAAGGTCTTTTTGAGACCTTTCCATTGATAGCCAAATCTGCACCAAATAATTATGTTATCAATGCAAACAATGGAGTTGAAGAACTAGGTGTACATAAACTCATATTTGCATATTTATATCTCCTTCCCTAACATTTGCATATTTTAATGAGCTTCTAATGGATTCCACATCTTAAATACAGATTCATAGATATGCAAATAAGATAACACAAATTCTTAGATATGTAAATGAGCATAAGAATCAAAATGGAATAGCCATTGGATTAACCAATGGAGGGAAAGGGGGTACCTTAGACTTGAAATTAGAAGTTTCTTCTAAGGATCCTTAGGAATCTAAGAGCTTGAGAGGCTGGAAAGATTCTCTTTAACAGTTAGCACATCAAAAAGGAGAATGGGGGGAGAGCTTCAGTTGAGCAAATGGGGGAAGAAGAGGAGCTAAATGTCCATCTTAAAGGAGAGGAGGGGATAAGGCTCCATTAATGAGCCTTCCCATCAGCATGGATGGGAAGGAGAGGGTAGCAACCCACTTGAGTGCAAAGAATGGGAAGGAAGGTTCTGGGAAGGAGGGTTGAGCAGCAAGGGGATTAGCTTCAAAAAAGAAGAGGGAAGTGGATAATTAATAAATTTCAATTCAATTTATTTAATTATTCCCTTAAAAGTTGGATTTTGTAATGTGCTCTGAAAACTCCCAAATATTTACCCTTAGCTAATTTTGGGGTGAGGAATGCAACGGTGAAGTCATATTTTGATTCTGACGAGTATTTAATTTTTCTATTTTTCGGGGTATTTAATTATATTAAAATATTTAATAAAATTTTGACGACTTCCGATTGCCACCAAAACATCACCCATAGCTGATTTTGGGGCTATGAGCATAATGGCAAAGTCTAATTTTTGATCTGAGATTAAAATAATTAGGTCCAATGTAGGGATTCCTGAAATTCTCAAAATTAGGATTTGATCTATTTGCCTCCTAATTTGGACTAGGTCTTGGTGGTGAACTCCTAATAATTTAATTAATACACTAAGCTCAAAAACATGACTCAAATTAGTCCTAATTAACCAAGGTAATAACTTGGGTTGTTACAAATGGTGGTGGCTATGTTAGAAAACCAAGCTCAGCAAGCTCTGGTTATGCATAAATTAATTGATGATCGCCTAGTACCGACTATTAATGTTGCTCCAGCTATTCCTATCGAGCAAAACTCTATTTTTTTCCCATCACTCTGTAGATGGTCTTCTTCATAACTTTTTGAGACTAAGGCATTCCACTTTCAGCTCCAATGGACACAGCCAACTCATTGAAAATAGTTGAGAAGGATTTGATCAGTCTAAAAATCCTAATTCTGAAGCTGTCCATCTCACAGCGCAATTGTTTAATGCTAAAGTAGAGTGCTGGTGGGATGACATTCAAAATACCAGATTTGTTGACTACAAATTTGAAGACATTCATTGGGATGAATTTGTAGAAGCGTACAAGGTCGAGTTCATCCCTCCGTCTGAGCAAAATATTATAGCAAATACGATCTTAAGGCTGACGCAAGGAAGCCGCTCTGTTTCTGATTATGAAAGAGAATTTTGCAGGTTAATTCGCTTTGCTCCAAAATTAATTCAATCCGAATTAGCAAAATTCCATTGTTTCCTCAGTGGACTACAGGATTTGTTAAAAGATCTTATCATCATGCTCCATTTGACTAGTTTCTTTAAACTAGTGGAAATAGCAAAGGTGCTTGAGCACCATCATTCCTTGAGAGATCATAAGCATAAGCTGCAATCAGTTTCCCACCATCATGAAGCTTTCAAAAGGGATAGACCTCATTTGTAAGGTCTATCAGATTGAAGCTGCAACATCTGCTAAACCGATTCAAGGCTGTAACTGGCCTCACCCCTATGGCAAGTGTTATCACTTCGGCCATAAGTGCTACACATGTGGATGTCTCGACCATCTGTTCTATCATTGCACGTACACAGAAATAGTGGATGGAGTCCAAATCAAATAATTGCAGAAAAATCAAGTTCTTAGAGTGACACCATTAAATAAAAGAGATCCTGGTTTGACAATAATGCCAGCCCCTATTTTTGAAGCTGCTCGGGAACAACCTTCTGCTCCAAAGTCTTAGAATAATCCCAGGAAGCAAGGGAACAGTTATCCTACCGATCCTGCTTGAGTCTATGCTTTAACACTGCTCAAGACTGCGGGAGATAATAACGTGGTTTCAAGTACATGTTCTTGAACCTCTTCTTTAATTATTTCAGCCCTTTAAATATTATAATTAGTTAATGCAATTCATATGAATAAATTTAGGCACACTATATTTTAATGACCAGTCCTGCATTGTGTTATTCCACACTAGTGCTAGTCATTCTTTTATCCCTGAACATTTTGTCAATATTCTTAAGCTGCCCTCGTATAAATTAGCTAAGTCATTAAATATTGGACTTTCATCTGGAGCCCAACTTAGTGTTCATCAATTTTGCAATGTTAAAATCTTGTCAAACATACAAAGTTTGACTCCAAGTTAATCATTCTACTATTAAAAAATTTTGATGTCATCCTTGGACAGAATTGGCTCAGTGATCTTAATGCTGTAATAAACTGCCTTAAGAAGAATGCCAGTCTTCATTCTTAGGGCAAGTTTGAAACTTTCATAAGAAAAGTCAGTGTGCAATGATCCTTAATTAATGCTATCAAAGCTGAGAAATTAATCAGTCAGGGTTGTGATTCTTTTCTTGTCACTATGATGGGTGAAGCAAAGGAAAGTATTCATCTCTCTAATTGTAAAGTAGTTAAAGAATTTGCCAAAGTATTCCCAAAAGATTTGCATGGTGTACCTCTGCCTAGAGAAGTAGAGTTCTCTATTGAATTGATCCCAGGTACCCAGCCCAGATCTAAGGCTCTGTACAAAATGGCACCTAAGTAATTTCAAGAGCTTAACGAACAATTACAAGAGCTCTTGAATAAAGGCTTCATCAGGCCAAGCATGTCTCCTTGGGGAGTGCTCGTTTTGTTTGTTAAAAAGAAAGATGGATTTATGTGGATGTTTATAGATTATTGTGAGTTAAATAAAGTCACCATAAAGAATAATTACCTGTTGCCTAGAATTGATGATTTGTTCGACCAATTATCTGGAGCCGTTATATTCTCTAAGATTGACTTAAGGTCTGGATATCATCAATTACAAGTAAATAAAGCAGATATAGGAAAGACCACTTTTCGTACTCATTATGGTCATTTCAAATTTTTAGTGATGTCTTTTGGACTCACTGTGGTGCCCCACCCCCTAATCCGCAAGATTAGACTTAAGAGGTGGTGTGCCACTCTGGTAAATCCCTCACTTATCATTGGATTAGGTAAGATCTGCAATCCACTAATAAGGGAAGGATGTGCACAAGATGAATATATTTTATCAGTCACTAAATCAATACAAGTACAGAGTGCTGAAGCATATAAGTAAATGATACATGCATTCACCATACATCAAATGAGAATCAAAATGAAATATAGCTCAAAAAATAATGGTGCATGAAAGTAAATATAGTTACAAGTGTATCTGTATTATTATAGCATTTAAATGAATAATTCAAAAGACTGAAATAAAGGAAAAGTCTCCCATCCTCACAATATGCAAAAAAAAGAACTAAACAGCTTCTCGATCACCTGGCTGATGCTCCTCTTTAATAAAAGGCTCCTCTACAATAACAGGATCTTCAAACCACTCAAACTCTAACATTGTCAGTTTCACAATGCCAGGGCCCCATAATCCGCAAGATTAGACTTAAGAGGTGGTGTGCCACGATTAGAAGCATGACGTAAACTAACATTGAGATAAAAATAATATCAAAAATAAAAGTTAAATAAGAAAATAAGATTATGAGACTCTAGACTCAGTGCCTCGATTAGAAGCATGACGAAGCCCATAACACTTTGGGGATCCTTTCCATAGCAGCATCTAATAATGACTATCTATCAATCAACTAAAACCAAGAGGAAACCATTCCAAACTGAAGAATGTGGCTTGACAAAAAACACTCATTTGCAAAAAAACCCATTCACTTATCAAAATTGAATTAAATAAAAGTACAAAGAAGACTATATAAAATGCATACAATTAAAATGCATACAATTAAATATCAACCCGGGCCCGACCCGTGAGTTGCAGGCCATCCGCGTGGGCCCCACCTGCATCAGTGCAGCCCGCACGCAGGCCCCACTTGCAGTGCCGCGTCCATTAAAATGACGCCGCGTGTCTCGTGGGCCCCGCTGCCTCTACCGCGTCCAACTAGGGATAGCCACGCATCCTAGTGGGTCCCGCCGCCATATTATATATATATATATATATGTATATAGTGGTTAGTATTAGATTTAATTAAATTAATCTGTTTAACTATGGTTAGTAAAATAGTAAGATTAGTATAGTTATAGTTAGTTGAATTAATTTAGTTAAAATAGTAGTTAGTTAGTTTAGTAATTAATCAGATTAGTATATATATATATATATATATATCACTTAATTATAAACAGTGAAGTAGACTAAATTAATTAATCTTATTAATTAATTTTAGTTAATTTAGTTTGATTAATTAAACTAATTCCCTAAGTTAATTTAATTTAAAAATACTAAACTTAGTAACTTATTTCATTAAGATAATTAATATACTTAAGACAATGAATTAAATTAACTATTTAAATAGTAAAAATCATTTAATTCAAATTAAATATAATTAATTTAGAAAACTTTAAAACCTCATAACTTTTAAAATAATAATCCAAGCATATCAAATATAGGTCTCATTTTTCTCAGAAAAATAAAAGGAATCAAATGGCGTAATTCAAAAATTTGAGTCGGGGGATATTTAACATAATGCTATTTTAGGACTTAAACAAACATCTGTAACTCTTTACCTAATCATCCAAATATATGCAATATGAGTCTTAAAGTGATTAGGAGAATAACCCCATCACTGTGGTAGTATTAGTTTCCCATTTGGAGCTTAGTTTGTAAAGTGACATTTAGGACCCTCACCCAAAAATGACCAAAATGCCCTTAGTTCAATTAACCATAACTTGGTTAATTGAACTCTAAATCAAAAATTCAATGTGCTAGATAGCTTAGAATTTTAGTGCCAACAATAATCTAAAATAATATTTTGATTCTGAAATCTAAAAAATTAGAAATGACCAAAATACTCCTACCATAGTTAGGCCATAACTTGACCAATTGAAGTCCAAACTGGGTCTACTCCCAGATAAAGTACTCAGTATATTATAGGGAAGCTATAGACACTGAGTTTGCTGAATTTGGACCTCAAACAGAAAAGTTCAGTTTTTACCCCCTTAACCATAGAAAATTATCGAATTACCCTTGAATTTTAGAACATCCATAACTTAGCCATTTAACCTCAAAATTTAGTGTTTTAGGATTATAAAGAATCCTTGAACATTAATTAATAGTAAACTGCACAGAAATCTAGATTCTATTAGGTGTAAATTACTAACCCCTTAGGTAAAAATCCTTAGTTTGGACTTATAGGACCCATTTCTTATCCAAATTAAGTGTACTTACTATCAATCTTTATATTAGACAGTAATGAATCATTTGGCAGTAAGAAATTCCAATTTTGAACCCTAAATCAAAAAGAAACTTTTTGGACCTTTAAGTAGGGGCAAAATGGTCATTTTGCCCAAATTTTAGATTAAGCATCCTTAACTTCTAATTTATCTTTTAAATCACTAAAATTAGTATTAGAATTATAATATAATCATTTAAATGAATAAAATTAGCTATTCAATCAAATTAGATTAAATTTATAAAAATTCTTTTATGTATTTTTCTTAATATTTTACACTTTACATTAGGATTATTCCTAAAACTAGGGCTAGATCATAGGTTAGATTTCATTCATTGAATAATAAGGTTATTCAATGAATGAATCCTTGATTTTTATTAGTTTCTAGATTTTACAACTAATTTTGATTATTTAATCTTTCAACCTTTGATTTAGGATAGGTTAATTGAACTCTAAATCAAAAATTCAATGTGCTAGATAGCTTAGAATTTTAGTGCCAACAATAATCTAAAATAATATTTTGATTCTGAAATCTAAAAAATTAGAAATGACCAAAATACTCCTACCATAGTTAGGCCATAACTTGACCAATTGAAGTCCAAACTGGGTCTACTCCCAGATAAAGTACTCAGTATATTATAGGGAAGCTATAGACACTGAGTTTGCTGAATTTGGACCTCAAACAGAAAAGTTCAGTTTTTACCCCCTTAACCATAGAAAATTATCGAATTACCCTTGAATTTTAGAACATCCATAACTTAGCCATTTAACCTCAAAATTTAGTGTTTTTGGATTATAAAGAATCTTTGAACATTAATTAATAGTAAACTGCACAGAAATCTAGATTCTATTAGGTGTAAATTACTAACCCCTTAGGTAAAAATCCTTAGTTTGGACTTATAGGACCCATTTCTTATCCAAATTAAGTGTACTTACTATCAATCTTTATATTAGACAGTAATGAATCATTTGGCAGTAAGAAATTCCAATTTTGAACCCTAAATCAAAAAGAAACTTTTTGGACCTTTAAGTAGGGGCAAAATGGTCATTTTGCCCAAATTTTAGATTAAGCATCCTTAACTTCTAATTTATCTTTTAAATCACTAAAATTAGTATTAGAATTATAATATAATCATTTAAATGAATAAAATTAGCTATTCAATCAAATTAGATTAAATTTATAAAAATTCTTTTATGTATTTTTCTTAATATTTTACACTTTACATTAGGATTATTCCTAAAACTAGGGCTAGATCATAGGTTAGATTTCATTCATTGAATAATAAGGTTATTCAATGAATGAATCCTTGATTTTTATTAGTTTCTAGATTTTACAACTAATTTTGATTATTTAATCTTTCAACCTTTGATTTAGGATAGAAGAATTATCCTATTGAGCTTGATTTTGCTCAAATAGGATTTGCCCTAATTTATAGTTCACTCTTACTACAACCCTAGATTCCTTAGATAATACCTTTGGATTATGTGATTAAACCCAAGCTCATAGTGTTTAATCTATAATCCATAGTTTAGTAGAATTTGATTAGATCTTAGCATAGAACGCATAGATTCATAAATTAAATCAAGTTGATTTCTTATTTGACTTATATAGTTGACATGGATTTAATCATATTATGATCTAGCTAGTTCTAATATTTTGTAACTTATAAGGTCATGCTTCTAAGCTGTATGACTTAGGATAATTAGAATGGTTAATTAGATAACAACAGTGTCACCATATAGTAGAGTCTCTTACTCACTATTAAATTTTGTTGCTTACGCATTCTTTGAAATTGTGCTTTAAATCCTTGGACAGGTCATACAAGATTATTATTGCATGAAAATAAAAACATAGAATATTAGGATAACATTTACATTTGGTTCAGTTACTTGGTGATCTGGCGTATTTTACTCTACTGGACAAGGGTGAGGAGAAATAAGGATGCTTAACAGTACTTATGGAGGAGTGTGTGTTAAGCTTGGAACTTGTATATTCATGGAGACGTGCTTGAGTCCCCAGCTATTTTTGGATGTGTCCATAGAAATAAAAGTAAAATAACTAAAAGATTCTGCATTTGTATTTACTTCCTCTTTAGGCCTGCTGTTCCGTTCTGTCTGCCCTAGCCCAGAAAGCTTTGGAAATCTCTTTCTGCCTTAGACCAAAAGGCTTTGGGAATTATACTGGGCCCGATTGGCCAATGTTTTTTGATATGATAGTTATACATACTCATTTAAGTTTCAGTTTACTATTTACTGCATTATTGATGCATGTTATTTCATTCAACTATATTTCCTTACTTACCTGCTCACCTGTACATATTTATAAAATGCTAGATTTTACTCCTTACTATATGTACCACTTTCAGATTTCTATTTTAAATTAGCATATGTCATGTGATCATCAGCATATTTAGGATTAGACTTTTCTTTTAGTACTTTTACTTATTGTATTGTATATGTATGCCTATTCTTTGCTTAGTTTGCTTGAGGTGTGCCTTTTTTCCTCAATTCATACTTTGTTATAAATACTATATTTATAATTTATCCTATTCCTTGTATGCTTACTGCTATTTTGCTAGTTAGTTCATTTTTGTTAGTTTAAGTAAAATGGTGATTTTCTAGAACTAGACCTAACTTTGGTTTGATTGATGGTTTCATTAAAGGCTTAAAGATTGTGGCCCCTGCTAACATTAGGTTATTTGATTCGCTTTTGAATCAGATTTGGATTATGCTAGGCTATTTTTGAATGGGTCTTATGACCTTAAAGGAAATATTTGCAGTTTTGTAAATGGGATCCCTTTTCGAATGTAGCTCATGACGTGCCTATTGTTCCAGTGTGGATTAATCTACCTGGTCTTAGAATACACTATATAACTAAAGATATTCTTCTCAACATTGGGAATGTTATTGGCAGGCCTCTACAACTGGATAAAAATTCTACTATACTTAGGAATATTGCTGTGCCTAGAATGCTATTAGAATTAAACATTGCAACTCCTCCCCCAAATGCCATTTGGTTGGGCTCCAGGGAAAGGGGGTACCTCCAAGAAATTGTTTATGAAAATTTTCCTTATTTTTGCAATTGGTGTAGTACCTTTAGCTATAATACTGATAATTGCACATTCCATCATAATAGCCCTCTTCTTAGATTTTGTCATAGGAAACCATTGCTCTGGATGGACCTATAACGGATACTAATATTCGAATAGATATTGCTATGAATTGTTTGGTTAATAACGAGTAATCTCAGCTTTTAGCCAATTCTATGGCTTTGGAACATTTGGTGGACAATGTAGGAAAGAATGGGTCTCAAGTTTTAGTTAATGTTAATACTGAAAACATGGAGTCTCAGGATTTACCTAATGAAGAGGACACTGGAAATTTAGTGGTCATTGCTGATCACAACTTCACCCATACAAACATATTGCAAAATACTTGTCAGGATGCGATTATCTCAGAGAAGCATTTTCTGCCCCTAACACTAATGCTAAAGAGGTTATTTTGATTGAAAAAACCACTGAGGTTCCTGACTTCTCTAAATCTCAAGAAAATGATGTTATAAATTTTGAAAGTGATGGTTTAGTTGATTTTGGGGTTATGGATGACCATGTTGTGGCCTCCACTAATTCTTATGTAAATAATGTTAGTGCTATTGATGCTGGAAAAAATATTGCTAAAACTGTTAAAGAACAATCTCTTGGGGCTGACTCATAAAATATACGTGATTCAACTGAAACTAATATGCTCTCTCAAGTGCCTTTGCAACTTGGTATGGTTGTTGCCACTGCCCCTCTTATTGTTGATCCTTCTCCCTCGGCTGAAGTCGATCTTCAGAAATCTATGGAGGCTAGTGTAGATACTATCAATGATTCCATTATTCTATCTCAAGTTAATTTGCAGGATGCGACCGAACAAAGGGACAACTTCTAAGTGCCAAAAAGTCCTTTAAAGATCATTCATTGTAGATCATCTTCCACCAGAAATCCAAATACAACAACCACAAACAGGTTCAAATTGTTATCTACTCTTGCCAATATAGGTAGTGTTGTTGTTACTGAAATCCAAACAAATACTTTAACTTATACCAATAAAAGCAATTATAAGTCCCTTAAAGGCACTTATAATGTTAACTGATAAATATGATATGCTGGAATATTCGAGGCATTGGTAATGTCTCTTCTAAGAACAGATTTAAGCATTTAATTTTTGAAAATAAAATAAGTATTGCGGCTATTCTTGAGCCTAAGTTGTCCGCTAGTAACATTAATATTATCAGTCATTTCGCAAAATTTGATAATGATAGGGCTTCGGCCTCTAACAAAATTTGGGTCATGTGGACCAACATATGGAATGATGAAATCATATCTCAATGTGATCAAGCCATTCATATCAGATTGTTTAATGAAGATTATAACTTTTGCATCACTTTTGTTCATGCTCAAAATCTTAGAAATGATCGTTTAACCTTGTGGTCCTTCCTTAAAGATGTTGTCACCACCTCCATTCCTTGGGCTGTGGGAGGGGACTTTAATGCCGTCTTGAAAATCAACAAATACAAAGGCTACTCCACTGACTATTCAAATTCTACTTTTGATTTTAACTTGGCTATGTTAGATTGTGGCTTAGAGGATTTCAAGTATACGAGAGCTCATTTCACTTGGAATGCTAGTCGAAAATTTGCTCATTTAGATAGATCCCTTATGAATAGAAATTGGTGTAACGCTTTTTCCAACCACCTTAACTCCTCTCTAAACTCCACCGTTTCTGACCATAAACCAATCATTCTTTCCTCTTGCAACAATAAAAACATGTTCCCAAAGTTCTTCCATTTTCAGCTTTTTTGGCTCCAAAAGGAGGAGTGCAAGGACATTGTTAATTCCATTTGGAATCAACCTTGCAATTACTTTGGGATGTATAAATAGTTTGGTAAATTTAAAAAACTTAGGAAAGCTCTTGGAATTTGGAACAAGTCCTCTATAGGTAACATCTTCACGAACTTGTCCTGTCAATAAAATTTAGTCTCCACTATTGAAGCTATCTATGACATTGACCCGTCTGACAACAATAGGATGGCGATCAATAAAGCTAAAGCAAATCTCGTTATAAATCACAATGATGTTGAATCCTTTTGGAACAAAAGTGCTCTATTAATTGGATGTTAGAAGGTGAGCGTAATACCGCCTTTTATCACAACTGGGTGAAGAAAAGGAGACATATAAATCACATCAATGAGGTCACTTCCCCGGATGGAAAAAAAATTTCAAACTTAACCGTTTCCAAGAAAACTTCAAAAACTCCGCTCTACCTCCCCTCCTTAGAAGAAAGCTTTCTACCCCGGAACCTCAAATTTCTTCTGATATATAAAGTTTTAAATCAGATGCCTAATGATGAAGAAATTTGGGATATTATTAAAAATCTTAAAGATAATTCCTGCCCTGGGTCTGATGGGTTCCCCAGGGAACTTTTCAGGATTTTTTGGGAAATTATAAAACTTAATGTTTGCAATGGGATAAAAGAATTTTTTTGTGATGTTCCTCTTCCCAAATTATTCACTCACACTATGATTATGCTGTTCCCAAAAACTAACAAAGCTTCCTGGTGGAATAACTTTAGACCTATTAGCCTTTGCACTACCTTGAACAAAATTATCTCTAAAATTATTTCTAAAAAACTTCAAACCATCCTTCCTTCTCTCATTGACCTAAATCAATCCGCTTTTGTCCCAGGTAGACACATTCAAGATAATATCCTTGCTACTCAAGAGCTTTTCCATAGTCTGAAAAAGAAATAATGGGGCCAAAATCTTATTCTCAAAATTGGTCTTGAGAAGCTTGCTACTCAAGAGCTTTTCCATAGTCTGAAAAAGAAATAATGGGGCCAAAATCTTATTCTCAAAATTGGTCTTGAGAAGGCCTTTGATAAATTAAACAGGAACTTCCTCATTCACACCCTTAAAGCCTGTGGTTTCAATGAAAATTTCATTACAAAAATCAAAAATCTTACTCGTCACAATTGGTTCTCTGTTATGCTGAATGGTATTCCGACTAGCTTCTTTCCCTCTGAGAGGGGGCTTAGGCAAGGGGATCTCCTATCTCCCCTTCTTTTCATTTTAGCCATGAAAGTGTGGTCGCATAATATAAATAACATGTTCCACCAAACCTCAAAAACACATTTCAACATTGGTGGAAAAATGATGGTGTCTCATCTTGCTTACGCTGACACTTGATCATCTTCTCAAATTGTAGCAGCAACTCCCTAAAAAAGCCATTGGCTCTCCTCTCTTATCTTGAATTTGAATCGGGTCTTAACATCAATATTAGCAAATCCAACAACTTGTGCATCTCAAAAATTTCCAAAAGGATCTTCTCTAAGATTGAAAACATTTTTAAATTTAAGAAAGGAAAATTTCCCCTCACTTATCTTGGAATCCCTATAAACATTGGTCATAAAATGCACATAAACTATAAGGGTCTTATTGACAACATTTTTAAAAAGCTCCAAGGTTGGGAAAATAAATATCTATTGTAAGGCGGTAGACTTATCTTAATCAAGCATGTTCTGAATGCTATTCCTCCTTATTAGTTAGAAGTGTGTTCTCCTAGTAATCATATTTTGAAAAAGTTATCCAATATTTTCAACAAATTTTTATGGACTCTTCCTAAGGGAAGCAAAATTGTTTGGTGCTCTTGGAGTCAAATTACTTTGCCTTATGTGGAAGGTGGGCTTGGGATTAGAAACCTTTCCGACATTCAGAAGGCTTTAACCCTTAAGCTGTGGTGGAAGTTTAGGACCTCCACCTCCTTATGGTCTAAAATTTTGCTTGCTAAGTATTATGCTTACTCACACCCAGACGTGGTTAAAAACAAAATCATTGATTCTACTACTTGGAGAAGGATGCTCACTTTTAGAGACACGGTTGAGGAAATCATAATTTGGGAAAATTTGGACACCTCTATTTCCTTTTGGTATGATTGCTGGAATAACAATAAAGCTCTTTTCACCAACAATAGCCACATCAAATACCCAAAATTAAAGCTTGCTCATATTTATTCTCACAATTTTGCCTGGAATTTTCCCCTTCTTCAGGACATGTTCTCTGATGAAGAGGTCAACAATATTACTGCGCTTCATCCTGTGTTTGAAACTTCTAAATCCGCTAACTCAATTTTCTGCATCAACAAAAAAATTAATCTTTCCATTCTTTGGAGTTGTTGTAGATCCCATGGGCTCCCCTCTTTTCCCAACTGGATATGGCATAATAGCATTCCTAACCATATTAGTATATTTCCTTGGAGGCCTTATAAAAATTTTATCAGTGTTGACACTAAAATGCAAAGTTTGGGATTTTCCTTACTTCCCATTGCCATTGCTGCAATGATATTGAATCTTTAAACTATGTGTTCATTGAAAATGCCTTCAGCAAATCGATTTGGAATAACATTTCTTTAGCCCCTCCCTTCCTGCTACTAATACTGAAGATATTTTTTTTCGTTGGCCTAAAGCTTAGAAGTGCAAGATTCATATTGGCAATATCCTTGATGCTTTCACCCTTTGGCACATTTGGGGTGCAAGAAATCAAGCTAAGTACAAAAATGCTAACTTCAATACAGCTGCCTCTGTGTTGAAAATTATTGAAGAGGTTAAGAACTGTATCAACATTTATGATAAAAATATTTTCAGCTAGAAAAACCTCAATGTTATCCATATCAAAAGCAGGTTTAGTCTGGAGTGAGGCTCTTGTGTTGGCTTCCTATCTTGTTTCATGGGTTGATGCAGTTGGAAGTGGTCTCTCTTTGGGGATGTCCAATTGGCCTCACATCATATAGGTTTGAATTTGTGTTGATTAATTGAGTGGTTCTGTGATGTTTGCTTTTATGGATTTAAATTTTTAATGCTTTCTTCCCACTATTGTCCATGCTGCTTTAATCTGCTGGGCTTCTTTAGTTGTCTATTATGGAGTTCCGGTGTTTGTTGTGGTGATTTCTACTATTAATATCTCTGATATGAATCCAAAAGTTGGGCTATTTCTTAATCTCCTAGTGGGGATGTTGCTTAATCAAATGGTTAAAAGGGAGAGGATGTTTAATAGGGTTATGGCTTATTCCTCGAATGGTCACTGCTTTGGCCTCTCAATGCTGGATAAGTGTATTTTTATATGTAGTGTCGTGTTGGAGGTGCCTTCGGAAGTGTGTTTATTTTCTGATATTTACTTATTTTCAGTTGCCTCTGACGGTATTTTTTGCAGTGTTATGTTGCTTTCTGTGTTGCCAAAAATCTTTGGTGACGTGATCGTTTGGCCAGTTTTAGATGTATTTTCGGCTCACGATGTTCTTAATGATATTTCTAGAATAGTTTGCTTAAATAGCTTTTTGATCTGCATTTCTGAGAGGACTCGGATTAATTATCCTATTGTTTCCATCCTTAAGTTTTTCGGTTCTTGTGATAGTGCTGCTTCTATCACCTTCTCCGGAATGGTTTATGCTAGTTCCCCATATTATGTCTTAATTGATGGTTATTACTGGGTATGTCTGTTGGCTCCTCTGCTGCACCCTCCCTTGGTTTGGTTGAAAGTTGTGGGCTCTATTGGTTTTATTGAAAATGTTGCGGTTATTTTGGTTCTCTTGGCCTGCTGTTGGTCTTGTGGGCGGTTTGTTATGGGCCTAGTTGCCGACCCTATTAAGTATCCCTCTGTTCTGTGGGAGTTTGTTGTTGGTTGCGTACTCTCTCAGGCACCCTCTTTGTTTGGTTTGTGTGCTCGTATTTCGAATTGGGGTTGCAACAGTTTTATTTTTGCATGTTTCTTCGCGGTGGCCGTGTTGGCAGTTGCTGTTGGGATGTTCTTGCTGATCGGTGTTGGTGACGTTGCTATCATGTATAAAGCTTGTTTCAATTCTTCCTACTAGTTTTTGCCTCCTTTTGTTTGTGTTGAGTCTATTTAATTATTATGCTAGTGCTTTGTTTTCTTATTGTTTCTTGTATGTTAGCTCTTTTTTAGTTTATGTCAAGAGACCTTTTAGGATACTTTTTGGGTCCCTGTTTTTGGGGCTGAATTCTGGTTTTTAGTTTTAGGACTTTGTACCCTCCCAGCCTCGGTCCTGTATATTTTTTTTTTTATATGAAATAAAACTCCGCCGAGATGGCTGTATCCGAAAAAAATAATAATAATAATAATAAAAAATATATATATAAATATATATTTATATATATAAATAGAAACCTGAAAGTTTTATTTCTTCTAAAACAAAGATACAGAGCAGGGTTGGGCGGTTACAACTATATATATATATATATATATATATATATATATATATATATATATATAATTTGTTGGATTTCTTTTCGCTGCATAACTTGGTGATCATGCTGGACGGCAGTCACATCTCCTCTGGTGTTTTTGTTTCTATTGCTTGGGACTTCTTGTGGTGTTTTGCAGCTCGCCTTACCCTCCCCCTCTGGTTCTCACTTCTTCATTTTTTTAATGGGGGATCCCTTCAATGCTGATCTTGTTATCGCTGGCCTAGCTATGGACCACTCTATTGCATGCATCAATGCCTTAACCTATTCCTATGATTTTGTGTAGGATGTTAGTTTTGTTCTTGCAGGTTCTCTTGGCATTCGCGTTAGTCTATTGATCCTTGTTTTGCGAGCTCTTTGTCAGTTGCGGTTGGTTCTTTTCTTTTTTCCCTTTGGTTGTTTTCTTTTCATTGAACTTTTCTTTAGTGTGTTTAATTTGTTTTTTGTTTTGTCTGGAGATATTTTAGGATATTTCCTGGGTCTCTGTTTTTGGGGCTGAATTCTATTTTTTAGATGTGTTAGGCTCTTCTTATCCTCCCAGCCCTAGTCCTGTACTTTTTTCTTTTTGGTGAAATAAAATCTCGCCGAGATGGCTTTTTTCAAAAAAAAAAAAAAAAAAATATATATATATATATAGGGGAGAGAAAATTAGGCTACAGTAATTCTTGCAGGTGTGGTGCTTCCAATTGCAAACGGTGGTCTCTCCGATTTTTCATTTTTTTTAAATCATTTAGTCGTGGTTACCTTTTCGACTTCCTCAAGACTTTCATAAGCCTCTTCTTCAGCACGTTGTTCTCATCTTTGCGGCTACTTTGGGACCTGATCGCCTCTTCTTTGGATTCGAACGCCTCCACCTCCTCGAAGGAGAAGCCCTGGACTTTCTAAGGGATATAGCCTAAGAAGTGTGGAAGCGCATCTCCGTCACCTCTTTCATCCGCCTATTCTTTCTGCATTCGGGTGTGTTTCATTTCTCTTTTGTTATTGTTAGTGTCTTCAAATCTATGTCGTTTTTATTTTCGAATGATTGATTTAAGATGCATAGCATTTCATTGTTCTTTTGTTCTCGAAGTGCTTAGTTATTTTAATTTCTAGTATTTATTCTCTTAGTGTATTCCCTTTTATCCACCATCAATGCAAATTAAATTACTATGAATTTTTAATTACTTATTCTGTTTTATTATGATATTGCCTACTGCATTATTTCCTGAATGGTCTAATAAAGAAATTCATTGCTTATTTGAATGAATATTTCATGGAATCGGCATGTTAAGGAATCGGGCGGAGCAGAGAAGGAGTAGTGAATAACCTCTCATTAGGTTTATATTCTTAATTAATTTCTTAAGGATACATAAAAGCTTTAAGGCACACATAAGCCAGCCTGTCTAATGGCTTGGAGGTATACCAAAGAAATCAAAATAGTAAAGAAAAATATACAACTAGATTATTTCTTCATACACGCCCACAAGTGAACGTGCAATTTGGTACGATGTTCTTGGAAACAAACTCCTTGAATTGGGAGTGATTTCTTTGTACTTTATGTTTATTTTGTATAAGCATTTATTTGCTTTGTTAGATTATTTTTTGAAAAACAAGAGTTTTATTTCATCGATATCAACGTAACTATCAAACAAACATCATTATCAAAATATTTTCTCTAAGGTTCTTCAAAATAGAATTGTAATAAGAGAAATGTATATAATTATTGCACCAAAACTATCAGCAAGCTTTGCCCCACAATTTTGCAAGTTGATGAAATTACTAAATTTGGTTAATATTTTTGAAAATTCTATTCCTAGATCTATGATTTTAATTCTATTCCTACAACTTCTTATTAACTAATGGTGGTTTGTCCAAACTCCCATCATAGTTTAGACATAAAATGGTAAGCATCGATTGACTGAAGCAACATTTGCTTGATTGTCCAAACTCCCATCATAGTTTTGACATAAAATGGTAAGCATCAATTGACTAAAGCAACGGTTGCTTGAAGATATCAAGCCATCCATAATGCCTCACAATCTCCCAAGTCAAAAATAAAAAAGCAAAAAAGGAGCATACAAATCGGCCGACATTCAGATAACATTCGCCCTACAATCTATAGCAAACGATAGGGTTCTTCGCGTTCGATTTCCCGAAGCTCACCGATTTGTCGTCAGACGCAGCTCCACCAGACGCAGCGCCGGTGCTCCGCCTTCGGTTCACCTCCCATTGACATTCATTTTGTTTTTTTGATAAATGTTTTTTCTTAAGATTTGCTTGATATATCCTCAATTGATTATGATTAATTTTATGATTATATTTACTTAATAATGCTAATTTAAAATAAATTTCAGATATATGTGGGTATGTGTAATCATTGACATTATTATCTAGTTAGGTATGTGTGATTATTGACATCATTAAATAGTAACTTTCTTAAAATAAAAGAGTTTTTTGAAAAACAAAAGAGTTTTTTTCTTCGATATCAATTTAACTATTTCTCCAGGGTTCTTCAAAATAGAATAATAATAAGAGAAATGGGTATGCATGACACAAATTTGTTCCTTCAATCTCCGCATGACATCAACTGTTCCTGGTTCTTCCTAAGATGAATCAAACGAAAGCGGAGGGCAAATGGAAAGCTATAAGTGCTACTTCTACCTCACAAGGAAGTTCCAACACATTGATGCTCAGCCTTCAGCAGACGTGAAGGTAGTCTGCGCCTTGCTTGCGGTAGGAGGGACTAAAATCGACCCGGAACAGCTCCGCCGCTTCTTGGCCGAAACGCGAGATTCTTCCGCCACAAATGACGATCTATTTCTATTTAGTATATATATGCATATGGTAGAGAGAAAAGTTCAAATTAACGAGAGACTTGTGTTTTGAAATAAATCTCTCCCATATGCATAAATAAATAAAAAAATAAACAAATATATATATATATTCATATAGGAGGGATGATTTTAAGTGAACGAGAGACTTCCGTTTTCGAATAACAACCTCTTTTTCGAAGTCTCTTACTCTCCATTTTTCAGCTTCTTCTCCCTACTCAGCAGCTCCTCTCCTCTTGTGTCTATTTGGTGCCTATTGGTTTTAAAGAACCTGCACCTTCTCCCTCTCCTCAAAATCACATTTTCCCTCACTCGCAAGCATCCATCTGAGAGATGATTTTATGTGAACGAGAGACTTCCGTTTTTGAATAACAGCCTCTTTTTCGAAGTCTCTTAGTCTCCATTTTTCAGCTTCTTCTCCCTACTCAGCAGCTTCTCTCCTCTTGTGTCTATTTGGTGCCTGCTGGTTTTGAAGAACCTGCACTCCTCTCCCTCTCCTCAAAATCACCTTTTCCCTCACACGCAAGCATCCATCCGCCCAACCGACCCCCTTTCACTACTACTCACCCCCATCGGCGCAAGAAGCCGGCGGCGAGAAAAGATGAGCTATTCAATTGGGTTCAACTAGAAGAAGGACGCCGAGGAAGCATGGAAATCCCAGGTACAAGAGCTAGGTTTTGGATAGTTCTTGGCTAACAAAATTTATTCTCTCAAACTGTGGGCTGGCTTTTTTCTTACTGTGTTCTGGTGCTTAGCTTTCAATTATGCATTAGGTAATGTAGGCACCGCATGTTTTCTCAACATTTTTATTTGCGGGTGCCGCTTGATGTATTCTAATTTGGCTTTAGCTGCAGAAAAAATGATGGAAAAACTATTTCCAAGCAGGTAGTGAGGCACTGGCCAAGTGATTGTTCCTGGTTCTTCCTAAGAGGAATCAAACGAAGGTGAAGAAGGCACAATGGTGGAGGGCAAATGGGTAGCTATAAGTGCAGCTTTTGCTTCACGAGGAAGTTCCGACACATAGATGCTCAGCCTGCAACAGGCGTGAAGGTGGCATGCGCCTTTCTTGCAGAAAATTGAAGTTATAAAACTTTGGCCAATTTGAAACAAAAAATAAGACCATTAAAGCATACAAAGATGTTATTATAAGTGAACGCATATACCTGGAGCTTAAGCAAAGATTACAATTTGATCAAGCACAAAGCAGTAAAAAAATATTGCTCCCAACTCACTTATTGGACTAATATGAGACTATAAATTGCTTTTAATATCACCATTGAAGACAGCTCGGTCGTCATCATCGCAACTATTACCAAAAGAATAAACTCATAGTTTATGAGTTTTGATAGTGTTAAAATGTTTTCACTAACAATTTTACATATGAATATTTTAACCTACATAAAATCTCACAAAAAAAAAAGGATGGCAAAAGCTATACTCTATTATAGCATTGATATTAATCACACTATAATTCACATTTTAACAAAATAAATAGTTACATTAGATAAGAAGAATTCATACCATTGGCAAATAAAAGAAGAGTAAAAAATCTTCAATCCTGAAAATAGTGTGTAAAATTTTGGTGAAAAAATGAATTATAAAAAAATGTGGGCAAAGTTTAATTTATAAAATGAATTAAAAGATTTCTTTTCAAATATGTAGAGGCAACAACTGTTCTTCTTTAGAAGATGGAAGCAAGTTTTGAGACAAAGAAAAAGGTGGTCTTCGATCCTCAAGAGGAGCTCGACTTTGGGGAGGTGGGAGATGTTGGACAGCTTGAATTTGCTTCCGGTGAGGAAGGTGTTGTAGAAGAGCCTCTGGTCGTGTTCTCTGTGCACCTCCTCGAGCTTCCACTTGCTGTCATCCAAAATGGAGGGTTGAATGTGCTCCTCATCGGGTAAAGTGGGAGCGATCAACCCGACAACATAATACACCCACTCGAGGCTCTGACTACGCCCTCATCTTGCGCTAGCCTCTGAATCCATCTTCATGAATCATTGAGCACTCCGCGCATCTCTAAGCTCCAGGCGACATGAGGGGATATATATATATATATATATATATATATATATAGAGAGAGAGAGAGAGAGAGAGAGAAAGGAAGGTAAACTCAGCTGGGTGAAGGAGTTAACTCGGTTGCTAGATTGTCCTAGAATAGATTAGCTGCCCTCTTCAAATTCCATTCTCTTTTTTTAGGAGTTATGGATATTCTTATAGTTCTCGGTTCTTCTGATTATGGACATTTTTGTAGTTTTCAGTTCTTTTGATTTTTATGAATGTTTTGACAACTTGTTCGTAAAAATTGGAGATTCGTCAAGCTTAATATTTGATAATCCAACTAAATATTGATTGACAAATATTAAGCAAAACATTTATCTGAATTCAAAATTTTCTAAAGTTCTTAAATTCTCTAATTTTTATTAAAATTTTGATACTTTGTTCATATAAATTGGAGATCTTAATATCTGAATTTTCACTAATATATTCAAACTTCAAATTTTGATTAACAAATATTAATAAAAACATTTATCTAAATTTGGACATTTTGTTGTTCTCTATTTGTTCATAAGAATTGGATTCAAATAGATACATATTCACTAATTCATTTGAACATTGATTATCAAATAATAAGCAAAATATTTGTTCAAATTTAGAAATTTTATATTTCTCTAATTTTAATCGATTTATATCAAAATTTAATCAAAATTTTAATCGATTTTAATCAAAATTTTAATCGATTTATGTCAAAATTTAATCAAAATTTTGAATTTTTATTCTTTGTTTCTCAGATTTTTAAAAATAATTTGATACCTTGTTCAAAAAAATTGGTGACACAAATAGCTTAATACTCGCTAATCTATTTAAACTTTGATTAAAAAATATTAATAAAAATATTTATCCAAATATGAACTTTTTATAGCTCTCATATTCATTTTTATTCTTATGAACATTTTGACAAGTTTTTCATAAAAGTACGAACCTTTTCGAATATTTAAACTTAGATTTGTATATATTAAGCAAAATTATTTATCAATTTAGGCTAACCTACCCTTCGCTGGCAAACCCCCCATTTCAGTGAGTTTGCGTGTTTATTAGACTCTTATGAATAGAGGGTTTCACATGACCTTTAAATGTGTGCGTTGTGCTAACATTGAGTCTATCAACCATGTTTATTAAATAATGTTGTTAGTAGGAAAGTTTGGGATTGCTTGAATATGAATTTTTACAAGATAAACTACTGCTCAATGGTATCATTCAATTACTTAACACATGTAATTTTAATGATTTTTCTAATAAAAAAATTTCCTTGATTTTTTTTTTCTCTGGTGTTGAATCAATATTTAGTTTTGCACAATATGACAACTCTGTTTCTCCAAAAAAAATTGTCAAAACACCATATCCTCATTATATCAATATAAATTCATTGGTTACTAAACTTTAGTTGCATTTTAAGATGAAATTAGTATAATAACAATTTATGATCGTTCATATATTTGGGACATTGGTATCATTGCTCTAGCCTTTTTTGTTGGGTTTGACTATGATTTTTTTGTTAGCTTTTCCTTGAATTGATATGAATTGCTATTTCTTGATTATTTGATATGAAAGATTAATAATATTTATATAAAACATATGTGAATAAGAAAGTTTATTTGGAAGTTTGAAAAGCTCTCAATAAATAATATAGTAAAAAAGACGAAAAAAAAAGAGTTGTTATGGATAGTTAATTTAGGACAGAACCCGTATCTTTCGGGCAAGTTCTAGCTCCACACAAAAATAACAGAGTTTTTCTTCTATAAAGAAACAATTAAAATTACAAAAAAAATAAAATAATAAGTGCTCTCTCATATATATACCAATATATGAATTTATATGTTGTTAAATGCCCTAACCTAAACCGCCAACCCTCTCCGGCTCCGATTAGAACCTTCTTCGAGGCTTGGCCGCGCGGCCGAGCTTGCTCTGAGCGAGCAGGACCAGCCGGTGTGCTCTTGGAAGAGGAACGGCTCCTCCGTGTTCATCAACATCTAGACCGAGATGTTGATCATCCGCCATCTAAAGAATCCTTGAATTGAGATCATGATGGCAAAGATGATGAAAACTAGGAGGAGCAGCAGGGCTAACCGAGAGCAGCACTTAGTGTGATCGGCGAGGTGAGGATGATAGATATGGCCTCGTCCTTCCGATGGGAGAGATGGAATGAGAGCCATAATATTTATAGAGGAAATGAGGTATGTTATTTCTCCTCAATGTTATCTTTTTTGCGCAAAAATATATGATCCTGTGGCTATGTGCGATCTGTGTTCTTCCCTCTTTCACTTTTATCCGATTTATGTGGTGTTGGGATTCCGAAAATTCCTATGATTTCTGTGTTAGTTTGGATGATTGGATTTTATTTCTGCGTTAGTTAGGCTTATTACATATATTCCGAAAATTCCTACGGTTTGGAGCACTCCACTTAGCACATCATATATGATTTTAATTACCATTTTATTGATTTTTTTCTTGTGCATCCCCAACAAAATTAAAATTGAGCAACCTTTGGTCTGTGAAATTTGTTATCACAACACGACTATTTATAATCATGCATTCCAGAGGTTTGGCCCTTCACATGTCATTGATAGACTTCCAAATTTGCTTCTATCTCAATTTGAACTTGGGCTAAGTAGTGTTTTAGTGTTGTTCGGTTTGTTTAGTCATACACATTATCTTGCCTATAAATTTGCTAAAAATAGAGCTTAGATAATCTTATGATAAAATCGTGAAGTTATGATCAATTATTAAAGTTTTTGGATTGCTTACGTGTACTTTGAAGTTAAAAAATTGCTTCCGAAGTTGTGCATGATTACATTAATTTCTTGATGGGGTTTCACTTTCAATTATGAAATGTATATCTAGTATAAGATCATAACAGGGAGGAAATTCTTGTTTACCAAAATCACTAAATATCTTCAATTTACACAAAAAATTCTATAGGAATCATCCTAATTGAATTTTTTTTGATATACGATAAATTAGTTATTATTATTATATTGACATATTTTGCTGCTTATTTTTGACTTCTGATTGTCTCATACAGTATATATGAATGCATAAGGCATATATACATTAATCTGCCAATCATAAGGCATATATACATCTTATAACTCTGTAAATCTTACAAGTACGAACCTAAGCTGTTTATTTTGCCATTGCTTTTCTTGATTTAAAGTTTTCTTCAAGTAGTCATGTGAGAATGTATATATTTTATTGACCTGGAATTTCGTTCTTATTGATTTTCAGTGACTATTTCTCCATTACCATGGGTAGAAACCAAAGGCTTGGCTTTTTTTCATAATGTTGAAATTCCTGTTATGTTATCTACCGAGATTTTAAAACATCAAATGCTGAAGGCCCTAGCCTGAACCGCCAATCCTCTCTGGCTCCGGTTGGAACCTTCTTCGAGGTTTGGCCGCGCGGCCGAGCCTGTTCTGAGCGAGCAGGACTAGCTGGTGCGCTCTTGGAAGAGGAACGGCTCCTCCGTGTTCATCAACATCTGCACCGAGATGTTAATCATCCGCCATCTAAAGAATCCTTGAATTGAGATCATGATGGCAAAGATGATGAAAACTAGGAGCAGCAGGGCTACCAAGAGCTGCACTTATTATGTGATTGGCGAGATGAGTACATATATGACCTCATCCTTCCGATGAGAAGGATGGGAAGAGAGCAATGATGTTTATATAGGAAATGAGGTATGTTATTTCTCCTCGACGCTATCTTCTTTGCGCAAAATATATGATCCTGTGCCTATGTGTGATCTGTGTTCTTCCCTCTTTCACTTTTTATCCGATTTATATGGTGTTGAGATTCCAAAAATTCCTATGATTTTTGCGTTAGTTAAGATGACTGGATTTTATTTTTCATATTTACTTAATTCTGTCAACTGATTTGATAAAACTGAGCAAAAATGATGAATTTTTTTGATAAAATCAAGCAAAGTTATTTAGTGATTTAACTTCAAGAATTGAGATTTGTGTTATGTTGAGAAAAAACCAAAGTGCAAAAATTTGATAGCAATATTTGTGCATTTAACTTCAAAAATCAATTTATTCACCATATAAATCGAACTTACAATGTTTGGATTTAAGTTCTTCCAAATGGAAATACTTCTCTCCAGTTTCATGCTGCACTAAACCCTGTTATTTTCTCATGCTAATTATATTTAAATATAAGATCATGAAAATGATAACCTAAAAATGGGTTGTAAGCTCTTGGATGCATTCATCCTATATACCTTCTAATCTCACGCCTTAATCAAATTTTTATTTTTAACATAAAATTGAAATAACTTGCAATTCAAATCTACTTTCACAATTCATTGAAATCAACAATGCCTTGACTAGTTCAAACATGAATCTAGTATATGTAAATGTATAGTAACTTGACACATCACATAACACAACTTGAGATTCAAACAAATATTTGGTTGTTAATGAGCATCTCCACTTGACCTTTGCGAAGATCAATAGCACTAGTTAAGATTGAAACAAATCTTTGGTTGGACGGCAGCTCAATGCGTTGTTAATGAGCGCCTTACCATATATTGGGTAAAACCTTATAATAACCAACCTTATCTTGCCATACGTTGAATTTAATTACTGCAAGTCAATCTTGGGAAAGATTGTGTCGGGTATGATCACCATTTTATATTTCTAGAAGCAACATCCTTGTAATATCTGTCAATATTTGGAGCGCTCCACTCCACACATCACATATGTTCTTGTTTACCTTTTTATAGTTTTCTTTTTCTTGTTTTCTTTTTCTTGTGCATCTCAATCCCTAATAGAATCAAAGTTGAGGGACCTTTGGTCATTGAAATTTATATTGTCACAACATGATTAATAATAATCATGCATTTCAAAGGTTTCGCCCTTCACATGCCATTGATAAACTTCCAAATGTTTTGTAGACCTCGTGGGTGAACATGTTTGGATTTAAGTTCTTGATACTTTTCTAGACCTTATCTCGGGACATTGATTATGTTTTTATTGCTAACTTTTCTATTATTATTATTCTCAAATTAACTCTCTTTTAATTTACAATTGCAATTTTGGTTTAATGCCAACTTTAATCTGTCAATCATAAGGCATATACATGTTACGAATTTGTTAATATTTCAAGTACCCAGCCTGATCTGTTTACTTAGTCATTGCTTTTCTTGATTTACAATTTTTTCAAATATCCATGTGCAGATATATATATATATATATATATATAGTACCGAAATGTTGTTCGATTTAAATAGTGTTTAGCTCTGTTCGGTTTTTCTTGTCATACGCATTATCTTGCCTATAAATTTACTAAAAATAGAGCTAAGATAAGTTTTATGATAAAATCGTGTGAACTTCTTATATTACTCACTTGTACATTGAAGTTAAAACATTGCTTCAGGGCATGATTAGATTAAACTTTTGGTAGGGTATTTTACTTTCAATAATGAAAAGTAAATCTCGGATAAGATCACATCAAGGAGGAAACCATTGATTTCTTCAATTTCAACAAGTTTCAATAGGAATCATTCTAATTTGATAGTTTTTTGATATAAGATAACTTTGTTATTATAATTTTCTTGAACACATTTTATTGCTTTGTTTTTACTTTTGACTATCTCATATAGAATCTTAATGATAGCCATCCTATTAAACTTCTATAAGCATAAAAAGCCTTAAGCTAAAATCAATAATGGTAAAGAGTCAAGGAACTAACTTAAGAAAAAATGCTCATTAAATTAATTTGTAACTAAAGACTAATTTAACCCCAAAAGTTGAATCCCTACTAATTTGCTTGGCTTAAATAAATTATGTGTACAACAATATCCTTTCTAATATATCTCAATTAGAGCATGCCTCATAAAGTTAGTTTGTGCCTAATTGAATGTTTAAATAAACTCTTAAGGTTCTTATAAGGCCTGTCTCATAAGGTTTATTCCCCTTGTCTCAAACATTATATTATATAATGTTTATTAATTACTCCAGACAAGTAACAAGACCATAGAAATCACAAACTAAACATTTGCATTAGAGCATTATCTATTGAACATGTTTCGTACCTCAATTTTAGGGCAATGTTATCTTTAATTCAATGGAGCATGGAGAATAATATAAAGAAAATCATCAAGATAGATCATCTATTTGTGCATTTTCATTTATTTAGTAATTTTGATTGCCATCAATATAGGTCAAGCATAAAGAAAAGTTCTTTTTTATTTCTTAGCCTGAGTTGGACAAATAACATTATTAATAGTTTGTTATCAACCTTTAGATTAACCAATGGATCCTCAGCTATAAGTTTTGCATTATAGCACTAATTTGCTCATTCCATTCATATGCACCTGTTAGATTAATCAAATGATTTTTATTAAATTCAATATTATGCTTGTATAATATTCATACATATTATTCAAAAGGACTTCTGCTTTTTTTAAGCATACAAAATATAATATTCATTTTTTATGCTTCTTTATTATTTAATATATATATGTATAATTTTATTAGGCTTATATTATAATTCTTTAAACTAAATTCCAAATTTAATACTGTATGTTTCATTTTGAATTTTGAAGTACAAAACTATTTCATGCAGTTAACCCTTTCAGTTCTATAAAACATCTACTCTTTCTTTGACTTGTTCTCTTCTCCTTATCCCATTCTACAAACAGGCCACTTGTCTGCACAGAGTGATGTCTACAGCTCCAGGGTGGTGCTCCTCGAGCTCTTAGCTAGCCGCAAGTTGATCGAGAAAACGAGTCCCGACAAGCATTGAGTTTGCCCTCATTGTTCATGTACATAACGAGTTGTATGTTATTTGCTTTTTTGTTTGGTATTTTTCTACGCATGTGTAGGCTCTTCTACTGAACTCTTGAATGTACATAACATCACTAAGTAATACGGGAGAGATAAATATTGCCTATGGGTAGTGTTCTGGTTGATATTTCTTGTGGAATGAATCAATTGTTGGCTTATTTGGACTTATTTTATGTTAAACTTTCCTGCAGCAATAGAAAGATACCTGTAAATATATAAGATTAGATGCTACATGTGTAATTTGTATAGTCTTGGGATGCATAATGCATGTACAAATATATAGAGATTTTTTCATGCACTTATCTATTAGTATATAATATGTAATTAGGAAAGAAAAGAAATTTGAGAGAAGGAGAGGTTTCTGTTTGCTAATAGCTCGCTCTGATTTCATGGTCAGACCCCGAACCCGCCCATAAGATCCATATGATCAGCTGGTTCAATGTAGACCGGGTTGAAGAACGATTTCAAGATCATAATCATATCTTTATCTTTCAGCCGGTGAAGGCTTACAAGCACTGAGGGGATGAGCTCTCCGGCATATGACAGCTGCCTTCTTCTCTTTTTCTTTGATTTCCAATTGCTAATTCGGCGATTGAGCTTGTCGGGGGAGCATATTAAAGAAGGCGAAGTGTCTCAATCTGACGGGGTTTTGGTGCTTACTAAAGTTTGAGAGACCTCACGGAAGCCAAGAGTACGAATTCTTTAGCCCGGAGAGCATTTAGCCCCAGTACCTTCCCCAGACCTGCTCATCCATTAGAACCAATTCCACCCTGGCCAACGCATTACGCACGGAGCTATCTGCATCAGAAACATAGAGCTGATGAGATCATCTTGAATGGGTGATCCGGTTTACTCTCCTGTTCTAGTTCAAAGATAAGAGACACGTCTCAAACCGCAGCCCCCCTGAGCTAGATGGAGATTCGTTAATCATAACTGCAAATGACACTATGGAGATACATATTCTATTTCTATCTTCACCTAAGGCCTCCTTTATTCGAGGGGACAGCATCCCAAGGAGCAGAGTCGTACGCCTTGCCTTGCGAATATAGAACTCGGCGCAAGACTCCGGTAGGTGGACCGTTAGGCCTATGATAGTGACGGACCAGCTCGTTAGCCAGAATAAGTAAAATAGAAGCGGCAGGAGCAACTGAACCTGCTTCGCAGCCTTATTCCTCCAAGACCCGATGCTCAGGCGGTAAGGAATTCCTCCCGAATCGGTATCCGGTTGAGATTGCTAGGCTGTCCTTATCAGCAAAGCAAGTAAAAGTGGCCGGCGGATTTGTTGTTTTTAAGCCGCCAGCCAGATCCGCACGAGCACTCTAGACCCGGCCCGGCGGGTGAGGGACGCCCACGCAGCGGATGGGACTCCGAATCCCCCAAGACTTCTATTTCTTAGGCATTGCTTGGATCGATTCAGAAACCCCGATCTCCTGTCACGACCAATTCTTCTACCGCTGTTCTGCCTCCAGCAATCTTTGTCATCGCTCGATCACTTCCTTTTTCACGCTTAGGGACCTTAGCGTACGATCTGGGCAGAGAATCAACTTTTTTTCTTTGTTACATTCGCTTCTTAGAACACTTCGTTACTAGGACTAGGAGCGTTGAAAAACCAATGCAATGAGACAAACTAGGAAGTCACTCGTTCTACTTCCCCAGTAAAAGCGAACGAACTTAATCAACGGAACTCACTCACGCCTATCGAGCAAGCTCTTTCACTTCAATAACGCAACGCACTGAACAACTTCCTCTTGAGACTCGTATGTCTATTCTCAACTTTTCTATGCTTGCCCGAGCTTAGATTCTTTAATTTTCATTGAACCAAGGCCCGGACTCGCCTACGTGACCCAGGAATAAGTCCCTACCGAACCGGCGTTTACTTATAAGCTGGCATTCGCTCGAGCCTCAATCGAATTGACGACTAAACTACTTAGACTGACTTTTTCTTTTTTTTTTTAGTCAAAAGTCAAAGCCTGAACTCACGCCTTAGCTGCTTGAAGACGCTAGAGATGCGCCGGCTGGTTTGCTGCTTGACCTTGACGTTGGATCATTTTGTGCATAAAAAAAGACCCGAATCCTTCGATTTCGATTATGCATAAAGACAGTGAACATGGCATAATCGCTTGCATCCGTCTCGATCTTTTCTTTTCTTTTCCACCGGAACACTTGTCTCTTGCCCGAAACCGAAACGGGCATGAGGCCGCGAACTACGTGAGCGGACGAATTCTCTCAAGAGTGAGACGAGAGTAGAATTCAAATCTTCTTTGTGAGACGCTAGTCGAATGTAGGCGGTGGGTAGGCTACGAGGAGTAGGAGACGCTAGGAGAATGTAGCTCCGGTGGTTGCTATCTAGCGTAAGAGAAATGGTCGATGAACTGACTGAGGGACTGCACCGCTACGAGGATGAGTTGCTCATCTCCGTCACATTTCTCGTTTTGTTAAACCGAGGCGCTCTATTATCTTTCAGGGATGTCAGGCTCTGATTCAGTACATATACTACTAAGAATAAGTAGTCTCTTCTTGCATCATTCTTTTCTTTGACTAGGTTTCTTGTTCCAATCCAATCCTCTTTTTCGAACAAACTAGTTTGTGGAAAGAGCCACCAGCTCTCACTCGGTTCATCTTTCCTTCGAATCAAATTAAAAGAAGCCAAACCCAAACGTTCCGGTTTCAATAAAAACCATCCAAAAAAGAACATCCACGTCCAGACGGATGGCATTTAGCATTCAGAAAGATGCCAAAGAAGAAGCATCCCAATCCAATCCCAAGAACAAGAAGAGATCTCACACGCCACGCCCGGGAAACTCTCACTGAGATCTATTTTCTTTTGATCTGGCATGAACTCGGAACCACGCGCATAGCACATAAAAGAAAGATCAAGATCAGAGTAGTAGTATAGTAGTCGTATGGATAACCCAGAGCAAGAGCATCGGGAGCCCCGGCCAGAGTTAAAAAGAAGGACGCGTAGCGTAAACCGGTACGCTTCCGCTGCGCGGCCTTATGCGGGTTGAAGATCAGAGTACGGTTCCGATTTAATTTAGATTTGTGGAGTGCCAAAAGCAAACATGACGTCGTTCGAAAGGGCCAAGCCAAGGCCCCGACTGAAACGAGATGCTATAGCTTCTATATGGTCTAACATTCTTGCCAATACATACTAGCTGTTCCGGACTCATTATGAACCCTGCGATGTCTTGGATTCGAGTATGAAAGTTTTGTGCTATGAATGGGTAAAGAGAGCTTTTTATAGTTGAGCTACTCAGGCCCTTTAGAGGATAGAGCAAGACCCAATTGTTCAAATGAAGCGAATTCTTTCTTGTGTCATTGCCCTTATGCCCACGTCCTAATCGACCCCCCGTAGTAATATGTGCTTCTAAAAGATCTTTTCTATTGTGCCCAATCCCTCAGTCAGTTATCTGACATATGACCAGCAACGAGAAAAAGGCGCTAGATAGCTAAATGATGATGAGCAAGATTGAGGTTAAGCTATAAGCGAAAAGCGAATGGCAGTTCCCTTTTTTGCAAAGAAAGAATAGCATCAAAGTAAAGATTCCATCGACCCGGGGGAAGGTACTGGGTGGGGGGTTTCTTTTCTAATAAATTATTAAATCTCCGCCGAAATGAGCCAAAGAATGAATAGGGAGATCTATTGAAATCGTGAGCGAACTACTTCGCACCTCTACTTGAAATGAAAAAAGAAAGAAGACCAGTAGTAGGGCCTCTCTATGCGAATCCTATCTCAGTCACATCACTGCATTCGTGACCTGGGAGCGGCGTGTTGCTCTCGTTCGAAAAATCTCATATCTCCTTATAAGGAGAGGATACTTGCTCGACTGTAAGGAGAGGGAGGAGTATGCTTAGAAGTCGGAGAAGTCGTAGTAGTAGGTTGCTCCTAGCAAGGGTCAAAGGCAGACCTGAGCTCCTTCCTATTCGACCGAAAAGAAGGTGAAGGGTTAGTCCTAAAAGTACTCTTCTGACTTAGGAGTCCCTAGGATCCTTAAATCCTAAGACAAACCCAGTAAATGAATAGGAGTCAGGCCGCGCAGCGGAAGAACAAGCTGTTGACCCAAAAATGAAATGACTTTCGGCCAGAATATCTTGATCTCGAGCGAAGCGAAGAACTCGAGAGAAGAATAGAAACTCGACTTGGTCAAGAAAGACTCCACTTTCCGAACGTATAATCTTTCATTGTTTGAAGTGAAGACTTTTAGGGCAAACAAGTGGAAAGTCGAAGTAGGTTAGCCTGATAAGGCTAAAAAGAAAGGCTCCGAAGGATATGGAATAGTGAGCCGATAGGCGAATGTTTTGTTATTCTTGTTTCCGAAGGAGACGGACTAAGGACCGGAGCGAAGCAGTTCCGGAGCGAAGCGGTTCAGAACAACTTGAGCGGAGTCTAAGCGGAGCGGGGAGGATGCGTTTAGTATTTCAGTTCAGATGTTACCATTCCGGAAGGCACGCCCGGGCCTTGAAAGAAAAAGACTCAGAGAAACCTAGGACGAATGAGAAGTAAAGAAGTGAGACGGCTACTCAAAGACTCAGGATCAAAGAAGCTCCGGCCAGAGGGAAATTCTAGTCATTCGTATGCTGAGAAGTAGACGAAGTAGGAGTATGAGGATATCAGAGTCAGGGGATAAGGCAGAAAACCCAGGTTACGAAAGAAGAGCTCCCAGTTATGGTTAGCTACTAAGTTCTAATTGCATGTGTTAAGCTTCTAGTAAGAAACTATAAACTCGTATTCTATTCTATAGTAAAAGAGTTTATTCTATACATATCTAGATTAAGAAACGAATTAAAGAAACCCCCAGGATAGTCAGTCCAAGAAGATCCGGCCTTAGGATCAAGATTTGTAGGCCCTATATGAGGCCGCGAAGCGGCTTTTTACTTTTATCTGAACCGGAAAGAGACTTTAGTAGGTTTTGGCCCTATATGAGTAGGAATAATTCCTTTTATCTGAACCTCTCCAAAGCTAAATTTGAATTAGTAGGTTTTTGCCCTATATGAGTGGGCAAAAAGTCACTTTTGAAAACACTCTCCCTACGTAAAACCAGGTTAGTAGGTTTTTGCCCTAGGTGAGTAGGATTTTTTACTTTCGAAATTAACTCCTGATGAGGTCAAAAGAAAAGAAGAGAAGGCTCGACCTAACCTTGAGCCAACTCCGAGTCCGAGCTAATAACTCATAGCCCAGCCCAATAAAAGAACCTGGAATGACCGAGCGGATTCAAACGCGAATAAAGTATACGAAAGGAGAGGCTAGAATAGGAAAAGGAGAAACTCGACCGGACCAATGGGAGAGGGAGGAGATCGACTCCGGAGGTTGGTAGTCTTTTGTCATTCTCTAAGAACTCCTGATGATGAAATGAAAAAGCTCGACTTAATAGGATAGGCCTTATGAGGTTTCTAGTTTTTTAACCAGGGAAAGAAAGTGAGTAGCTTTACGAACGAACATATACTTAGACTTATTATACGTCTTTAATAGAAAAACAGAGAGGCCTAAACGAAACGAAGTTGAGCGGAAGATCTCAAGAGTTCAGAGAGATAGGACGAATGGAATGAGGAAGGTAATTGTTAGCCGATAGGCGAAGGGATTACCTAGGAGTCACACCTCAAATCCTAAGAAGAAGAGGAGTAAGGACGCAGGAGCTAGTTCAATTATATTAAGACCCTAATTCTTCTCCAGGATGTTTTGAGGAAGTCTATAGTTATATAAGTGGTAAGTGGAGGTTTATATAGAGCGAAAACGAGAGGAGGATCTTCAGAGTTCGTATAAAAGGTACGAAGTAGTTAGCCTAAAGGTTAGAAGGCTACAAAGCAAAGGAGACGAAGTCGGAGTCTGAGGTTTCTCCTAGCCAGGGGATAAGCCTGACATCCTAAAATCAATATACTTGAGGGGAGTAGTAAAAAGTCATTAAGCTTTGGGCCTGCCGGAGGTCAACCCAGTTTCTATGCGTAGGTGAATATCGAATTCAAGGATAGGAGTACCTAGGCCTCGACTGAAAGTAATAGCCCGAAGGCCCAAGGGGTTAGTCGTTAGAAGTCTTTCATTTGGAGCTCGTTAAAGCGAAGGATATATAATATGCGAAGAAGGATAGGTTAATATCGACTGACAGGAGAGGATACCCATTACAAGGATTCCCTAGAGCTTCAAAAGGTGTAAGGAGGCCTTAGATTTACTAGGTCAAGGTGTGAAGTAGGTATATAGACGGTGAATTACCTAACTAAAAAGAAGGCGTAGAGCGAAGGGCACCGGCCGGTGGGTAGGTTTTGAGCCATGGAGAGTAGGAAAAATCATTTCTTTGAGAACTCCTTATGAGGTAAATAGACTCCGTAGGGTCCCTAGGCTTTGCTTTGTATGATCGAAACGAAGATGGAGAGCGAAGCGAGAGGACGAATGAAATGAGAAGCGAATAATGAAAGGATAGGGGCGGCCGGAGGTTGTCACCCAGGCAGGGAGATAACCAATCTCTTTAATAGACGTAATTACGTAATCAATAAAGAAGACGAGTAGAGGAATTTAGGCATCCAGGTCAGAACCTGGAATGCCTAAATAACTACAAAGAAAAGAAAGGCTCCGAAGGATATGGAATAGTGAGCCGATAGGCGAATGTTTTGTTATTCTTGTTTCTTCTATTGTTTATGAGTCTTCGTTTTCATAGAGAAGACGCAGACGCGGCTCATTCTCGTCTTCATCTGATCGTCTGCATCTCTAGCTCTAGAGAATCTATTCAAGATGTTGATCTCGACCGGAGGTAGAGGGAGGAGTTATACGAGAGTCGAAGTGTATGTCATTTTGATAATCGATGGAAAGTCACTCAGAACTATTAGCTCCGGACTCAGATCAAACTCCAAACCCAGTAAAGTCAAATGAATAGGAGAAACTCGACTTTCAAGTCAAGGAAACCGGAGGAGTAAACCGGAGTTACTAGAGTTCTGAGATTAGTTAGGCTGCGAAGCCGGTCACGAAGTTCTTGAATTCCGAACGAAATTTAGCTAAAAAGGTAGTGACTGTTACGAAGCCAAAACAAGTTAGGCTATTAAGTCAGAAGTGAGAGTCGAAGGAGTCATTAGGAATCCGCTTGAGGTTGAGATTTACTGTCATGTTTCTATCGACTTCTAAGGATAGGAGAGTAAGAACTCGAGATAACCGATAGGAGGATAATTAGGTCCCACGGAGCGGTACGGGAATGAGTAGACTCCTAGGTTTATAGAAGTCTTGAAGTAGTTACTCATAGGAGAAACCTAAGACGTAGACGAAGTATACTTCTCAGCATACGAAGAAAGAGAAAGTAGATCTCCATGAGCCTTGACGTTAGTCAATATCACGGATCGAACAAAGGTGACTCCGGAGTCAGTACTTACTAGGAACTCACAACCGGAGGAGGAGGTTGCTTGGTTGCTTCGACTTTGAAAGGTTTATATCGAGAGAAGCGAAGAAGGAGAGTGAGACGAGAATCAATTAGCCTAAAGGTACTTCGGCCAAAGCAAAGGTTGTTCTTCCTAAAAGACTAATCCAAACCCAGGGACCCTAGGTTAGGTGCTTGAGATGCTCGACTGAGGCCGCGTAGCGGAAAGCGAGATGCGAAGAACTCGAATTCAAAGAGAGGTTGATATATAGATAGAAGAGACCAATTAGGTAGGGTCTAACACCTGAGTCAACTCCTAGGAGTAGTATTTAAGGATCATAGGAATAGGTAGAGGCTCCAAAGGAGACCGTAGGGAGAGGGAAGGTTTAGATCGAGTTTCTATTAGGAGATTGACAGGTTATATGATATGTATTGAGTTAGAGATCGGTAGGCTATTCAGTCTATAATCAATGAGAAGTAGAAGGCTCGACCAGCCCAATCCGTAGGCTCTTAGGTTGTTACCATGTCAAGAAGTACTTGATTTAGATAGACAATCGACTTAGGAGAGAAACCCAGGATAGGAGTACCTCGACTTTAAGGAATATTAGTAAGGCCGCGCAGCGGAATAACAAGGGTTCGTACTTTTAGCTCATAGAAGTAGTCAACTCCTAAGCTAAGGAGTCACTCCGGCAGGATCAAAGGCTCGAGAACGAAGGAGACGAGAGTCGAAGGTCTCAGTTATCCTGTCAAGTGTTAAGCATATATTCATATACTAGAAACGAGGCTGATATTCTCTAGTCTAATCTTTGATTATTATATATAAATAATTAGATTAGCAAACGAATTAAAGAAACCTCACATATATGAGATGAGATATCAACATCAACCTTACCTATGGATCCGTTGGGTATAATAACTTACTAAGGATAATGATAGAGGCGTATAGGTGTAAAGAAAAGAATTGATCCGTAGGATTACCTAGGGAGTCAAGGTGTTCTTCGTCTGCTTTTAAGGAATCGGGCTTCAAGGTTCATCTATACTTAGATTTGGTTAAAGATTGACCTCCGGTTTAGGGGATAAGTCGTTCGTCCCGTCCCGAAAGTCTTCCTCGGATCTCAGTCTTTTTACTTTGACTCCTATGAGTCACTCCTAAAAGACTCAGAGAAACCCCAGGAGAATCACAAGGGTTAGGACTTTTAGCTAATATAATGAGTCACATTCGAATTAGATTGGGTAGTTTAGAGCTAGTTGCTATGTGAGAGGGAGATGTCACCTCCTGTTTTGGTAAAGGATAGAGTATAGGTGAGAAGGATTCCCTAGTAAACTCTCCTGAAAGTACGGATAACAAGATCATTTTCCTATGGCTTCAAAACAAAAGGGGTCAAGGAAGGAGCGGAGTTCAATTATATGAATTCGTATGCTGAGAAGGAGTAGCTACTAAGTTCTAATTGCATGTGTGAAGCATATTCACTTTATTAACTCACTCGTATTTGTTACTTGTCAATCTCAGAAAGAGAAGATATAAGGACTCATAATTAGACTGATATTTTAGACGCAAAGAAAACAGGGTTTACTTACTAAGGAGAAAAACCCAGGATAGGAAGAGGAGAAGCGAATGTTTATATCGAGCGAATGGCCGGAAGTAGGAACCTTTTACTAGAAAGAGTCTCCAGGTGTTTGAATTTTTCTATTATGAGATTTACTAGTTAGTTAGAGATCGGTAGGTTTTTGGTATAAGAAGGCAGCGCAGCGAAAGTCAGGAGTCAGAAGGCCTAAAGCGGAGTCAAGGAGTAGGGAAACAACGGAGCAATGGAACTTTCAAAGTATGGAGTTACTGACTCGTTGGAAAATGAAAGTCCTCTAGGTGCTACGGTTTACCTAGGATCCTGAAATCATAAGATACGGTGAGAGGTATAGAGTTAGAGTTATATACGTCAAGGACTAACGGATCTGGTTCGTAGAAGTCTACGAATTAGTAGCTCAGTTTCTGGGATAAGAAATTAGGAAGAAACTTGAGGTTTATATCGACTGGGAGAATAGGTTCATCTATACTTAGATAATATAAGTGGAGGTTTAGGCCTAGACTATAGGAGTAGCTAGCAGTTAGAGGTTCAGATGTCAGGATATGAAGTCACTACTTTGGAAAAGAGACTTTATGTTTCTCTCGAGCAAAAGCCAGAGGAAAAACGGGTTGCTTATTCAGAGAGATGACAACTTCACCTAAGATCTAATTTACAACTCGGATAACAACTCAGGTTCAGGGAATTAATATGAGGCCCAATGCAATGGGATGGTTACTGACGTACCAGAAGATATAGGAGCGAGGGAAGCGAAGGATATTCAAGAAGCGAAGACCGGGAAGAAGGACAAAGGCCGCGTAGCGGACGAAGAAGATTGAATGGGTTGATCCGTAGGCTACGAATGATATGTAATAAGGAGCGAAGCGAGAGGACGAGGCAACCGTGCCTAGGGAGGAATCCACTGGAGGTAGTAGGATATAGTGAGCCTAAAGCTGAATTACTTTGTACCTAGGGATCAAGGATCTTACACTTAGGAGAGGAGAAACGAAGGCCGCGCAGCGGAATTGTGAGCCCGACAGTATGGAATATTTAGTCGATAGAGACGGGTTGCCTTTAGTCTTAATATAGATTACTACTTGTTAGTTGAACCCTAACATCTCAGATTACAACTCGTATAACAACCAAGGTTCCCGGCGGTTAGTAGTCAAGAGGTGGAGTACCAATGGTAAGAACTAGAACTAGGGCGAAGATAATAGCTCAAGCAAGAATCTAAACTCGACTGAGTAGTAGCTTTACGAACATATAACTACTCTTATCTTATACGTACTTTAATTCAATTCAGATAAGAAAGAAAATCTGAGCTTTGAAGGGAGTTATGAATGGGATGTAAATTTGATATTTAGAGGAGTTACCCAAGTGGTAGTTTTAAGCTCTTCCTCCTATCACATAGTATCCTCCTCCGGTTTTGGGATAAGAACTTCTGAATCCGATTTATGTTTCTATTTCTAAAAAGCCAGAGGACTGGTCAGTTTAGGTAAGGATTTACAAGGTTTTAACCATTCCAAGAATTAATTTCTTTATATCTCCAATCGACTTAGGAGTGAAACCCAGATTAGTAGGTCCATAGAACGAAGGCGGTAACCAATTCTATTATAGACGTAATTACGTCAGAAAGAAACCGAGTAGAGGAATTTAGGCTGCCAGGTCAGAACCTCTCCTGTAACCCAGACAGTTGTATCGTAGTCGAAAAGAAAGATGGCTGCATGTGCAGCAGCGCCAACTAGAATAAATCCACCGATCCACATGTGTGATGTGTGAACAACTTTCGTTGTGTACAAGAGGAGAGCTTTTATATGGTAGTGGTAGGCATTTCGGGTGAGCTCTTCGAAAATAATGAATTCCGCTTCTTTCCGCGCTTTTGAGCTAGTTTGAAAGTAGTTCGTCAGTAGTTGAACGTTTCTATCCTATCAGTTATTAGTTTAGGCTGTTGAGCGGTTCTCGTTTAGTAGTATCAGTTGCCTAACCACTGACGCAGCGAAGATTGGCTTTGGTTAAAGGCCGCGCAGCGGATTAGAATCTAATCCATTTGTTTTGAGACGTAGTCCTTTTTGAACGGGGCGATTACTAGCGAGTTCGAGGCTTCATGCAGGGCAGCCGAACTGGCTTTGTCCATCCAACTAGCTAATCTGATGCGATTCCTCCTTTTGTTTTGTTGCCTAAATAAAAAGAGTGTAGTGTATTAAGCATCTAGTTGCTTTTCTATTATATGAATTCCGGCCGGATCAGCTAAGCTGATGAGTCACTGTCTTTCATTCCTTCCAAAGCCTCACCACCATGCGCTTCAGATAAGCCGAGTCCGCTCCCAGCAATCTAGCTATCCCTACCCATAAGCCAGGAGCAACTCAACTATATACTAGATTCTATTCTGGTATGGTTGAGCCAAATGTCTTTGATATTGGCCTTCTTTCTCGTCTCCGAATAAAGCCTCAACCTCAAGTTCGAAGCGATTCGCCCCCGAAACTACTAGACCATTAAACCTATCCTTAGACTATTAAACTTTGATTGCTACCGGCTCGGCTCGGGATCGAAAGGCTATCTTAGACAAGGGCCTTCTCTGGCACCAAGCGAGCGGAAACCATAAGAACAGAAGAATAAGAAAGACTTTGTTGTAGTAGTGCAAGTAGTGTTGATTACTTATGAGATTCGATTGATGAGGCACAAAGAAAAGTCAATTACTTACCAGTCATAGGCTTGTGTTGAAATCGAGATTATCCGGGAAACGAGCTATTAGAAAAGAATCTATTCTTTCAACTCGCAAAGCTTTCAGCTGACCTTTATTCCGTCTTCAAAGCCCACGGAGCGGTAGGCCGCGCAGCGGATTGAAGGAAGATTCGGGCCAAAGCTAAAAGCCCAGGGAGCCAATCAAAGTTTAATAGTAAGAAGGTAATTGATTTGGGGGAGGTAAGGAAAGGATAAGGCTAGCAAAATAGAAAAGCAAAGGCCGCGTAGCGGGTTTAGTAAGTTATAACCGGAAGCAAAGAGTGAACTAAGATCTAGTCTATCTGATTGGTAATCTACCTAATAGTCAGAGTAATATTCTTTTCTTTGTTGGCAGGCAAAGGGATAATAAGCTAAGCGGAAGCGTATCGTAGATAGTAGAAATCATATTGATAAATAAAAATCAATATTCTAAAGCAGCATTCTTCAATATTAGAATAAAAGAAAATCTAGATATAGATACGAGAAATATAGAATCTTATAAGGCCGCGTAGCATCAAGCTATTTCAAGATACTTCTTAAGATCTTAACACAAGCTAAGCGAACTTCGACTTGCCCTTTCTGGTTGGTGTTCAGTAGATCGGACTAGTAGGGACCAGTAGAGCATTCGCCTAGAGATTTGCACTTGCCCTTCTTGAAGGGCTTTCGCCGGTAAACTTGTCTTCTTCTTGAACATTGAACAGATTCTCCTTCGATCTTCGCTCCAAGATATCCTATCGGCTCAAAGCAAAGTCTCCTTCGAAGAAAAGAAAGAAAGGCTGGGCTACCCGTTTCAGATCCTTATTCGGTTGATGTTGGAGATCCCGGTTCTCTTTCTGTCGAGCTAGTATTCCTACTTAGTCTAATCGAGCTTGTCCCTACCTAAAGGAGCAGAAATCAAAAAACAGAAAGCATGTTCCTAAGTAGTAGCAGCAACTGAAAAGGAAGTACGTACTGGCTCTTTCTTAGATACGGAGCTGAGTGCCTGAAGTCTGGGCAAGCTCAGAAAAAAGGAAAGGATATATGAGACGCTAGTCGAATCCACCCGGTAGGGTAGGTTCTAGATTCTGAGACGCTAGTCGAATGTAGGCGGCCCAGAGGCCACCCGGAGGGTAGGTTGCTATCTGTAGGATCTGGATTACTGACTCTATCTTACGTCCTTTTACTTCACGGAGCTACGCACCTTCAAAGAGCCTAGTTGTCCTAAGATATGGAATAGTTTGCAAGGGAAAGAAAGCCTAAACCTGACTCCCATGAGCTTCTTCGTTTTCGTTCTCAAGGTAATGCCACATCGTGGAGCCTCTTCTTCAGCGTAGATTATATTACAGCTTAGAAGCGCTCCGCTGCGCGGCCTTGCCTTGTTCGGCTCGGTTCATTCACTGATGCACGGGAAGATGGTGCGGTGTTGATCCCCTCCCCTCATTGGCAGGGATTCAGGGTCAAGCAATGAAGCTATCCGTGAATAAGTTATTCCCAAGCGCGAAGACCACGCCACGGTCTGTCTACTCAACTGACTGGGAGAAGAAGAAACCAGATGCCAGCGGGTAGCTAAGTTTGGGGTAGCAGCGTATGCCCGGAATCGCCAAGACAAAGCCTCTTAGAGCAAGGGGGAGGACAGTTGACAGTTCGTATAGGGCTACTAAAAATGCCATGAAACGCTAAGAAAAATCTCCTTCTCGTTCAAGTCCCGAGGAAGTTTTTTTTGTGATCTTTCCGATGGATTTCAGTTCTCTTGTCAAGGAGTATGCTCGACTGAAAGGAGAGGTTGCGAAGCTCGAAGGAGAAGCGGTAGGTTGTTTGTATTTGTAGAGGCCACCCGGAGGGTAGGTTGCTATCTAGCGTATGGAATAGTTCGACGAGGCTGCGAACGAAGTGAGCAGATCTATACATTGCTCCAGACTAGTTCAGTAGTTGGTTCCGCTGCGCGGCCTCCGCTTGTCTCCGCTCCCTATCGGGCCTGCTCGTAAACTCGCTCCTAAATTTGATCCGGTGAAAAAGAAGCATACTTGGAAAAGCGGTCGACCATAAACCAAAAAGACTTCACTTCACCTTTGGTAATCCAGTTATTTGGTCAAGTCGAGCCAGGGTTTCGTTGCTGGCCAGAATGATCTCATTCTCATGGAGTATCATGATTCTCGCTCAGAAGTTTACTACGTCTCAACTCACAAGGGGAGTAAGGTAGGTCGTTGGCCTTTAGCATATAAGACTCCGCCCTCTACCCCAAATTCCCGAGCTCACTTGCTTTAGAAGAGTAATCTTTTCTTTCTCTGTTTCAGCCTTTCTGTTGGAAGATATCGCCTTAAACCTGTACCAATTACTAAACCACTAAGATAAAAAAACCTGCTGCAAGCATCGGCTACTACTGCTATCGGTCTTGTTTTGGCGTAAGGTAAGAATGAGGTTGCGTAGCAAAGTAGCTCATTGCAACATTTTATGTTTGGATTTCAAACTTCCTACCCCATAGATAATGTCTCCAAAGCCGCAAGTCAAGCTGTCGTCTCCTTTTCGTGAACAGTAAAACGCTGTTGCTGTTCCGTCTCATGTTGTTTCCAGCTTTCGAAGTCGAATAACTACGTGACTGGGTCCTCGAGCAGACCACTTGCAATGAGATTGAATGGCGGTCTCGACCAGTAAACTTGTCTTTCTTGGATCTTCGGAATAGATCAAAGAAAAACATTTGCGAAGTAAGGCTACGACAAAGGCTCTGAAAGAGGTGAGGCTGGGTAGGATCTAGAAGGAGATTCTGACTACTAGCAACCTACCCTCCGGGTGGGTCAACCTCCGGGTAGGATCTTAAGACGACCCGTTCCGAGGTACGGAGTTGACCTTTTAGTAAACTAGTACCAGTCTCAGAGAAAATCGCCGGGAGGCATCTGACTTCTAGTAGATCAAGGTCTTTGTCCAGTTATGAAAAGTAGCTGTCCGATTCATTTTCTATTTTTCTTTTCTAAGAATTCATTATTTTTGATTTAGTTACCAGAAAGCCTTGACAATCTATGCTTCAAATCTATGCGATTCATTGACTATTAAATTTATTCATAGCCGCCTACATTTTTGGCATGCCCGGAAAAGCAGCTTCTTAGTAAGAAATGTGTGTGCTATTGTGGCCCACTAGCGCCGAGACGAGATTCACTCAATAGAATAAAAAATCAAATAAGCGTGAAGGCCAAGACAGGCAAGGAATAAGGGCAACCCCGACAATTTCATAGTATAAAAAGCATTGGAAGGTTGACCGAAGCGAAGCCCGGACTGGAACTAGTGAACCACATCTATCTCTTTTGGATAAATCAGGATCTAGGCTAACGAGCCTTAATTCATTGAGGCTGCTGCTATTGGTCTTGACACCAACGTCGTCAAAAGGTAGAAAAGGTTCCTATCGAAGACTCTTCTTTTCTTTCTCTTTCTTTTACTCAGACTCTTGCCCGGGGCGGGGGGATTCCATTTCGATCCAAACTCTCCGGCTCACCTCACATCACGTTTTTCTTTACTTTACGAAACTCAATTCTTTTCTTTAGTCTGAGAAAGAAGAAACGTCACTTTTTTTTAGCCTACGATAAAGGGGAGAACTGCAATAAAGCAAAAGCCCAGCCTAAGTACGAGAGTACTGGAAAAAGCCAATCAACCTCTAGGTTTTATATGGCTTTTCTCACTATAGGCTCAAGGAGTCTTCCAAGCGCTTCGCTTCGACGCGGGGAAGCCTTAGCCGGTTTTTATCCTCTCCTCAAATCAAAGTCAGGGGCGTTCTTTCTCATTGATCCAAAGCGGTACTAATTCCTCGGATTGGTATAAAGGCTCAGAGCTTCCTCAGTCACCCACGGATTTGGTTTTCTGGCTTTGGTTCAGTAAATTTACTAGTCCAAAGGCTTGAGATAGCAACCTACCCGGAGGGTGGATTCGACTAACGTCTCATCTACTTCCTACATTCGACTAGCGTCTCACTCTTGAAGAGCCTACCGGGTGGCCTTTCTTTCGATCGACCTGTGCGACAGAATAAAGCGACCAAAAAGCTTCTCGAAGACGGACGAAGAGCCGAGTTCTTTATTCAGAGACAGTCTTGGACTTTACTACGTTAGCATTTAATCCACATAGTGGACGCATATGTATGCATCATCTCATGGAAGATGGCCGTCATAGCCCTCTGGTAGGTTGCTCCGGCATAAAGAAAAAACAATGCCGAGCCGAATGGCATGACCAACTCACAGAGGCCCCGTGATCGTGATGAAGGAAGTCTGATTTTGGTCTTTCTCGGCCAACCGTCTTTGCTTCGTGTCCTGACGTCCATAAATGAACTCCACATATGGTGTGGAGCAAGCTTTCGCTTTCTTGGTTTTCTCGTAACGTAAGTCGGAGGGTTCTAGATATGCCGCCACCTAGAACTGAGAATTGGGGTTTGGGACGTGTACAGTCTTTGAGCATATTATACGATTTGTGAGCCGATTTTATGATCATTCGGTAAATGTTTTTGGCATAAACTCCCAATGTTCGAACAAGACAGAAGATTCCCTGTCACAGGATTTTTTTATTTGAAATGATGTTAGGGTGACATTCATAGGATGAGCATACGAAGAAGCCGGAACATGGATAACGTAGTGGTTCGAGCCGGTCGAGAGTACGAGATTACTGACCGAATACTTTGAAATTGAAAAAATGACTTGAATGGTTCAAAATAGCACAATAGTAAGAGTTCTTAATTTGCTACGCAACCTTCGGGCCTCCCTACTACTATACTACTACATAGGGAATCGAGATGCGAGATGTTTCCCAACACAACAGACAGATGACGAATATAGAAAAGCTCAGCAGCAGGGCCACGCGCCGCCCGAAGTTGTTCCAATTCCAAGATCGACTCAATACAATATCAAAGGGGGAGAAGATCAGGCTATTGGATGGATAATCTAAGAAGTACCTATCTATCCGCTGCGCGGCCTCTTTGATGGATAAGTAATTCTATCTTGAATCCAAGAGCATAAACTAATTATTTTGACTATCCGCTACGCTTATATATTAGTACTTAGATATATATCCAATTCTTATCTTAGTATTCTTTCTATTAGAATCTATTTTAGGCTTTCTCTTTGGCCATTCAATTACTGGTAACCTCAATTAGAGTTTGGCGGGGAAGAGCGCAGCTAAAAGAAAGAGTAGTTTTTGAGGTTAGCTAGCGTAGCGAAGTATACGCCTATAAAAGAAAAGGGGTACCTAATTGTCTTTAAGCCTGAAAATCTAGATAGGTAAAGTTGAAACGCCTAACGCCTAATAAGATAAGTCAAAATTGTAAATTGCTGGCCTAAACGCTAAACTGGAAATAGAAAGCGGTAGGTAGATGAGACTGATTTCGGTTCGTTTATAGGCCGCGAAGCGGATCAGAGATTTCAGAGGATTGATAAATTGCCCCGTCCCAACTTCTGCCTGAACGCCACAATAAGCCGGACCGGAAAGGTAAAAAAAACTTCCTCCTCCGGAAGCACCGCACCGACTGCCGAGACGAGTAGATTGCTCCTCCGCCTGCTTACACAAAATATATACCCGCTTTGAGGACTGCTTCAGCGTCGCGATCTCGTCTAGGTGGGCGACATACAGCAGTTCCAAAACATCTGCCTCTGGGTGATTTATAGAGAGGCAATCCTTGGTCCAGTCCAGGCTTTCCGAACGGAGCAAGTGGATTAAGGTCGCTTCTCTAGGCAATTTGTTGCTCGATTTTAGCCTTTTTTGTCGTGTCATAACCATTTGCCTTAGAACTTGTTAAGTAGCCTTCTTATTCTTACCACCAATTTGAGCCTGTGAGTTCCTCCGAATGATCATAGAAAGAGGGCTGGGTCTGTCTGCCCATTAAATCTTTGCTCTATCCCTTGCATACCCAGGATTCCTTCGCTCAAATCAAAACTCTGACGGTTTAACTAGCTAAAGACCTGTTCCCTAAACGTAGCGGCCTCAGTCGAGCATCTCAAGCACCTAACCTAGGGTCCCTGGGATTCCTAAGCCCCAAGAATCCTCATATAGCATAAAAGAAGTAAGCATCAGTTCAACGGACAGAAACCCAGATTTGACGTCAGATGAGTCCCCTCCGGGTGGCGTGCTAGGCGCGGCGGCGTGAGCAGGTGCTGGCCCGGGCATCAGATAGAATATACCTAAACAGTCAGACCTATTTGATTCAAGAAAGGGGTTGTTTTAGGTTCGGTGTCAGCAAAATGGAATCTGAGTAATTGGTGTAGGGTGTAGAGACTCAGTCTCAAGACAACTCTGCATCCCAGCAAAGAATCTATGCCTGGGTTAGAAGTGGATTCGAACCTGCAGTTTGAAGCCCCTAACCCCAGTACCGATACCCGAAGATACAAGCGCCACATATCCATTTCGATTTGATTGATGACATAAAGGTCTCCCTTTGTAAGGCCTCCGGAGTGCCGTCTTACGATCCTAATGACGCTGCTATTCCTTCCCTGCCTTCCATTGCTGAAGCCTTGGCTGCCCTGGATCCCACCCTTCCTGATTACCTCTGCTCAATGCGATGCCATGGTGAACTTTGTAGGGAATAAACTCAACGCTCTGTATCTTTAGTGGTACAGAACAACGACGTGATATTATTTTTCGATCGATCTTCTTCAACTTCGTTGCGGGTTACTGAAAATTCCTCCAATCCCTAGACCTTGACGATTCGTTAAATATCCTTCTCTCCTTCGATGTTAAACTTTTAAATTTTGAAGGAGCCATGACGTTTATTTGGATGACAAGCCGTTCTTGATTTGTACGCATATTTTGAAAATTTTATTTTTTCTTCTAAAAGTTATTTTAGGGTTGTGATCGGTTTTCTTGCGATATGCAGGTTTTAATTTGGAAATATTTAATTGTGATAATCGTAGGAAAATAGTATTCCAACTATTAATACCTACAATCTGAATGCTCCTTTCCTTGTTCATTCACCTTCGGTCGTTTTGCTGCCATTCAAGACACTACCCATGGACAAGCATTTTTAAAGAGATGCTTTTAAAATTCGCACAGTAACAAACGAACATGCGAGATTTGTATTTTTGGGATAATTGATTCAATTTCAGAAGAAATGTGATAAAAAAATTATAATATATATCTATTATCTATTATCTATCTATTAGTGTATATATATATATATATATAAGGGAAATCTGTAAGTTTTATTAAATTAAAAAGTAGGATACAAAATAGAGTTAGGTGGTTACAGCTAGAACCTAAATCTAAAAATCCAAAAACTAACCCAAAATAAAAAAGACACAGAGAAAATCCTAAAAGGTTCATCAAAAAAAAAAAAAAAAAAAGCAAAAAAACAGGTGGTAAATGTAAACAAAAAAAGAAGCCAAAACCAGCAACCATCCGAAGGCAATCAAAGAGCAGAACTTGCAGAATGTTCTCACAGATAAATTCAAAAATTAGAATTGAAATCTTACATGATTGCAGCACAAATGATCCCACTGCTTAAGCCCAAACACGAGGGACGTCCCACCTGGAAAAGCAGAAGCAAAAGCAAACAACAGCTAAAGAGAGGTAGAGAATCCAGCTGGCCTCGATCAAGAGGCTCAGACCACCAAAATCGGATTTAAAGGAATCAGATTACCCAATAACAGTAGGCGGCAACCCAAACAAAATTACAATCATTGAAGCTGAATCTTTCTTTAAAGTCGAAACCATAAGAATTACTTTCATAACCAAACAAAGAGCAGCGAACAAGTCGCTTTCCATACCAACCCAAATGATAATATTATAGGCCTGAAGTAACAAAATCATCCAATAACAGAAAGCAGGTTTAAGATTAATATTTTTGATAGAGCTCACACGCAAAATGCAATTTATATAATCATGAGGAAGCTGATTGCCTAACAAAATACAGTTTATATAAGCTGAATCTTTCTTTAAAGTCGGAACCATAGTAATTACTTTCATAAGCAACCGACTAGCAAACATTAGATCCAGCTGATTGCCTAGCTTCAATATTTTTCGAGCAGCAATGACATTTATAAGCTAAATTATAACCTTTAGATTGCATGACATCATCCACACTGATAAAATTATTATAAAACCTCCAAAGAAAAAGGCTAATCAGGTTTGGAATGCAAGTGTTCCAAATCCAATAGGGAAAACAGGTTGCTTGTGAGATCTACAAACTTGCCAAATAGAGGATAAACTAATTTTTCCATTATAGAAAAAATGGAGTTAGCCAATTTAAACTATTCAAATTTGGGCTTACATTTCATAATGTTTGTAATCATTTTAGGGGGTAGCAATTTAAGTAAAAGATCAACATTCAAATCGATGTTATTAGTGAGACAATCAGCTAAAGTAATCTCTAAAGGAGAGAGATGATTTTAAGTGAACGAGAGACTTCCATTTTCGAATAACAGCCTCTCGTTCGAAGTCTCCTCGTCTCCATTTTTTGGCTTCTTCTCCCTACTCAGCGGCTCCTCTCTCCTCTTGTGTCTATTTGGTGCCTGTTAATTTTGAAGAACCTACACCCCTCTCCCTCTCCTCATAATCACCTTTTCCCTCACACGCAAGCATCCATCTGCCCAACCGACCCCCTTTCACTACTTCTCACCCCCATCGGCGCAAGAAGCTGGCTGCGAGAAAAGATGAACGATTCGACTGGGTTCAACCAGAAGAAGGACGCCAAGGAAGCTTGGAAATCCTAGGTACGAGAGCTAGGGCTTGGATAGTTCTTGGCTATAAAAATTTATTCTCTCAAACATTGGGCTGGCTGATTTTATTCTTACTGTGTTTTGGTGCTTAGCTTTCAATTATGCATTAGGTAATGTAGGCACCGCATGTTTTCTCAACATTTTTATTTGCGGGTGCCGCTTGATGTATTCTAATTTGGCTTTAGCTGCAGAAAAAATGATGGAAAAACTATTTCCAAGCAGGTAGTGAGGCACTGGCCAAGTGATTGTTCCTGGTTCTTCCTAAGAGGAATCAAACGAAGGTGAAGAAGGCACAATGGTGGAGGGCAAATGGGTAGCTATAAGTGCAGCTTTTGCTTCACGAGGAAGTTCCGACACATAGATGCTCAGCCTGCAACAGGCGTGAAGGTGGCATGCGCCTTTCTTGCAGAAAATTGAAGTTATGAAACTTTGGCCAATTTGAAACAAAAAATAAGACCATTAAAGCATACAAAGATGTTATTATAAGTGAATTCATAAACCTAGAGCTTAAGCAAAGATTACAATTTGATCAAGCACAGAGTAGTAAGAAAATATTGCTATGGATAATTAATTTAGGACATAACTCGTATCTTTCGGGCAAGTTCTTGGTCCACACAAAAATAATAGAGTTTTACCCTAAAAAGGACAATGACAAAAAAGGCCATACCCCTTTCTTATAAATCTCACTGCATTCTCTCTATCTCTCCTATTGATTGGAAGGTTGAGGCTAGCTTGTTCTCAAATTCCCTCTATGATCTCTTCCCCAATGTAATTGATATAGTTATATATTTATAATGGAAATCAATTTTATTTTATTACTATTTTTTTATTTATGAGGAATGAGCATGCATATTGTTATTAATGAAGAGCAAGTGGTTAGAATGGAACTACATTCAAAAAAAAAATTAGAACAAATTTTCTTCATTCAAAAAAATCATCACTAAAATTATATAATTAAAATGCTAAAAAACATAATCACTAAAGAGTTGCTTTTAAAATTTGCATAGTAACAAACGAATATGTGAGAAATGTATTTTTGGGGCAATTGATTCAACTTCAAAACAAATGTGATTAAGAATTTATAATATATATATCTATTATCTATTATCTATCTATTAGTATAAATATATATATATATATATATATATATATATATATATATATACTTTTTTTTTCTTAATTAAAGTCATCTCAGCGGAGGTTTTATTTCACCAAAAGCAACAATACAGGACTGAGACTGGATTCTGATTTGTAGGTTCTATATATATATATATATATATATTTTTTTTTTTTTTTTTTTTTTGGGGGGGGGGAACCTGTGAGTTTTATTAAAATAAAAGCAAATGATACAGACAGGGTTGGGTAGTTACAAGATCCTAAAAGCCAAAAGCCAACCCCAAAAAGCTCGAACGAGGGTATATCCTAAAAGGTTCAAACCCAAAACTAAAATTACAGGAAAGCAAAGAAAATAAAATAACAGAACAAACTCGAGCCATCAAGACCAAAAACTGAAGGGCAGCTCCAAATCAATGGAGTGAAGAACCTGCAAGGAATAGCATGAGTATAGAACATAATGAAAGAGAATGAACCAAACAAGAGTGCATCGCAGCCTTCCCACTATAGAAGCAGAGCCAACCAGCGTGGGAGGAGGAGAAAATTGGCAGGCAACAACAATGCCCAGGATCAGAGACGTCAGCAGCCCAGGTCGAGATTGAGCCGGCCAAATTTATCCGGATATAGTTAATAATGCAGCTCAACCACACAGAGTACAGCCAATCGAAAATAAAAATAAAAATCAGGAGGAGATTGGCATAACACCGTAATACAAAGCCAGCCGCAAGAGATCAAACTACTACAATTCCAGCAAGTGAGAAGCATACACCAGCTCCTGAGAACCAAATTCCAACCTTGAATCTCCACAAACAAGCCTAATGAAATTCGTTTATAATACTGTCCTGGAGCAGGAGACTCCATTAAAAAAGCCGAAATCATGATATTTTCATTTAACAACAACTCAAAGAGTAGCAAATGGTCACAGCACTAGCAAACAAAATTTATAAAGCATTGCATAACATTACAGAGGACCAGCAGAAGCAAACTTCCATAAGCAAAAGCTAACGGTCTCCCCTCAAGGTGAGACAGCCACCTTAAGACAAGACTTAGAGAAGACTTCAAAGAAGGCATCAGGTGCTAGATTTTCAATAAGCACAATCTTTGAATAAAAACAGAATGCATAGCCTATAACCAAACCAGGGTAACCACATTATCAGGATTCTCGAAAGGCACCAAATCCCAAACAAACATATTTATAAGCATAAAAGGTATAGTGCAAAACTAGCAAGACACAGCCAATACCAAATTTATCCATAACCGAATGATGTAATATAAAGAAAGCCTTTGAGCCTGCAAATGAACCTTACCAAAACCAGCCATGACAAGGCAAACCAAGAAACCAGCAGCCAACCAACACTAATAGCAACTGCAGACACAGGCAATAAGAAAAAAGAAGCCAATAACATTAATAACACCAACAGCCAAACCCCAAATGTGTCCAGAGCGGGTAAGAAACCAAGGAGTCAGCGGATGCCAAATGGCGTGATCGAGGGAGGCCCCACCGAACAATCTTAGAGAGAGACTCTCTAGAATTTCGTAGATTCTAGTCCCAAGAACAACAATCAAAAGGGCAAAACACTTTCCTGAAGTTCAACAAATCGATGGGCAGCAGACGAAGAGCAGCCGTTGAAGATTTAAAGGAGCTAGAAACAAATTTAGCCCTGCAGGTAATAGTCCAGAAAGGAAGGTTAACCCTATAGATAAGCTTCCAATGGCTTTTCTTGCAGATAGAACCAACCCAGCAGTCCCCATTTAGGAAACTGGTGCAACAGGCACCAATCCAGCAAGCAACAAATTAGACCAAATTATACAGAACCACAGGATTAACAATAAAATAGGACCTCCAGAGCTTAGGATAAGGAGAAGAACAGTCTTAGTATAGGCTTCATTTAAGTTATTCCAGATGAAGTTAAAAATGCCATAGTTTCTTATGGTTTGCTGAATATCATTTTTAATCTCCTCCAAGATTTTATCCAGATGGAAAGGAAAGGAGGTGTGCTTACTTATCTTTCTAGCTTTCCAAATATTCCAGAGGATGAGGCTGTCAACCAGTTGCCAAATATGCGGTTTCTTTTTGTGGGTGGGCCAACGATTTAAGAGATCATTTGTATTGTTTATAACCAACACAGAATTCAAATTAATATTCAAAGAGGACCAAATAGTTTTACTTATAGGGTTTCCAAAGAATATGTGATTGATAATTTCATAGTTATTCGAACAGCAATAACATTTGGAGGCTAAGGAGAAACCTCTATTTTGTATGATATTATCAGCATTGATAAAGTTATTGTAAAGCCTCCATAAGAAAATGCCAATAAGGGAAGGAATACAGTTGTTCCAAATCCAATTGGGAAAATTTGGGTTACCATGGGGCCTAAAGATGTGCCAAAGAAGAGATAAGCTGATTTTGTTGTTAAAACACAAGTTTGAGTTAGCAGCTTTAGTATATAAAGTAGTAGAAATGGAGGTAACAGTGTCTCTAAGAATTTCACCAGGGAGCAGATTATTAAAATGGTGGGAACTCCAACCCTTATCAATGTCAAAACAATCATCAAGAGGTAACTTTTGGTTTGGAATGGTGCAGGTAATGTGGTTTGCTAAAACATCTTTACCATTCTAGCAATCATACCAGAAGGAGTTAGTGCCATCAATAGTATCCCAAGTTAAAGTTTCTTCTATAATTTCTCTATAGTCTAGCATTATTTTCTAAGTGATTGAATCTGTGATTTTGTGCTTGGCTTGAGAGGGATGCGACCTAGCACAATATTTAGCCAAAAAAAGTTTTGGACCAAATAGTGTTAAAGGATCTAAATTTCCATCAAAGTTTGACGGAGAAAACTTTGTGTAAGGAGGGAAGACATCTAAGACCCATACCTCCCTCAGAAGTTGGGAGGGTAAGACGATCCCAAGAACACCGTAAGATTTTGCTACCCTTAGGGTAAACCGAAAGGAATTTGTTAAAGATGTTTTTTAAAGTTTTGAAGATGAAATTTGTGGGAGAGGTAACCTCGAGCCAATAGAGGGGAGTTATGTTAAGGACATGCTTAAGGAGGATTAAGCGCGCACCTTGAGAAAGATAAGTGTTTTCCCAGTCTTGAAGCTTTTTGAAAATGACATTAAGAAGGTGAGAGAAATTTGAGTTCTTATTGTGGCCTCTAGAAATGGGTATGCCAAGATACAATATGGGCAGCTTTCCTACTTTAATGTTTAGGAAGTCTATAATTCTATTGTTGTATCTTGATGGGGTTTTGGTGCTAATAAGAAATTGGGATTTGTAGTTATTTATCTTGAGGCCCAAAGCTTGTTCTAGATAATTTATTGCTCTTTGATTTTAAGAATTGATCTTATGCTAGCATTGCTGAAAATAGTCATGTCGCCGGCGTAAGCGAGATGCATAACAAGAATTTTTCCACCAATGTTATAATGAAGATTCGGGTCATTTTTTAAATAAAGAGTTGATGCTTAAGGAACAATAGTTCAAGGCTAGGATGAAGAGAATGGGGGAAAGAGGGTAACCTTGACGGAGACTTCTTCCAGCATTAAAAAAACCCCAGCCTTTCCATTGATAAGGATTGAAAAATAATTGTGGTGGGTAAGATTTATTCTTTTTTGAAGGCCTTTTCTTTTCTTGGGATTTGCACCAAAAAACTCCAGTCTAATTTATCGAAGGCCTTTTCAAGATCCAATTTTAAAATGAGATTGTGCCCCCAACATTTATTATTGAGGCTGTGGAAGAGTTCTTGAGTAGCTAAGATATTATCTTGAATTTTCCTCCCATGGACAAAAGCTGATTGATTTGATTCAATAAGGGAGGGCAAGAGCATTTGAAGCCTTTTGGTCAAGAGTTTGGATATGATTTTGTTAAAGGTAGTGCACAAACTGATGGGTCTAAAATCAGACTACCAAGAGGCCTTTTCTTTTCTTGGGATTTGAGAGATCATAGTGTGAGAGAAGAATTTTGGTAAGCGAGAGCCACAAAAGAATTCTTTAACCCTGTTACAAATATTAAATTTGATGACTTCCCAGAATTTACTGAAAAACTCTTCAGGAAAGCCATCAGAGCCCGGATACGTGTTTTTCTTTAGGTCCTTCACCACCTCCCATATTTGCTCCTCAATAGGCATCAAATTAAGGACAATGTTATCCTCGGGAGAAATTTTTGGGAAGGGAAGCTCAGAGTTAAGGGGAGCAACATTGAGATCAGCTTTGAAAGTATCTTGGAAGTGGGAGATGGCATAATTTTGGATGTCAATGAATTTAATAAGTTTGGAGTTATTAGGGGATATAATTTCATTGATATTGTTTATATGTCTGTGTTTATTAACTCAATTGTGATAAAAGGAGGTGTTCTTCTCACCATGCAAGGCCCAATTGATGTTGCATTTTTGCTTCCAGAAGGTTTCAATGTTATTATGGGTTTGAATTAAGATGTCTTTAGCCTTGGAAACCTCCAACTTGTTATGGTTAGAGGGATCCAAATCAAATAAGGTTTCTAATGAGTTGACTTTTTACTCCAAAAAGGAGGCATTGGAAAAAATATTCCCAATATCTCGTTTATTCCAGAGGCTAATAGTTTTCCTGAGTCTCTTAAATTTTTCAACAAGGCGGGGGAGACCGTAGGAGCCATAGTGCTCATTCCAGTTGGAGAGGACAAGTTGAAAAAAATCTTGCTTTCTCAACCAAAAAAGTTGGAATCTAAAGGACTTAGCAGCATTCAAAGGATGCAAACGAACGGAGAGGGTAATAGACTTGTGATCCAAGACAGTGGAATTTAGGGAGGAAGCATTATAATTAGCAAAAGAATTGCACCATTCATTGTTAATAAGGAATCTATCTAGCCTCGCAAACTTTCTCCCAGAGTTCCAAATGAAGGGGACACCTGAGTATTTGAAATCCTCAAGACCACAATCAAGGATGGCTGAATTAAAATCAATTGAGGACAAAGAGTGGTCTCTGGCATAACCCTTATACTCAGTGTTTTAAAGGATTGCATTGAAATCTCCACCCACAGCCCACGGGAGGGTGGAGGAACTATAGTCCTTAAAGAAATTCCAAAGATATAGCTATTTAGATCTTAGATTGCTAGCGTGGACAAAGGTTAGAAGAAAATTAAGGTTATCATTATAGAAACAAATGTGGATAGCTTGATGGCATTCATCTAAAGCTTCAGCTTTCCAGGAATCAGTCAACATCACCCAAATTTTATTAGAAGAGGAAGCAATTGCCTTGCTAAATTTAGCGAAGCGATATACTGAATTGAAGTTATCATGATTTAATTTGGGTTCAAAAATTGCAGCAATACTAATTTTATTTTCATAGATAATGTGTTTAAATCTATTTTTGGATGAGGCATTGCCAATGCCTCAAATATTCCAACATAAAATATTCATTAATTATCATGAAAGGATCAACTTGGGATCGATTGATGAGTTTCAATAGGAAAATTAGATTTAGCTGTGTCATAAGAAACACATTTTTCAGAAACTAAATTCTCATTTTCTTGAAAAAGAGATAAAGATTTGTACCTGTTGGAGACCGGCATTTTGTTAATGCTAAATTCAACCCTTTTATTTTTCATAGGCGATTTTGGCTTTATAAAGGGTTCTAGATTGTTTATCTGCTGATTAACGTTTGAAACCTGCAACCAAATGTTAGAAGCATTTAAAACAATAGCTATTCTTAAGGCATCTCCGAGAGCATGCCTTTCGGGTGAAGCAATAAGTAATCCCGGCTGAACGGCAGTAGTCTCAATTTGATCCCTCAGGCAAAAACCAGTGCCGGAGAAAAGTTCTACGCAATTTTTTTTTCCGGTAGTAACAGCATAAACATTTTTCCCAGCAGTAATTTTCCCAACATCAGTGCTATTGGTTCCTACAGACTCAATGCAGGGATCAGTAAGGTCATCTGCATATTTCAAACTATCCTTATGAGTGACCAAATTAACTTTAGAAGCATCATCAACCAGAAAAATATGATCAATTGCAACATTTGGTGTAGAAGTAGCTTTTTCAGTTTCATCACTATCATTCTCAGCATTTTCAATAAGAACATTAGGAGTGGAGATAGTATAAGTTATGTTTCTAGAGGCATCAGCATATGAGGATACAGCAGCATGGAGATCATCATAAGTATCAGCATTAGGATTTAAAATAGTGTGAACATCAGAATATGAAACTAAAAAATTAGCAGATTCCATTGGCAAAGGAACATCGAGAATAGAATTAGTGAAAGGTGCTATATCAAGGAATAACCCAGCATTTTCATTCCTGTCAGTAGTATTGGTGTGAATAGGAGGAGCCTCAAATTTTTTTGGGACAACAGCAAGGATGGTGTCACCAATCCTTTGGTTATGGGCAACGATAGCCAGGCTATTGGGGTCTTCAATATATATAGGTTGCAAGGTGTTTATTGAAACAGTGTCAATTTCAAGCCCCCTAAAATTGCGAGCTGGGGAGTTTTGATTTTTAAAATTGCATGACTCAGTGTTATGGCCCAAACTACAGCACCTGTTGCAATATAGAGGCGAATTTTCATAGCATTATTCTTGGGAGTAACCTTTTTTAATTGACCCCAACCAAATCATGATTGGCGGAGGGGAAGAGATATTAACTTCAATTAAAATTCTAGGTGCCGCTATATTTCAATTTGTGGCGGTGTTTTTATCTAATTGCAGTGGCTTTCCAATTGCTTTCCCAATGTTAAAGAGGATTTCCTTAGAAGTGAACTGCAAATGGAGGCCCAGGAGATTAACCCATTTGCAAAAACAAATAGGATATCCTTTCAAATCAAAATTGCCTTTTGAGAACACGCGGGCATAATCAAGATCCAACTGAAAAGTGAAGAAAAATCGGTGAGAGTCAAAAGCTCTTATGTTAACCGTACTAATTAATTTGAGGCCTTCTATAAAACCAAGAACCATGCCAAAGTTGTGTTTCACCTTAGCAAATTTGCCAACAAGTGTGAGAGAATGAGGGCTAGCCGGTGCCTTAACTTCCTCATCAGAAAAGAAAAGTGCAGGGCCACCGTTAAAAGTACTGATCGGTTTGGAGATGGACGAAGAGGGACCCGCGACAATATAGCAAAAAGATCGGATCGAGGCCTCCATTATGGAACCATGAGTAGCAAAAAACACACAAAATTAAATTATTTAGCAGGGGTAATAAAATACAGAGGATAAGGAAATAAATAACCCAGAGAGAACTGCAGGAGGCCCGATCTGCAAAGCTGCCTCAAAATCCCAGGATGAGACACCCGAAGGGAGGCTGACGGGCTCTGACCGTCGGCCGTGCCGACGAAAGGTGAGCCACGTGAGAGTCGCCCCAGGAATCGCCTCAGAACCCTAAATGAGAGCTATGAGACATCAATGATATATATATATATGTATGTATATAGGTGAGAGAAAAATAGGCTACAGTAATTCTCACATGTGTGGTGCTTCCATTTGCAAACGGCGGTCTCTCCAATTTTTCATTTTTTTAAGATCATTTAGTCATGGTTGCCTCTTTGTCTTCCTCAAGACTTTTATAAACCTCTTCTTTAGCCCGATTTTTCTCATCTTTGCGGCTACTTTGGAACCCGACCGCCTCTTCTTCGGACTCGAACACCTTCTCCACCTCAAAGGAGAAGCCTTGAACTTTCTTAGGGATACAGCCTAAGAAGTTTGGAAGCGCATCTCCGTCGCCTCTTTCATCTGCCTTTTCATTCTGTATTCGGGGTGATTCATTTCTCTTTTGTTTTTGTTAGGGGCTTCTAATATATGTATTTTTTATTTTCGAATGATTGATTAAAGATGTGTAGCATTTTATTGTTCTTTTGTTGCCCAAGTGCTTAGGGATTTTATTTCTAGTAGTTGTTCTCTAAGTGTATTACATTTTTTCCACCGTCAAGGCAAATTAAATTACTATGAATTTATAATTACTTATAAATTTTTCTTATGATATTGTCCGCTGCATTATTGCGTGAATGGTCCAATAAAAAAATTCATTGCTTATTTGAATGAAGATTTCATGGAACCGATATGTTAAGGAATCGGGTGGAGCAGAAAAGGATGAGTGAATAATCACTCATTTGGTTTCAATTCTTGATTAATTTCTTAAGAATACATAAAAGCCTTAAGGCACACATAAGCTAGCCTATATAATGGCTTGGAGGTGTCCCAAAGAAACCCAAATAGTAAAGGAAAAAATACAACTAAATTATTTCTTTAGGATTCTTCAAAATAGAATAGTAATAAGAGAAACGTATATATAATTATTGCACCAAAACTATCGGTGAGCTTTGCCCCATAATTTTTTGTCAAGTATCCTAAAAGGTCTATCCAAAAAGAAAAATAAGAAATGGAACATATATAGGGAAAAAAATAAAAAAAAAGGGTAGCCATCAACTGTAACCATCTCATGCCAAACGAAGGATAGGTTCTGCAAAAAGGTCTCATAGGGAAATTTAAAGATTGGAATTGAAAGTGAATGCTTACTAGAAAGCTGCATGAGGGATCGAACAACTTCAGCTCGTGTAAAAGGGACGACCCACCTGGAAAAACTAAGGCAAAAGAAAACTTGCACACAAAGGGATATCCAACAGTAAAATGCCATTAAAGTCATATTATAGCTAAACAAAATCATCAGTAATCCCAAAATCAGTCTCAAGACAGGAGACGGAAGAGACAGCAGGACCTGCACTTTCAAAGAACAAAAACAATTGAGGACAAAAGAACCTGTAAAGTCAACAATATCTGTTTGGATATAACATCCATTGAACAAATTATAGATGAAATTATAAAATCCAACATCGAAAATGATGCCGTTCGTAGCAGTAACAACAAATTAGAGCTCTCATAAATCCTAGAGTTGAAACTAACATAATGGACTAAAAAATAGTGGAATTAAAGCCCATGGCTCAAGGGAAACCAGTATTAAAATGAGCTCGATAAGGATGATTGTTCCCACCAACTAAGAGATCAGCAAAAACAATAAAAGCAACATAATTAAAATCAACAGAATTGGTAGTAGGGGAGGGCATATCAGCCATATATCCAATATTAACAGTGAGAATCCTCCAGTAATAAAACAACATAGCATTAAAAACATTTAAAATGAAAATGGCAGTAAGGGTTGAGATCAAATGCAAAACATTACCATTCCCATCAGGAAAATTATCCATTAAAATAGGGGCAGCATTTTTAGATGTAAACCACCACCAGCAATTCAAATTGGCAGTATTAACAAATAAACTAAAATTAGCAACTGGGGTAGCAGCACTAAAGACCAAATGCAAAATAATGTTGTTCCCATCAGCAATAATTGAACTCAAATGCAAAGTATTACCAGTTGAAACAACAGTTTTCTCATTGATTTTATAAACAGAAAGCTCAACAACCTGGCAAAGGCAAAAATTCAAATATATATAAATATACCAAAACCTACTAGAAGACACAACCAAATTGAGAGATAAAAATTAGCAGTAAGAGGTCTTAAGATATCACATGTTTATCATAATCAGCATTTAAAGTTTTCCAGCTTAAGTTTTTGACACTAAAATTGTTGATAATTTTGAGAACATCAGATTTGGTAGCTTCCGTAATTTTGTAGTCATTGGAAGGAATTGAATAGTATTTTGATTTGTTTTGCGCATTCCAAATATTCCAAAAAATATAAATATCAACCAATTGACCAAAGTGGATTTTTGTCTTGTGCATAGGCCATCGAACAAAGATGTTGTTAATATCAGTAGGGATGGCCTTACGTTTTTTGATATTTAAGGTAGGCCAAACCTTTCTGCTAGTGACACTGCTAATAAAAACATGATTAATAGATTCAATGTTATCAGATCAACAATGGCATTTAGAAGCTAAACTGTAACCCATAATTTGCATGGTACAATCCACACAAACAAAATTATTATAGAGATGCCAAAGGAACATACTAATAAAGTTTGGAACACATTTATTCTCAATCCAGACAGGGAAAATAGGCTGGTTATGGATCCTGCAAATTTGCCAAAGAGAAGAGAGACTGATTTTATTGTTTGATCAAAGGATGGAGTTGGCCACCTTAACTTGATCAAATTTAGGATTTAAACATCTAATCTCATCAACCATATCCACAGGCAACAAATTGTTAAGGAGATCAATGTTCCACCCATTTTCTATGCTGAAACAATTAGCTAAAGTTAACTTTTGGCTTATAATATTGAAAACATTGCTTGACAAATTTTCATTCATATTCGAGCAATCATACCCAAAGGATATATACTTATCAAGGGTATCCCAAGTTAAAGTTTCTTCAATAATGTTGCGGGAAGAGAGCATTCTAGACCAGGTGATTGAATCAGTAATTTTCCTAGTCATTTGGGTTGGGTGGGTTTTATCACAATATTTAGCTGAAAGGATCTTAGACCAAATAGTGTTAGATGATCTGAATTTCCACCAAAGTTTGAGGGAGAAGGTTTTATATAAAGCAGAGAGACATCTTAAGCCAAGCCCTCCCTCCAAAGTGGGAAAAATAAGACGATCCCAAGGGCACCAAATAGTTTTACCTTTGGGATGTGTAACAATCCAGGTTATTATCTTAGTCAATTAGAACTAATCTTAAGTCTTAAAACTAATCGTAAGTGCTAACTAGGTCAATTGGACTCAACCTCTAAGGCCCAGATCAAATCAGGAGTTGATTGGATCAAATCCTGATTTTTAGAAATTCAGAAATCCTAAAAGTTGACCTATTTAAATTGACCTCCGATCGGAAAACAGACTTCTCCATCGCGCTCATTGACCCCAAATTAGTTTGGGGTGAAGTTTTTGTGTCAATCGGGAGTCGTCGAAATTTCGATGAATATTTTAATAATATTTAATGCCTCAAAAATTGGGAAACTAAAATACTCGTCGGATCAAAAATCCGACCTCGCCATTGTGTTCCTCACCCCTCAATTAGCTAGGGGTGAATATTTGAAAACTTTCTAAACCCGATTTAATAAATTAAATTAAGTGCAAAATTAATTAAATTTAATAAAATTTATATTAAATTATTTAAAGTTTATTGACGGCGCCGTCTCCTTTGCCGTCTAATCCTCCGCGGGCATTATGTTTCGCCGTTCGATCGAACGGCGAACCGTAGCCGTTCCATCGAGCGATCGAACGGCCGCCAACCGTTGTCCCGTTCGCGTCGCTCCGCATGGCTCGTGCGCCGCAGGCAGCGACCAATCGCCGCCCTCGCAACCTCGACGGCTCCGCCACCTCCCGTTATAGCCTCGCGCGATCTCTAGGGTTCGATCTTTGGTGCATCCCGGGGCGACCGCAGACGCTAGAAGCGACTCACGAGCCAATCCGAATACTCGATCCGTCACCAGCCGTCCAACCAAGTACCCTCTCAAACTCGATATTCTTTGAGCGATTGCTCATCCATCGAATCGCATGCTTATTCTGCACCTTTGATTGCACGTACCGACTCTCCGATCGAAAATCCGACGGCTCGATCGAGCCAATTGGCTCGATCGTGTACACCACTTACCGTTAGGGGTAGCCGTTCTGCGAGTAGTCACCTAGGGTTAGGCATTCCAGGCCCGTCCGTCGTCCCCCAGTCTCGAACCAGCTGCCAATGGGAAGCCACCGGCGTTCCCTTTCCAAAGCCGTGCGGTCCCGTCCCCGGCGTCGGCGTCTTAGTCGCCGTTCGGCATGCCCTAACCCCCCCTTACGCAGCGTGCGGGAGGCGAAGCGCCCCCCCGACTCGTCTCGGACCGGGTCAAGCGACCGGTCCAAATCGCGGCGGACCGGCCCGGTCCGCTGCTCTTTGGCACGGGAGTGGGCCCCTCTCGGGGTCACGCTGTCGCGCCCTCGCGTAGCCGCGTGGCGCACGGGCCCGCATGCGTCAGCCGGTCACGTCCGTCTCAGCAGGTGGGTCCCCCTGCCTCTGTCGAGCCAATCAATGCGCGCCGTGTGGCATCCGAGGGACCCGCCGCAATGATGAATACCTGCAGAAAATGTTAGATAAAATATAAATAAGATTATATATATATAATTATTGTATGTATAATTAACGTACTTATATATATATATATATATATATAAAGTAAAATAGAAAGTGATTTAGTTATATTAATGGGTTAGTAAATTAAGTAGTAGTTAAGTATAATTAATTAATCCTGTTAAGATAATTTCTTAAAAAAAAAAAATGAGATAAAATATTATTTAATTAATAGGTGTAAATAAATATAATACAAAAATATAACTTTTAGGAGTTTAAATTAATTAAAAGAAGTTAGTTTATTAAACTATTAGTTAATGAACTAATGACTAATTAAATAATTAATTAATTTTAAGAAAACAGTAGCTTCTTAATTAAACAGTTAGTGTTAAATAGAATTAGTTTCATTTAATTAGTATTTAGATAAATTAAAAACAGTAAAGATCCTTTAAATAATAATTAATAAATGATTAACTTAATTAATAAATTTAAAATTAAACTTAATTAAATAATAAACTGATAATTAATTAATTATGAATAATTAATTAATAATTAGTTAAATAATCATAAAACATATATATTTTCAACTTTAGCAAAATTAATACAAATTGAATTTTTAGATAATAAAATAATATAAATTGTATTTTTGAATAGTAAATCTTAAAAATTTAATAACTTTTTGTAGGATGATCCAAACATAGCAAATATAGGTCTCAAAATACTCAGAAAAATAATTAGAATCAAATGGCGTAATGCAGAATTTCATTTCAGGGTGCGCATAACGAAATAGCATTTTAGGACCTCTTTAGGACCCCATAACTTTTGACCCAGTTATCAGAACATAGTTAATATGGGTCTTAAAATGCTCAAGAGAGTGGCCCCATCACCATAGCAGTATTAATTTTCTCATTTGGACATCAGGACAAAAAGTCAACCCTATAACCTTTAGTGAAAATGACTAAAATGCTCCTGAAATTCAAATGACCATAACTTAGTCAATTCAACTCCAAATTCAGAAATTCAAGATGCTAACTAGTTTAAAATTTTGATGTCACTAATAAACTAAAATAACATTTAGGTTCTGAACCCTAGAAATTTAGAAAATGACCAAAATACCCCCAACCTTAGTTAGGTCATAACTTGACCATTTGAGGTCCAAATTGGATCTACTCCCTACCAACATACTCAGTACATTACAGGGAAGCTATAGAAACTGAGTTTGCTAAAATTGGACTTTAAACGAAAAGTTCAGTTTTTATCACCCGTTGACCGACCCGAAATTACCAAATTGCCCTTCAAACCTAAAACATCTATAACTTAGTCAATTGACCTCAGAATGCAGTGTTCTCAGACTCTATGGAATTCTTGAACAGTAATCTACAATTAACTGCATAAAAACTTAGTTTTCAGTAGAGTAAAAATCATTTAAATGCCTTTAAGTCAAAAATATTAGTTTGAACGTGTAGGACCCATTTCTCGTCCGAATTGGACAAACCTACTGTCTATCCTCAAGTCAAATAGTAAGAAATCATATGGAAAAGAGAAACTCCAATTTGGGCACTTAAATCAAAAGTTGACTTTCGAACCCTTAAGTAGGGGCAAAATGGTCATTTTGCCAAAAATTTAGAATAAGCGTCCTTAGCCTTTAATTAGTCTTTTAAAACACTAAGACTAACATTATAACCATATTAGTGGCATTTTAGTAAAATCAACAGTTAGGTCAAATTTCAAAATTTTCCTAAGTCTTTAACACTACACCTTAAGGACCCTTCCTGAGACTAGGACTAGATCATAGGGTTGATTTCATTCATTGAAAAATGGGGTTTTTCAATGAATGAATCCTTGGTTTTATTAGTTTCTAGAATTTTCAACTTATTTGGATTATTTTATCTTTTAACCTTAGATTTAAGATAGGAGATTCATCCTATTAAGTTTGATTATTTAATAGGATTGACCTTGACTATTAGATCATTATTAGAATAAAACTTAGATCTTAGGACTTATCCTTTGAGATTATGTGATTAAGCCCAATCTCGTGGTGTTTAATCCATAATCTATAGTTTAGTAGTTTTTAGTTAGAACGTCTAAAATTATCAATTAGGTCGTAATGATTGGTTACTCAACTTTTATAGTCGACTTTGATTTGGTATATTAGGACATAGCTAGACCTAATATTTTGTAACATGTAAGGATGAATTTCTAAGTTACACTTGATATGTGGGAAAATAGTGATCCTGAACTTGTGTAATTTGGAATAGTTAGAACGAATAATAGAAAACAGATGATATCACCATATTAGTAGAGTCCCTTGCTTATTTCGATACTTTGTGCTACGCATTCCTTGTATATTTGAGCTTACTTTCTTGGACATTTCATATAAGATAATTTTGTGTATGAAAATGAAAACTTAGAATAATAGGATAACAGTTGCCTTTGGGTCCGGTTTATGGTGATTATGGTGCACATTTGCCCCGTTGGACAGGGGTAAGGTGAGATCAGGATGCCTAACATTCTCATTGAGGAGAGTGTGTTAGGCTTGGGTCCCATTTAGTCTTGCAGACGTGCTTGACTCCTCAGTTGTTTCTAATAGTTGTCCATAGAAACAAAAGTAAAATAACTAAAATATGTTGCATAGGTATTGTCTGCCTCTTCAGTCATGCAGCATGTTCAGTATGTTTGCAGATTGAGATGTATATATATATATATATATATATATATATATATATGGGCCAGTTTGGCCAAGTTTTCTGATATGGCAGTCAGTATACAGAGTTTGGATTTGCAATTATAGTATTTGGCTTTGTTTTGGTATTATTTAATTAGTCAGTTATTTCTTTGTACAGCTATTATACAGTAGGATGTTAGATTTTGTTGCTATTTATATGTATCACTGCCGAGATTCATTATTGTAATTTGTATATTTCATTTGATCACCAGCATGTATTAGGATGTAGCATTTTCTTTCAGCATATGTTTAGTTACTTATATTATATGCCCTATTTTGTTTACTTCGCTTTTGAGGCATGTCTTAGCCTCCTTTGTTTAAGTTATAAATGTTATTTATAGCTTTTCCTCCTTCTTATTATATTTCCAGTCGCTCCTTTTATATAGTTGCTTAGGAAAAATTGTGTAAAGTGGTGATATTATAAAACATATAAAAATGTATCAGCCTAAAATGTACTTAGACAAATTGTCTAACCAGATTTTTCTCTTTTTTGGCTGGGGCCCTAAATTGTGAAACCGACAATGACAGGCATAGAACAGATAAAAGATCCAGTACCTGAGGAGGAGCTATTTATAAAGGAGGAGCAGCAGCTCAGATTAGAGCATATCTAGTCCTTAGACTTATTGTGAGGATGAGTGCCTTTACATTCCCTTTTATTTGAACTTTAAATGTTGTAATAAAATAGGTACTCTTGACTATGCATTTGGACTTATATACTTATATTCTGAGTTATATTTTGCACTTATATTAAATTGTGATGCCTGGATGTTATTTATTGCTTCCGCACTCTGTACATTATAGTGACTATTAGATTGATGCTGTGTTAATCCTTCCCTAATCAGGTGAATTGTGGAGTTTATCCTAATCCAATGGTAAGTGAGGGGTTAGCCAGAGTGACACTCCACCCTTAACCTAATCCTCGTTGGATTAAGGGTGCGGGGCGCCACAGGATGAAACTAAAGGAATTTGTTAAAAATACATTTTAATTTTTTGAAAATAAAATTGGTAGGAGAAGTTACCTCAAGCCAATAAAGGGGGATCATGTTTAGGACATACTTGAGGAGAACTAATCTGCCATCTTGAGACAAGTATTTTAGCTCCCACCCTTGAAGTTTCTTAAATATGGCATCAATTAGGCTGGAGAAGTTGTTGTTTTTATTGTGCCCAGTGGTAATGGGGATACCAAGGTAATATATTAGGAGTTTGCCAAGTTTAAAATTTAAGGAGTTCGAGATTCTATTAATAATGTTGATCGGGGTTTTGTTGTAAGTAAAAAAATGGGATTTGGAGAGATTAATTTTGATCCCGGTCATTTGTTCAATAATAGAAATCAGATTTTTGATTTTAGTGGTAGAATTGGTGCTAGCATTACTAAAGATGATGAGGTTATCAGCATAAGCAAGGTGGGTGTGGGACCCCATACTTTGTCTTATCGATGATAATACTGATATTAGCATAATTGTGGGGAGTACAGTGCTCTAGTTGTGGCAAATCCTCAACTTAAGTAAAGTCAGGTAGGACCCAACCTGCCTTAAGCCAAGGACTTGTCACCTGGAACTATAAGCATACATCAATACAAATCAAAGTGCCAGAAGCAGGAAATGGTATAATATAATATCCACATCACAATATAGTATAAGAGAGTAAAAGAAACAGTAACATAAATCAAATGTAAAAAAGTAAATACATCCAGAATTTAATTATTACAAATTGAATTTCATTAAAGTAAAGATCTCTCAAAACCTCACTACGAGAAGAAAAATATAACTAAACAGCAGTAGGAAAATCCTTCTCCTGCACCGGCTCCTCTCCTGTAGCACTGCCTATGAACAGCTCAAAATCTGATACTTGTCCGTATCACAAATGTTAGGGGCCCAGCCAACAAAAGAAAATTATTATATTTAGACAATTGTCTAAGTACATTTTAAGCTATTTAAGTGAACTGAATATTTAAGATATCACATTTAACTGCTTTTAAACATGCAAACAACATAGGGTGCATCAAGCTACAAGAAATGGTATATGTATAAGCTATTCATTTATAACTAATCAATAAGTATGTGAAGTAACATACAAAGTAGCAACTAAACAAGGTGAGGCTAAAAGCAGAAGCAATTACAACTACTAAAATAAATCTAATCCTGACATGCTTATGATCACATGGATACATGCTGAGTATATAAAGAACATAAGTGCTGAAATAATATCCAATTCTAGCATCCTAAACATGCTAATATTTAATACTAATCAATAAGAGAATTTATACAAGCATGCAGATTAATATGTAAAAGGCCACTGAGGCATGTGGAAAAAGTAAACTAAGTACATGAATGAGTAAAAGTAAGGCCACTAAGACATGTGGCAAAGCAAGTCAAGCACTAAAAGAAAGGCCACTGAAGATGTGGCAAAGCAAAACAAATACTAAAAATTGAACCAAAGTAGGAGTAAGCCTAAAACATAGTACTGCCATAATAGAAACAGACCATACAGGACCTCTGAACTGAAAGTTCAATATGTATCTATCCTAGGCATCCACAAAGCTAGGTCCAAGTTAAACTTATAGAATAAGATATGTATCAATCCTAGACATTCGCAAAGCTAGGTCTGAGTCTATTCTAGAACAAAACTAGAACTAAAAAGGCAGACTAAGCTAGGATATACTCTATTAACTAAAAGCACTGAAAGACCTAAATGAATGTTATGCTTTTCAAATACTAACTTAGGATGTATCTTCCATATCCTAAGTTTACCTACTATGCCCAAGGAACGAAGCTCAATATTCAAGGTGTGCAAAGCAATCAAATTCAAAGTAAGAAAGAGAATCAATCTAGACTTATGTGATATCTATTGTTATCTGATTTATCCAACTGACTATTCTGATAAGATACAAGTTTAGGATCTCTAATATCCAGCTATCGAGTATAATCCCAAATTTATGACCTTAATGTTAATAATAGAACTTAACAAGTTATAATTCATAATCATATGATGATTATAAAGATTCAAAATAAATAATTCAACAACTTAATAGCTATTATTTTCCTCACTTAACTCAATCCTTGATTAAGTAAATCAAGATTAAGGATTATAGACCCAAACTCCACTTTGGAGTTCAAATCCTGAATCCAAGGTAATATCCTAATAAGGATCTATAGTTCACACTTTAAAATCCCAAATTTAAAGATAAGGAATCTTATAAGCTGAAGGATTCAGAAACTGCGATCTTAATTGAAAGGTCACTTTAATGATTACAAGATAAAATAATCAATTAAGAACTATGAATCTAAGATTTATATTCAATCTTTAGGATAATTATATTATTCTATAGACTGAATCGATCCTATACCCATAAGGAAGGTTTCAAAAGGGTTAAACAGTTAATCAAGTAAGGAATTCCAAATTAAGGTAATTCAATCTAATTAGAAGATCTAAAGTCTAAAGTCTAAGATCTGAGATCTAAGATTTGTGATCTAAGATCTGAAGTTCTGATCATTTAGATCTAAACTAATAAGTTTAAGTTTAGGGTTCTTTAAATCTTTTGCTTATACTTTCATTGAGACTATAATTCATGAACAAGCTTTGGTAGGATAGCTAGGATTAGAAACCTTAACATTAATATTAATTAAGCTAACTCTTTTATAAATGATCTTAAAATCACTTAAGATCTTAAGAGCTTACTTAAGAATGTTAAGGTTTCTTCACTTAATTCAATATTATTAGCATATGATTTCAGAAAGGTGCTTAGCATGATAACTGGGGATACTTTACTGAAATTTCAAGGCTTAAGGGGGTGCTTAAACCTATATTGGCAAAAATGACCAAAATACCCTTTTTAAGGCTAAAAATGGCATTTTAAGGTTTAATCATCTGAATTGATTCAATTCTATTTTAATGAACTTCATAATGATTAATGAAGTGGAATAAAGACTCATCTTAGTGTTTGATAATCTAATTAGCCTAATTAGCACTAATCTCAATTTAAGGCCAATTGATAGACTGTAAATACACGTCTGTACTTGCACGCAAGTATACGTGGTCTGAAGTAATAAGTGGAAACTGAGACTTTTCGGGAATTTATTGAACCACAGAGAATCGTTTGATTTGGCACTAAAGTATATATATTCTCACTAATGTTTAAGCTATAGTATGTATTGGTTTGTTGGTCTAAAATTAGCACAAATATTCACTAAGTAAAATAGCAAGATTAAAGAAAAAGGAGAGTTGGGACCATCCCACATGCAATGATATAATACTCATGTAGATTTGTTTCTCAAACTTTATCATTTAATTTAATTGAAATCAAGTGCACATTGTTGTCCTTTAGTCTAGCTCAAAGGCTTACAAGTTCAAATCTCGTGCACAAAATGAACTCACATTCGGTTCTACTTTAGCACAAAGATTCTTATAAGATTCTTGAGATTTAAAGTTAATTCATTTTCTCTTTATTCAAGGAGAGTTTAAATTTTCTAAAATCTCAGGATCTCACAAGCATTAATTTCCACTATGAGCATGACTCGCATCTCACATAGTTGAGATGAGAGAATCACATGTTGGGCTCAACGACTATGTCACTTAGTTCATGAGCACTCAATACTTCATTACTCAATCTCAATTATGTTGAGCTAAGGAGCTCATTTAGTGGGTTTTAGCATCACTTGCATCAACTCTTTGGTTGAGCTTAGATTGAGGTGCATTGAGCTCAAGAACCTTCTCACATGGTTCTAATCTTTCATACACTCAAAATCTAGTATCCAACCTAAGGTGAGCTAAGGAGAACAAGATAATTAGATCTTGGATTTTTTAGTTCTTTTCTCATAAACACATCAAGACTAATTTAGATGAAAATTTCTTAGTAAGGAATTAAAAACACAAATACATTATGCATGAGGGAAAACATTCATACATCAATATTATATCATGCAAAATGGGACTTCATCCCAACCCTCCCAAGGGGAGTTTAGCTACTTATTACATAAGAAAATAAGGAAGACACATACATGTATAAAGATCCTTTCATGGTTAACTAAAGAGAAAATATAAGATTGAGTTTAGAAGATACTAGGAACGCTCCGTAGAAGTTCTCCAGAATTCTTCTTCTCCTTCTAATTATCCTCTCCTTAGGTCGCTAGTGCTGCCTTCTTCCTCTTCTCCCTTTGCAAAAGCTTGCCTTGCCACCCTTGGGGAGTTCTCTCTTCCTTTGGCTCTCCTCCTTACTTAATGGATTTTTGCTAAAATTGTGAACTCTCCTCTAGTCAAGAGGAGGGGTATTTATAGGAGGGGGGAGGCTGAATTCTTCTCTTCATTTGCAACCAAATTTTTCATAAAGAATTCTGAATTCATCATTGTAATATTTTTCCATTAATGGTGAGGTGACAATAATCTCATTTCTTTACCCAAAACATCACCTCAAAGTTTCCTTTTTTAACAAAATAAAATGGCTGCTGCAGGAAATGATGGCTGGAGACAAAATTCAGGATAGAGGTCATGTCTCCAGCCGCATTAAATGCAGTGTTTGAGAAAAAATTTGGCAGGCCGCAGCAGCGCGCTGCGGCGTGCTTTAGCATACCTTGGTCCCTAGCATATTAGCCAAGTCCCCCGATGTAGACCGCTGTAGTGTGCGACCGCGCGCTGTAGCGGTCAATTCCGCAAACACTTTAATTATATTATCTTTCCTACTTTTATAGAGTTTAGAAATATTTCCGCGGCAGACCGCTACAGCGCGCGACCGCGCGCTGTAGCGGTGAATTCCGCGAAAAACACTGGTCAATTAATTTGGCTGCCCATTTTATAAAGTCAAGTATTTCCGCTGCAGACCGCTGCAGCACGCTGAGCGGTGAATTCCACGAAAAACACTGTTCAATTAGTTGGGCGGTCCGACTTATAAAGTCAAGCATTTCCGCTATAAACCGCTGCAGGGCGCGACTGCGCACTGTAGCGATGAATTTCACTAAGAACACTGTTCAAATAATTTTCATAAAGTTTAGATGTTTCCGCTGCAACCTGCTGCGGCGCGCGGTTGCGTGCTGCAGCGCGTTGCAGCGGTTTTTCATTTAGTAAATTTTAAAAACCTGCAGAAATGCTTTAGAACTCCTTTGGATTTCATTTCCTTGAAAAAGATAGAAAAAATTGATTTTAGGAACAGCATAAAGATCTTAAATAGATGAATTTTCTCCTTTATTTAGATATAATTTATGGATTCATTACACCCCCACACTTAAATTCTTGCTCGTCCTCAAGTAAGCTTAAAATGATAAACTTTTTTTTTTTTTTTTTTGAAGGGATGAAAGTCGCAATAATGTAATATAAAATAGGTATAAGTAAAAAATGTGTGCAATGGCAGAGATGAAATGAACATTATAATAATAATAATGTTTTCAATTGAGTCATTAAGGTGGTTGAGTCACTAAATCTCCAAATGTTTGAATTTTTAATGCTTGATAATGGGTGATGGGTTTAATATATTTGGACTTTTAGATTAAAAACATGGTTTAGATGCTCTTAGAGTTGTGTCATATGTGCTCATTCTTATAAATCACAAAGGTGAAAAGATTAAAGGAAAGATATTTTTCTTCATCTTTTCTCATTTTGCTCATTTAGGAGAGTATTTTTTATCATCCTTTTTTTTTTCATTAATATTTTATTCTTTTTAACTTTTTTAGGGAGAGACATTTTTCTTCATCCATAATATCTTTGTGATCATAAAGCCCTACGGGAGCCTAGCACACTCCATTTAGAATCCATACCATAGTTCTTTAGTTTTAAGTCCTAAGTCTTCCCCCACACTTAGCTCAAGCACTTATTTAAAATTTTTGAAGATTTAGATTTTCCTCCATTCATTCCTCACTATCAATATTTTATTGCTTATAATTCATTCAATCATTTTTGCTAAGCATTCTTTTAGTTATATTATCTTTGAATTTTTATATTTTTGTGATTTTCATTGCTTTTGAAAAATTCAAAAAAATTATGTCAATTAAGAACAACTCATAAATGTGGGAATATGAAAATTCATAAATTGAAATCTCAAAATGAAAACAAATAATATAAGGATAAAAAGAAAAATTGAAAAAAAAAGAACAAATACAACCTAATTAATTATCCTCATCCCCATCATCGTCTTCCTCCAACACATATGTCGTCTCGGTAGGGTAGCGCATCTCCGGTATGGGTGTACCGATGGGAGGCCTTGGCAACATGGAGGCGTCCGGTCCGTCGTGCAAATTCCAATCATCGAACAATACCCGAGGGCTTCATGAAATTCAGATTGGAACTGGCGCTGTTGGACGTATTCCTGTTTGAAAAACCCCATATTGGTAGTAGAGCCTTACTTAGCTCCACGTTTTGATTGTGGAGGAGCATCAAGAGTTGGTTTATGAGACGCGAGTCAGAAGGTGCAGACGCTTCCCCCTTTGGGCCCCTTCTTTTCTTGGGCATTTTACGTTCACTTGCCCGGACGTTAAGGTTTGAGGGGTGCAGGGCAATGCTGGGGGGAACAATGGCATTGGATGAGAGATTTTTATCCCTTGGGCTTTGCATAACCCAGAAATTAAAGTCCCGAAGGCCAATGCCACGCATGAACCTTTGAGAGCTTTCCAAAGCTGCTCAAAGATTATGCTTGAAATGCAGATTTTGTCCACCCTAACCAACGAGCACAAAAGGAGTGCTCGGGCACGGGTCACTTCAATTAAGTTACTTGTGGGCATGACATAGCTAGAAATGAAGACTAGCCATGCACTACTCATCTCCGTTAATTCGGAGCGAGGAATGTTGGCGAGTCCCCCTTCCCATTCGGTGTCATCTTTGACGATTTCCGCAACAAGAGCGCGAGGGTCAAAATGAGAGTCCAAGAGATCAGAGTACGAACAAGAGCTCACCTCCTCCAACCCATAGAATTACTCTATTTGAGTAATTCCTAGGGTGACACCCTTTCCCCGACAAAAGATCCGTTGCCCGGATGCGTCAACTGCATTGGCATACACTTCCTGGATGATCGCTGTGTATTTGGGAGCTCTCTTGGTCACAAACTCTTTCCATCCTCTAGGGGTGACCTGTTCATGAGGGATGGGGTAGGCAACGCTAAAGCTTCTCTCCGGGATCAACTTCTGTTGGGAAGTGATGGAGGTGAAACGGTGCTCGACCTCCGCCGAGAAGAACCTCTTCGTGTTGAAAGTTCCTCCGGATGAAGAAGCTTCAACATCCTTCCTAGAAATTACTTTCTTCTCGGAATACATTGCTTTGGATGAGAGTTTTAGGATGATCAAGAACTCTAAGAAGATAAAGAGAGGGTGCAAGGATAACCCCCCCATTCCCTCCTTATTTATAGCCCAAATATTCATGGCAACAGAAGATGGTCAAATGGTCTTCCTCATGCCATTAATGTGGTGATCCATGTGAAAGGGGTGGGGGGGCATCTTTTTCAGCAACTCTTAACTGCCTTGGGAACCCAAGGGTCATGACTTGTTGACTGTATTTTCCCAAGGCAGAAAATCTGGGCAAACAGTGGCAAATCGCTGCAGTGCGCTGTAGCGTGCGATTGCGGGTTTGGGTGCACCTAGGCGGAAAATGGTTCCGCGCACTGTCGCGATGTCGTTTATGCGTGGATTACCCACTGCAGCGCGCTGTCGTGGAATTTTCGCTGCACCGCGGTGCAGCGCAAATTTTTTTTTTTTTTTTTTTTGTTGCCTCCCAATAACGTCCTAAGCTAGACTCTCTTAAGATTAATAAGTTGAATCCGGTGGTTTCATTTTCCATAGGCTAAGGATGTCCAAGTGAGCACACCCCTCTTGGTGGCTCGAACCCTGTTCATCTTCAACCTCAACTAAAGGATCCTTCTTTACGATTTCATGATTTGTGGGAGTCTTTTTCTTTCTTTTTCCCCGTCGCATTTTTCTCTTCTTCACTCCTTCCTTGCTCCTCTTTTCAGAGGAAGAAGTAGAATAGCCACAAGAATTTTTTTCTTCTATCGTCAGGTCTCCTAGAACATTATCTACCCGTAATCTTTCTTCTCTAAATCTTTTCCTGATTTCTTCCTCCATTTTCTTCTTTTTAAAGAGAGTGGGTTTTAACTCAATCACTTCTATTTTTCCCTTAACACTGACGCTCATTATACCGCGATTTACATTTATAACAGTCTTAACACACATCAGAAAGGGTCTTTCAAAAATAATTGTTGAATTTTTATTCCATCTGTCTCATTCGCACACCACAAAATCAGTTGGTACAATGAAATTTCCTAGTTCCACAGTAACATTTTTGATCATTCCCAGAGGAGTAAGGGACTTAAGATTAGCAAACTCTAGAATCATTGAGGTGTATTCTATCCCTCCTACCTTTAATTGCTCATATATATGGTAGGGCATAACATTAACTGTGGTGCCTAGATCACACAAGGGATCTACAAACACTTCATTTCTTATTACGCATGGAATGCATAACCTCCCTTGATCATCACATTTGGGTGCAGTTAGCTATTCATTATCATTCCTTTTTATTTTTTCCTCTACCTCTAATCCAAAATTTGTTGCTCTCTCTTTTTCATCATTCATTCCTCCTGATACAACTTCAGAATAGATCACACTCACTAATTCCCTTAGATTTATTTCAGTAGAACTAGGTAAAGCCCCATGCTGCCGAGAGGTCAGCTGCTTAGAGATTTGCCCCAATTGAGTTTCAATATTTCTAAGGGAGGCTTTTATTCCCTGGATAGAAGTCTCGTGATGTGTGATAGTTGCCTCAATGCAGCGCATGAATTGGGTTGCTTCGGCCTTAAATGCGTTGAATGCCCCTTCTAGATTGTGCTGGTAGTTGTGGCTATTGTTACTATAATTCATGCCTTGTTGGTTGGATGAATTCCCCCCATATTAATTTGCATTGTTGTTGTGATTACTCCATGAGAAATTTGGGTGGTTCTTCCACCCTGGATTGTATGTGTTGGAGTAGGAGTTATTTGTTTGGTTATTATTTCTTAAGTAATTAACTTATTCAGTGTTATTTTGTACAAAAGGGTTGTTCAAGTTACATCTCTCACTATTATGTCTCCCTCTGCACAATTCACATTGTACCTCAGAAACCACGTGTACATTCATCCTTTCTATCTTTTCATTCAATGCATGAATTTCTTGTTGCAAAGCTTCTATTTGATTTGACTCATTCACTTTAATGGATTCTTTTTTAAGCCTTTCAGAAGGCCATTGGTAAGCGTTGTTTGGCATTTCTTCCAAGAGGTCATAGGCTTCCTCTTGGGTTTTTCCCCTAATGGATCCCCCGGCGGCCGCATCGATGAGTGTTCTTATTGGAGAGTTCAAACCATTGTAAAAGGTTTGCACTTGCATCCAGAGAGGGAAATCATGATGCGGGCAACGTCTAAGGTACTCCTTAAAGCGTTCCCACCCATCATAGAGAGTCTCACCTTCCATCTGAGTAAAGTTGGTGATCTCAATTCTCAACCGTGCAGTTTTAGCCGGAGGGAAGTATTTGGCTAAGAATTTCTTAGCCAAATCATCCCAAGTACGGATAGAATTGCTCGGTAAAGAGCTGAGCCAACTCTTGGCTCTATCTCTCAGTGAGAAAGGAAATAGCCTTAATTTAACTGCGTCTTCGGAGATGCTGTTAAACTTGTATGTATCACATATTTCAAGGAAGGTTGAAATATGTGAATTTGGATCTTCAGTGGCTAATCCTCCAAACTGATTGTTTTGTACCATACTCAGCGTAGCGGGTTTGATTTCAAAATTATGGGCTTCTATATTTGGCCTTACAATCGCATGGGGAATGCCCATAACAGTGGGCAGTGATAATCTCTAAGTGCTTTACCCCTAGGCTCTTCTAAGTTTTCAGTGAAAGCGTCCATCACAGCTGGTTGGTTTGATAAACTTCGTTCTCACCTAGCTTATAAGTATGTTCGTTCTATTTTAGGATCAAACAAATATTCAATACAGACTCTTTTACTCATACAAGTTTCAATAAGGCTTATCAAGAACGATTTAGCAATAAAGATCAAATAGATTTTTTTCAGAAATGAAAATAAACAAAAAAGAAATATAAAATGATAGCTTGATAATTACAAAATAAAATGTAAAACTACTAATATACAAAAAAAAATTAAATGCTTAAATCACTAGCTACTTATAGATTCTCCTTAGTTCAAATAAAAAAAAATAATTCCCCGGCAACAGCGCCAAAATTTTGACAGACTGTAAATACATGTCTACACTTGCATGCAAGTGTACGTGGTCTGAAGTAATAAGTGGAAAGTGTGACTTTCCGGGAATTTATCGAACCACAGAGAATCGGTTGATTTGGCACTAAAGTATATCTATTCTCACTAATATTTAAGCAATAGTATGTATTAGTTGGTTGGTCTAAAATTAGCACAAATATTCACTAAGTAAAATAGCAAGATTAAAGAAAGAGGAGAGTTGGGACCATCCCACATGCAATGATATAATACTCATGTAGATTTGTTTCTCAAACATTATCATTTAATTTAATTGAAATCAAGTGCACATTGTTGTCCTTTAGTCTAGCTCAAAGGCTCACAAGTTCAAATCTCGTGCACAAAATGAACTCACATTCGGTTCTATTTTAGCACAAAGATTCTTGTAAGATTCTTGAGATTTAAAGTTAATTCATTTTCTCTTTATTTAAGGAGAGCTTAAATTTTCTTAAATCTTAAGATCTCACAAGCATTGATTTTCACTACAAGCATCACTCGCATCTCACATAGTTGAGATGAGGGAATCACATGTTGGGCTCAATGACTATGTCACTTAGTTCATGAGCACTCAACACTTCGTTACTCAATCTCAATTATGTTGAGCTAAGGAGCTCATTTAGTGGGTCTTAGCATCACTTGCATCAATTCTTTGGTTGAACTTAGATTGAGGTGCATTGAGCTCAAGAACCTTCTCACATGGTTCTAAGCTTTCATGCACTCAAAATCTATCATCCAACCTAAGGTGAGCTAAGGAGCACAAGACAATTAGATCTTATTTTTTTAGTTCTTTTCTCATAAACACATCAAGACTAATTTAGATGAAAATTTCTTAGTAAGAAATTAAAATCACAAATACATTATGCTTGAGGGAAAATATTCATGCATCAATATTACATCATGCAAAATGGGAATTCATCCCAACCCTCCCCAAGGGGAGTTTAGCTACTCATTACACAAGAAAATAAGGAAGACACATACATGGATAAAGACCCTTTCATGGTCAACTAAAGAGAATATACAAGATTGAGTTTAGAAGATACTAGGAACGCTATGTAGAAGTTCTCTGGAATTCTTTTTCTCCATCTAATTAGCCTTTACTTAGGTCGCTAGTGCTGCCTTCTTCCTCTTCTCCCTTTGCAAAAGCTTGCCTTGCGGCCCTTGGGGAGTTCTCTCTTCCTCTGGCTCTCCTCTTTACTTAGTGGATTTTTGCTAAAATTGTGAACCCTCCTCTAATTAAGAGGAGGGGTATTTATAGGAGGGGGGAGACTGAATTCTTCTCTTCATTTGCAACCAAATTTTCCATAAAAAATTCTGAATTCATCATTGCAATATTTTTCCATTAATTTGGAGGTGACAATAATCTCATTTCTTTACCCAAAATTTCACCTCAAAGCTTCCTTTTTTAACAAAAAAAATGGCAGCTGCAGGAAATGGTGGTTGGAGATAAAATTCAGGATAGAGATCATGTCTCCAGCCGCATTAAATGTAGTGTTTGAGAAAAAATTCGGTGGGTTGCTGCAGCGCACGGCAACGCGCTGGAGCGCGCTGCGGCGTGCTTTAGCATACTTTGGTCCCAACATATTAGCCAAGTCCCCCGCTGTAGACCGCTGCAGCGCGCGACCGCGCACTGTAGCGGTCGATTCCGCAAACACCTCAATTAGCTCTTTTTCTTGCTTTTATAGAGTTTAGAAATATTTCCGCGGTAGACTGCTGGAGCGGTGAATTCTGCGAAAAACACTGTTCAATTAATTTGGCTGCCCATTTTATAAAGTCAAGTATTTCTGCTGCAGATCGCTGCAACGCGCGACCGCACGTAGGAGCGGTGAATTCCACGAAGAACACTGTTCAATTAGTTTAGCGGCCCAATTTATAAAGTCAAGCATTTTCGCGGTAGACCGCTGCAGCGTGCGACCGCGCGCTGTAGCGGTGAATTCCGCGAAAAACACTGTAGAATTAGTTGGGCGGCCCGATTTATAAAGTCAAGCATTTCCGCTATAAACCGCTGCAGCGCGCGACCGCGCACTGTAGCGATGAATTTCACGAAGAACACTGTTCAATTAATTTTCATAAAGTTTAGATGTTTCCGCTGCAACCAGCTGTGGCGCGCGGTCGCGGCTGCAGCGTGTTGCAGCAGTTTTTCCTTTAGTAAATTTTAAAAACCTGCAGAAATATCTTAGAATTACTTTGTATTTCATTTCCTTGAAAAAGATAGAAAAAATTGATTTTTGAAACAGCATAAAGATCTTAAATAGATGAATTTTTCCCTTTATTTAGATATAATTTCTGGATTCATCATCAATTAAAGTGATTAAGGAAATTAGGGTATACTAAGATGATCCAAGCGTAATTATAGGTGCTAAGATACTTAAGAAGACATTATGAACTAAATTCATCAAAATCAGAGACTAATCTGAGGCTTAATTTACTAATCTCATTTTAGGGTACTTAAGGATTGATTAACAAAATTTAAGATTTTAACTTACTTTTATGGGTCTACATAGGTTATTTATGGACTCATGAGCAATCAGAGACCTTAATCAATTTTTTTGGATATTAAATGAATTTGGTTTAAATAAAAATAATAAAGGATTAGACAATTATTTAAAATTTAATCATTGGATATTTAGTTTTATTTTATATTATTATTCCTTGCATTTTTCTGATTAAAATGAAATATTGGATCATACTATTTAGATAAGTATTGATCAAATTATTTCATTAAAACATTCTAAATGTTTATTTAAATTGAAACCAAAGGGATTTAATTAAATTCATTTACTAGCTATTAATTAGAAGGAAAATAATTCAAAAATTAACCCAGCCCGAAGATCGAACCACGCGGGTCAGAGCGAAGCCCAGCTAGACCGGCACTGTCTCACCACGCGGGCCTAGGCTGGCCCGGCCCGAGGTGACAGTGTCATCATCCTCGCACACCTTTCGTGAAGGACCGACCTAGGGGATCTTCAGCACTGCAATTCTCGATGCTCAGGCGATGCCAGCAGCTCAATTTAATCCCTACACGTTCCCGGAGTTAAGACGCATCGATCCCACCATTTAGCCCTCTCTGGGATGCACTGGTTCATCGGATGGCTATTCTATAGGCTCAGTCCTAACCACGGCATCTAAGGTTTACTGTGAGGAGAAAATTCTCCTCACAGAGATGACCATTTAATCAGAGCTCAACTCCTACACATTCCTAGAGGTGAGGCGGATTGAAGCCCTCTGGTCACGAGCTTTGGGGTGGCCTGGAGCGTCGGGTCCTTACTCGAGCTCGCCTATGAATTCGCGGCTGAAACCAGATGATTGGATGATCAAAATAGGCTAGCCCAGACTATATGGACAATCACATTGGGTTTCCTAAGTGGCTAAGGCAATCTAAGAGACATCCAGAGGCTCATCCAGAAGCTTAAATGGAAAATTGAACTCACTGAGTTTAGTGGGAGGAGCTGTACCAGACGACTGAGGTTGCAGGCACAGCCAAGAAGAATTGAGGTAGTCTAGAGCTTCCCAAGCAGCCGACAAGAGTTTACAGGGAGTTTGAACATCAGACGGTCCCTCTATCAGCGATTTGTACTCCAGAGGTATCAGAATTTGCCGAGAAGATGGGGAGCTCCATAGAAATTTAGTTGAGCAATTGAGGAATCACAGTGAGCAAAGGGACTCACTGTGATATCCTGAGGTATTTATAGGTCTAAGGGAGGCCTGGGGATGGTTATTAGGGCTCAGGCATGGAAAGAGGCTCAGGCCTAAGGGGAGGTTTGGGTGCAACAGCCAGGGGGCAATTCGGGGAGACTACTACCGGCAGATGATCACGCCGAGGGTAGAAGAAAAAGAATGGGTCTTTCCCGTACTACCGTGGGGGCTGGAAGGATCCTGGTTGTCGGGGGGGGACCAAACATGAACAGAGCGAGGCGAGGGAGATGATCCATAATGCTCGGACTCTTACCCACCGTTTGATGGATCGACCGTTGGTCTCGGACGGCTCAGATGGATTACTTAAGCGAGATAGATGGTAGCCGTCAGATGCGCGCGGTGGATCTGACGCCTAGGATTAGATCTTAATCTTGATGAGATCCCACCGTTGGATTAAATGCGCTAGGATGCGTTCTAGCACATCCATTGGCTAAATTCCACGCATTGCTGTCGGGACCCCACAACGGATCTGCCACAGTCCCGATAGTAAATCCCATATATTAATATATATATATATATATATATATATATGTAATTCAATTTATATTATTTCAATTAATAATTATCTTAAACTCTAATAAATGTTTTTATACATTTGAGCTCCAAAAATTTGCCCTTAGCTAATTAGGGTATGAGGAATTCAAAAATGAAATCAAAAATTGATTTGAAGATTAAATAAATTTAGGTATTTTCCAAGGCTCAAGTATAGGCAAAAATATTAAAATTCTCAATTTAGCTCCAATTGATTCCAAACTTCTAGGGTTTGATTTAAAGGACCCATTGAGTCTAATGGAATCAAAATTAGGACTTGATTTAGCTTAATTAACCTGAACTTAGCTATGGTAACAACTAGGGTTATTATAGTGGGTAACCAAAGTCTTACCACCAAACTTATAGTGAAGATTAGGATCATTTTTGAAGCAGTCGTTTATGCTAATTGACCAATACTTTAAGGACATAATGAAAAGAATAGGAGATAGAGGATCTCCTTGGCGAAGACCTCATTCAGATTTGAAGAAACCACTAGCCTTCCCATTTATCAAGACAGAAAAATGATTATAATAAGTGAGATTTTGGATCTTAAGGATGAAATTAGCATTGAAACCATAGCATCTTAACATTTTAGTAAGGAAGCTCCAATAAAATTTATCAAAGGCTTTTTCAAGGTCAAGTTTCATTATAAGATTATTACCCCAGCACTTTTTTTTTAGACTATGAAAAAGTTCTTGAGTAGCCAAAATGTTGTCTTGGATTAGTCTCCCAGGGATCAAACCATATTGGTTTGGTTCAATAAGGGAAGGGAGAAGAGATTGTAATATTTTGGCTAAAATCTTAGAGATGATGTTATTTATGGTTGTGCAGAGACTAATTGGTCTAAATTGAGACCACCAAGTAGCTTTTTCAGTTTTGAGGATTAGAGAAATCATAGTATGAGAGATGAATTTAGGTAAACAAATGTCATAGAAGATTTACTTGATCCCATTGCTAACATCCCACTAAATTAACTCCTCGAATTTATAGAAAAACTCACTAGGAAAGCCATCAGAGTCAGGACAAGTATTTTTCTTAAGAGCTCTAACAACTTCCCAAATTTCTTCATCAGTAGACATTAAGTTAAGGTGGGAATTATCCACAACAAGAATTTGGGGGATTGGTAACTCCATATTAAGACTATGACCAATAGAGTTAGGATTTTGGAAAGTCTCCTGAAAAAAAGAAATAGTAAAATTTTTGATATCTTCTTAGTTACTGAGCTCAGGAGCATGAGGGGGGCAAAATTTGGAAATATTGTTTATGTCTCTTTTTATTTACCCAATTGTAATAAAAAGCAATGTTTCTTTCACCTTGTAAAGATCAATTTATACTATATTTTTATTTCCAAAAAGTTTCTATATTATTGTGAGTTTGGATAAGCTTAGCTTTGGCTTTAGAGACTTCTATTCTATTATGATCCAAAGGATCAGCTTAGAAGATAGTTTCCAAATAAGTAACTTTGTTTTCTTGATAGGTGGCATTATTAAAAATATTACCAATCTCATTTTTATTCCAAAGGCTACAGGCTTTTCAGAGTTTTTTAAAATTTTCCAATAAACAGGTTAAACCATAATACTCATAATGTTCATTCCATGAAAAATGAACCATTTGAGTGAAACTTTTTCTTTCAAGCCAAAAGAGTTGGAAACATAAGTATTTTGGAGTGCTAGAGATGATATTCCAAGAGGAGAGGGTAAACTGTTTGTGATCCAAAATCGTAGCATTTAAAGAAGAAGCCTTATAGTTTGAGAAATAATTACACTAAATATTAGTGATTAGGAATATATCTAATCTTGCAAATTTCCTACCGCAATTCCAAGTAAATGGAGATTCAGAGTATTTAAAATCATCAAGACCACAATCTAAGATAGCATAATTAAAGTCAAAATTGGATTTAGAGTGATCCCTAGTATAACCTTTGTACTATGAGCTTTTAAGAATTGTATTAAAGTTTCCACGAATCACCCAGGGGAGGGTGGAAGAGATGCAGTCCTTAAGAAAACTCCAAATGAAAAGACGGTCAAGTCTTAAGCTGTTTGTGTGAACAAAAGTTATATGAAAATCATGGTTTGCATTATAAAAATGGGTGTGGATAGCTTGATGGCATTAGGCTAAAGCATCAGCTTTCCACTTATTGTCCCAAAAACCCAAATTCTGTTTGAGGCATTTGAAATAACATTATCTAATCTTACAAAATGACCAACAGACTTTATGGCATCCTGATTTAAATTAGGTTAAAAAATCACAGCAATCAAATATTTCTTTTCAAAAACAATATGTTTTAACCTATTTTTGGAACAGGCATTACCAATACCTTTAATATTCCAACATAAAATATTCATTGATAAATTAAAGAAGATCTACTTGGGATCGATTGAGGCTCATCATTGGTTAAAGTATCATTGGCAGCACTATTCAGCATAGTAGCATTAGTGACCGGATCTAAATTTTCAACATCATTGAGTAGAGAAAGAGATTTTCAAAATATTTTCAACATCATTTTCAAAAATATTTTTGGCAGAAAAAATATCTACTGCATCCTCACCTTCAGTAAAAACAAATCTATTTTCATCAACCTTAGTTGTAGCCATTGCAACAGCTTTTGAGCTAGCATTGGAAGCATTTTTAACAACCATTTCATCCTTATTAGTAATTCCAGAAAAAGCAACGGTTTTAGCTGGAACAACAAGTTTCATCACATTTTCCGCCATTTCTGCAATTTCAGCAATTTCAGTAGCATTTTCAACAGTTTCATCAAATTCAACAATGTTATCTATTTTAATAGTATTTTCAAAAACTTTTGCATCACCTTTTCTAACTATGTTTGAAATAATATTTGATTCAAAGTTTAAAATAGCAGTTAAATAATTTTTAGTAGATATAGTGTCCTTTGTAACAAATAAAGGAACATCTTCAAAAAAAATTTTTATAGTATCATTTATGATAGCAATTTCCATAGGGACAACAATATTAATAGCAGTTTCAATGAGAGCATTTTCAACAGTGGCACCATTATTGCACGCATCTTCAAAAGTAGAAAACCATCTGTAATTCCATTGCCAACTAAGGAAATAGTTTTAGAAGTAATTTTTGAAGTAATAGAATCATTTGCATTAGCAGGTTCCACAGGAACAACATTGTAAGGGCAGTTTCAATAAATGCAATTTCTACGATGACAGTATTAGTAATAGCAATTTCAATGGAAGAATTAACAGCTCTAATTCCATTTCCAAATAAAGAAGCATTTTCAAAAGATATTTCATTACCACTCACAATGTCATCTGCCACAATTTGATTGAGTCAATAATAGATAGCGTGTTGTTATCCTCTATATATTGAGGTTGTAAAGCATTGACTATATTATCCAGTAAAGAGACATCATCGGCTGCAAGATTATCCACAGCATTTTGGTTTTGCACAATAATGGCCAAATTATTGCTTTCTTCAACATAAAGGGGCTATAAAGTATTGATTCGTTCATCCATATTAGGATTCCTTCTGCCAGAATGGCAAGGGGAGCTTTAATTTATAAAATTGCAAGAATCAGTGTTATGGCCTAAAATAAAATGCTAGTTACAATATAAAGGCATGTTTTCATCGCATACTTCTTGGGAATATTGTAACAACCCAAGGTTGTTACCCAACTTAATTTTAGCTTAATCATATCTTAATTATCATTTCATTAAGTTTATCTAGCCATTAGAACCAAACCCTGAAGATTTGGAGCAATTCAGAGCTCAATCAATTATTTTGGATTATTTTAATATTTAATTGATTAGAAGATTGAGGTATTTTATTTGACCTCGAAATTAAAATCCGACTTCGCCGTTGCAATTGTCACCCCCAAATTAGCTAGGGGTGATGTTTTGGACGCATTTGGAAGTTGTTAGATTTTCGCGAATATTTTAATATAATTAAACACCCCGAAAATTAGTATAATTAAATAATCATCTGAATCAAAATTCGACTTCGTTGTTGAATTCCTTGCCCCCAAATTAGCTAAAGGTGAATTTTTAGGATTTTTCGAAGCGCATTGATTAAATCTGAATTTTGTTAATAAATTAAAAATTATAAAAATGATTAAATAAGTAATTATTTAAGAGAATCCATTTCTCTTAAATTACTTTTCCTAATAGCGCCCCCCCCCCCCCTTCATTCGGCACCCCATGCCTCCCCCTTGCGCAAGGATGGCTGGGGCCATTCCTCTTTCCCATTTCTTCCTTCCTAGCCATGCCCTACCTCCTCCTTATCTTCTCCTTTAAGAATGAGCTCAGCCCCCTCTTTCTTTCGCTTGCTGCTAAGCTAAAGCTTCCTCTGTTTTCCCCCCATTATTGAGCTTTGTACTAAAGATGGAGCTTTCCTTCCTCCAAGTTCTTGAAAAAAATAGAGTTTCCCTCTTCCTCTTTTAAAGGCTAAGGTACCTTTTGCTCACTTCTCCTTATGCTATCTTCTTTGATTTATTAAGTGCTGTGATTAATATGTTCATTAGCCATTGTATAGAATTCATGTGTGATCGTCAAGCTCCAAATGGACTCAAATGTGTCCGATTGAAGCTCATTCCTCCATTAGAAAAACTATCAAAAATCTGGAAAATTTATGTATACAAGTAGCTATAAACTTAATTTTTGCTTGTTATAATGATCCATTTTTGCCAATTTTAGTATCAATGGAAAGTCTCGGAATGCGCCACAGTGCTATTTTCCGCCACAGCGTCAGATAGCGCTGCAGCACGCCGTAGCGCCCAGAATTGCTCAAAAGTGTCCAAAATTTGCTGAAATGGCCAAAACTTGACATTTTTCATATTTTAAGGTCCCTAGAACCCTAGTAGGACCCTAGTTTAGGTAAAATTGAGCATTGTATAAATTTTTGTATAAGAATCAACTTTGAAAGTTTACTCTTTTATGGCATGTGTAAGAACCTCTTATGTGTCTTCAACATTTTGTGCCAAGTACTAAAAAATAGAATATTTGAATGCTTATATTGATTAGGTATATCTTAATAACTAAATTGCATAAAACTTACATCTATTAGATTTGTAATCAAGTGCTAACCCCTTTTGTTTGATTTAGGGTTGGTTAGCCTTAATTACCTTCTATTTTTATACTTTCATGATATTAGGATGTATGTTAGAGGGCTTTAATATTTATTTGGATACCTTAATGCACATAAATTGATATTAAACTATAATTAAACATAAGAATCTTGAGAACTTGATTAAGTAAATGATACTTAATCTAAATCTAAAATTTGACATTAATAATATAGGAATAATGTACTAATTTGTGATTGATCTATAAATCAACCATTAATTTTAATTTTGGTAAGGCTAGGAGTTAAACCCTAACTTGTCTTGATTAAGATCTAAGCCTCAATCACCTTAATCAAATAACTTTGATTGAAAGATAATTCAATTGATATAATTCCAATAATGCATATGATTTGACAATGATCTTAAATCATTGAATTAGAATTGCTAAGGTTAATATTGAACTTGTGTGATTACGTATCTAAATCTAAACTTTAGATCTTTGATTTTCTCTTATATAAGACTATTAGCATAAGATGGAAAATAAAAGTTGTAATTATTTATGAAATGATCTAATTCTAATGATATCATTGATTTCATCCCATGATTGTATAATAGGATAGGATCAGATGGATTTTAATCATCTGATCTGATCGCTTTAATCCAAGACTAATAAGTAAACCTTGAATGTTAACTTAAGAAATAGAAAAGTGAGATCTCAAGGGTCTTGCTTTAGGATCGTTCTTGAAATGCTTAAAGATCTTAAATATTGATACATTGAGGTAGGAAGAACTTTTATAACTTATTGAAACAACCCAAGTTGTTACCCTTATTAATAAAGACTAATCTCCATCCTAATCTTGATCCTAAAGTGTTAATCAAATCATTAGGAGTCATCCACTATGACTTAGTTCAAATCAGAAGTCAAATAGATCAAATCCTAATTTTTGGGAAATCCAAAAACTCTAGAAAATGACCTATATAAATTAACCTCAAAATCGAAATCCGGCTTCTCCGATACGATCATCACCCCCAATTTAACTAGGGGTGATGTTTTGGATACATTTGGAAGTCGTCGAATTTTCGCGAATATTTTAATATAATTAAATACCCTGGAAAATAGAATAATTAAATAATCGTCGGAATCGAAATCTGACTTTGCCATTGCAATCGTCACCCCCAAATTAGCTTAGGGTAAATTTTTGGGAATTTTCGGAGCGCATTTTTAAAATTGGAATTTTTAATTAATTAAAGGAATAAATAATTATTTATTCCTTATTGCATTTTTTCCTTTTTATTATTTCTCTCTCCTAGTTGGCTATTCCATTCAACTGGCCCTTACCTCCACTTTTGGCTGACCTATCTCCTTCTCCCTCATTAATTGAAAGCTTTGATGGCTATAGCCATCCCCCTTCCTTCCCCCTCCTTAATGGCAAGGTTTGATGGCTATGGCCATCCCTCTTCCTTCCCTCCCTCCTAGCTCATGATGACTTTCCCCTTCCTTATCCTCCTATAAATGAAAGCTCAGCTCATCATCTCCATTTTTTGACTGTCAAGATAAAGCTCCTAAGCTTCCACCCTTCCCCTCATTGTTGAGCTTTGTGCTAAAGAAGAAGAAGAAGAAGTTCCTCCTCTAAACTTTCCAAGGTTCCTTCTTCCTCTTCTAAAGGCTAAGACACCCATTTGTTCTCCTTTCTTGGTCATTTCATTCCTCTATTATGCTTATTTGCATATTTAGACATCCATGATTAAGTATGGAAGCCATTATAGTTCTTCAAAGTAATATACCACATGCTCTATTTTTCGTCCATTTTGCACACCCCTGCTTTATGACCATTGTTCATATAGCTAGGATGATCCGTTCATGCTGATTTATGTGTCAATAGAAAGGTATCAAAAAAACCTTTCCATCAATATATGGCACTACTCATGGAATACTCTGGATTAAGAGTGTTTGAACTCAAAATGTGACCCTTCATAGTTTTCGCACAGGCGAAATCACCATCGGGCGCTACAGCACGCCGTAGCATCCAAAAAATTCATTTGACCATATCTTAGTCATTTAGACTTCAAATACAAAAATTTAAAGTGCTAGATAGCTTAGAATTTCAGTTCTAACAATAATTTAAAATAATATTTAGGTTCTAAGCCCTAAAAAATAAATTAGAAAATGATCAAAAAACTCTTAACCTTAATTAGGTCATAACTTGACCAATTGCAGTCCAATATGGGTCTACTCCCAATTAAAGTACTCACTGTAATATAGAGAAGTTATAGCCACTGAGTTTGTTGAATTTGGACATCAAATGAAAAAGTTAGCTTTTTGACCCCCTTAGCTTAGAAAATTATCAAATTGCCCTTGAAAATTGAAATGGCTGTAACTAATTCATTAAACCTCAGAATTTAGTGTTTTTAAACTCTATTGAATCCTTGAACAGCAACCAATGGTAAACTGCATATTTAGATTTTATTAGGTGTAATTTGCTGAAATGTCCCTTAGGTCAAAAAAACTTTAGTTTGGACCCATAGGACTCATTTCTTATCCAAATTTGGTGCACTTAGTGTCTATCTTTATGTTAGACAGTAAGGAATCATTTGATAATAAAAAAAATCCAAATTTGGAGCCCTTAATCAAAAAATATCTTTTTGGACCCTTAAGTAGGGGTAAAATGGTCATTTTGCCCAAAATTTAGGTTAAATATCGTTAACCCTTAAAATACTCTTTAAAATCAATAAAATCAGTAATAGAACTATTTAGGATCAATTTAAGTCATAAATCCCTCAATTCAAATAGTTTGTAAGACATCTCAATTTTAGGTTTGAAAATCCTTAAGGTTAATATGCCTTACTTAGCTAAAATCTATCTCTAACGTCCCTAATTAAATTAAATCAGTAAGTGTGAAGAAATTCAATCAATTCTTAGAAATATTCCAAATCTTATCAATAGGAATCCTCACTTCACCTTAGGATTTGTTCCTTAAGGATAGATTAAATATTAGATTAGATTTTATTCATTAAATAATGAGGTTATTCAATGAATAAATCCTTAGTTTTATTAGTTTTTGGATTTTACAACTTATTTGAATTATTTTGTCTTTCAATATTAGATTTATGATAGGAGATTCATCCTATTAAGTCTAATTTACTTAATAGGATTTACCTCAATCATTAGTTCACATTTAGATTTAACTTAGATCTTAAGTCTTACTCTTGGGATTATGTGATTAAGCCCAATCTTATGCTCTTTAATTTATAATCTCTAGCTTGGTAGATTTTGGATAAGCTTTTAGTTTAGAACATCTAAACTCATAAACTAGGTCATGATAATTTTTTATAGTCGACATTGATTTAATCATATTAGGACCTAGCTAGTCATAATATTTTGTAACCTATAAGGACGCACTTCTAAGTTACACTCGATAGTAAGAATTGGAGATCCTGAACTTCTGTAACTTAGAATAGTTAGAACGTTTAAATTAGATAATAAATGATATCACCATGTTTATTAGAGTTCCTTGCTTACTATTTGATTTTGTGCTACGCATTCCTTAAACTTTGTGCTAATTTTTCTTTAAATATGTCATATAAGAAAAACATTGTTGCATGAAAAATGAAAACTTAGAATATTAGGAGAATATTTGCATTTGGGTTCAGTATATGGTGGATTATGGTGCACATTACTCCAATGGACAGGGGTAAGGAGAGATCAGGATGCTTAGCATCACTCGTTGAGGAGAGTGTGCTAAGCTTGGGACCCATTCAGTCTTGCAGACGTGCTTGACTCCTCAACTATTTCTGAAATTATCCACAAAAATAAAAGTAAAATAACTAAAAGATATTTGCATATTATTATCTGCCTCTTTAGTCATATTGTACTATATTATGATATTATGTCTGTCCTAGCCCATAAAGGCTATGGAAATATATTGGGCCAGATTGGCCAATTCTTTTAGATGGTAGTTTGTACATTCTTTACAATTTTTTAGCTTACTATTTATTATATTGCTGATGCATTTTATTTCGGTTAGTTGTATTTTTCTTATGTTACCTACTTACCTGAGTAGATGTATATATAAAATGCTAGACTTTACTATTTATTATATGTACCACTTTCAGATTTAAATTTTAAATTAGCATATGTCATATGATCATCAACATATTTAGGTTAGACTTTTCTTTTCAGTATTCTTACTTACTGTATTATATATGTATGCTCTACCTTGTTTAGTTTACTTGAGGTGTACTTTTACCTCAATTCTTATTAGTTAAAAATATTATATTTATAGCTTATCATCATCCCATTATATGCTTACTTGCTCCCATGCTAGATAGATGTTTCATTTGGTTTAGAGTAAAATGGTGATATTAACGAATGCTTAATAAATTACTTGCCTAAAATGTACTTAGACAATTTATCTAATAAGATTTTTCTCTTATTGGTTGGGGTCCTTGCATTGCGAAACCGACAATGTTAGATCTTGTTCAATTTGAGGAGCCAGTGCCTGAGGAGGAGCCTTATTTCAAGGAGGTGCAGCAGCCTGGTGCAAAAGATCTATAGTTACATTTTTCTTCATTGTGAGGACAAGTGATATTATCATTTTCAGTCTTTTAAACTTTAATTAAATGATGTAATAATACAAGTACTCGTCATTGTGTTTACTTTCTGCATATTATTATTTTTTGAGCTATTTCATTTTATTTCATGGTTGATGTATGGTGAATGGTTGTAATCCTTACTTTTTATTGCTTTCGCACTTTGTATGGATATATAGATTTAGTGACTAATTTTCATAAATATTCTGTGCACATCCTTCCCCTATTATTGGATTATGGACCTTACCTAATCCAATGATAAGTGAGGGATTTGCTATAGTGACACTCCACTCTTTAGCCTAATGATTGAGGACTTAGGTAGCAGGGCACCACACTTATTGAGGTAGAAACTTAGATGATCCTTCATAACCTTAGAAGTTGATCCTTGGATGACTCCTCGTGGTAGGAATCACCTAAAGCAGTTAAAATGGAACTTCTTCCTTGTGATAGAAATTAATATTGAGTGATCTTTTGATCACATCCTTGGAGCCTTGTGTAAAATTTACCCATTTAGAGTAAGGATTAATAGCTTTGATAAATTCTTATTGATTAAATAGAATCTTTTGAACCCAGATTATTAGCTAGGAATAGTAGGGTTTACCCTTAGTACTAGATTATTTTAGTAGTATTCAGGAACGGTTGAGTCACTCTAAGTAAGATTTATCTTTGTGCTATCCTGCGAGCTTAGGCAGATACAATCTTGCTTAGAGTAAATCAATCGATCCTAAGAGTGTTATAAATAAGGACTCATTCATTAGTTTGATTAAAATACAAATCGCCATCGGGTGATGCCTCCTAGCGAAGATCGCTTCAATAGGCGTGGCTTAAATAAACTAAGTAATTCGAGTTACCCTCTTTAAGATACTGTGTGATTGTAAGTTTGGCATCATAATGACTTAGCTTGAGATACAAATTGCCATCGAGTGATGCCTCCTATCAAAGATCGCTTCATTAGGGTGGCTTAATCAAACTAAGTGTTAAGAACTACCTTTCTTGCAAATATGCTAAATATGTGTATGCAATCTTTCCATCTAATAATTTTTATGTAAAAATCCCAACTTTAACCAATTACCAAAACTAGAATTTAGGAGTAAAAATTCTTTTAGTAGGATTCTGCACAATGGAGCCTTGAATTCATTTTTGGTATTTGAAGTATTTATGAATTTCTGAATTTAACTCATGTAGTATAGAAACATGAGCATGAGCATGAGCATGAGCATAAGCATGAAGTATGGATTTTAGTGATGATGTTTGAGTATCAGTGATTAATTATGGGTTACATAATATTGCATATATTGACTGGGGAATTTCAGAATGCATCAGTATCACAGTAAACTATATTTCCAACTGGATGTATGGATATATTGGACTATATGACTCATAGCTGTTCAGTGATATTTTGGTTGAATATCAGTGACAAACTGTATTATGGCATATTCAGATGCATAACTTCAATGGTATACAATATTATTTTACATGCTATTTACTCAATTTCAGATCCATTACTATTTTTGTTTACTTTCAATATTCAATTTACAGTTCAGCTTTACCTTACTTTACTACAATTTTGTATAGCCTTATACAATTTTATACTTTCAGATTACCCTTACTATTTTTCTATAAGTTTATTTACATTATATAAATGTTAAGTAAATAATTAGAACCATTTAGATTAATTTCAATGTGTTAGACTTATTATCTAACACGTGGTACATTTGGGATCCGGCAATTTGCTAGATTTTGAGCAGTTAGTGGAGCCAGACCAGGTGGACACTCAGGAGATCCAGGAGAAGTTCATGGAGCACTAGTGGACTCTTCCATAGCTTTACTATTTTTCTTAGTCTATTTCAATTTAGTATTTAGCTTTTATGTCTGTATTTTAATAAACTGTTTGTAATAATTCTGGATATATTTTTTTCTTTTCTTTTCTGAGATGAATATTTTATTCAGCTTCTGTGATGAATATTCCTGGATGTTTGCTTTAGCTTCTGCACTCTGTTTATATACTATTTATACTTAGTATTGTGATGTGATCAGTATACTGGAAATAATGATACCTTATACATATATTGGATTCTTCATGTATGTTTTAAATCTTACGTATGTACTTATCTAATAATTAGGATAATGATACTACTCTTATCATAAGTATTAGCTTTCAACCCTCCTTGAGGTTGAGTCAGCAGCCCTTCAGATGGGTTTTGTTTCAGCTATTCGGGGAGATGGGATAATTCTTCCAGAGTGGCGCACCGCTCCGCCGCCAAATTGATTATTATTACCCCTATTTGTGTGCGACAATGAGGCGGGGCGCTACAAATATCCCTTCTCCTTTGATCCCAACCATATGGAGCTAGAGAAGGGGATGAAATGTTAATTTCTACAAGAATTCCAGGAGCTGCAATATTATAATTTAAAGCAGTATTTCGATCAAGTTGCAAAGGTTTTCCAAGCGCTCTCCCAATATTAAAAAGTATTTATTTTGAGGTAAATTGCAAGCGGAGACCAGGAAAATTAACCATATACGAACAATCGGAACATTGTGCCTTACATCAGCGAAGGGATCCCATTTACAAAATCACACGGGATTACCACTTAAATATACGACCCTTTCGAGAGCACACGGACGTAATCTAGATTAGACTGAAATGTGAAAAACCCCCTATGAGAATCAAAAGATCTAATATTTACCGGAGATAGAAGTTTAAGACCTTTGACAAAACCTAGAATTAAACCAAAAAGAGGTTTAACCCTAGCAAACATACTTACCAGCGTGAGGGCATGGGGGCTCGCTAGCTGAATGACTTCCTCATTTGAAAAAAATAATGTTCCGAAAAGATTAAGAGCTGATGTGTTTTGATAAGGGAGGGGAGGGGCAAGCAACAATGTTCCAAAAGGAACAGATCGTTGGGTCCATCACCTAAACATGGAAGAATACAAAGATTAAGAAGAATAGAAAGCCTGCGGGTGAAGAGAAAAACCTGAGAGAGCAGATAACCGATGCCGCAGAAGCCCGAAGGCCTCCGGCCGAGAGCCGGATACGTTCGCCCCCAAATCGCCCTCAAATCGCCAGAGCGTGCCCTAGAACGCGAGCTGAGTTTCTTACAATTGAAAAAAAGTTTATATATATATATATATATATATATATATATATATATTAGTTTATAATATGCAAATTAAAGCAAACACCTTAGAAGTGCTCCTCCATTGCTGGTATGCTGTTTGGCTGGTCAATTTCAGTTTGCTTTAATAAGATGGTTGGTTTCAGCCTGGTCAAGTTTAAAAAATTTTCCTTTAATTATGAGTGGAATTTTTGAATCACATAACACTTCAGAAGTGCTCCTCCATTTCATCTATCCAGCTTGGAACCTATTGATCATATCGCTCTCTATTTCACCATTATGTTGTTGTTGTTGTTGTTGTAATTGTTATAACTATTTTGTCATTTCATAAACTAGTTTAAAACAACAAAAATAGACTTGAAAATTAATAATGAAACCAAACACTTTAAAACAACCTTAAGAGAGTTTATAACAATCAATTATACTACGCATAAAAATGTTCATTTGCTATAAAGAGAAGTTGATCTTACAGCTTTTCACTTCAAAAATATAGTATGCTTTCAAAGGTTCTTGATTTCAAAACACCCTTCTCAAGTATCCTCCAAATTTATCCCTCATTTCATTTCCCCCGCAAGAGCCCATTAGATGCAATGTTTAAGTGCATGACCAAAAGGAAAAAAAACATTCAAGATTTGAACCAAAATCAATATGTATGTTTTGAGTTTTAACTAAAAAACTAAACTAACAATGCTAACACCAATGCTCCATCAAACGCTTCTCAGTGAAAAAAATTCATGCATTCTTAATTCTTAATTTAGAGAGAAATTCAAGATAAAAAACAAGGCCTATGAAAAAAAACTCCTATCTTTAAACTAATCAATTCTATTAATCAACAGCGTATTAATTCAAAATTAGGGCACTGGAAGAACATAATCTACTCAAATAAGAGTTTTCAAGGTCTAGAAATGAGAATTTGGCTTTCTTCATGTAAAGGCTGATTACATTGGTGTAAATATTAATTTCATTTTTTAATTTGGTCAATCCCCTCTTGTATCACCATTTAGATATGCATCTGGATAACATTTTGGATCTAATTAATACAAGTTCTCCTCTCCTTTACTTCTAGCAACTCAATTCACAAACATCTCATCTCTTTTCTTAGACAGATTGAAGTTGCACGTTATATTTATTATTATCACACTATTTTCAAATGGACTTAGTACACAATATTTACTGTTATGCACATACCTTCAATTGGCTCAAGATATGCTGCAAAAATCATGACAAACTGCCATATCATTAAAGTTAGCATAGAGTATGTGAAAATAATTAGTGTTTCAAGCACACTGATAATCTGAGAGAAAACATCAAGAAAAAACAAAATGCAAAGCAGATTGATTTATGCAAAGGAATAACTTTTAAACAAAAAAAATGGAGTGAAAAAGAGATGAGGTAGTTGCACACTTTGTTTCCCATCATTTGGCCTAGGGATCCTCTTGTATTCATAGTTGTTAATATCAACCTTCTCTCGCAACGCCTACAAAAATGATGACATAGTGAGCAACATATGTCAGAAATGGGGCTCCAAGCATTAAGATTATTATATGGAAAGAAATACAAAACAGGATAAGACAAAAAACCTTCAGCTCCTCTAATGAAGTTTTCTTGGGACTATAGCCTATTGCAGGGCCTGTTCTTGTCAATGCTTTCGTTGTTTCAATAATATCCCATTCTAGATCATCTTTGTCTTTTGAAACTTCTTTACTATCAAAAGTAGAAGTGCATTAAGAAATTGAAACAGCTGAGAATATTAAAAAAAGGCAAGCACAAATAGTCCCACAGAATCTCGAATTATTTCAAGGTTCAGTACTATGTTACCATAACATTGAGAAAATTGCTACCTTCTAATGTTTTACTCAAATAGCACTAATAATTGGCCTACATCCCTTGTTCGCTTGTTCGCTTCTTTAGGCCATGCGGTTTTGATGAAAATAATGAGACTAGGGCTTCTCTTCCCATTGACGTTTGGTCTCTACTTAAGGCTCTTTGCTCTGTTTCTATGCTTGGCTTCATGTGTTTTTTGGTGCGTTTGCAGCTGAGAACTGTTAAATTATCAATCATAAGAAAAGGAATATACAAACAATAAAATTGGTGCTATAATAGAGGATAAAATTATTTAAAAATGTTCAAATAAAACACAACACACAAATATCACTAAACCAAACGCTTATTATAATTTTAATAACCATACTATATAATAGCATGTTATCGGTATAGCATGCTATTTTAATGATTTTGCAAATAACATCAAGCCAAGCTAGCCCTTAAAAGCAAAGGTGTTCTAATTACTTCAAAGAGACATGGATAGCGTATTTCATGCCTACCTGCCCTGAATGAGATGAGAGAGCCCGATTAACCCGAACACGGAGAGCGAAATGAGGGGCAAGCCATATCTAAGGAAGGGATACCTCCTACCCCAACGCTTGAATTCAGAGGACGAACGTACGATCTTTGTTTCAGGAGTTGCTGGATCTTTGTTTCATGAGCCCTTAAAAGCAAAGGCATTTAACTATAAGTATTCAAATATTTATTTCAAAATTCCTTCTCCATTCATATTTCACTAAACATGACCATTATTACATACTAAATACGTAAGAAGTTCTAGAATCATTAGAATAGATTAAAAAACAAACTCTCACATTCATCTTATAAATTATTTATAACTTTAGTAGGGTTGTTGGAGTAATGTTAGCAAGGGATTACAGATGTATTATAGAAACCGTTATAAGCAAGAAACATCAAATTAATAAATAAACAAAAAAGAAGCGGTTTCAGCTAAAGGAGTTGAAAATTATGGAATTTTAATTTAAAAGAAGGAAACGAGCTACCGTATAAGGTTTCCTAAATCATTCAAGTCACAGAATCACAGTAATCCCACTAAAGATAAGTGTAAAGTAATAATATACTCAAAAGCACCAAATCTAAACTCAAATCATAAGAAAATATTTATTTTTTGAAGTTTGGACACCACTTTCTTTTGAAAATTTGGTTAGCTTGTTGCTTCCTGAGGAAAACTGTGACGGCGAATGCTAATACAGGCAACCGTCGGCTTTTCAGGCAAATAATGAGGGCCAGGAACCCTCAACAGGGCTGCCGGCTTTACAAGCGTATGGAGGCCGGCGGCCGAGATAGGCAGATTTGTGGCCGATCAATGAAGAGTTGGTAACAGGTAGCAGATCTCTGATCAAGAGAAGCTGCGCCGAGTGGGAAAGAGAAATCTTAGGGAAGAAGAACAGAAAGGTTTGAACCGGGGTTATGTGACTATAGTAAAGGGAAACGGGAGCAGCAGGACTTGCGACTGGACACAAGGTGTAGCCCCGAGAAAATAGGGAGGTCCGGCTTTGACACCTGAAGTGGGACACGGAGGAGAGTAGCGTGGCGTGGTTCAGGGATCGCCGCACCAACTCGATCGGTTGGAGTCGCGAGTAAAAGAAGATAAACAATTAATTAGGGGTGAGGGAGAAGAAAAAGGGAAATGGCAAGTGACACAGGAGAAAAGAAAAGCAGCGGATATTGAAGAAATAACGAAAAGAAATAAAAAAAAAATGAATTCCACGGAAAGTTCAAGATATATATATATATACACATTAGCATGAAACTCGCCGAATGCATGGAAATATATGAAAGATCGCAAACGGTTCTTAAGCTCAAATTGCAGTGAATAGGAGAAAACCCTACAGTGGGAAAGGATGACAAAGAAGATGCTACAGAATGCTTAAATGAAAGGTTAGCTTTCTCAACTTCTCTGGCACAATTTACTTGGAGAGAAAAGCAAAGAAGCCACACTTGAAAAGGCCAAAAATATATATTTTTTAACATATAATTGATAAAAGTAAAGAAGTTTGCATGGTATCAATGTTACTCGAAACAAACGGCTCTTATACAAAAAAACCCTACAGTCACGAGACAATGGCAATGGCGATCCTGAATGGATGACGGCGAGGCACCACATGCGGGAGAGGAAGCTATAAAATACTTAAATGAATGTTTAATACAGGAGAATACCATTGAGTGTCGCTCTTGGCTGCTCTTGGCTGAGGTGCTTACACCTGCTGGCACAGTTCACCTAAAGATAAAAGCAAAAGTAGATTTTTCATAACATAAAATTGATAAACATAATACAATATAGTTACAGAAGTTTGCATGACGTCAATGTTCCTTGAAGCATTCAATCATTAAATCTTATTAATTAATCAACAGGAATAACACCATATGCAAATCACAACAACAAAAATCACCTTGTTGAATGAATTCAATAAGAAATACATAATTAATTATTAAATGTAATTGCAACTAATACTTAATTTAGTGCAACTTTTCAACAAAACAATCAAAATTTCAGTGTTTAGCCAAACCACTTCAAGCATGAACACGCACAATGTGCGGATTCAATTACTCACAGCCTGATCACTCCCAGACACAAACTTTGGATGTGACTAATGGAAAGATATTGACTTCTAACTCCACGAACTAATTAAAAGTCAAACCTATCATAGTTAATTATTCTAGAAGAAAATATTTTATAACATCAAACAATTGAAAGTAAAATAGTTCTATCGTCAAAAATATACTTCATTTCAACAAGCACATCCTCTAGCACATATATAGGAGTCATAGAATCTAAATTTGCAAATTCAAGAATTACAGGCGTATCTTGCATCCCTCTCAATCCTAGTTGTTGATAAATATGGTATGACATTATATTTACTGATACACCAAGATTGCACAAGGTATCTATAAAGACTTTCTCTTCTATCACACATGGTATATTGATATTTTTGTGGTCCTTCATTGTTGTGTTATCAAATTCTTAGGATATTTATTAAAGTGGCTAGTCTCCCTTAAAATTTTCTTATATTCTGATTTCACTCTATTTTGAACATTTTTAACTCTAGAGTTTTTAGTTTATTTGCACTGCATCCAGTTTCATTTGTTCCTAATGTGCTCAAAGTCTTCTTTGGATTTATTTCTGTGGAGCTCAGGAGCGTTTCCTAAAGTCTATTAACGAGATGATGTGAGATCTATTGTAAGTGCATTTCTATGTTTCTCAAAGTTACTTTAGTATGTTGGATTCAGACCTCATGACGATTAATGGTTGCCTCAATTCTTTGCATAAATTGATGTGTTTCAGGTTTAAAATCATTAAATGACCCTTCCAATCTAGTTTCTTATTGTTTATAATGTTGTTGCGCTGGATGGTTTAGTTGTTGCATTTGTATATTAGCAGATTGACTGTATTGTTGATATTGAGTTCGATTGCTTCCGTTACTCCAAGAAAAATTTGGAAGATTTCTCCTTCTAGGATTGTATGTGTTATAGTATGGGTTGTTTTGAGTTGGGTTGAAATTGTTATTATGTCACAAAAAATCCACTTATTCATAGATTGATTAGGCAAAGGGCTTGTTTGAATTGTAGTTTTTACTAGAGTTTGAACCCCCACATAATTCACTATAAACTTCATGAATAACATTTACACTCATCTGCCATAATCTTTAGTTAAACATTGTTATTTCCTTTGGCAAGGTGGCTATTTTATTAGTTTTAACTATATTTCCATGTTCTCTCCTATTTTGATTAAATCACTCAATCAGTCATTGATACGCATTATTAGCCATTTTTTTCAGAAGATCATATGCCTTTTCATGGGTTTTACTACTTAAGGAACCTCCAGCAACTACATCTATCAAGGTTCTTGTAGGTGCGTTCAGTTCATTATAAAATGCTTGAACATGCATCCACAATGGGAACCCATGATGTGGATAGCATTTTCCTTAAAGTGTTCCCAGCAGTCATATTATGGCGACCCACCGCTGGGTCAGCATTGCTCATCCAGCGTTATGTGCTCACTTCCCAAGATCATATCGGAGTTTAGTATAACAGTGTCTTTTGAGGCGTATAAAATACACACTTTCACATTCATTGCAATATTCAGAAATACTATAATAATAAAGAAAATATATTCATTACAAAGATAATATTTGTCTTACCAAATCTATTACACAATAAGTAAAAAATTAAAACTTTAAGAAAATTAGCATCTAAGTTGCTCCATCAAGTATCAGCTCCTCCTCAAAGGCTTGATCCAAAGAGTATTCCTGAAATGTCATATATATATATATATGTATGTATGTATGTATGTATATAATAGGGCGAACCAAAAATAAAGAAAAGAAAAGAAAAGAGAAGAAAATATTTAATTAGACACAAAGGTCTAAGTAAGGTTTGTAGGATATCAAAATTTGCATTTAAGCGGCATAATTCTGCATGAGAAGCATAGACAAATAAAATGTGATATTTAAGTATGACATGCTTATGATTATGAATGCAATATATATATTTAAGATATGTGCTCATTCTAAGAAAAAATACAACAATATATAATATTTATTCGGTTGGACAAAGTTATAGAATAATCGATGAGTTAGATACGTCTATCTAACTATCTGAAATGTGGGTTCCTGACCAATTACCGCATTTCCCCTCAAAGGCTATGTGCAATCTCCTTATTTTTTTAAATATCAGCCTATCCTAGTATAACGTATTGTCTATACAGACCTGAGATTAATCTGAATGAACCAATGAAATTGATTTTTGATCATTTATTTTAAGTTCTGAGCATAAAATTTCATATAAATATATCAAAGTGGGTCAAAGCTTAATAGCGATGCAAATGCTTCAAATGAAATAATTAAATGAAAAGAATAATATTCTTTATTTTATCTTAGTAAAAATATTAATATTAATATTATCTTGATTATTTATCTTTATATATTAAAATAATAATTTTTATGTTTTATTATTATAAGTAATATATATATACATATATAGAAAATAGAGAAATGACAAAAGTGAAAGTTGTAGAAATTATAAAATATATACATATATAGAAAATAGAAAAATGACAAAAGTAAAAGTTGTAGAAATTATGAAATATATACATATATAGACAAAAAAAATAGAGATGAAATTTACAAAAATTAGAAAATATATATATATATATATATATTGAAAAAAAAATGATAAAAATAAAATATAATAATAATAGTAATAATATTAATATTAACAATAATAATAATAACATTATTATTATTATTAATAGAAGAAGAAGAAATAAAAGAATAAAAAATATATCATTTCTTTCTTATTTCTTACCCTATATTGGCATTGATGAGATTTTACTAGAGGTCAGTGGAGAAAACTGGTAGTGGATGAGGAAGAAGAGGTGGAGATGGGAGGAGGAGAGAGGTGGGGGAAGAGAGGGAGTGGGGGAGAAGAGGAGAGTGGGGAGGGGATGAGGAAATGGGAGGGGGGTGGGGGTATAAACTTTTTTTTAATTAATTAATTACTTTTCTTTCTTCTCTATTATTTGGATGTGAATAAATTTATCATCTTTTTCATAAATGCTTTAAGTGTTAAATTTGGCCTTCTCTTCCTCTCTCTTTTCTCTTCTTTCTCTCTCTTCCATTTTTTTCCAGAAAATAACAAAACTTGACACGGAGGTGCATCTTGATGAAAAAACACGCTTGCATAAAATTTTTTCAATTTGGAGCAATATTTTATTTTTTATTAATTCCTAAAGATAAAAACTTCAAAATTAATTATGGTTAATCCAAAGCTCTAATTTTGACGAAACTTTTTTGTAGCCTTTTTATAATATTCTTAATCTAACGATTCTAAAATCGCTGAATTTGAACTTGTATTTAATTTTTCTAATTTACTAAATTTAAATAATTCAAAAATAAATTCATGAGAATTCGTTATCCAGATTTCTTCCAAACTTGGGCATTATGATCACAAAAATATACTCTTTGCAATGGTATTTTTAGTTTGCTCTAATTTTAAAGTCACTTTAGATCCTGATTTTTGAGTTGGGTTTAGTCATGATTATCCTAGTAATAACTTGGGTCGTTACACATATAGTGTCTCTCCTTCTAATAGGGTGCATTTTGTTATCTCTATTCCCAACCTAGTTATTTTGTCTAGTGGAAAGTATTTTGCTAGAAATTTTCTAGCTCAGTCATCCCACATCATGATTGAGTCACTAGGTTATAAAATCAGCTAGTTCTTAGCTCTATCCCTTAAGAAAAATGGAAACAATCGAAGTTCGATGGCATTGTTAGTGGAACCATTATGTCTAAATGTATCGCAACTTCCAGAAAGTTTGAGATATACATGTTAGGATCTTCATTTGATAGTTCACTAAATTGGTTATTTTGTATCATTTAAAGTGTTGTAGGTTTTATTTTAAAGTTATTTGTTTTGACATTAGGTATTATAATCGCATTTGGTATACCTCTAATAGTAGGTAAAGTCTAATCCCTAATAACCCTTCTCTAGTTTTTTGAGGAACCCCTCATAAATTTTCTCCTATGTTTTTCATTGGAATCTGAATTGCATTTAGTCTCATTTATTATCTACTAAGTCTGCAATGTTCTTTCGATTTCAAGGTCGAATAATAAATTTTCTAATCCTCTTCTTTGTATGTAACTCATAAGTTCACTAAAATACGGCAGTTCACAGTTCAAGCAAATATAATTTTTAGCATAAAATATTTTTCAATTATAGTTATATAGAAATTTATACATCTACAAATAAACAACAAAAGTAAAAAAAATTAAATAAAATAAGAAAATAAAAAAAAAATAAATAATTATTTAGTTGGAGGTTTCTTTAATACGAGCAACTGTTCCTCAATAATGGCACCAAATATTTGATAAATCGAAAATGAGTGTCTGCGCTTATAGGCAAGTGCACATGGTCCAAAGTAATAAAGGAACAGTAAATTCCTAATATTTTATCATTCTCATAGAATATTGTATTTTTATCACTAAGTACTTTCTACTACCAATTATGTTTAAGCAATTAAGAAATTAATTTTTGGTCCTAATGTTTGTTCTAGATTATTCTAAGTTGTTTTATGATCTACTAAATACAGTTGAAGAGAACTAGGTTTAAACATATGAGTTGTAATAGTCCCATGCATGAGATCTCTTTATTTTAATGAATTCTTTATTCTATATTATTCATATTTTATTTTATCTATAAAGGGGCTAATGTTATCAATCTAATATGTGTTGCATATTTTCTCTTACCTAGTGTTGTTACACACAGTTGAAGCAATTTGACAATGATGATCAAGGTTTACAGTGACAGTTACTAAGAAATAAGTTAAATAATCCAAGCACAAGAAAAATAGAATCAAATCACAAAAATAGATTGAACCACAAGAATCCAAACACAAGATCTTTTATGTGGAAAACCCAATAACGAAAAATAATCACGGAGCCACACCGCACATAAAATTTCACTATGAAACAAGATGATTATAGAGTTATAGAGAACTTCAACTTCATAAGACCAAGAAGGATCTACTGCTTACACAATCTCCTGATCAACTTCTTTTCCTCCTAGAACTTCCAGCTTGCACTTTAGGTTGAAAAATAAAAGCAGTAGCCACAACCTTATTTAGGGCTGATTTATCCTTAGAAAATATCTCCATTATATTCCCTTATACATTTAGGCTCTATTTGAACCCAAATGACCCAAAATACCCCTCAAAACACTTAGGTGGGGTCTAGATCTGAAATAGGTTCCCAACAAGTGCTGCGACGCTCCGTAGCACCCTAAGCTCAATCTACGGGGTGCTAGGGAATGCCATAGTGACACAAACTCAGTCTACGTGGCGCAAAAGTTCTCCACAGCACCAGACAGTGTGCCATGGTGAGCCACAGCACGCTACATCGATAAGCTCTTAGCAAAAAATTATGCACAGCATGCTGGGGCGCACTACAGCGCCCAAACTTCGCAAGACTTGTCCCAGAACACCCCAAAACCTTCCAGAAACCCACCATAGCTCCATTGGCACCTCCATGATGATCTAAATAATCTTTAAATCCCATAAATCTACCTCTTGGAGAACTATTGTGTAACAACCCTAGGTTATTACTTAGCCTAAATATTAGCTTATTTGCATCCTAATTATATGTTCATTAGGTTCATTTAGTCATTAGAACTAATTTCTGAAGATTTAGAGCGATTTGGAGTTTAATCAAATATTTAGAATATTTTAAAAATATTTAATTAATTAAAAAACTGATATATTTATTTTGATCTCAAAATCAAAATCCGACTTCGCCATTGCGCTCGTTACCCCCAATATAGCTATGAGTGATGTTTTGGAACCAGTCTGATTTTTCTTGAATATTTGAATATATTTAAATACCCAAAAAAAAAAAGTAATTAAATAACCATCAAATCAAAATCTGACTTTGCCGTTGAGTTCTCACCCCAAAATTAGTTATGGGTGATTTTTTGGGATTTTTTAGAGCACGTTTATCAAATCTGATTTTTAATGCATAAAATAAAAATTAGAAAAATAATTTTTATTTAAAATACATTTTATTTTTTCCTCTACACCTGGGACCCTCCTGTCGCTTCTCCTATGTACGCCCTTCCCTCTTACCTTCCTGGCGCACGCAAGGGGCTCAGCCCCTCTCTTTCTCCTTTATCTAGCCCTCCCTCAACTCTCCTTCCACCATTTGGTCATTAGTTAAAGCTCCTTCTCCTCTTCCCAAGATAAGGAAGAAGCTTCTTCTCTCTCAAGCTAAAGAAGAAGCTCCTTCCGCCCAAACCCTGAAGAAAGCAGAACTCGATCTTCTTCCTTTTTGCAAGCTAAGGTACCCTCTTGTACTTCTTCCTTGTACCTCTTCTTGTACCTCTTTGGTGCTTCTATTCTCAATGTTTCAGTTCAAATGCTCTATGTTCATCCATTATATGTCATTAGGATTGATTGTTGATTCTCAATCGAATTTGAATGAGTCTGATTGAAGCTCAATCTATTCATTAGAAAACTCTGTCAAACACTACAAATCTTTGTATATGTAGTTAATGTGTCATTGTTTGTGGCATTATAATACTCCTTTTGTGCCAATTTTAGAAAGACCATTTCATTGGTACATGGCACCGCACGTGAGGTGTTATAAATCGAGAGTATTTGTGTGAAAAAGAGGACATATTTCGTTTTTCGCCTAGGCAAAATCACCGTCGAGCGCTACAGCATGCTGTAGCGCCTGGCTCTCGGCCAGGAGGTGCTACCGCACGTCATAATGCCCGCTTCTCAGGAATTCTGGCACTGTAGCATACTGCAACGCTCGAGTCTCGGGTTGACTGGTACCACAGTGCGCCGCAGCGCCCGCGTCTCGGGAAATCTGGAGCCGGAATGCCTTAAATCCCGAGTCTCAAGTTGACTGGTGCCACAACGCACTGTAGCATCCAGATCTTGGGTTGGCTGGTGCCACAGCACGCCGTAGCGTCTGGTCTCAACCATGATGCGCTCCAGCACGCCGTAGCGCTCCGTAGCACGCAAAACTACCCAATTTTGCCCAAATTTGATATTTTTTGCATTTTTATGACTTTAGTACCCTAATAATGCAAAAAATACAAAAAAAAACTAGATTTAGTAGAATCATGCATTGTGTAAATATAGAGGTGATTTTGAATATGAAATCTACCTTTTATCCTAAATGACATATTTTAATTTTCTAAAGGATTCTCTTAAATATTTTGTGTCAAATGGTAATTAATATAATGCTTAGCTTTAATTTCTTTCTGCTTTAAGTAATGTATTGTTTATATGCCTTGTTTATAGTAGGATGCGTGTTAGAGAACTTAATTGTTAATGTGGACATTTAAACACTTCAATTGCCATTAATCAACACTTAAACACTTAATGATCTCAAGAAGGATCATAATCTAAATGATAATTAGTTTAACATTAATTTTTGGTCATTAATAATGTACAATAAATTCTCTAATTTTATCATTGTCCAATAACTAAGCAAATGGTCTTAGTACGAGCAAGTTAGGAGTTAAACTCTAACTTGTTTGGATTAAGACCCAAACCTTAATCTTCTTAAATAAATAACTTGATTCGAATACTTAAGGAACTTGCATGATTTCAACAATGCTCCTTGATTTGACATTGACCATAAATGATTAAATTAGAAGTATTAATGTTTAATAAATTCATATGATTGATCATCTAAATCTAACCTTTAGATCCTTAATTTTCTCTTAAGAAAGACTATTATCATAAACTAAATTATAAAATGATAATGATTTATAAATGACCAATACCTAATAATATATATGATTATACCCCATAATTATAGTATAGGTTGAGATCAGATGGGTTTTACCCATCTGATTTGTGTAATCAAGCTCAATGTATTAAGGCTTGTAGGTTTAATATAATCATTTTAGCTTGAATTATTTATATTTCCATGCTTATATCTTAAGGTTGAAATCTAGTGGTTTAATTCAATAATTGCTAGACCTTATTAATAGATAATCGCTTGAGGTAGGAAGAGCTTATTGTCAAACCTTAGGGTAGAAAGCTAAATGTTGTGATTAAAAGTTTTTTACCTCTTAATGCTAGTGTTTTATGATTTAAAATAGGAAAAGCATTGAGGTAAGTGATATCTTGTTGAATATGTATTGAGATAGGCCTTTAGATGAACTTTATGAACCTTAGATAATTGAGCTTCTATTTTTGTGGTAATAATAACCTAACGAACTATAGATTGAGCTTAAATGACAAAGTTTGCCTAATTAGAGTGACTTCTATGCCACAACCTAGGAACCCATTTGCTTAGCACCTCTAATGGAGAATTGATTCATTAGTTTGAATTTCTTTGTATTCTAAAATAGATAGTATAAAATAATATCATTAGTGTTTTTTATGTGAAGACTATAGTGCATACCCATAAAGTTGATATTTAATTCAACAAGGATAGAAAATTGGGTGATTCATCTTGGATGAAATTGTAGATTCTAATCTTGTCTTAGATGAAACTATAAGAACATCAGCATAAATTTCTCATTTTTCTTGAGTATGTTATAAGTAAGGGATTGAATATGTCCCTTATCCTTGTGTGCATCGATAAGTACAGTTAAACAAACTAATTGTTTCAAATTATATTTCTTAAGACATTTTAAGTTATCTTATAAGTAGGGGATTGAGAATCTTAGTTTGAGAAGATAAACTGTAAAAGGATTTTATCCCTTATCTTTATGTGCATTGATAAGTACAGTTAAACAAACTAAGTGTTTCATATTATCTTTCTTAAGATACTTTAAGTTATGTTGTTAATTAAAGGATTAAGCATCTTAGTTTGAGAGAATAAATTGTAAAAGGATTATATCCCTTATCCTTGTGCGCATCGATAAGTGCAGTTAAATAAACTAAGTGTTTCAAGTTACCCTTCTTTGAAATATGATATTTATGTATATGTACTCCCAACACATGATAACTTAAGAAAGTTATATGATTAAGTTGCTTTGAAAGTAATTGTTTTGCATGCATTTCATTAGCATAAGCATAAGTATCAAGGATTATTTGTGAACTGTGAGGTGTAGCCTACATCAAGAAAGGAATTACATGATGCTGTAGGCATTAGGATATCAGAAATCCTGATGGGATGTACGTGGGCATCAAATTACATATTCATGATAATTTAGTGTTATCCCATATGCATATATTTGGCATATAATTATGTGGCATATTTAATTGCATATGTACATTCAGTGACATACAGCATAGTTTTTAATTCATTATTTACCTAGTTTTAGTTTCTTTACTATTTTCTCCACTTTCAATATTCAATTTTCAGTCTCAATTTTACTTTACTTTCATATTTTTACTGTTTTTGATTTTTTAATTATTTTAACATATTCTGTAATTTTATTTGATTATTTAAAAGATAAATATTATATGACTATAACTATTTAGAATAGCTTTCAATGTGTTAGACAATATGTCTAACACTTGGTACTTTTGGGATCTGGTAATTTGCTAAATCTAGAGCAGCCTGTGGAGTTAGTTCAAGAGGCATCATAGGAGATCTTGGAAGAGTTCGTGGAGCACTAGAGGAATCTACATCAGTAGTTACTTTCTGCATTAGTTTATTTACTGTTTAGTCACTAGACTTTTACTATATTTTCATTCAAGTAAATTATTTGTAATAACTCTAGATATATTTTCTTTTCTTTCTGAGTTGAACGATTTACTTAGCTTTTATGATGGATGATCTAGATGTATGCTTTAGCTTCCACACTCTATTTTTAGTACTACTTTTACTTAGTATTGTGATGTGATTAGCATATTGGAAATGATAATATACTATACTTATATATATATATATATTTTCGAAAATGCCATATCGGCTTTGTAATTACATTTCATCAGAAAAAGAATTATAGTGTTAGATCAGGGTATAGGATACGAAACCCCTCAGTATAGCTACAAGGACCAAAAAAACAAAAAGGAACTAAAAAAAAAAAAACAAATACAGAAGTGACAAAATTCATCAAAAAAAACAAACAAAAATTCCACAGAATTTCACAAAAAGTGGGAAAGCTCTGTAAAAACTAATCAGAAGAGCAGGAAGAGGACTTCGATCAATACAGTAAGGGCCCACATTAGGAACCAAAAGCCAAACACCGCCATAAGAAATGTCTCCATCGGCCGACACGGTCCAGGCAGACCTACAATAATCTGATCCAAGAAGCTGCACAAGTTTAAGAACATAATCACACACAACCAAAAGGCCTCAGAAAGGTCGAAAAGAAGGAATGACAGGTTTGCCTCCACACAGGAAGTAGAGAAATCAAGAAAGGCCCAGGCAGTGAAGAGCAAGAGGTGTAGCAGACGTAACTTCCAGAAAAAGAAATTAAGAGACGGGCCTCCTTTAAGCAGCTTCAGGACAGAGATAACCAGATAACAACCAATTAAAGTCATTAGCAGGGAAGAACACATCGAGATAAAACAGGGGTAGATATCCCTTTGGAATCTGCCAGCGAGTATCCATTACATTAGATCCTTCAAACAGCTAAAAAAGGGGTCGCATACCAGGAAACGAGGCGACAACACTTATCACAAAAAATAGTAACAGCCATGCTAACCATCCAGGGCTTCCTGCAGACTTAAAGCGACAGGGGAATGACAGAGAAGATCACATCTAGGTCAATAGTCACTCAGGAGAAAAATGATACAACATGCAGCTATGACACGCTCAGACATCCGAAGCTTCAAGACAGAAATAGGCAGGACTCATAAGAGCCAAAACTATGCAACTGCCAAGAATGAAGGGCTCAACCTGCCAAACTTTACAGGAGAAAAAACCTCTGCTGAAACTAAGGGAAAGCACATAAATTCGTCAAGAAGGTTCTACAAATACACTACGATTGCTATGGTTAGCTGTCCAGCAGTGCAGTTTATAGAACTCAGAACCTTTAATAAAAACAATAAAAAAATTAAGAAATCCACTAGAAGCGGAGCTTAGAGAACTTTCTCCACCCATCTAAGGCTTCAAAGAAAGCCTTGTTATCCTGAAAGAGAACACTTAAGCTGCACAAAGTTTCTTTAGTACCAACCAAAAAAATATTCCTCAAATTATCAAACTTCTTAATAAGCCACCAAAAAATCAACCAAGGAATCAACCAAATTCTAAAAACCTCTATGTGAAAATGCCATGGGAATAGCATAGTTTACCAATAAGAATTTTTGAGCCAGTCCATTCTGAACAATAAAATACCACTTGAATAATGATTAGAAAAATTAAGAAAAATTGAGGAGCATGAACCTCTAAGCAACCTAGAGACCTCTTGGGTCCCCTTCTCCGGAGCAGACTTAAAACCTTTCTCAAAATTCCTAAGGAAATAATCATTAGCAATAATCCTTCCGATAGCAATAGCAAGATTCAAAAACTTACCAATATAATAATTGGATATTCAAATTGGGATGGGTTTATTATTCCATCTTACCGAGTTTCTGACATTCCACAGTTGCCAGCAAATCTGACAAGTAAGAATAAAACAAAAGGGATCAGCATTCTTATTCCAATCCATCAGACCATCTCTAAAGGATACAACTGAGGAAGCACTTAGGAGCAGGATCTTCTCAAAGTTTTTCCAAACACTGACTGCATATGGGAAGGAGAAGAACAAATGATCCATAGTTTCCTCTGAAGCACAATGGACACATTTAGAAGGAATGTACACCCCTCTACTTTTTAGAATCTCATCAACAGAGAGAAAACCTTTAAAAAATCTTCAAATGAAAAAAGATATAGCAGTAGTATGCAACTTAAACCAAACACAATTCAAATTGGGAACAACATTTACTAGCACCTTCTTGGCCATACGCACGCACGTTTTGACCCTTTTACCAATAACAACTTTCATATAATCTACCTTAGAAACATCAATCATTTTGGACACACAAATACTAATAATTAACTCATCATCTAACCCTACAACAATTAGTTTCAAAACATCCCAATGACCGGCCAGCTAAAAATCAGCAACAACACCCTTTGAGGGACCTCTAATGATAAAGCGAGTATAAAGAGGACCACCAATGAGCCATGAATCATACCAAAAAGAGATCAAACCTTCCCCAATATCCCAGCAAACACAAGCTTCAGCAACCTACCTGACACAAATTAAATTCCTCCAAACAATCGAATCATTTTGCTTCAAATCCCTTGCCACCACGTGATCCAATTTTCCATATTTTGTTTTCATGAACTCAGCCCACAAACCATTACCCTTTCGAAGTCTCAACCAATCCTTCACACAAAATGCAGAGGCAGTCTATTTAAATGGGAGAAAACCCAACCCCCCAAACTTCTTCGGCAAAGCTAGATCTTTCCAAGAGGACCAGTGCACAGATCTCCTGTTGCCATAATCACTGTAAAGAAAGCCATTGCAAAGATTGTTAGCAGCATTAATAAACCTGATTGGAGGTTTGAAAACTGTCAAGAAATGGTTAAGAATGGAGCTAATAACAGACTGAAGCAAAATAATAGGCCACCCAAGGATAAGCATTTAGAAGCCCAGCCATTAATTTTTAGGTCCATAGACTCTAGAACATGATGAAAGTGAGAACAAGAAGCCAAGCCTCTGGCTAATGGGAAACCCAAGTTAGTAAGTGAGAGCGAGGCCCTAGCCAAACCAGTTAAATTAAGAAGTTGAGAAATTCTGTTGCTTACCACATGCTTGCCAAATACCACACTAGATTTATTTATATTCACCTTCATACCTGAAACTTACTTCATATGATCCACAATGCTGAGAATAGTGATAAATTGTAACAGCCCAAACTCTTAAGCACCAAGATATTATCCACTTTGGCTAGAAAGGCCTCACAGTTTTGCCCTCAGAAGATAACTTCCCAGTAGGTCACCCATCCTGGGAGTGCTCCCACCTGAGCACGCTTAACTTTGGAGTCCTTATCAGGATCTCCACCGTTATCTGAAAAGGCGCCTCGATATTTAAGAGTTTCACTTATTACTACTTAAGTGGGTCATCACATAAATGCTTTAACATTTGCTTTACAGAAGATAATAGTTTCATCCGCAAAAGCAAGATGAGAAATAATAGCCTTTCCCGAGTTATGGAAATTAATACCCTTGACTTCTTTAAATATAAAGGTGAGCAACCTCGAAAAATAATCATTGGCAATAATGAAGAGAATAGGAGAAAGAGGATCCCTCTGTCTAATTCCTCTAAAGGATTTGAAAAACCCACAACAATCCCCATTCAAAATGATCGAAAACCAAACATTTTGAGATACTTTTATAGATAAATTGAATAAAAGCCTCAGAGAAGCTGAATTTCCAAAGAATTAAGAGAAGGAATCTCCATTCAATCTTATCATAAGCTTTCATAATGTCCAACTTAATAATAGAATTTCCCCCAAAGCAAACTTTATCGATATCATGGATTAATTCCTTAGCAAGAAGGAAATTATCTGAGAGTAATCTACCTTTCAGAAAAGCATTTTGATTTGGGGAGATTATTCTAGGAAGAATAGAACAAAGCCTATTAGCTAGAATTTTGGTACAAATTTTGTTAAAAACATTACAGAGAATAATCGATCTAAAATTCGACCAAGAATTTGGGGAAACCACTTTAGGAAAAAGAGCAATAGTGGTAGAGGTGACAAATTTAGGAATGTAGTGGGATTTAATGAAATCTAGGACAGCGTCAAAAATATCCCCTTTAATAATCTCCCAACAATTTTTAAAAAAACTAGGGGAAACCATCAGGACCGGCAGTTGTATCCTCATTCAAGGATTGGACTACCTCCTCCACCTCCTTAAAAGAAGGGAAGGAAATAAGACACTCATTCTCCTCAGTAGAAATACTAAAAAACTCACCTCGTTGCAGATATTAGATAAGTCACAACCCTCACAAGACCAAAGTTTGCTAAAGAAGCTGCAAGTAGATGCACCCAACAAGTGATGAGGAACAGTGATCCCCTCATCAGATTTCACACTGACAAAAACATTAGAAGACTATTTCACATTTACCCAGGAATGAAAAAATTTTGTGTTCCTTTCTCCATCTTTAAACCTTTTCAAAGTGGATTTCTGAATCCAAAAAGATTGTTCCATATTAAGTACAGCTTCCAAATGATCATAGGCCTTAGACAAGTTTTATTTCAACTCCCTAGAACCAGTAACATTTTCTTCCACAACTCTGACATTATCAAAAATATTACCAAAATGATTTTTATTCCAAGAAACAAGGCATCTTTTAAGGTTTTTTAATTTAATGTGGAGACGAATCATGAGGGAAACCAAATGGATCTGAGAAGACCAATTTGATTTAATGAAATCCAGAAAATCTGAGTGCAAAATCCACATATTATGAAATCTGAATCTGCCCTTGGGGAGAGAAACAGAAGCCAAATGAATAAGAAGGGGAGCATGATTAAAACATAGTCTACTAAGATGCACAGTACGATGGCAATTAAAAAGGTTTAATAAATTTGGGCTAATAAGGACTCTATCAATTCTAGAGACAGTCAAGTTACTGGACCAGGTGAAAGGGGACCCGAAGAAAATTATTTCAACCATCTGAGCTTTACTAATCATAGCATTGAATTCTCTTGATGCAATGGAGGAGAATTTTCCCTTACCAATACGCTCCGAATGCTTCCGTACCACATTAAAATCACCTCCCACCATGCAGGGAGTGTCATCAACATTACACCAATTTTCCAAGGAATGTCAGAGCTCACACCTCAAAATATAAGAGCAATTTGCATAAACAAATGAGATCTTCCAAAGCAAGTTGTTCCAATTGTAAATTCCATGGATGCATTGATCCTCAATAGATACAATGTTAACTTGGATAGGAGAATTCCGAAACAGCTAGATTTTATTGCAGGAATTCAATCGAAAATTTGAAAAACCAAGATAGTTGGCTAAACGAGAAATAGACGCAGGCTTCAATAATGGTTCAAAAATACCTTGAAGAAGGACCTTATTTCTCTTACAGATAGATTTAAGCCCTTTCCTTGTTTTGATATCCGCAATTCCTCTAACATTCCAAAATAGGATAGATTTGTTCAGCATGATTTAACCTGTTTGATTTTCTGGGCTGAGATCTATCCAACAACATCGCAGCCTTAGTTCTTCGGGTTGCCCTTTTCTTTTTCTTCGGAATAATCCAATCGTTTGGTTCACCTAAGAAAAAAGATAAAAGGGAAGGGTCCGAGACCTCAGATAGCTGCTTCTCAATTATGGAGTTTTTATTTTCCTTAACTTTGAGATCATGCGCTTTTAAAATCAAAGAAATGACATCACTTGAAAGTAGGGAGAAGTCTTGTCTGGCTTAGCACCCTTAAGAGAGAATTCCATCGGGCTATTTTTAGCAATCATAGAAAAACTTTTATCATAAGGGACAATAGCTTTACTCAAGTTTTCCTTAACCTGGCCAAGAACAGAGAGCTGAGAACTCTTATGTTTCACTCTTATTTTTAGACTTGGGAAAACAATCCTCCTTAACATGGCCACATTAACCACAAAAAGAGCATTTAATGTAGTTCTGTTCAACAAAAACTACTTGAAGATGTTCAAGAATATTTCCTGAGATTAAAATAGATTTATGACATCTTCTTGAAACATCCAAATAAACAAGAACCCTAGCGCGAGGAGCATGCCAGAAGCCCGATATTTTATCTATTGCAATAGGAGCCCACTGATACTTGCTATCGCCCATAGATGATGGGGATTATTCACCTTCAGCCTGAGATTCAGAAAGCTAATCCAGTGAGGTTCGAAAAAAGAGTCCACTGAGTTAGAATTTCCTTTTTCAACCAGGATCTTCAGGAATCCTCTAGACATCCTTATGAAACGATTAGATAACAAATCAACAAAAGTGTCAAAAAAGCACCAAGGAAATCGAGAAGCAATTTCTCGGTAAAGATTTTAACCAAAAACCACCTTTGCAAAAAGAATCAGGCCAATCATTTAACACATATAAAGAGATCCAACCTTTTAAGCACAAGGCCATAACAGAGAATCCGCCTCCTTCGCAGGGCAAAGATATCTTGGGACATTTCAAGACAGGTTTACCCAGAGCCAAAGACGGCCGATTTACCTGCGGACCCTTGGGGAGAGGGGGGAAGTCGAACTCATGACGGTCTGTCTGCCCAAGATCTAGCAATCCCACGGAAGCCCTTGACCTAAAAACGTCATCGACGCTCCAAGAACCCGTGGAATTTGTTGTCATTTATATATATATATATATATATATATATATATATATATTAGATTCCTCATATTCCACTCATAATCTAATGTATATACTATAGTGTCTAATACTTAAGAGAAGGTTTTACGCTTTTCTAAGAGATTAGTCCAACAACTCATTAATCAGTGGTTATTCGAGGAGGTTCAGCACTCCTTCCTGAGTAGCACATCGTTTCATTGCCAATTGTTAACTTCTTTGCGCGTGGTGACGGGATGAGGCGCTACATATTGGGATCATCCCTCTTTTAACTTTGCACCATCATTGTCTTCTTCCATCTCTATCAAGAATATGATGTGGCTCACCCCCGCTCTTTCATCACGTGGTGAGTCCAATTGAAGCAGCACATAGATTCAGTTTATCCACTATTACAGCTTTTTTGAACATGTCAACGAGATTCTTCAAAGTATGGGTCCTCTATAATTCTAGCTGACCTTCATCCAACATTTTCTTGATGAAATGGCATCGATGTTATATATGCTTCATTCTGGCATGAAATGCAACATTATTTGTAAGGTGAATCATGATCATACTATCACTATATAGAGCTTCACATCCTCATACTCCTTTTCTAATTCTGCCATAAAGCTATTTAACCAGATTATCTCCTTACTTGCCTCAGTGAAGGAGATCGACTCCGCCTCTGTGGCGGATAGAGTAACAATATTTTATAGCTTAGAGATTCAGCTTATTATTGCACTTCCCTATGTAAACACATATCCTATAGTGCTCCTCCAACTATCAACACCTCTTGCAAGCTTTAAATTTACAAAGCCCTATAGAGTAATGTCAGACTTACAAAATCATAGTGCTTTGTCCACTGTACCTTTTAAATATCTCAAAATTCACTTGACCATGTCCCAGTGGTGTTTCCCTAAATTTCCCATAAATTTACTGACCACTCCCACTATTTTGGTAATATTCGGTCTTGTGCAGATCATCGTGTATATCAAGCTCACAATCGTTGAAGTATAAGTATAATAACTTTAGGTTGCTACTTAGCTTAATTACATCATAATTATAATTTTATTGAGTTTATCTAGTCATTAGAATCAATTCCTAAAGATTTGGAGCGATTCAGAGCTTAATTTAATATTTAGATTATTTTAATAATATTTAATTAAGTAGAAAATAGATATTTAATTTGATCTCAAAATCAAAATTCGACTTCGTCATTGCGCCCGTCACCTCCAAATTAGCTAGGGGTGATGTTTTGGTAGCAATTGGAAGTCGTCAAAAATTCGTCGAATATTTTAATATATAAAATACCCTGAAAATTAGAAAAATTAAATACTTGCTGAAATTGAAATCCGGCTTTGCCGTTGAATTCCTCATCATCAAATTAGCTAAGGGTAAATTTTTGGGATTTTTTGGAGCACATTTTTAAAATTTGATTTTTAAAGCAATAATTAACTGTATAAATTAAGTTAAAATTTATTAAACCTCCATTATTTCTTTTCCTATTTTTCCACTCTTCCTTTTCCCTCATTCACAGCACCTTCCTCCCCATGCCCTGCACTCAAGCGGGCTACTACCCTCTCCTGCCCCTCCATGTTGATGGGAAGGCTCATTAATGAGCCATTTTCCCCCTCTCCTCCATAACGACTCTCCCCAGCACTCTTCCCTCTGCATTGTTGCTCAACTAATGTTCATTCCTCTCTTCCCCTCTTCCCTTCATTGCTGTACTTACTACTGGAAGAAATCTCAGACCTCTTCATTCTCTTGCTAGCAGTTGAAGAAGAAGAAGAAACTTAACCCTCAAGCTCTCAAGCTCCCAAGGATCTTTAGAGAAATCTGCCATTTGGAAGTCTAAGGTACCTTGCTTTCCGCCATTGAATGGATTCAATGGCTACTTCATTTTGCTCTTATGCTTACTTTGCATCCTTAAATATCTGTGATTGGGAAATGGAATCCGTTAGAGCTCCTTGAGATAGAAAATTTTAAGGAAGAAAATTAGCTCTGTTTTTCCTTCTTTCTACATACCTGAACATTTAACCTTCCTATTTGTACTGTTAAAATAATCATTTTGTACCTATTTTGGTATTAATGGAAATGTCTCGGAAATACCTTTCCATCGGTATATGGCACCGCACATGAGGTACCCAAAATTGGGAGTATTTGAGTGCAAAACGATACCCGTTACGGTTTTAGCACATGCAAAATTACCGTCGGACGCTATAGCGTGCCGTAGCACCTGAGTTTTGAAATTGGGTTTACCGTAGTGCATCGTAGCACGCTACTGCACTTTACAGCGCTCTACCGCGCTACCGCGCTCCGCAGTGGTATAAAATTTAATGAAGCATAAAAATTTGATGATATTATATTTAATCCACCGCAGCGTGCCTCAGCGCTGCAATCCGCCGTAGCGCTTTCAGGCGCTGCCGCGAGCTGTAGCACGCCACAACACACCGGAGCACCTGGCTTTCGACCAGAAGGTGCCACAGTGCGCCGTAGCATCCAAATCCTAGTCCTAATCTTAATCCTAAGTGTTAATCAAGTCATTAGGACTCATCTACTAAGACCAAGTCCAAATCAGGAGTCAAATAGATCAAATCCTGATTTTTGGAAAATTCAGAAACCCTAAAATTTGACCTAACTAAATAGAATTTAGATCGAAAAATGGACTCCGCCATTGCGCTCATTGCCCGCAAATCTTCTAGGGGCGATGTTTTCATGTCAATCGGAAGTCATCGAAATTTCAATGAATCTTTTTAATAATATTTAAATATCCCGAAACTTAGGAAATATAAATACTCATCGAATCGAAAATCCAACCTCGCCATTGCGTTCCTCACCCCACAATTAGATAGGGGAGGACATTTGGGAATTTTTGGAAATTGATTAATTAATTAGAATAAATTAATTAAAATTAGGGTTTAATTTAATTATTTAATCAAATTATTTAAATATTTATTTTTCTTTATTATATTTTCCTCGGCCATTAAGTAGGTAACACCGTCTGCTGTAATTAGTCATGTCATGAGATCCGTCCATTTGATCGGATGGTCGATCCAGATCATCTGATCGAAGATCAGACGATCCCGACACGTTTTCTTCCTCGAGTACGTCGCAGCATGTCCCCCGATCCGCCGCTGCTTCAGCCACTCCCCGTCCGCGACCACCTCGTGCTCTCCGTCGCTCTCCCCATATCATCCGGTAGTCGCCCGGGGATCCCGCCTTGTTACGTTTGTGCTAGCCATCGAGCAAAGGATCCTAGTGTTTAGTATCCAATGTTTATTGCATGCTGTCGATAACTTCGATCCGGCATCTAATCGTAGAACCATAGGTTAGATCGAGCGAATTTGGTGTATTACAAACAGTACTGTAACAACCCTAGTTGTTAACATAGCTAAGTTTAGATTAATTAAGCTAAACCAGGTTCGAATTTTGATTCCATTAGACTCAATGGGTCTTTTAAACCTGACCCAAGAAGTTTGGAATCAATCGGAGCTAAATTGAGAATTTTGGTATTTTGCCTATTTTTGAGCCCTGGAAAATACCTAAATTAATTTGATCTCCAAATTAAAATCTGATTTCATTTTTGAATTTCTCATGCCCTAATGAGCTAAGGGTGAATTTTTGGGAATTTTTAGAGTTCATTTAATCCTAAAATGGATTTAAAATTAATTAAAAAAGATTATATTAATTAATTGATTTTATATTATTAAAAATTAAATTATTAAATTAAAAAAATACCGATGGGATTTGCTGTCTGGATTGCGACTGATCTGCTGTGGGGTCCCGACAGTAGCGCATGGGTTTTGGCCATTCGATGCATAAGCACGCATCTCAGCGCATTTAATCCAACGACGGGATCTCCTCTGGGTTAATATCTAATCCTATCCGCTCGATCGACATCTCCCATCCAACGTTCAAGATCTCATCCGCATTTCTGTTATCCGAGGACTGCATCAGACCGTCTATCGCCAACGGTCTCGCGATCAGACGATGGAGACAGACTCCGTTACTGTGGATCATCGTCTTCGATCGATCGTAGGCCCGACAGGGAAATTTGCTCATACCATGCCACATCGATCTTGTCTGCCACTCCTCTGGCATGTCACCTAGACCATTAGGATCTTCCTATTTCTGACCGAGCCCGCCTAGACAACCTGGTGGCTGGCAGTATCCCGTTTGGGCCGAATGGCGGAGACAGCTCGGGTTGAGCCTATGCCTTGGCTCCTAACCTCATCAAGCACCCTTGGACCTTCCCTCGACCTATTAATATCTTCTGGGAATCATAGTGAGTCCCTTTGCTCACTGTGATCCCCTAATTCCCAGCTGCATCCCCCCTTGAAGCTCTCGGTGATTTCGACTGAACCTGCAACTTGAACCGCTGATAGTGGGTGAGGTTTGGCGTTCAAACCCCTAAGCGCCCAGGAGGAGCTCAAGTATTCCAGTGGTCCCTGCTGTGTGTGGCTCGTCACATCTCCGTCTCAGTTCAGGTACAGCCATTGACCCATTCCTCTGTTGAGCTGGTTTCAGCTCGACTCGCATTAAATTGGACCTTAGATGCTGTGATAGGGCCTTACCTTAGCTCCCTAATAGGCGCCTAGGACTTCTGGAAGGGACTGGTAGTGAACCAGATGGTGTAGTTCTGTCTGAGTGTGCACTGGCAGTCGATCCTTAAGTCGCGGGAGATCAGCATTTTACCAAGGCTTTCAGCCCTATCTTGAAATCTAAATCCCTCATGGAGTGATTGTAGACTATTGCAATCATTGGGCTCAATCTGATCAATCGATTCGATTGGGATTGATCAACTCAGAGCGAGCCTACGTTCTTAAAATGCTGTGAGTAGTACCCCATTGATCACTCCATGCTCGGGACCAATTGAGTTGCCCAATCGATGCCCCTTCAATCCTTGAATGTGTAGGTCTAGAGCTCAGCTCGTATCGTCAACTCTGTGAGGAGAATTCAATCCTCACAAGTGCATCTTAAGGGATCATCTCGGCCGAGTAGCACCTCGGTGATCCAGCACATCCCAGATTGGGGTTCGTATCTCAATCGATGCGCCTTAGGTCCCTGATGGTGTAGCCATCGAAACCAGGGCACGGCGTGGTTTGTGCGTGGAGAATTTTGCGTCTGAAGTTGTAAAGACCCACTTATATAGTAATAAGTAAAACTCTTAAACATCGAGGTGCCTTTTCAGATAACGGTGGAGTTCCTGATAAGAACTCCAAAGTTAAGCGTGCTCAGGTGGGAGCACTCCCAGGATGGATGACCTGGAGGGCAAAATCATGAGACCTTTCAGGCCAAAGCGGACAATACTTTGGTGTTAAGAGTTTGGGCTGTTACAAATGGTATCAGAGCGAGGTTATAGGGTGTCAAATAGGAGCTAAGTGCCATACAGGGCAAAGTACAACTTCATATGAGCAGCCTCTTGAACCTATGATGGTTAAGGTGTTATATGTTTGTGGGTACCTCTTGTGCTTGTAGGGGTCACCTCCAGTCCTATCTACCCAATGGATGGTTATTGGATCTGTGTGTGGATACTGACGAGGACGTCAGTTACTTAGGTTGGGGAGATTGTGATGACCCACTTAAGTAGTAATAAGTGAAACTCTTAAACATCGAGGCACCTTTTTAGATAACGGTGGAGTTCCTGATAAGAACTCCAAAGTTAAGCGTGCTCAGGTGGGAGCACTCCTAGGATGGGTGACCTACTGGAAAGTTATTTTCTGAGGGCAAAACTGTGAGGCCTTTCTGACCAAAGTGCAGACAATACCTTGGTGCTTAAGAGTTTAAGCTGTTACAGAAGTAACCCTATAGGATAGGGCGTCAGGGGAATTGCCTGCGAGGAAGACAAACAGTGCCGGGTCGGGTCAAACCCCGACCTGCGCAGTTTGGAATTTGGGCCACAGCTTATTTAAAGAATATTGGATTTAATTTTCATAAGTTAATTAAGTGAATAATAATTATCATATGATTCTTATTTAAATAGAAATATAGATTAAATTAATGAAATAACTCTAGTTGTACTTATCCAAATGGTATGATCCAATATACTATTTTAATAAGAAAACTGCAAGGAATAATAATATAAAATAAAATCAAGGATCTAATAATTATATTTAAAATAATTACCTAATCTTTCTCTATTTTCATTTAAATCATAATAAATTCATTTATTATCCAAAAATGTTGATTAAGATCTCTGATTGCTCATGAGACCATAAAGAACCTATGTAGACCCTTAAAAGTAACTTAGGATCCTTAATTTTACTAATCATTCCTTAATTACCCTAAAATGAGATTAGTGAATTATGTCTTGGATTAGTCACTGATCCTGATGAATCCAATTCCTAATGTCTTCTTAAGTATGTTAGCTATCCTGTTCTTTGTAGCTTATAGCACCTTATAATGCTTGCATGTTTAAAACCTTTAAATGGGATATCTTAAATATTTAGTTCACTTAAATAGCCTAAAATATACTTAGACGATTGTCTAATTGTAACCTTTTTCTTTTGTTGGTTGGGGCCCTGGCATTTGCGATACTGACAAATATTAGATTTGGAGTAGTTTATTGGTAGTGTTGCAGGAGAGGAGCCAGTGCAGGAGGAGGATCTTCCCACTACTGTTTAGTTAGATTTTCTTTCTTGTAGTGAGATTTTGAGAGATCTTTCTCTTAATTCAGTCTGTAATAATTAAATTCTAGATGTATTTACTTGTCTGTATTTGATTTGAGTTACCGTTTCTTTTACTCTCTAATACTATGTTGTGATGTGGATGTTATATTATAATGTTTTCTACTTCCGCCACTTTGATTTGTATCGATGTATGTTCATAGTTCTAAGTGACAAGCCCCTGGCTTAAGGCAGGTTGGGTCTTACCTGACTTTACTTAAGTTGGGGTGTAACAACTCAATGTTGTTAATCACTATTTAATCATCCAACTAACCTCGAATCTCTTCTATAAGACATTAATTATTCATTAGAAGCAAGTCCATAAGTTTTGGTTCAGTCTGAAACCAAATAAGCAAAATCTTAATTTCAGATAAATATTTAAAACAAGAAAATGAGGAAATTGAACTTCGCCATTATATTCATCACACCCAAATTAACTTAGGGTGAAATTTTGATGAGTTTTGGAGATAGTCAAACATTTCTTGAATATTTATTGCATTTTTAATTTCCTAAAAAATAAAATAATTAAAACAACTTCAAATTGAAATTCTAATTTCATTATTGAGTTAGTTATCCTTATTTAAGTCAAGAGCATTATTTTTTGAAATTTTTTGGAAACATACAAAAAAGTTTAAATTCTAATTTAACAAAATGTCTATTAATTAATTTATTAAATCAAATATATATTACTCCATCTTATCCTAAATCGGCTACCCTAAAATCCCTTGGACGTAACCGACCGAGCCCTCTCCATCCTTACCCCTTGAGCGAGATGAGAGTCGACGACGCCACTACCCTCGCCAATGGGAGGCCTCATCAAGGATCAGATCATCGTTGCCTCATCAAGTCGTATGTAGGTAAGCCGACACTACCTCCTTATTTATCTGAACCTCACCTCTTCAATTTGCAAGTCTTGGCAAGTTTCTGAAATGACATAAAGTAGACGATCTCCTAAACCCTAGCAGCAATCTCTCAATACCCAACTCAGGTACTCTACTTAATTCTCCTACCTAATGTTACATATGTATAAACTAAGTATTGATTTGGGCTTTGAGATGAAAAAATGGTGAAGTCGTTAAGATCTAATCAAAATATAAAATGGATGCCATTAATCTCAGATATATGCATTATTGAATGGTATTTAAGCCTCAGCAATTCCAAATTTTTATTTATATATATGATTGTATACTCTGATTTGAAATCTCTTATTGTTTATATTATTGGATTACATGTTTATTTCATTTAAGAATCTATTACATGAAATATTATCTGTTTGTAATTGTATTGTTATTTGAGTATGTTATGCCATCATTATATTAATAGTGCAAAGAAGAAATAAATGGAAGTTCCTGAATTGTATTTATGGGAGTTGTACTAGGATAATTTTTCTTATATATACTACTCCAATAATAAAACTTTAGTATTCTTTATTCTATTATAGAAATTGAACTACTTCATGCTATATGCATTTGGAATCTTACTAACTGCCATGGCATTTTCTTTCTGAATATATAAAATCAACTCTACTTAGCTATAAGACTTTTCACAGTTTGTGAATATTAAGCAAATGTTTGCTCTAATAAGCAATCACAAAATTAATATTTTGAACTCTTTTGCTGCCATTTATTTTCATCATCACATTGCATGCACACATTATAAAGAGCAATATTAGTTTCTTTAAGAAATGATGAAAAGTGTTATTGCACAACTACCTGTCCACAAATATACAATTCTTGAAATAATATATTTATTCATGAGAAGCGCACAATTAACCAATTTGAATCCAATGTAAAGTTCATTATTTAAGTTTTGTTGATAGTTCATCAACACAGTGAATATACTCATGCACCACTCATGCAATTTGTGTGTACTTGTAGATCCATGCGCTTCCCTATTTTATAGCTATTTTTGGAATTTTCTTTTATGCTTCGTATACTTAATGATGTTGAAATTAGGGCGCACATTGTTGTGCCAAATGAAACTTTCTTATGCTAAAAATTTTGCAAGTTAGTTTTCCTTGGTGAAGGGCTTGTGACAAGTTAAGCCCATTATTTTATTGAAATTTTGTTATGTTCGGAAAAAGGATGGAGACGATGTAGCTTATTTGGGAAAATACTCTGATTCTAAATTTATTTGATTTTAAAGCCTCATACTCCCTCTTTGATTATGATCAAATATAAACATCCCAGTTTCATATGTATAATAAGGAAACACCAAAGTCATCATTTTTGTTTAAAAGTTCTTAATGATAAAACAATTGTTCTTTGTTAAATTAATGTTAGAAATATCCTAAAAACATAAGCCTCAAATACTTATGATTTTTAATTGATATAAATTGGAAAATAACACTTTTCTTAATAAATTATTGAAAAAGCCTTTCATGATACATTTACTATCAATATCTCGTATTATTTTATGAGCAACTATTTTGTAAAAATTTCAGCAGTCTGAAAGAGTTAAAGAAATGTATGGCATGCAAATTCTTCTATTTGTCCACATTCACATGTTTTTATTTGTCATGGAGGATTGAATATGTGTAATATTGCTGCTTTGCCATTGTAAAAGACTTTCTATTGTGTAGTGTGGCCTTTGTTATATCTTATAGTTTAAATTACATACAATTGTTGTCATTGCTATCACCCATAAAATTGCTTTTGGTGCATTGGTCATTATAAACATGCTTTTGGTTTACATAATCGCATATCACTAGTCATTAAACTACAGTTTAAATTATTGGCAGCATACTAGTTCAATCAGTATTTAATCTTTTTTTGTACGTTTTATTTTTATACATTTTATGCTTAGTTTGTGAATAATTCACTTTTTCTTGTTGTATGGAAATGAAATCTTATAATGTCTAGGTACAATGTTTTGTGGTTCAGTGAAATTTTCTTATTGATTTCTTATGAAACTTCATTGTTCTGCCACCCTTTTTATTCGGTTGTTTGCTTTGAGATGAAAATGAATGTAAGATAAAAGAGCGTCCAGCTAGCTTTATTTTTTTGGAGCTAGTCTAACTTGAAACCTCAAGTCTTGTGGTGTGAAGCATACTTTATATTTCATAAAGTATATCCTCAGTGAGGTTTTAATAATAAGCGAAGCTCAACTCAACTTGTATTGTCGAGCATTCGTGGTCTAAACAAAGTTCATTATTTTTTTTATTTTTTTTTATATAAGAATGAATGGTGTCATTAGAATCATATGTTACACATGTCATCTTCCCAAAGTTATCTATTAATTTATCATATGAAATTCAATACAGCCATTTATCTTGTAAATTAAATCAACACCTCGTGTTTAGTTTGAAGTAACATCTCTATGCTGCAATTTTAAGTATATTGATGGATTGTATTTTTAACATATGCTGTTATTTATATTATAAAATCTAAATGTTGCCATTTATTTCTTAAGGGAAATTAATAAGATCAAATGAAAGTAAATACTGTCATTTCTTTTATTAACAATCAAATATGGCCATTTATATAAATAAGAGATCAATGGATCACAGGAGATCTAATACTGTTCTTTACATTGTTTGATTAACTTCTATCATTAAATGCAATGTAAGAAACAAATGCTATGTTAGAATTCAGTTCAAATGATTCTTGTCTGTTTTTATATAAATGTTAAAACTAAATATTGTTATTCTTTGTAGGATTAAGAACCAAATGCCAATCATTATTGCATATTAAGTTAAAATAAATGTTGCCCCTATACATATAGCTAAATTAGATACTGCATCTTTTATCATTTTCATAGATGCTTCATTTGATTTTCTCACATGAAATTATTAGAACTGCAAATAGCCAATTCCATATAATGGATTGACTTATATATTGATATTGACCATACCGAAATTCTTAGTATTGAAATTTCATTTTTGTGTTCTAAATGTTTTGCTTCTCCCTTGGTCATATGTAAGAATTTAAAATTTAGAAACTTACAGAAAGTTATACTCCGATGCTATTTATAAATAAATGTAAATTCAACTTTTTATAAAAAAGGCATTTCTTGTTTACTAATTATGATGTCTCATGTGCTCAGCATTAATATATTCATTTTTCCATCATGCTAATCAAAATTTATATTTGTGAGTACAAAATAATTGTTGAATGACATCATTCTTTATTATTTCTGTTAATGCCATATCATGATTTGGATGGCCTATACATGGGCAACCATTGTGAATATGCAATCATCAGGATAGATAATTAAAAAATAGAAAATAATGGATATCACATAATTTACAATACTTTGATAAAATTCTATCGCTGCAACGCATTGAGCTTAAAACCTTGATTCATACAAAAAAAGATTTTGTGCATATAATTAACATTTTATAAACTATTTCATAGGGGTCTATATGGTTGTCATTTGCCTGGGCAAGGCTATTGGTGTATCTGGAGACCACATAATTCCTTTGAGAGGGAATGTGTGTGTTTGTTTTTGACCCCACTAACATATAAGTTGAGTAGACGTACTAAACTCCTCGCTTGTTCTGCGCCCACATAACAAAATTACAAGATAAATAAATTATGAAATGCATTTCTCACAATCTCATTGATTGTGAATGATATATTTAGTCTTTAGATTGAAATGACTTTCCATGATTAAATCTTTCATAAATTTATACAGTGTAAGATTTCATTTAAAAATATAGTTTCTTTTCTTACTTTATTTTTCTTACTTAACATATTAAATCATTTGAACATATTCATATTATCCTTCATTTTGCAAATAGTTCAAATGCTATACTAATCCAATTGTTACAGGATTTGTAAAAAATACTCTAGCACTGTGAGGAAATTTTCTTACATACTCTTCTTATTATTTTCATGCTTATTGCCCCGCTTATACTTTAAATTGCAAATGTCTAATATGGTATCCACATAAAAATGTGTTTGTGCTACTTTTAAAATGTATTTAGACTTTTAAAGTCTAACCATTTTTTCTTTTTTTTTTGCTATGCCCAGTCGTATTTAAGAACTAAAATACGATAGATCAAGAACATGGATCTGGACCTACAGTTAAAGAAGAACTTGAGCAATAATTGGGAGAAGTTAATTTATTTTTGTATCTTTCTGTGAGAATTAGATGTATGTATAAACATTTGTAAATTTAAACATTTGGTGATGTATAAACTATTCTTTCATGTTAGTTATAATTTTATATTATAAATAGTGAATGTTTGAGTTAGAATAATTGAATTTCCTTCCACCCATAGATCCTTATAATAGAAGGTAGTATCTAATATTGAGTTAGAATTACCTAACTCAATATTAAATACTACCGTAACACTCATTATTAGATCATTATATTTAATTTAATAGTGAGGCGTTACAGTTGGTAACAGAGAGTATATTTAGGGAACAAGAAGGAAGTTTAAATTCTAACTAAATATTTATTATTTAAAATGAAAGAATATGTTTAAACATCCTCATAATTACGTAACTTAGCTTAAACCTAACATTAAGATAGATAGTAAATAAACATCTCAAATTAGTTTATAATATTTTCCAATATTTTTAGAGTATCAATCCTGAACAAATTTTATTTAATTAATCCAGATTCAAATCCTCCCACTCTTATTAAGAGGACAATACCACCTAATTGATCATCATAATCTGAAAAGATGAAAACCTTGATCTAGTAAATTCACTTGCCACTAATAGAAAAGGTGAATGGCAAGTATGGAGCTTGTATTTTTGGTTGTAGACAAATCTACGGAAACTGTATTTGTATCTGTCCCTTTAATATTATTTGGTAATTCATTAAATTTGTTTTTATAGTACAGTAAGATACCTCTTAAATCAAAGAGGTAAGCTTATTTTGGATTATTTTGTAATAAGATTGAACTAGCAAATTGATAATGATTTAAACAACTTTCAGAACTGATATCTAACAATTAAATCCGGCAAATTGTCCATTTTCTTATAGCTGAAATTGCTTACATATGTTTCTTGAATACAATATAGAGGCAATATCTACATACCTAAAGAATTACGCATGCTTACTAAATTTCTACATATATTTTATTCTTTTAATGTTGTTTCTCTACTTTGGAGGGTGTATTATGTTTTACGAAGTAATGATGGAATTTACATGCTTCAAACTTCAAGCTTTTAAAATTAACTTAAATATTGTGTTACACATTAATGTTGACATCATAACAAGTATATTGTTATAAATACTTAAATTAACAGTTTAAGTTATGTTAGTTTGATTTCCTGCAAAAATCTATTTAGAATTCAGAATTTTGTGAGTAACCTTTATACAAATTTCTTAATTCGAACTGATTGCATAATATAAAAATGATGTTAAACACTCGATTAGTTAATTTAAGGAGGTACATTTAATTTTTTCTACATTTTTGTGAATGGAAAACTACAATAATATTCATTACTAGGCTAGACAAGAGGAACCAATTTTCTTAATTACTTAAAATAAAATTTGTGATTGATATTTATAATTTGCATCGTAAAACCTAAAAATGTATGGCTATTTTGTATTTCTTGTTTAATTAAGAAGAGCTTATTTGTTATCCATTGAATGCCTAAATACAATGGGTTGAATAAATCAATGTTCATAGATTCAGGCTTAATATTCAAATGCTTTTTGTACAATTTTAAATGAAATAAATAAGTTTACCTTTAAGTGTAAGAGTACTATGAACACTATATCCTCCACATCATGATATTGCTTTTGGAATGCATATTAGGTGTAATTTCATTCAATAGTATAAGCCACGATTCTTATCTTGCCACACATGAACATTCCATTGATTCAATTGTCCTTATTTATTATGTTTACAATCAGTTAGCCTAACTAGAGCTCTTGATGAGAATTTATTAAATAGTTAATTGATTTTTTTTCTTACTAAAACTTACTTCCTTGGCTTAGCTTTCATGACATATTGGTTTCTTAAATTATCGTTTATTATGTGATGTTTTCAGTTCTTATGAGAATAATTCATTGCTCTCCACTTTTGAGTTTTGAGTGCAGTTATTTTAATTTAATTCCACAGAATTTTCAAGGTTCAATCCTAATTTTGATTGGGTTACTTAAGGGGCCAGTGGGGTATGTTCTCAAAATATTGTCTAAAGAACCACAGTGAACTCCCATTTGTGCTATTTTATTAAACTGGCAGGATTGCACAATCAACTCTCTTTTGTGCTGATTTATTAAACTAACAGGATTGCATATGTTGATATCAACAATTGTCGCTCATTAAGTACTATTGTTCATGTCATTTATGACTTCTATAAGTGCACCTAAATAGTTCTTTTTAAAATCAAAATCTTGAATTATTGAAACCTTGTGGAAACTGAGCTTACTTTTTGCTTATTTATAGAAGCATCTATATTTTCTTTGACTTTAATTACCCATTTGCATATGTCGCTTTATTATATGGTAATAGTTCTAAGCCTTACTTTTTGTTTTTAGCAAGGCCTAATATCATTATTCATCACTTTTCTATAATGTTCATTCTTTATGAAAATTATAAGAAAATTTACATGCTGCAAAATAAACTTAGGTTTATACACATTGACCCTTTTTTCTTATACTTTCTTAAGTTGAAAACATGGAGTTGTATCAGATACACTCAAGACTAGTGAAGGATTTCCATTGAATGTATTTGCTTATGAAGAAAATTATTAGTGAAAGTATTTCCTTACAAAAGAAGGAGTAAGTGATGATTGAGAATTGAGTTGATATGATTATTGTGTTTAGCACAAGTGAGTATTTTCGATGAAGAGAACAATGCTAGAAGTAATTGTTGTTGTGGCAGAAAATGTGATGCCGGGGGAAATCGAGATGAAGTAGGCAGAACATTTTGATTGTTGAAGTGCACAAACTATTAGGTAACAAGTTAACCCTATGATATTGCTGTTGAAATGCATATAGCTTTTGTTGCCACTTGCACAAGTAATCGGCAGGAGAATTTAAAGATATGAATAACTAAGTTCAAAGAACATAGGTAAGTTTATTTTGATGTTGAAAATAGATTTTATATAGTCTATCTATACAGCACTCCTTGGAGGTGATAAAGCTTGAGTGTTTTGTGCCAAACATCATTGATACCCATCCAATGTAATATTGAGAGGGCTGTGTGCTCCTCCATTGGTTTAAGAACAAAATTCTTGTACTTCATTTTAACTTTGGATGCATTTAGAAGTATAAGTAGAAATTGGAAATAAATATTGTGCTCGTACAACTTGCTTGCAACAACTATCGTTTGGTCATTCGTGCATAAAGATATTTGTAATTCTAGCTATACATCTTGTTAATGCTTGCTCCTAATGTCATTTCTGCCTATTAGTCTATTTTTTCAAATCATTTATAAATGTTTTCATATTTGAATTTCTTTTGTGGTATGCATCAAGCATTATTTAAAATGCTTTGTCGGCAAATTTTTAATCGGTTTGTTTCATAAGACTAAAGGAATTAGATTCAAAGGGCAAGGAAGGGCGACTGACTCTACAAGAAATTTCTTGGTGAGTATAAGGAAAGCAAAAAAGTGGTATGAATGTTTCTTGAAAATACACTACTGGCAAATTGCCATCGTAGTTCTACATAAGTAGTATAAAATTATTGCTTGCTATTGCTACTAAAAAAAATTATAAGACGTTAAAGTAGCATTATTAAATGGTTTCCTGCATTTTTAAACTATAAGAAATAGCCATAAAGTTCTGGGTTTGAAAAATTTTGAAGATAAAATTCATTAACCTAAAAAGAAATTCTAGAGATTTATAAGCCTTTTATGTTCTAAGAAAATAAGATTAAAATCTATGTGTAATTGTTAATAAAATACATCTTGCTTTAAAATTTTAAAAATAATATACTTGCCAAGTGCGCCTAATCGCCTTAAGGGGCGAATTAAGTGTAGTTGCTTGGATGCACCCCTAAACACCAAATGTAGTATTGATCAAATAACCTTATTTTGTTTTAGTTTGTTTATCCTAAGAAAGTGTGTGACTACTTTTTTTTTAGCTGTAAGAGTAATTTGAGGGACGGTTTTGAACTCTTAAATTATTATACTATAAATGGTTAATTAACTACCTGATGAATCTCACTACCGTCTATCATGATATTTTAAAATCTTGTAAGCACGCATGCTGTCTTAATTGTGTATTGTGCTAGTAAGCCGCACCTTTATGATTATATGTGCAAAAAAGGAACACGTTATTAGATTAAAGATATCAAAACTAATGTTTAAATTAGTTGGTTATTCAAATAAAGATTAAAAAGGTTTCATTTATGATTTAAGAAGTTATTTGTTATTATTTCACTCTTATAACTTATATTATAGGTAGCTTTAATTCATTGCTGGTATAAATGCTATGCCAGGTTTACGAGTTTTGTTTTTTGCAATTATTACCTTCATTCTTAATCTCGATTGTATAACACTTCATCTTTCCTTCAGTTTCCTTTTACGATTACTGTATATGTCAATGCTTTTACTAACATATTGCAAGTGAGAGGCTTATTTCTTAAATTTTCATTTTTCATGACAGATTGCTTGAGTCTTTAAAACCTTACTCTAAAGATCTCAATGTCAGACTTCAAATATTTTATTATTTCCTTTCATGACATTTCCAAGTTTAAAATTCATATGCTTTAGACAATTACCTCAAAGATAAAGTCAGTTACTTATTTTCCTATCATTCTTATTTTAAAAATTGGGTTGGATGTCGAGGACGACACCTCTTTTAAGAGGGGGACTCTGTAACAATCAAAGGTTGTTAATCACAATTTAATCATCCAATTAACCTCAAATCTCTTATATTAGACCTTAATTAGTCATTAGAAGCAAGTCCATAAGTTTTGGTTCAGTCTGAAACCAAATAAGCAAAATCTTAATTTCAGATAAATATTTAAATCAAGAAAATGAGAAAATTAATTTTACCTCAGATTAAAAATTTAACTTCACCATTACATTCATCACACTCAAATTAACTTAGGGTGAAATTTTGATGAGTTTTGGAGATAATCAAACATTTCTTGAATATTTATTGCATTTTTAATTTCCTAAAAAATAAAATAATTAAAACAACTTCAAATTGAAATTCTAATTTCATTATTGAGTTAGTTATCCCTAATTTAGTCAAGAGCAAAATTTTTGAAATATTTTGGAAACATACAAAAAAGTTTAAATTCTAATTTAACAAAATATCTATTAATTAATTTATTAAATCAAATAATATATATATATATATATATATATATATATATATATATATATATTACTCCATCTTATCCTAAATCAGCTACCCTAAAATCCCTTGCACCCGACCGACCGAGCTCTCTCCATCCTTATCCCTTGAGCGAGATGAGAGCCGACGATGCGTGGCTCGCGCCGCTATCCTTGCCAATGGGAAGCCTCATCAAAGATCAGATCATCGTTTCCTCATCAAGTCGTATGGAGGTAAGCCGACACTACCTCCTTATTTATTTGAACCTCACCTCCTCGATTTGCAAGTCTTGGCAAGTTTCTGAAACGACACAAAGCAGACAATCTCCTAAATCCTAGCAGCAATCTCTCAATACCCAACTCAGGTACTCCACTTAATTCTCCTACCTAATGCTGCATATGTATAAACCGAGTATTGATTTGGGATTTGAGATGAAAAAATGGTGAAGTTTTTTGGATCTAATCAAAATATAAAATAGATGCCATTAATCTCAGATACATGCATTATTGAATGGTATTTAAGCTTCAGCAATTCCAAATTTTTATTTATATATATGATTGTATACTCTAATTTGAAATCTCTTGTTGTTTATATTATTGGATTACATTTTTATTTCATTTAAGGCTCTATTATATGAAATATTACCTGTTTGTAATTGTATTGTGGTTTGAGTCTATTATGCCATCATTATATTAATAGTGCAAAGAAGAAATAAATGGAAGTTCCTGAATTGTATTAATGGGAGTTGAACTAGGATAGTTTTTCTTATATATACTACTCCAATAATAAAACTTTAATATTCTTTATTCATTTATAGAAATTGAATTACTTCATGCTATATGCATTTGGAATCTTACTAACTGCCATGGCATTTTCTTTTTGAATCTATAAGTTCATCTTTACTTAGCTGCAAAACTTTTCACAGTTTGTGAATATTAAGCACATGTTTGCTCTAATAAGAAATGTCAAACAAAATTAATATTTTGAACTCTTTTGCTGCCATTTATTTTCATCATCACATTGCATGCACACATTATAAAGAGCAATATTAGTTTCTTTAAGAAATGATGAAAAGTGTTATTGCACAACTACCTTGTCCACAAATATACAATTCTTGAAATAATATATTTATTCATGAGAAGCACAAAATTAACCCATTTGAATCCAATGTAAAGTTCATTATTTAAGTTTTGTTGACAGTTCATCAACATGGTGAATATGCTCATGCACCACTCATGCAATTTGTGTGTGCTTGCAGATGCATGTGCTTCTTTGTTTTATAACTATTTTTGGAATTTTCTTTTATGCTTGGTATACTTAATGATGCTGAAATTAGGGCGCACATTTTATTGCCAAATGAAACTTTCTTATGCTGAAACTTTTGCAAGTTAGTTTTCTTTGGTGAAGGGCTGGTGACAAGTTAAGGCCATTATTTTTTGAAATTTTGTTATGTTCGGAAAAAGGATGGAGACGATGTAGCTTGTTTGGAAAAATACTCTGGTTCTAAATTTATTTGATTTTAAAGTCTCATACTGTAACGCCCCACCCTGTCGCCGTGCGCAAAAGATGGGTATAATCATATCGGCGGCGGAGCGGTGCGCTCATTGGGGAGAAATAACCCGTCTCCCCGCAATAGCTGCAAAACTAGCCCATCAAAAGGGGCTGCTGACTCAACCTCAAGTAGGGTTGAGAGTTAATACTTAAGATAAGAGTAGCACCTTTATCCTAAGTTTTAGACAACTACATACATTGGATGTAGAATACAATAGGAATCCAATATATGTATAAAGTATCAGCATTTCCAGTATGCTGATCACATCATTATACTAAGTATAAATAGTATAAAAACAGAGTGCGAAAGCTTAAAGCAAATATCCAGAATCATTCATCACATAAGCTATAGAAAATATTCATCTCAGAAAAGAAAAGAAAATACATCCAGAATTATTACAAATAATTTACTAAAATACTGAAGTAAGACTAGGTACTGAACTGAAAATACTAAGCAGAAAGTAAAGCTGGAGGAGAGTCCACTAGTACTCCACGGGTTCTTCCTGAAATTCCTGGGTGTCCTCCTGACCTGTCTCAATATACTGCTCAGGATCTAGCAAATTGCCGGATCCCAAAAGTACCTCGTATTAGACAATAAGTCTAACACATCGAAACTATTCTAAGCAGTTATAATTATTTATTTAACATTTACATAATATGTATAAAACTGCAGGAAAACTGTAACATATATGAAAATATAAAACTGTATAAAACTATACAAAACTGAAGTAAAACAAAGTAAAATTGAACTATAACTGAATACTAAAAGTAAATCAAAAATAGTATTGAATCTAAAACTGAGTAATCATCTGTAAACTATGTTGCATGTCACTGAAACTGTGCATCTGAATATGCCTCAACACGATATGCTACTGATATGCTACCAAAATATCACCGAACTGTTATGAGCAGTACGGTCCAATGTCTACATACACCCTGTTCGGAATACTATTTATTGATGACACTGATGCATCCAGAAATTCCCCCGTCAATGTATGCAACATTCCATAACTGATAGATTATCACTGATACTTATACATCATTCTAATTCTCATATATCATTCTGATATTCACACATCATGCTTATGCTTATGCTCATGCTTCTAAACTACATGAGATAAATCTAGAAAATGCCTTAAAATCTGATAATGAATTCTAAGTCTCCATTGTGCAGAATCCTGCTAAAAGGATTCTGACTCTTAAGTTCTAGAATTATAATTGGTTAAAGTTGAGAGTTTACTTGAAAATCATTGGCTGGGTTGATTATATACACATAATTAGCATATTTGCAAGAAAGGTGGATTTAACCCTTAGCTTGTTTAAACTGCACTTATCGAATCACAATACAATAGGAGGCAGAACCTGGTTGCAGTTTCATATCAACCTAAGCCGTTAAATGACCTAAATACAAGCATACTTAGTGATCTACACAAAGTGACCCAAGATACTTAGTTTGCTTAAACTGCACTTATCGAAGCGCACTACGATAGGAGGCAGAACCCGGTCGCAGTTTATATCTCAAACTATGGATCTTGTTCACTAATTATGACACTCTTAGTCTTGGAGAATTTACTCTAACGAGACTGTATTTGGCTAATCTCTGAAGATAGCACCTGTTCATAAGTCCACATTGGAGTGAATCAACCAATCATGAATACTACTGAAGCAATCTAGTATTATGGGTGTACCTTACTGTACCCAACCAATAATCGGGGTTCAGACATTTCTATTTAATCAACAAGGATTTATTAAAACAATTAATCCTTACTCTAACTAGGTGAATCCTACACAGGGCTCCAAGGATGTGATCAAAAGATCACTCAATATAGGTTGCTACCACAAGGAATAAGTCACAATCTAAGTAATTTTAGGTGGTTTCTACCACAAGGTATCAAGTTCAACTTCTAGAGTTATGAAGGATCATCTAAGGTTCCTACCTCAATAGATTATAGAAGTTATTCCTACCTCAATGTACCAACAATTAAGGTCTTTAAATATTTTCAAAACGATCCTAAAGTAAGACTCTTAAGATCTCACTCTTCTACTTCTCAAGGTTTGCTTGTTAGTTTTGGATTGAAGTGATTAGATTAGATGGCGAACCATTCAACTAACCCTTCCCTATTCTATAATCATGGGATGGAATCAAGGATATTCTTAATATTAGGTTTTTTCCATAAATCATTATAATTTTAGTATTTATTTTATGCTAGTAGTCTTATGTAAGAGAAAATTAAAGATCTAAAGCTTAGATTCAGATGATTAAATCACACTAGTTCATTTAATCTTAGCACTTCTAATTCAATATTTTAAGATCAATACTCAATCAAATACATTATTGGAGTAATGATAGTTGACTTATCTTACAATCAAATAGATTGATTAAATGATTAAGATCTAGATCTTAATCAAGATAAGCTAGGGTTTAACCCCTAACCTTTCAATCATTAAGATCAATGTTAATTTAAAGATCAATGTCCAATCAATGTATTATTAGTATATTATTGATGTCAACTTAAGTTTGGATTAAGTATCATATACTTAATCAAGTTATCAAGATTCTTATGTCCAAGTGTAGTTTAATAATAATTTAAGTGTACTTATTTGTCCACACAATATTTGTAGTTCTCTAACATACATCCTAAAATCATAAAGCATTGAATGACATAGATTAAGAAGGCAATTAATGCTAATTAAATCTTAAACAAGTAAAAAGATTAGCACTTAATCATAAATTTAAAAGACTTAGGTTTCATGCCACTTAGTTGTTAAACTATATCTAATTAATACAAACGATTAAGATTCTAATACTTATTCCTTGGCACATTATATCTAAGGCTCATGGGTACTTGATAGTTGTGACAATGTTACAAACTAAATTTCAACATAGAAATTAATGCAATACTTGATTATAACTCAACCCCACTAGGGTCCTAGGGGTCTTAAAATAATAAAACAATTGAGTTTTGGCCATTTCAGCCAAAACTGGGCAGTTTTACAAAATCTGGGAAGTTTTTCGAATTCTGGAAAATTTTCCAGAATTCAGGAGCTGTTGCGCTTTTTGCGCGGCAGCACGCTGTAGCGCTTTGGCGCCGCAGCGCGCGATAGCGCCTTTGCGCTGCGGCTTGTTGCGGTCCGCTGCGATCTGCTGTGACCCGCTACAGTGCGCTATGACGCGCTGTAGCTGTTCAATTTGCAAAACCACTATTCAATTAATTTGTTTTCACATTTTCTAAGTTTCTTAAATATTTTCTGCTATGGTCCGCTGCAGCGCGCTCCGCGCGCTGCAGCGGCCCATTTTTCAAATCACTATTCAATTAGTCTAATTAATGTTTTTATTCGTCCGCTAAATTTTTGCTACCGACCGCTGCAGCTCGCTACAGCATGCTGTAGCAGTTCATTTTGCAAGTTTACTGTTCAATTAATCTTCTGGCCGTTTTCCTAAGTTTTTTTTTAAATACCACTGCAGATCCCTGCAACGCGCGACCGCGCGCTGTAGCAGTCCATTTCACAAATTACTATTCAATTAGTTCAACATGCATTTTTATATATTTTTCCTAAGTTTTCCTGTCCGCTGCAGCCCACGGCAAATCCGCTGCAACGTGCTACCGCGCGCTGCAGCGGCAGACGATGATTTCGCCAGGTGCGAAACCCATGAGGGCCATTTTTCGAGCTTAGTTACTCTCAATCCAGAGAGTTCTATGAGGGGTGCCATATATCAATGGAAAGGTACTTCCGATACCTTTCCATCGACACCAAAATCGGCACGATCGGAGCATCTTAGATATACTAAAAATACAAATGAATGACAAGGTATACAAAATAGAGAAAAATAGAGCAGATTTTCATGGAGTCTTTAAGAGCCTTAATGGCTTTCATACATGCATATAGACATTCCAAGGTTGCATTCTAACATCATAACATCATAAGAAAGATAAGGAGAGGAGCAAGAGGGTACCTTAGGCCTTGCTAGAGGTGGATGAGGAAGGCTCTATCTTATTATTATTATTATTATTCTTCTTCTTCTCAAAGTGCAGCAATGGAGAAATGGAGGAAATGAAGAAAATTTCAGCAAGCGGAGAAGGAGGGCTGAGCTCTCCTTTTAAAGGAGGAGAGGGGAGGGGAGGCCTCATCATGGCTAAGGGGGCTATGGAGTAGAGCCATCATGCTTGAGCATTAATGGGGCATGGCTTGAGAAAAAGAGGGGATGGCCAGCCGAATTTGCTTGGGTCAGCCAAAAATAATAAAAATTAGGAAAATTGCAGATAGGGGACTCAAAGATTGCTTATTTACTTATTTATTTTCCACTAATTATTTAAAAATTCTAATTTTTGAAATGTGCTCCGAAAATCCCAAAAAATTCACCCCTAGCTAATTTGGGGGTGAGGAGTCTAACGGCGAAGTTGGATTTCAATTCCGACGATTATTTAATTATCCTATTTTTCGACGCATTTAATTCATTAAAATATTCGCAAAATTTTGACGACTTCCAAACGTGTCCAAAGTATCACCCCTAGCTAATTTGGGGGTGACGATCACAACGGCGAAGTCGGACTTCGATTTCAAGGTCAAAATAAATACCTCAATTTTCTAATTAAGAAAATCAATTTCGAGTAAAAGAAGATGATGTAGGAAAGACCTCTTTCCGTACTCGCTATAGTCATTTTGAATTCTTAGTGATGTCTTTCGGACTCACCAATGCGCCATCAATCTTTATGGATTTGATGCAGCGAGTTTTTAAGCCATATATAGACAAATTTGTAATCGTCTTTATTGACGATATTCTCATATATTCTCGAACCTTAAAAGATCATGAAGATCATCTGAGGTCAGTATTAGAATCTATGTGTAAACATTAACTGTATGCCAAGTTCTCCAAATGCAAATATTGGCTCAAGTCCATTGCATTCTTGGGACATGTAGTCGATGTTTAAGGTATTCGTGAAGATTAAAACAAAGTAAGTGCTATTCAAGACTGAGTTCAGCCTAAGTTAGTCATTGATATTAGAAGTTCCTTGGGATTAGCTGGATATTACATAAAGTTTGTTAAAGGCTTTTCCTAGATCACTTCACCTTTACTAAGTTAACTCAAAAAATCATTCCGTTCATTTGGAGTCCTGAATACGAGGAAGCATTTCAAACCCTGAAGGACGCAATCTCTACCGCTTTAGTACTTATTTGCCCAAGGAAGGCTTGAACTATTAGGTGTACACTGATGCCTTTGGAATTGGTCTAGGTTATGTGTAAATTTAAGAGGGTAAGTGTAGCAGGGAAATTTAGTCCCCGCTATGTTGAACCTTTTGAGATTTTGGACAAAGTAGGATCATCTGCCTACAAGTTAAATCTTCCTAATGATTTTGCAACTGTTCACAATGTGTTTCATGTATGATCATTAAGAAGATGTCTCAGAGACCCTTCTCATCTCATTCAACTTCCAGCAGTAGAAATTCAACCTGATCTTTCTTATGCTGAAGAACTAATCAAAGTCTTAGCTCATGATCAGAAGCAGCTAAGAAATCGTTCAATTCCTATGTTTAAATTCCAGTGGAAGAATCGAACTTTGGAAGAATCTACTTGGGAGAAAGAAGCGGATATGCGTAATAAATATCCATAGCTTTTGCAAGTTCAGGTATTGTTCTTTCCTTTCTCATCTGTTTTATTTAAATATTTCAATCCCTATTGTACTTTCTTCACTAAGTGATGTCGGGGACGACATCATTCTTAAGTGGGGGAGTCTATAACAACCTTAGTTATTACCATAGCTAAGTTCAGATTAATTAAGCTAAAATAAGTCCTAATTTTGATTCCATTAGACTCAATAGGTCATTTAAACTTAACCTTAAAAGTTTGGGATCAATCAGAGCTAAATTGAGAATTTTGGTATTTTTGCCTATTTTTGAGCCTTGGAAAATACCTAAATTAATTTGATCTCCAAATTAAAATCTAATTTCATTTTTGTAAACTAGTGACAGGATTTGCTGTCTGGACCACGATCGATCTGCTGTTGGGTCCCGATAGCAGCGCATGGGTTCTGTCCATTCGATGCATAAGCATGCATCTCAGCGCATTTAATCCAACGACGAGATCTCCTCCGGGTTAATATCTAATCCTATTCACTTGATTGGCATCTCCCATCCAATGTTCGAGATCTCATTCGTGTTTTAGTTATTCGAGGACTATATCAGACCATCTATCGCCAATGGTCTCATGATCAGATGATGGAGATGGTCCCTGTCACTGTGGATCATCGTCTTTGATCGATCGCAGGCTTGACAAGAAAATTCGCTCATAATAGGCCACGTCGATCTTGTTTGCCACTCCTCTGCCAGATCACCTAAATTGTTAGGATCTTCCCATTTTTGGCTGAGCTCGCTTAGACAACCTGGAGGCTGGTGGTATCCCCTTTGGGCCGAATGCCGGAAACAGCTCAGTCCGAGCCTGTGCCTTGGCTCCAGACCTCGACAGCCACCACTGGACCTTTCCTCGACCTATAAATATCTCCTGGGAATCACAATGAGTCCCTTTGCTCACTATGATCCTCTAATTCCCAGCTACATCCCCCCTGAAGTTCTTGATGATTTTGGCTGAACCTGCAACTTGAACCTCTGATAGTGGGTGAGGTTTGGTGTTCAAACCCCTAGGCACCCAGGAGGAGCTCGAGTATTCCAGTGGTCCCTACTGTGTGTGGCTCATCATCTCTCCGTCTCAGTTCAGGTACAGTCGTTGACCCTTTCCTATGTCGAGCTAGTTTCAGCTAGACTCGCATTCAATTGGACCTTAGATGTTGTGATAGGGCCTTACCTTAACTCCTTAATAGGCGCCTAAGACTTCTGGAAGGCACCGACAGTTGACCAGACGGCGTAGATCCATCTAAGTGTGCACTGGTAGTCGATCCTTAAGTCGCGGGAGATAGCTTTTCTCAAGACTTTGAGCCCTATCTTGAAATCTAAATCCCTCATGGAGTGATTGTAGACTAATTGCAATCACTGGGCTCGATCTGATCAATCGATTCGACTGGGATTGATCGACTCAGAGCCTGCATCCGTAAAATGCCGTGAGTAGCACCCCATTGATCCCTCCATGCTCGGGACCAATCAAGTTGCCCAATCGATGCCCCTTCAATCCCTAAACATGTAGGTCTAGAGCTAATCTCGTATCATCAGCTTTGTCAAGAGAATTCAATCCTCGCAAGTGCATCTTAAGGGATCGTCTAAGCCGCGTAGCACCCGGTGATCCGGCGCATCCCAGTTGGGGGTTCGTATCTCAATCGATGCGCCTTAGGTCCTTGATGGTGTAGCCATCGAAACCAGGGCAGGGCGTGGCTTGTGCGTGGTGAATTTCACGTCTGAAGTAAACCTAGAGGACCAGGCATCGGGGGAATTGCCAGACCCCGACCCGCGCGATTTGGAATTTCGGCTGTGGCCTATTTAAAGAATATTAGATTTAAATTTCTTAAGTTAATTAAGTGAATAATAATTAACCTATGGTTCTAATTTAAATAAAAATACAAATTAAATTAATAAAATAATTCCAAATGGCATGATCCAATATACCATTTTAAATAGAAAAATGCAAGGAATAATAATATAAAATAAAATCAAGGATCCAATAGTTAGATTTAAAATAATTGCCTAATCTTTCTCTATTTTCATTTAAATCATAATAAATTCATTTATTATCCAAAAATGTTGATTAAAGTCTTTGATTGCTTATGAGACCAAAAAGAACCTATGTAGACCCTTAAAAGTAACTAAGGATCCTTAATTTTGTTAATCATTCCAAAATTATCCTAAAATGAGATTAGTGAATTAAGCCTTGGATTAGTCTTTGATATTGATTAATCCAGCTCTTAATATATTCTTAAGTATGTTAGCACCTATAATTGAGTTTGGATCATCTTAGCATGCCCTAATTTCCTTAATCACCTTAATTGGCCATAAATTGAGATTAGTGCTAATTAGGCTAATTAGATTATCAAACCTTAAGATGAGTGTTTATTCCACTTCATTAATTAATATGAAGCTCATTAAAATAGATTTGAATCAATTTAGATGATTAAATCCTAAATTCCCATTTTTTGCCTTAAGAGGGTATTTTGGTCATTTTGACCAAAGTGTGTTTAAGTACCCTTAAAACTTAGAATTCTCAATTAAAGTAATAATAATCAGTAATGTAAGGCATTAACATCAATTACTAAGTGGTACTATCTCATGACTGAATCTTAGTGTTTGAATCTTAAAATCCTTAAGTAAACTCTTAAGATCTTAAGTGATCTTAATACCCTTCCTAAAAGTCTTAGCTTAATCAATATTAATGTTAAAGTTTCTAATCCTAGTTATCTTACCAAAGTTTATTCATGAGTTATAGTCTTCAAGAGAGTAAAAGCAAAAGCTTTAAAGAACCATAAAATTTAGACTTATTAGTTAGATCTAAGTGATGAAACTTCTGATCCTACTAGATCTTAGATCTTAGCCTTAGATCATCTAATTTAATTAAAATACGTTCATTTGGAATGCCTTACTTGATTAACTATTTAATCCTTTTGAAACCTTCCTTGTGGGTGTAGGATTGATTCAATCTTTAGAATAATGTAATTATCCAAAAGATTGAATATAGATCTTAGATTCTTAATTCTTAATTGATTATTTTATCTTATAACTAGTAGAGTAACCTTTTATTATGATCATAGTTTTTAAATCTTTCAGTTTATAAAATTCCTTATCTTTAAATTATGTTTAAGTGTGAACCCTAGATCCTTATTAGGACATCACCTTAGGTTCAGGATTTGAACACCAAAGTGGAGTTTGGATCTAGAATTCTTAATCTTGATTTACTTAATCAAGATTTGGGTTAAGAGAGGAAAATAATAAACAATTAAGTCATTGATTTATTTACTTTGAATCCTTATAGTCATCATATAATTATGAATTAGAACTTGTTAAGTTCTAATGTTAACATTAAGTTCGTGAACCTGGGATTATACTCTATAGTTGGATATTGGAGATCCTAAACTTGTATCTTCTCAGAATAGCTAGTTGGATAAAACTAGACAAGAACAGATATCACATAAGTCTAGATTGAGTCTCTTGCATACTTTGACTTAGATTACTCTGCACACCTTAAATAATGAGCCTTGTTCCTTGAGCATAATATGAGAACTTAGGATATGGAAGATACATCCTAAGTTAGTATTTGAAAAGCAGTTCTTTCAGTGCTTTCAGTTAGTAGAGTATATCCTAGCTTAGTCTGCCTCTTCAGTTCTAGTTTTATTATAGAATAGACTTGGACCTAGATCTGTGGAAGCTGAGGATGGATACATGTCTTATTTTATAAGTTCAACTCGGACCTAGCTCTGCGGATGCCTAGAATAGACACATGTTGAACTTTTAGTTCAGAGGCCCTGTAAGGCCTATTTTTATTATGGCAGTACTATATCTAAGGCTTAGTCCTTCTTCAATTCAGTTTTTAGTATTTGTTTTGCTTTACCATAGGCTTTAGTGGCCTTACGTTAGTGCTTGGCTTGCTTTGCCACATATTTCAGTGGCTTTACTTTTTGCTCATTCATGTACTTAGCTTACTTATGCCACATGCCTCAGTGGTCTTTTACATATTAATCTGCATGCTTGTATAAATGCTCTTATTGATTAGTATTAAACAATGGCATGTTTAGGATGCTAGAATTGTATATTTATTTCAGCACTTGTATTCTTTATATACTCAGCATGTATCCATGTAATTATAAGCATGTTAGGATCAGATTTATTTCAGTAGTTGCATTTATTTTGCTTTTAGCTTCACCATATTTAGTTGCTATTTTGTATGTTATTCTTACATACTTGTTGATTAACTATAAATGATTAGTTTCTGGCTATCCCGTTCTTTGTAGCTTGTAGCACCTTATAATGCTTGCATGTTTAAAACCTTAAAATGTGATATCTTAAATATTTAGTTCACTTAAGTAGCCTAAAATGTACTTAAATAATTGTCTAACTGTAACCTTTTCTTTTGTTGGTTGGGGCCCTGGCATTTGTGATACTGACAAATATCAAATTTGGAGCTGTTCGTTGGTAGTGTTGCACGAGAGGAGCCAGTGCAGGAGGAGGATCTTTCCACTGCTGTTTAGTTAGACTTTCTTTCTTGCAGTGAGATTTTGAGAGATCTTTCTTTTAATTCAATCTATAATAATTAAATTCTGGATGTATTTACTTTTTTGCATTTGATCTGAGTTACTGTTTCTCTTACTCTCTTATACTATGTTGTGATGTGAATGTTATATTATAATGTTTTCTGCTTTCGCCACTTTGATTTGTATCGATGTATGTTCATAGTTCCAGGTGACAAGCCTTTGGCTTAAGGCATGTTGGGTCCTACCTAACTTTACTTAAGTTGGGGATTTGCCACAGTTGGAGCACCACACTACTCGTGTTTATGCTAATATCAGTATTAGCATGGCCGCAGAGGGTGCGGGGCACCACAAGTACATTCTGTTAACCCAATATCCCCGAACCCAAAGCATCTAGGTTTTGGCTTTCTAAGCGCCGCCGATTACTACCAGGATCTGAACAGGCCCCATTGGGTAGGTCTCGCCGACACCTACCCTCAGCCGTGCGGGCCGGTGCCTTCACCGCCGGCCTCGCCACCAAATGTCGTGCCCTAGCTTAAGGTACTCGGGGCGAAGGCGTAAGTCTTCGAGTCAGGCCGGGTCGACCCGGACCTGTCTCGCATCCGCGCATGTGGGCTAGTGCTAGCCCTGAGCCCGCGTGTGCAGTGGGACCCGCATTCCACGCTTCCCATTCGCCACGCGTCCCGTGGTGGGGCCCGCTTCAGGATCCACAAGTGTCAACTGGGGGGCCCACTGCGGTCATGTTAACCGCAGTTGTGGGGCCCACCCCACGTCAGCGACCTCTTCTGTGTTGCCACGTGGCACCGTGGACCTGCTACGCAGCCCCGTGGCAAGTCATAGCTAACCACGTGGAAGGGTGGGTCCCGCCATCGGTTAATTCCTGTAGAAAAGGTAATTAATTAATTATATAATTATATTATATAATACTGTTAATTAATATAGTTATATGTTATAATTACAATTATTATCATAATTAGATTAATTAAAAATAGTTAAGTTAATTATTATCCAATTAATTAGTATTAGTCAGTGACTATTAAGTAAATAATTAAGTTAATTAATCTGTACTGTATTTAAGTTTAATTAATCAATAACTTATTAATTAATATAGATTTAGTAAACTAAATTAACCACAATCATTAACTAAATAAATTAATTAGTAGTATATTAAATCAATTATTATTATTAGTATACTTAATTAACTTAATTATAAACAAAAACTGTAAGTTAATAATTAGTTGATATTAATCAGAAATCAGTTAGTATTAATTAAAAGTAATCAAATTAATTACAATAAGTGATATTTAGCAGAATATTATAAAATATCAATTAATTAAGTAACTTTAAAAATTAGCAGTAGGATGATTTAATTTGTTAATTATTAATCAGTAATTAATAATTAACATACTATTTATTCAAAAAATTTAAAATAATATTAATTTATTTATTTACTGTTAAGTATTAAATTAATTTATTAACTATTATTTAAATTAAAATATTAATTAAATTAACTAATTAATTAGTTAAATTAAAATAGTGGGATTAATGATATGATTTTGAACAGTAAATTTATTTAAATTGAATAAATAAATAGTAATTTAATTAATTTAAATGTAATTAAACTTTAAAATTTAATAACTTTTAAAATAATAATATAAACATATCAAATATAGATCTCATTTTACTCAAAAAAATAAAAGGAATCGAATGGCGCTAATCAAAAATTCAATCTGAGATATATTTAACCTAGTGACATTTTAGGATATAATCAAACCCTCATAACTTTTAACCTAGTTATCCAAACAAAGGCAATATGAGTATTAAAATACATAAGAGAATAGTTCCATCCCTATAGTAGTATTAGTTATCCCCTTTGGAGCTTAGTTTGAAAAATAACATTTAGGACCTTTACCCAAAAATGACCAAAATGCCATTGGTCTTCAATTGACCATAATTAGGTCAATTCAACTCCAAATCAAGAAATGTAAAGTGCTAACTAGCTCAAAAGTTTAGTGCCATCAATAATCTAAAATAATAATTAGGTTCTGAATCCTAGAAAATAAAAATTGACCAAAATACCCCTAACCCTAGTTAGGCCATAACTTGACCAATTAAAGTCCAAATTAGGCCTACTCCCTGTCAAAGCACTCAATGTATTATAAGGAAGTTATAAAAATTGAGTTTGTTGAATTTGAACCTCAAACAGAAAAGTTTGGTTTTTGCCCCCCTTGAACCTTAGAAATTATTGAATTGCCCCTGAAAATTAGAACCTCCATAACTTAGCCGTTTAACCTCAAAATTTAGTATTCTTGGACTCTATAGAATCCTTAAATAGTAATCAATAATAAACTGCATAAGAATTTAGATTCCATTTGGATAAATTACTAAAATGCCCCTCAGGTCAAAATCCTTAGTTTGGACTTATAGGACCCGTTACTTATCCAAATTGAGTGCTCCTACTATCTATCTTTATGTTAGAAGTAAAGAATCATTTGGCAATAAGTAATTTTAATTTGGAACCCGAAATTAAAAAAAATTAGCTTTTTGGACCCTAAAGTAGGGGCAAAATGGTCATTTTGCCTAAAATTTTGGTTTAGTGTTCTTAACCCCTAAATTATCTTTTAAGTAAGTAAAAATAATAATATAACTATATTAGAATCATTATATGTGATAAAATTAGCTATTTGGTCAAATTAGTTAAATTCCTTAAAATTTTTTAAATCTTTTCTTTAGAAATTCAGCACCTCACATTAGGATCATTCCTAAGACTAGGACTAGATCTTTGGCTAGATTTTATTCATTAGGTAAATAGGTTACTCAATGGATGAAAACTTAGTTTTAATAGTTTCTAGATTTTATTTCAATTTAATTATGTATATTTTATCTTTCAATCTTAGATTCAGGATAGGAGAATCATCTTATTAAGTTTGACTTTGCTTAATAGGATTTGCCTTAATTAATAGATCACATTTTTTATTGAAACCCTAGATTCCTTAGACTGTACCTTTAGATTATGTACTTAAATTCCAACCTCGTGGTGTTAAAATCATAATCCTTAGTTTAGTAGATCTTGATCAGATCTTAGTTAGAATGTCTAAATTCATCAAATAAGGATGTTGTGATTTATTTCTTAACTTATAATCAATCTTGATTGAATTAGATTAGAGCCTGATCAGTTCTAATCCTTTTAACTTATAAGGCCGTGCTTCTAAGTTATACTCGATAGTAAGAATTGGAGATCTTAAACTTGTGTAATTTGGAATAGTTAGAATGGTTTAATTATAAAATAATAATATCACTATATTTAGTAGAGTCCCTTACTTACTACTTGATTTTGTGCTATGCATTCCTTGAATTCAGTGCTTACTTTCCTTGAATATGTCATATAAGAAAATATTGTTGCATGAAAATGAAAACTTAGAATATTAGGAAAATATTTGCATTTGGGTTTGTTTATGGTCGATTATGGTGCACATTTACCCCAATGGATAGGGGTAAGAAGAAATAAAGATGCTTGACATTACTCATAGAGGAGTGTGCATTAAGCTTAGAACCCATTTAGTCTTGCAGATGTGCTTGATTCCTCAGCTATTTTTAGATGTGTCCACAAAAACAAAAGATAACTAATAAATATTTGCATTGTATTTTTTGCCTCTTCAATTTTACTTTTCTGTTCTGTTTTGTCTGTCCTAGCCCAGAAAGGCTATGGGAATTTAAGTCTGCCCTAACCTAGAAAGGCTATGGGAATTATACTGGGCCGAATTGGTCTATTCTTTATGATATGGCAGTTATACATTCTTTTTCAGTTTCAGCTTACTATTTACTATATTGTTAATGCATGTTATTTCAGTCACCTGTATTCCCTATTTTACTTGCTTATTTGTATATATATATATATATATATATATATATATATATATAGAATGCTAGACTTTATTGCTTACTACATGTACAACTTTCAAATTACTATTTTAAATCAGCATATGTCATGTGATTATTAACATGTTTAGCATATGCCTATTTTACTTATTGTATTACATATGTATGCCCATTCCTTATTTAGTATGTTTGAGGTATGCTTTTGCCTCAATTCCTGCTTAGTTATAAATGTTATATGTATAACTTATCCCATTTCCTTATATTATTACTGCTCCTATGCTTGTTAGTTTACTTTTGTTTTGTTTAAGTCTAAATGGTGATATTAATAAATGCTTAACAAATATTAAGCCTAAAATATACTTAGACATTTTGTCTAATAATATTTTCTTTTATTAGCTGGGGCCCTAGCATTGTGAAACTGACAATGTCAGATCCTGAGCAGTTTGAAGTTCCAGTGCATGAAGAGGAGCCTTATATAGAGGAGGCACAGTAGATTAGAGCAGAAGACTTTTTGTAGTTCTTTTCATTTCTTGTGAGGATGAGAGTTATTTTTATTTCATTTTAAACTTTAATTAAATGATGTAATAATATAGGTACTTATGACTGCGCTTCTTTTTTGTACTATTGCTTTTTAGCTACGTTTTAGTACTGCTTCTCAATATGTTGTATGGTGAACTGGATGTAATATTTACTTGTATGCTTCCATATTCTGTGTTTATGCTGATTTAGTGATGAATACTTATATTTATTCTGTGCACATCCTACCCTTATTTATGGATTGTGAATCTTACCTAATCTAATGACAAGTGAGAGATTTGCCAGAGTGGCACATTACCCCTTAGGTCTAATCTTATGGATTAGGGAGTGGGGCGCCACATAAAATTTGTTATACCTCAACTTAGTTAAACCTTATCCTTAACTCCTTTAAATGAACAAAATCAGCAAGTGAAGGTAAATTATAATAAATTTCATCAAATCCTAAAATTTCCTAAGTCACTTCATTAGGAACTTATTAGGAATCTACACTTCACTTTAGGATATTTTCCTTAAGATTAAGAATAGATACTAGGTTAGATTTCATCCATTAAATAAAGTAGGTTATTCAATGAATAGAACCTTGATTTTATTAGTTCTAGATTTTTATACTTTAATTTTGATTATTTTATCTTTCAACTCTAGGTTAAGAATAGGAGATTCATTTTATTAGGCTTGATTGTGCTTAATAAAATTTGCCTTGATTATTAGTTCACATTTAGACTTAAGCTTTAGTCCTTAAGCTTTACCTTAGGATTATGTGATTAACTCAAATTAGTGGTATTTAAGTTATAACTAGCTTAGTAGATCTTGATCAGATCTTAGTTTAGAATGTCTAAATTCATCAATAAGGATGTGATAATTCTTATTTAACTTATAGTCGTTATTGATTAAACTAAATTAGAACTTGATCAGTTCTAATTACTTTTAACTTTTAAGGTCGTGCTTTTAAGTTAGACTCAATAGTAGAAATTGGAGAAAACATGAACTTGTGTAACTTGGAATAGTTATAATGGTTTAATAGATAACAACTAGTGTCATCTTCTGTAGTAGAGTCCCTTGCTCTCTATTGTCTTACTTGTGCTTTCACATTCCTTGTATTATTTGCCTTATTCCTTAAAAATGTCATAGAAGATATCATTGTTGTATGAAATGAAAACTTAGAATAATTAGGATAATAATTGCATAGAGTTTAGTTACTTGTTGATCTTGCTCCTTTTACCCTATTGGATAGGGGTAAGGAGAAATAAGGATTACTTAGCATTACTCATTGAGGAGTGTTGTGTTAAGTTGGAACCCAAACAGTCTAGTAGATGTGCCTGATTCCTCAGCTACTTCTGGATATTTTCACAGAAGTAAAGTAAATAACTAAAATTTTACTGCATTTGTGATTACTGCCACTTCAATTCAGTTTCTGTTATGTTATTCCAGCCTAGCCTTAGATGATGCTAGGAATATACATATACTTGTTGCAGTAGGCTAGATTAGCTCACTTCTAATATGGTAGTCATTATATACTTATTATTGTTTATTGTTCATTATTTACTGCTTACCATTTTCCATTTATTATTGTACTTTACTTCAGCCATCTTTACTTTACCTGCTTACTTATTTATATGATACTACTTTCTATTACTGCTTATTATACGTATCATAGTCAGATTATTTATTTTTAACCTGCATATGTCAAGTGATCATAAGCATGTTTAGGATGAGACTTTTCCTTCATCATTTTCCTTACTTTACTTACACTTTTATGCTTAACCTTATTACAGCTTTGGTGTTGAGGTATGTTCTTTTACCTCACATGTTGCTTAGTTATAAATGCCTTTATTTATAGCCTATTCCTTCCTTTGTATGCTTGTTGCATCCTTAATATTTGCTTATTTTTATAGTCTAAGTAAAATGGAGATATCATAAAACTCATGAAATATTAACTGCCTAAAATGTACTTAAACAATATGTATAACTAGAATTTTCTTTTCTTTGGCTGGGGCCCTATCATTGTGGAATCGACAATGGTAAATTCCAAGTTATTCGAGTAGTCGAGCCTTCTGAAGATCAGATTCAGGAGGAGGACTGTGCTTATACTAGAGACCCTTACTTTAGCTTCTCTTTTATTTTTGTGAATATGAGAGCTTTTATCATTTTCATTAAAACTTATTTAATGTTTGTAATAATTCAGATATTTACATATGTTCTTTTTATATACTATTTTATTATGCGCTGCATGTTTACTCTTCCTTTACTTGTATTGTGGTGAAATAGTTGTATGTTCTACTTTCTTCTTGCTTCCACACTCTGATGAATGTATATACTTAGTGAATAATTCTGCTGCATTATCCAGGGCATATCCTTCCCTTATTAGTGGATTGCGGAATTACACCTTAATCTAATGATAAGTGAGGGATTTGCCAAAGTGGCATACCTCTCCTTAGCCTTGATTGTTGGCGGTTAAGGGGTGGGGTGCCATAATAAGTAACTTTCTGCATGTGTTTCTTCTTCTATTTAGTCTTAGATATCTTATTCTTTGATAAGTTGAATGACTTGCTAGGAGAGTGCCCACTGGTTTTGCCTCACTCATGTTGAATATTTTCATCACATTTTCAACATATTCCTTTTGAGATAGCTTCATAATTCATACACTTCCCCCCTATTGATTCTCATCCCAATAAAATGTTTGACTAGTTCTAAGTCCTTCATATCAAATTCCCTTGATATTTGCTCCTTTAGTATCTTGATCTCCTCCATATCTAATCTTACAATCATCATATCATCCACAGATAACAAAAGAATGATATAGGAATAATTGCATTATTTCATATAGCAACAGTGATACGTCTATCACCTCTTATACCTAGTTTCAAAAAGAAATCTCTCAAATCTCCTATACCATTACATAGTCACTTATTTAATGCCATAAAAGCTTTTCTTGAGCTTATACACTAGCTCTACTTTACCTTTATCTTAAGCCTTATTGTAATAACCCTAAGTTATTACTATCATAATCATAAGCATAACCATATCCTAATTATAATCCCATTGCTTTCACATAGTCACTAGAAGCTAACTCTAAATATTTGTGGCAATCGGACATCACTAGGTTAAATTACCTCATTGTGTTAAATTAACATTTTTGCCAAATTAGGAACCCTAATTGATAGCCAAAACATTTTGATCTCCAATCCAAAATCTGATTGAAATTTTGAATTCCTCACCTCCAAATTAGCTAGGAGTGCAAGTTTGGGAATTTTTGGAGATCATTTAAGCCAGAATTGAAATATAATTAATTTGGAAATATTGCACTTAAGGGTTTCTAACAATTTGGAATTGCATTTTTACCCTTAACCAATTAAATTGTCTGGGCTTCGCTGTGTGGACCGCGAGCGATCCACTGCGAAGCCCGGGTTGTGTGACAGCGGAGCCCCGCTCCATCTCACAATCTCTCTAGTTGATGATACGACTATTATTTAATCCTGCATGAGCATTGATTCATCAATGGAGCTATCTCACAGATCCCACAGCTCGGATAATTCTGAATCCAGCTGTTAAGATCCGAAAGATTAGGACCGTCGTGCCATTCTGACCGATCAATCAAACGATAGCCGAGGGTCCCGACACTGTGTACCTTCGTCCCATATGCACCCCACTCTTGATAGAGAATATCCTCCGTACACCAGCAGTCAGCCTTATCCCCCACTCCTCTAACCAGTTTAGCACAGCCGTTAGAGGTTTCCCTTCATCGGTTGGGTGCCTCGGTCGGGCCCCATGGTCCAATTTCTCCCATTAGAGGAAATGGAAGCTCAGCCATGGCCCGAGCACTTGGGCCTTCCCAGCCCAATTGGCTACACCTAAGCTTCTCCCTAAGGCTATAAATAACCATAGGATTCATTTGTAGCTTTTGCCTTGTGTTTAAACTTTGACCCACTTTGATATATTTAAATGAGATTTTGTGCATAGAACTTGAAATAAATGATCAGAAATCAATATCATAGGTTCAATTAGATTCATCTCAAGTTTATACAGACAATACGTTAGGATAAAACAGACTGATATATGGAGAAATAAGGAGATTGTACATATCTTTTGAGGAGGAATGTGTAGTTAGTCAAAAACACATATCTCAGATAGTCAGATAGACATACTTAACTCCTCGATTATTCTATAACTTTGTCTAATATAATAAATATTATATATTGATGTATTTTCTCTTAGAATGAGCACATATCTTAAATATGTGTTTTGCATTCATAATCGTAAGCATATCATGCTTAAATATCACATTTTATTTGTATATGCTTCTCATACAGAATCATGCTACTTAAATATAAATTTTTATATCCTATAAACCTTACTTAATCCTTTATGTATAATTAAATATTTTCTTTTCTTTTCTTTTTCTTAGTTCACCCTATCATAGACACACATACACACACACATATATATTTGGCAATTCAGAAATAATATCTAGATCAAGCCTTTGAGAAAGAGCTGGTACATGATAGAACAACTTAGATGCTAATTTTCATAAAGTTTTAAATTTTTGCTAAGTGTGTAACAAATTTTATAAGATAATTATTATCTTTGTAATAAATATATTTATTTTATTATTCTGGTATTTTTGAATGTTGCAATGAATGTGGATGTATATATATATATATATATATATATATGGCAATTCAGGAGCAATCTCTGGATCATGCCTTTGAGGAGGAGCTAATAGATGATGGAGCAACTTAGATGCTAATTTTCTTAAAGTTTTAAATTTTTGCTTAGTGTGTAACAAGTTAGATATGCTGACCTAGTGGCGGGTCACCATAGTTTGCCCTCTGGGATCTCCCAATAGAAGCTCTCTATCCCCTCGATTAACTATGCACTCTCGAGCTCTCCTCAGCATTCCTAGCTACTTCCAGTGGTAATCAAAGGGTGTGACTTGGAGTTCAAGTTCCCTAGCTACTTCTTGAAACATGATCATCTATTTGGATAACTCATTGTGGCGATACCAAGCTTCCCTGATCGAACCAGGTACCCCCTTTGCTGTATTGAATCGTGCATGCTCAATACTTCACTCCAGTTTATTCGAAATCAATTTTCTAAATTAATCAATCATAATGCAATAATTGTTGAGGCTCGGGTTAGCCTTGATCGATTGAATCGATGGATCTGGCTAATGCCCTTCCTGAGAGTTGACCCGAGTAAGGCCCTAGAGGTCTGGCCACTCCCAAACCATTGTGAGCTAAGGCTTCAAATTGCTTTGACTCCTCAATGGTGTACAAGTCAAGTTCTGGATTAGGCTTAGTCACTGCGGGGAAAATTTATCCCCACAGAGGAATCCTTAATTTGGGACTTTATCGATTTGGGGAGAGTAGCCTCCCAGTGATCCTAACTATCATGACAGCTAATTCAGGGTTCTAACGATGCGTCGTACGCTCATGAAGGTGTAGGGATTAATTTGGGGTTCTGGCGTGTCCCAGGGTCTCAGAATGTTGCAATTAAGGCTAAGCTATAATCGCCAGGGTCAGAGAAAGGCATCGAGAGGAAGAAGCATAGTGCGGGCCAAGTCGGACCCCAATTCGCGCAGTTTAGATAATGGGCTGACACGTTTAACTAATAAAATGAATTTCTGTATTTATTTTTTTGAAGAATAATAACTCAGAAATTAAAATCTTAATTTGAAAATTGCAGAATGAATTAATTGCATAGCTTTCTGAATACTTATCAAAACCATATGAAATTATATACCATTTTAATCAAAAGAATATAAGGAATGAGAATATACAAAAAGATTTTAAGTTCTATTAATGTATTTTCTAATTTACAATTTAGGGAAGGATTAGCAGAAGGTTGAGAAGGGGTACAGGATGAAGCCATCCTTTCAGCAGTACGGGTTTGAGCTTCAATCATAACTTGCACCTTCTCCAAAGGATTCTACATTTGATCGGTATGAGAAGTTGTGGTGGAAGTGGGTTCTTCTACCACAGGCGGAATAGGATTATTTGAATCAGGACTTATTCAAAAAAAAGAAAATAAAAACACATTTCAAAAGCTAAAGAAAATGAGTAAAACGATTCTCATTAACTTAAAAGATTTAAGAGATACAATTTGGAAGAAAGAAGAGAAGACATAAGTAAGATAGAAGCTATTTACAAGAAGCTACTAATGAAAAAGAAACTAGTGCATAAATAAAACTAGCACTACATGTTACAAAACATTGCATAAAACATGAACTCAAAGTATTCATAGGTAGGAGCATGATGGAGACGTCTACAACCACGAACTAGCACATCATAAGTGCGACACCACCAATCCATGGCATAGTCATTGAAGAGTTCGTTCAAAATTTGGAAGCGTATGTGATAGGGGCAAGATATGGCTTAAAATGTCATAGAGGAAAGCCATTCTCTAGCTAACTGCAAAATGCAGTCGCCTCAAAACACACAATACTTCAAAATTTTGTCCAATACTTCACCTCCGGCTTGAGATGCTTGAGATACACCAAAGTACTCATGACTATAAGTTATACCAAGCCAATGATCATCCTCCCAATAAAAAAAGAACGATCTAGTAAAGATGTTTAGTTCACTTTCATAGTTTGCCATCTGAAAATTTGATTATAGTTTAAGTTAGAAATTTAAATCAATTATTGGATTAGTAATGCATTTACTATCCTAAGGTATCATTTTAAATGTCTTTACTATTCTGCATTGTTTGCTTTTGGATAAATAGATGTATTTATCTTAGCTTATTGTTCTCAACTTGGCACTGATACCAACTGTGATGACCCCAATATCGAATAAAGAGATTAACCCAATATCGGAGTATCACCACAGCATCTAATACTAAAATAGAGGAAAGCTAGCCGAATTATTAGATGTTGTGTTTAGCCAAGGATCATGAAGAGGGTCTTAAGTTAAGATGAGAAAATAAAAGAAGAAAATGCATATGATCAAGTAGTTATAATCACATGTATGAAAGTAACATATGAAGTATGTTCAAAAAAGGGCAAGTAATCATATAACAAAAGAAGCAATTATAATTACTGGCAAACAAAAATGCAGTTATAATTATAAATGAAAGAAATGAGATATGTGAATGAAGGTACTTACAAATAACATGAAGTAATCAGAAGTTGCAATGACAATCAACAATAAGGATTTAAAGTGATTGCAACACATATATGAAAGTAGCATTTACAAGTAGGAATAAGAAAAAATATTCCCATAATATTATAAGTTTCTATTTATGAAATGCATGCACAATTATGCTACATGTAGGGATATATACAATTTATTACATGTAACAATTAGTTTTATGACCATGAAATACTTATGCTATCCATTCAACTATTTATCCATTAATCCAAACCAAGTAATTTAAGTAAGAAAGGATCTAGTTGCAACATAAAATAAGTAAAGATAAGCAATTAAATTAAGTTATCACATGCTAAAATAATTTAAAGAGCAATTAAAATATTCTCTCTCACAAAAGTAAAAGCAAGTAAATAACATTTTTAGGCAGATGCAATTATTTTAAGCTTATGCACTTGGTCCAGCTCCACTAGCATCCAAATGCGCCTGATCTATTATATTTTGGTATTTAAATATGATAGGGCAAAGCTAAATAAAAGTGAAGTATAGTTAGACTAAACAGTCTAAGCACATCTTATGATTAGCTAAACATTTTAATAAGTTCTAACTAGATATCACACGCTAGTTTACAATATGAAAATAAGCAGTGCAGCAATTGAAAGCATTTAAATAGGTTAAAAAAGTAAGGAAAAGAAAGAAATACTAATGAAAAGCAAAGTGAGTAAGAAAACTCACAAGTTTAGATATTCTAGCTTACAAGTAAAATAAGGGTAAAAGCATCCTAAATATGCTAGAAAAGCACTAAAGTGCATATAAAAATAAAAGGAATTAAGCATGTATATGTTCAATGAACTTACGCTAAGTAAAAATAAGAAGACAGTAATATATTTAAATAAAATTATTGCAATATTCACTGTAATATAAATGAAGTGTAAACAAGCAAAGTACAATACTAAAAGCATGAAAAGTGCAAAACATAGTAAATAGTTATGATGAGATATTACAATCAACAAGATTATAAAGAACTCATATTTTATTAAATTAAAGTTATTTTTGAAAGTATTCATTCTGCAGGCAAATACAGAATGAAACGAGAAGTTAAGCATGTCAACTTAATAGGTAAAGGAAAGCGGGGTTCAAAAGAATAAATACTCACATTCACCCTATGAGAATGTGAGGTCTTTTTATTACTCCTAATTAGCCTGTCCTTGGGTTAACCAATAATGTAAACCCCTATAGTCTTAATGTGAAAGTTTTATTCTTGCATAATGTCTTTTATGTTTGTTTCAAGGGAATAGGCTCAAATTTAAGAAAGCATTCAAGGAAATTCAATAGTTATAAACTATGTAATATGCAAAGTTATTTGATTTTAATGAACTACTTAATTATTAGAGCTAATTGAGCTCCTAATTGACTTAGAAATATTGATCTCAAGTTAATTGTAAGAAATAAAAGTAGTTGGGGTTTTTTTGGAAACTAGAAGTTTATTTTAATTTATGGAATGGCAAAATAATTTTTATGTATAATAATACTAAAAGAAACTAGTTATATCAGTATTCTAAACCATTTGATTGAAATAGTTTAATAAAATTAAGGCTAACAAAACTTGTTAGAAAAAGGTGAAACTATGGAATTAACATATTTAAAGAAGATGAAAATTAAGATTCTATACACTAAACTCATCTAACTAGGTTGTAATTAGAAGGATCTATTCAAATCATTTATTAATCTAGTTAGGTTAAAGTAATTTGGAAAGGTCTAAGTAAATAGGAGAGAAAAGAATTATAAGCTACAAGCTCTACAAATATGATAAGTTGAAGGTTAACAAAATTAATAGGATTCCTAAACTATACTAATGAATTTAGGACACTTCATTCCATTCCATAGAGGACTTAGAAGAGGATTTAGGAGCTAAGGGTGAAGTGAGCTAGGATCCAATCTAATTACTTAGGACTAATACTAATAGATTCACAATCTACACTACTCAAGCATTAAGGTTAAACACACTTAATAGGTACAAAAAATCTAGCTCTACATATGACCTAAAATTCAAGCTATAAATCAATCCTATAGCTTTTCTCCTATGGTTGAAAGTTAATTTTACAATTGCTAAGTATTCAAGTATCTAAAATTAAGAGAACTAAGTTCAATTCATGCAATTGAAATTAACATGGGAAGGAATTTAATGTGCCATGTTAGCTTCCCTAAAGTTCGAACACATAAAACATGAATTTATGAAATTAGAAAAATTATCAAAATTACCCAAATTTAGGAGCTAAAAACCTAAAATCACTAAACATTGTCCAATTCGAATATTACACATTAACATGAGATCCTTATTGTATCTGGAGTAAAAATATGAGTCCTGGATAAATTCTGTGGCATTCTTAGGCTATATTAATGATGCAAAAAGAGTGAGATTGAACAATCCAAGAATGTACACAACCTAAAATAGTAACAAAAATTAGGAATTTCCTATGTATATCTGGATATTATAGAAGATTTATGGAAGGACTCTCTCAAATCACATCATCTCTAATGAAGTTAACTCACAAGGAAGTGCCAATTATTTGGAGTCTGGATTATGAGGAAGCTTTCTAGTTATTAAAGCAAAGGCTGACTACAGCCCCAGTTTAGGTATTACCATAAGGGAAGAGTTTTCAAGTTTACACAAATGCATTGAAATTAGGTCCGGGATATATTTTAATGCAAGAAGAAAGAGTTATGGCATATGCATTCAGACAACTAAAACCCAATGAGGTGAATTATCCTATGCACAATTTAGATTTAGCAAGAGTAGTTTCTACATTAAAATTATGCTGGCATTATTTTTATGAAGTCAAGTGTGAGATATTTACAGATCACCAAAGTCTCAAGTATAGTCTTACATAAAAAGAATTAAATTATTGACACAGAAGATGCTTGGAATTTAATTGTGGTTATTACTTGGATATCCAATATCATTCGAGTAAGGCCAATGCAGTCACCGATGCTATGAGAAGAAAGATGATCTTAATATCCTTAGTTTTAGTTAGTGAGCTGGCAGAAGATTTTAAAAGGCTGAGGATTGATCCAATTAGGAGAATTGATCTACTAAATCTCTTGGCAATATGTGAAGCTCAATATACCCTAAGAGAAAAAATTATAGTAGCTCATCTGATGCCCCACCCCGCCGCTCAGCGCAAAGGGAATGTAAGGTAGCGATGGGATGGGTCATCATTGGGAGATAACCCTAATTTAACATTAACAAAGTAAATGCCTATTAAGAAGTCACTTACTTTACTAATACTAATACTATCGAGATGTCTAAGTAATCAACTACTTAGACATACAATTGTGCCTCAAATTATCATATAAGGATAAATTAATTCAGAGAACAAATGGCAAGTGCAATAAATAAATAGAGTGCGGAAGTTGACAAAATTAAATTACATCCATTCATCGCATTTCAGTAATATCAGGAAATAGAGTGAATAATACATCTCAATTGACATAGCACAAAAATATAAATATACAGTGCTAAAATTAATTATTACAAGCCATTTGAACAGTTTTAAAGGAAATAAAGATTGAAAAGAAATAAAACTCTCTCTCTCCAATAGAAAAAAAAAACTAAATAACTACAGATGGGTCATCTTCATGCTCCTACACCTCACCTGAGCCTAACTTCTCAAACTACTATAAAACTGACATGTTGGTTTTTACAAGCTAGGACCCTAGCCAAGAAAAGAAAATCTTAGTTATATAATTTATCTAAGTATATTTTAGGTTAATAATTTAATATGTTTTAGGATATCAAAAATTATTTTAAGCAATAAAGGAACCAAAGAGTATCAAATGAAATGATAAAAACTATAAGCAATACATTTATAACTTAAGTAAAATATGAGATAAGTAAGTATACCTCAAACAAAAGTTATAGAAAACGTTAAGCAATTATAAATGTAAACTACTACAGTACAAGGAAAAGTCCTAGACAAATATGATCAATTTATACATGTTGATTTTTTTCTAATAAAAATGCAATGTAAGTAAAACAAGTATAATCAGATCGGCAGCCGAGCAGTGCGCCACTCGGGAAGACACCTAACCCATCTTCCCGAATAGGCTAAGACTGACCCACATTGAAGGCTGCTGAATCGAACCCAAGAGTAGGGTTGAGAGCCAGTATTAGGCTAATACGTACATTGGATTTAAAAAGGTAAATAGGAATCCAATATACATTATCAATATATCAACATTTCCAGTATGCTGATCACATCACAATACAAAGTATAATAGTAAAATAACAGAGTGCAGAAGCTAAAGCAAAACATCTAGAATTCATTCATCACAGAGCAGTAGTAAACATTCATCTCAGAAAAGAAAAGCAGAATGCATCTAGAATTATTACAAATTGATTTGACCATGATGTAAAACTAAAGTTCATCTAAGTACAGAAAGCAGAAACAGTAAAGTAAAAGGTGGAAGACGGATCTACTAAGGCTCCACATACTCCTCCTAGATCTCCTACAAGTCTTCTTGCCCTGTCTCAATAAGCTGCTCAAGATCTAGCACATTGTCGGATCCCAAAAGTACCTCGTGTTAGGCAAGAAGTTTAACACATTGCAAATAAACTAAGCACTACTAAAATAAATTCAAGTAGATAGTAAAGTGAAGAAAACTGTAGAAAAAGCTGTAAAGGCACTGAATCACTTGAAGATGTAAAAACTAAACAAGGTAAAATGAACTAAAAGCTGAATACTGAAAGTAAGTGAAAACATCAAATGCTCAAACGCCAATGTAACAATGTTAAATGCTCTACTATATGTCACTGGGATAATGCATCCAAATATGCCACGAAAAAGTATCCCATAGATATGTAACAAAACTATCACCAAAAGGCTATGATTCGTACGACCTAATGTATACATACATCTAGTTGGGAATATAGTTTACTGTGACGCCGATGCATCCTGAAATTCCCCAGTCAATGTAAGCAACATTTCGTAACTGATAAATCATCACTAACACTCATACATCACCACTGAAATCATTCATCATGCTCATGCTCGTGCTCATGTTCATGTTCATGCTTCTATAGTACATGAGCTAAAAATACAAAAATTCGTAAATGCTTGAATACTGATAATGAATTCAAAGTCTCCATTTTGCAAAATCCTGCAAAAAGGATTCTGACTCCTAACTTCTAGAATGATAATGAATGAGAATTGAGATTTTAGTTATAAATCGTCAGATGGGGAGGTGACATACACATACACATCATATTTCCAAGAAGGGTAGTCTTTAACTCTTAGTTTAATTAAGCCACCCTATCAAAGCGATATTCGATAGGAGGCATCACCCCTCTTGGCAGAGACCAATTCGGGAAATTCTAGACGACAAAATTCTCCGTCTATAGTGCTCGCCTTGGCCCTAGGTCAATCGAGGATCAATCCTCTAGCCGAGACGCACTGATTGACACTCAAAGCCCCCCATGAGGTGGTCTGGATCAGTTGGACCTTACTCACCTGAGGGCTCCCTTAATGGGGCTACTGTGGGGAGACAATTCTCCCCATAGAGGCCATGCTAGCCCAAAGCTCAATCCTTACACCATCAAGGTGGGGAGATGGATCAAAGCCCTTGAGTTTAAGGGCATGGAGTGGGCTGGAATGCTGGGCCCTTACTCGTCCCGAGGTGTTCCTTTAGGATTTAACTCAAAAGATCAGTTCGATCAATTGGGGCTAGCTTAGGGCCTAAGTTCAATATCATTGAGTTTGTTTTGACAATACGCACGAGTACAAATAAAAAGGAAGGAAATTTAAGCCCAATTGACTCAGACAGACCAAGTGGGGGTACCTAGTTTTAGGGCTGAGCACAGGGCGGCTGATAGAGGGCTGGATCAGGCTGGGAAGGACCCAAGAGGTTGGGCCATGGCTGAGCTATCGAATTTCCAATTTGAGCTCGGCCTGGCCATGAGGCCCGATTGGGGCACCTAGACATAACAGGAGGACCCCCAATGGCTTGCTAAGCTGGAGGAGCGAGTGGGGCGACAGGGAGGGTAGCTGGCAGTACGGTGGGATCTTCGGTCAGGCGCACGAGCGAGTGGGTATAAAGGTCCATAGTGCCAAGACCTTCGAATGTCGTCGGATTGATCAATTGGATGGCGGAATGGCTCAGATCGCTCAGACCCTAACGGCCAATCGCAGGAGCGATCCAGGCCATAGAATTGGTCAAGCGAATCCAATTGCAGATCCACAGTGCCACGGATCTTAAATCCATGCCATAGGATCAACAGGAGGAATGACGGGATGGAACGGGGTTCCGCTGTCACACAACCCGGGCTCCACAGCGAATGGCCCACAGTTTGCACATCAAATATCGATTGTTTAAATGGGTATAAGATAGATTTGCAAATTCAATTTGTTGGAAGCCCTAAGGTACAATTTGACCAATTTAAATAAATTTGAATTATGGTCTAAATGATCTCCAAATTTCACCAAACTTTCACCCCTAGCTAATTTAGGGATGAGGAATTCAAGAATGCAATCAGATTTTAATTCTGAGATCAAAATATTCTAAGTCTAATCTAGGGCATCTAGACTAAATGTCATCTTGAACTTAGAGAGATCCAATTGAATTCAAATTTTCAGGATAGGCTTAATTTGATGTTCTAAAAGTAATGGCATTAAAATTAATGATTAATTAGGCTATAGATTATCAGGGTAACAACATAAGGTTATTACAGACTCTCCCACTTATGAATGATGTCATCCTTGACTTCAACTTACGAGAGAAGATAAAGAATGCAGAAAAATTCAGAAAATTAACGGATACCTAGAATTTCAAAGAAACTGGGGTACTTCTTCCACATATCAGTCTCTTTCTCCCAAGTGTATTCTTCCAGAGAGTGATTCCTCCACTAAACCTTCACCATTGGAATTGAGCGACTTCTCAGCTGCTTTTGATCATGAGCTAAGATCTTAATTAGCTCCTTCACATAAAAAAGATCCGGCTATAGAGATACTGTTAGAAGTTGAATTAGATGAGATGGATTATGAAGACATCTCCGCAGAGAGGAGATGTGAAACACATTATGGATGGTAGAGAAATCTTCAGGAAGCTTCAATCGATAAGCTGCAAAACCAATCTTCTCTAGGATTTTAAAAGGTCTGACATAGCGGGGACTTAGCTTCCCAGCTACACCAAAATGATTCATGCCTTTCATCGGACTAACCTTAAGATACGCAAAATTTCCAACATCAAATTCAAGAGTACAGTGATGAGCATCATGATAGTTACTTTGGTGATCTTGAGATACTTTGATACTTTGATGAATCAATTGAATCTTACAATTAGTTTCTTCAACTAATTCTGAGCCAATACAGTTGAATACTTCTTGTTTCAGACCATGCTAAAGGAGTGCTGCATTTCTTGCCATACAAAGCTTCATATGGAGCCATGCTGATACTCACCTAAAAACTGTTGCTGTATGCAAATTCTATGAGAGGAATATGATCTTTTCAGAAACCTTTGAAATCCAGAATATAGAGACGAAGAAGATCTTCCAAGACTTGATTAACTCTTTCCATCTAACAATCAGTCTACGGGTGAAAAGCAGCACTCATGGCTAAAGTAGTCCCCAAGTTTTGATGCACTGCTCTCCAGAATTTAAAAGTAAAATGGCTATCTCCATCAGATATGATTGATCTTGGAATTCCATGGAGCCTGACGATTTCTTTGATGTAAAGCTTCGCTAACTTATCCACGGAATCAGTTTGATGCAAAGGAATAAAATGTGCTGATTTGGTCAGTCGATCGACAATGACCCAAATTAAATTGACACCGGATCTTACTTTAGGTAAACCCATAACAAAATCCATTGAAATACTAAACCACTTCCATTCAGAAATTGCGAGAGGATGAAGAAGTCCTCCGGGCTTCTGAAGTTCAGCCTTGACCAGATTACAAGCATGAAACTTTGCCATGAATTCAGCCACGCTTTTCTTCATTCCAGGCCACCAGAATGATTTATTTAGATATTAATACATCTAAGAGCTACCAGATGTACTTGGTATCTAGAATTGTGGCCTTCCACCAAAATTTCTTGGTGCATGGATTTGGGAATCCATACGTGATCTCCTTGGTAGATTACATTACCTCGAAGCTGAAGATCAAAGTGACAACCACTTTCTATCTCTAGTTTAAACTTCAGATAGTTTGCATCTTTGGTTTGTGATGGAGACATCGTGATGAAATCTTGGTTCCATTGAACTTATGAAAATCAGCGTGCTTAGCATAACACCACGCACTGGCCTGATTTCAAGCTTTCTGAATTATTCCCCTAGCGAGCTTGATGTTATCATGGAAGACAGAGTAGCAAGACGACTGAGTGCATCAACTATAACGTTCGCCCTTCCTGAATTATACTGAATGCTCAAGTCATAATTGCTTATTAACTCGAGCCATCTTCACTAGCGACAGTTTAGTTCATGCTGGGTAAAGATGTACTTTAAGCTCAGATGATCGGTGAATATGGAACACTAGACGCCATAAATATATTGATGCCAGATTTTCAGAGCAAAAAGTATAGCTACTAGTTTGAGATCATGGACATGATAGTTCTTTTCATGCAATTTTAGCTGACGAGATGCATATGCTATAACTCTCCATTCCTGCATCAACAAGCATCCCAAACCTATGCTAGATGCATCGATATAGACTTGGTAGTCGAGTCGTTCTTTGGGTAAGGCTATAACTAGTGCAAAGGAAAGAGCATCTTTTAACGATTGAAACACCTTCTCACACTCTGGACTCCAGAAAAAAGGTACTGCTTTCTGCGTCAACTTCATGAGAGGAGATGCGATTTGTGAGAAATCCTTGACAAGTTTTCTATAGTAACCTGCCAATCCTAGAAAACTTCTGATATCGGTTACAAATTTTGGTTGTGACCAATCCTGAACTGCGTTTACTTTATTTTGATCGACTTTGATCCCTTGAGAGTCTACAACGTGACCCAAGAAAGCGACTGAGTCAAGCCAAAATTCACATTTGGAATACTTAGTGTATAGCTCATAACTTCGAAGTTCTTCTAATACTAACCAAAAATGTAACAACCTAAGTTCTTACTATAGTCAATTAGAACTAATCTTAGTCCAAATCTTGATCCTAAGTGCTAATCAAGTCATTATGAGTCTTCCACCAAGACCCTGTCCAAATCAAGAGTCAAATGTATCAAATTAAGATTTCTAAAAAATCTAGAAACCCTAAAACTTGACATATCTATATAGACTTTAGATCAAAAAACGGACTTCGCCATTGCGCTCATTGACCCCAAATTAGCTTAGGGTGATATTTTCATGTCAATCGAACGTCGTCAAAATTTCGGCGAATATTTTAATAATATTTAAATACCTTGAAAATTAGAAAATTTAAATACTCATTGGATTAAAAATCTGACTTCACCGTTGCATTCCTCACCCCTAATTAGCTAGGGGCAAGTACTCGAGAAAATTTTGGAAGTTAATTTTTAATTATCAATATTAGGATTTATATAAATAGGTTATTTGAATTATTTAAGTTATTTAATTATTATATTATTTTGTTAAACGGTGTCGTCCATCTCGTTGCGCCGTTAGGTGGGTCTACCATCTCGATTAGATGGCTTGCACGCCCCATCCTCATTCCCGAACCCTAGGGTTCCATGTGGCGCGAGTCATCCGGGCACCACCGCGATCGGCCTATCTCCGAGCTCGCACCTCCTCGCCGATTCTGTCGCTCCTCCTTTAAGCCTTAACCAGTGGGGTGGTGTCGAGGGTCGGAAGGTGTCGTTACCCTTGTGTCTCGATCGAGCCCTCTGCAAACCCTAATCATTCGACAACCATCCCTTCAAGGTACCTCCGATCTCCATTTTTCTTCATGCAATTGCTATGTAGTTACTGTGCTCGATTATTCCGAAGGATAGATCGATCACTGATCGTCTTCAATCTCCATATAGTGGATCAGATCACCCAAATTTGAAAAATTGCATACAGTGCTTATCGTTAGTCGCGCAAGTTCTGTGGGGGCTGGACCTAGGGCTTGACCGAGCCGGAGCCGTGAGCCGTCTCCGGTGAAGGTTTGACCATTGTTGGATAGGTCTTGGCTAGGCCTAGCTATTGCCATACAGGCCGAGCCCCGGCACCACCGAGAGGCCGTCCAAAACGCATGCCTTAGCTCACGGTAGCCGTTTATATTTATATGTATACATACTGGTATATATATGTATATATATATATATAGATATATTTTAAATAGAGAACTTTAAATTAATTAGATTAGTAAATATAATTAAATTAGTGCCTAACTAGTGGTTAATTAAGTGTAGTTAACAGTGGGATTAGTTGTTAATTAATCATTAGTTGGATTAATTAAGTAATATATTATTTAGTTAATTAGTTATAATTAATAATTAAACAGTAGTTTAATAAAATCATCAAATATTTTAGATTAATTAATAGCAGTAAGTTTAATTATATGTTTTGAAATAGTAAACTAATTTAGATGGCATAAATGAATAGTAAATCAAATTAATTTAATTTAATTTAAATAAACTTAAAAAGTTTAATAACTATTTTGTACAATGTTTAAACATAGCAAATATAAGTCTCATTTTACTCAGAAAATAAAAGGAATCAAATGACGTAATTCAAAAATTTACTTTGGTATGTATAACATAGTGATATTTTAGGACCTAAATAAACCCTCATAACTCTTAACCTAGTTGTCCAAATATACTCAATATGGGTTTTAAAATATTCAAAAGAATAGCCCCATCATTATAGAAGTATTAGTTTCCCTATTTAGAGCTTAGTTGAAAAGTAATATTAGGATCCTACCCTGAAAATAACCAAAATACCCCTAGACTTCAATTGACCATAATTTGGTCAATTCAACTATAAATTCAGAAATTCAAAGTGCTAACTAGCTTAGAATTTTAGTGTTATTAATAAATTGAAATAATATTTAAGATCTGAAACCTAGAAATTTAGAAATGACCAAAATACCTCTAACCCTAGTTAGGTCATAACTTGACCATTTAAAGTTCAAATTAGGTTACACCCTATCAACACACTCAGTATATTATAGGAAAGCTATAAAAATTAAGTTTGCTGAAATTAGACCTCAAACTAAAAAGTTCGGTTCTTATCTTCCGTTGACTAACAAAATTTTTAAATTGCCCTTAGAGATTGAAAGTATCATAACTTACCCATCTGACCTCAGAATGCAATGTTCTTAGACTCTATGGAATCCTTAAATAGTAACCAATTATGAACTGCATAAAATTTTTTATTCCATTTAGATTAAAATTACAAAAATGCCCTTTAGTTCAAAAACTATAGTTTGGACCTATAGGACCCATTCCTTATCCAAATTAAGCATACTTACTTTCAATCTTCATGTTAGACAGTATGGAATCATTTGGAAGTAAGAAATTCTAATTTAGAGCCCTAATTCATAAAGTAGCTTTTCGAACCCTTAAGTAAGGGCAAAATAGTTATTTTGTCCAAAATTTTGGCTAAGCATCTCTAACTCTTAAATTATCTTCTAAGTCACTAAAACTAATATTAAAACTGTAATAGAATCATTTTAAATATTAAAATCAGTTATAAGGTCAAGATAGTTAAATTTCCTAAATTTTCTCTAAGTCTTTTCTTAGGACTTTACACCTTCACATTAGGACTATTCCTATGACTAAGACTAGCTCATAGGTTAGATTTCATTCATTGGATAAGAGGGTTATTCAATGAATGAATCCTTGGTTTTATTAGTTTCTAGATTTTCACAAATTTTGATTATTTTGTCTTTTAGCTCTAGATTCAAGATTGGAGATTCATATTATTAAGTTTAGTTTGCTTAATATGATTTACCTTAATTAATAGATCACTTTTAGAATTAAACCTAGATCTTATGTCTTATCCTTTTTGGATTATGTGATTAAGCTCAATCTTGTAGTGTTTAATCCGTAATTTATAGTTTAGTAGATCTTGATCAGATCTTAGATAAAATGTCTAAATTCATCAAATTAGGACGTTATAATTTATTGATTAAACCTGTAGTCGTACTTAATTGAATTAGATTAGAACCTGATTAGTTCTAATCCTTTTAACTTATAAGGAAGTGCTTCTAAGTTACACTCAATAGTAGGAATTGGAGATCCTAAACTTATGTAACTTAGAATAGTTAGAATGGTTTAATTAGACAATAACAGTGTCATCATGTATAGAAGAGTCCTATGCCTACTTGATTTATTTTGTTGCTACGCATTCCTTGTATTTTGTGCTTAATTCCTTGGACATATCATATAAGAAAACTTTGTGCATTAAATGAAAACTTAGAATAATTAGGATAACAGTTGCCTTTGGGTTCAGTATATTCTAATATATTCGAGTGCACATTTACCCTAATGAACAGGGGCAAGGAGTAATAAGGATGCTTAATATTACTCATTGAGGAGTATGTGTTAAGCTTGGAACTCGTATAGTCTTGCAGATGTGGTTGACTCCTCATCTATTTTTGAACATGTCCACAGAAATAAAAATAAAATAACTAAAAGATTCTGCATTTGAACACTATAATACTAAACTTTGAACACTCCTAATTTACAAAATACTCATCCAAATATTACAAATATATATACCATTTCGATCAGCAAAAATAGAGGATTAATATGGAACTATCAATTTTTTATTTGGATCAATAATGATATTTAGGATCCCCAAAGTAAGCCTTAATTATTATAAAACTTCAAACTATTATAACTTTTATACACACTACCCCAAACATATCAAATATAGGTTTAAAATACTCAAAAAATCATAAGGAATATTTTAGAAATATTAATTTTACTGATTGGATTAAAATTAAACAAATCACAATTAGGACCTAACCCTAATTAAGCCTTTAACCCTAAAAACTTCAAATAACCATAAGTAAGTCAATTTAGCTACAAATTAGATGATCCAAATATCAATTAAGATCAGAAAATCCTAATTTATAGTAAACTGCAAAAATATTTAAGATCCAACTATTAGATCTCCTAATTAACCCTAATCACTCTAAAATTTGATTAGTGAATATTAACAAATTTAATAATCCAAATTAAGTAATTTTAGTTTTAGATAACTCATAAAGTAAATTAGAACCTAAATGTAAAATTAGTTTAATAATTTTGTGACTAAATCTACTAATCACTCACTAATCATATTAAACCCTAAATATTAAATCTAGAATTTATATTGGCTATAACTTAGACAATTTATATTAGAATTTGATGATTTTAAGTTCTATGGAAACCTTAGGACATTATCTATAACAAACTAACAAAAAATTTTAAATTTCCTTAGGGGTAAAATTACTAAAATGCCCTTATAATGTCAAATTCCCAATTTGACCTTATAAGGCATAAATAATTATGTAACTTAATAAAATTAGTTCAGAATCAAAATAGTCATTTTATAAACCTAATATTACAAATCATGATAAAAACATTAAATTAATAAATTTAATTATTTTGGCAGATCAAAATTGAATTGGTTGATTTTGAGTCAAAACAGTCAGGCACGCAAATTTACTTATAAGTTTTATTTCAGTATTCTTATTTGAGCCATTTTCCATTTGAGTATTATTTACACTGCTTACCACATTTTAATCTACAAAAAATTTATATCAAATAGCATGTAACAAAAAGAATGAAACATAATATATATATATATATATATATATATATATATATATATTGTGGTGTATGTCTTTTGAGGGTGGAACGCAATACTAAGAATCTGTACATATTGGGCCAGCTAGCAGCCCCTAGGAGTTATATGGAGGGATTTAGCCCCTTGTAGGAAGTAGGCAAACTAGAGGAAAGACACACCATCAGTTTCTATTTTGAGTAAGCTACCGACGGGTGGCGAGATAAGCTTCCAACAGGTTATGCCTATGGGTTTACATATTTGGGCTCAGGAGTCTACGGACTCGACTTATTGTTACAAATACTTTTGATAAAGTTTATTTCATATATATTGATTTTCACAGCTAACTTGCAGGGCAGAAATTGAATTTGGAAAATTGCTTTATTTTTTATGCAGATTTTTAGTCATTTTCATACTTGATTCATACCTATTATAGGATGCTAGATTTATTCTTATAAGAACGATTTATGTACTCCTACCTGACTAGTAAACTAAATTTTTCAGGTTTTGATAATTAAAATCTAGAATATCTGCGAAGTTAAAAGGAGAAGAAATAAAGAAGTAGGAGAATGTAAATATTTTATTTTGTAAAAGTTAAACTGTAAATTTTCATATATATTTTGGCTCTATGTATAAATGGACTGTGGACTATTATTATTTTATTTTATGTCCTTTTATCTATAAAAATATATATGTGTAAATTTGTGGCGACCGGGGATCGAAGTTCGAGAGTCTTTAAAGAATAATTCATCTCAATTGAAAATATATACATCTTTATAATTTAAAAAGGACATAATAAAATAAAATAATAAAATCCACAGTCCTTTTATACATAGAGCCAAAATATATATGAAAAGTTACAATAGTTTGAATTTTTACAAAATAAGAAATAAAATATCTACATTCTTCTGCTTCTTCTTCTTTTAAATTTGGCAGATCTTCTAAGTCTTTTTAATTATCAAAAACCTGAAAAATTCAGTTTACCAGTCAGGTAGGAGTACGCAAATTATTCTTATAAGAATAAATCTAGCATCCTATAATAGGTATGAATCACATATGAAAATGATTAAAAATTTGCATGTACATTAAGCAATTGCTAAATTCAATTTCTGCCCTGCAAAATAGCTGTGAAAATCAACATATATGAAATAATAAATTTTATCAAAAGCATATGTAACAATAAGTCGAGTCCGGAGACCCCTAAGCACAAATGGGTAAACCCATAGGCATAATCTGTAGGAAGCTTTCTCGCCACCCGTCGATAGCTTACTCAAAATAGGAACTGATGGTGTGTCTTTCCTCTGGATTTGCCTACTTCCTACAAGAGGCTAAATCTCTCCATATGACTCCCAGGGGTTTGCTAGCTAGCCCAATCTGTACAGATTCCAGTTTTGCATTCCACCCTCCAAAGACAAATACCACAATATATATATAAATTCTTTTTGTTATATACTTTTTGATATAATTCTTTTGCAGATTAAAATGCGGTAAGCAGTGCAAATAATATTCAAATGGAAAATGGCTCAAATAAGAATACTGAAATAAGACTTATAAGTAAATTTGCGTACCTGACTTGTTTTGATAAAATCAACCAAATTTAATTTCTTTGATCTGCCAAAATAATGAAATTTATCAATTTAATATTTTTATCATGATTTATAATATTATGTTTATTTTGATTTATTTTTATTAAGTTGTATAATTATTTATGCCTTATAAGGTCAAATTGGGAATTTGACCTTATAAGGGCATTTTAGTAATTTTACCCTTAATAATGTATAAAATTTATGTTTAGTTTGTTGTAGATTATATCCTAAATTTTCTATAGAGTCCAAATTTATCAAATTCTGATATGAATTAGCTAAGTTATATCAAGTCAAAATTCTAGGGTTTAGTAATTAGGGTTAAATGTGATTAGTAAATTTGGTCACAAAATTATTAAATTAATTATATATTTAGGTTCTAATTTACTTTATGAGTCATTTAAAACTGAAATCACTTAATTTGGATTATTATAATTGCTAAGTCTCACTAATCAAGTTTTTAGAATAATTAGTCTTAATTAGAAGATCTTATCATTGGATCCTAAATATTTTTGCAGTTTACTGAAATTTAGGTTTTTCTAATCTAAATAGATATTTAGATTTCTTAATTTGGAGCTAAATTGACTTACTTATGGCTATTTGAAGTTTCTAGGTTTAAAGGCTTATTTAGGGTTAGGTCCTAATTGTGATTAGTCAAATTTTAATCCAACAGCAAAAATTAAAATTTCTAAATTATTCTTTATGATTTTCTGAGTATTTTAAGACCCATATTTGATATATTTGGATAAGCATGTTTAAAGTTATGGCTAATTTAAATTTTGTATTATTTTTGTAATTATTTAAATATTTAAAATATCATGTTAAATATTGTTCCAAATAAAAATTTGATAGTTCCATATTAATCCTCTATTTTTGCTGATAGAAATGGTATATATATTTGTAATATTTGGATGAGTATTTTGTAAGATATAAATTTCCAAAATTTGGTTATTTATTACTTATATATATATATTTTACTATTTTAATTTAACATATTAATTTCTTAATCTGCTATATAAGTATATTAATATTACTATTTTATAAAAGTTTTCTGTTATTTATTATTATTTTTAATATGATTTATTTATTTATTTTTACTAATGTATAGATTATGGTATTTTAATTGATTTTATTAATGGCATTTATTAAATTTATATAATATTAATTTTGAAAATAAACTCCCTGATTATCATTAAGATATTTAATAGATATTATTAATTTTAATTTTAGATAAATTTAATTATTATGTTTAATTAATATATTTATAAGTTCTCAATTTTCTGTTTATATAAATATATATATATATATATATGTGTATCTGTTTAATTATATAAGAATTAAATTAAATGCTTATTAATATAATTATTATCATTAAAATTTAAATATTAATTTGTCTGTATAAAGAGACAAAATGGCAATTTGACGGTTTCCTCAGCCACGTGGCGTGCGCTCACTGGCTGAGTAAAAGATGACGGGTCCCACGCGTCGGCGTCATTACTTCCATGTGGCAATGGGGATCGAAGTCTTCTCCTTCGTCCCAAAAAATCCCGACGCTGAGAGAAAATTTAGGGTTCCTAAAATTTTGCAATACCGGGCATCAATTGAAGAAGTGCTTATGCCGATCGAGAGGTCCTTTTGAGATCTCTCGATAAATGCTGGAGTCATCACTAATAGATCTTCCTAGCCTTAGATATACTGATGCCCTAATTTAAAAAAATCGCTACTTTGCAGGCATAAATTAATCCCAATGAAATATAGTTCATACTAATCTGATTGATTTGCCTTACACATGTATCAATTTCAGAACTTCAATTTATTGGATATCGAATGCAGAAGTTGAGTATAGATAAAACCATGAATTACTCAAATTGACAATTTGCAGAATCATTTGTATTGTAACATAGATTGAAATAACTTCAGAAATTCTTAGCACCTCTATACGAGATTGTGAAAAAGATTGATTGCGCGAAGACTGGAGCAAAGAAAAAGGTTTAGGTTTCGAATGAAAGGAAACTGGGAGTTCGATTCGTCTGAAGAGTTAAAGATGACGTTCTTTTTTATTTATGCATTAAAAGAGGTCTTACGGCGGTGGAGATCATACGTGGAGAAACGGTTGCCTCGTGCCCTAAATATGCGATGCTTATGGAGGGATAGGGACGACGCGCCTCGATCCTTCTCTGCCACGCGGAGCTCTTCGAAGGAGATAACTCGAATCAATCTGATCCTTCCGATTAGACGGATTAAGATGATTCGCCAATATAAACAGCACGAAGGACGGCATTAGGGAAAATGAAACGTGCCGTTAATACATAATTAATTATATAGTTATTTAATTTAATTTAATCAATTTAATTAATCTTAATAAATATTTTCCAAAAAAAAATTTTTTTAAATATCAATCCTAGCTAATTGAGGGCTTCTGAACACAACGGCACACTCGGATTTGCGATCCGACAAGTATTTAATTACTCGAATTTTTAGGTATTTAAATAATATTAAAATATTTGTCAAAAATTCAATGACTTCCAAATACGTTCAAAACTTTACCCCTAGCTAATTTGGGGGTGGTGAATGCAATGGTGAAGTCAGATTTTCAATCTGAGGTCAAAATTACTTAAATATTATTAAACAATTGAGAATGAAATTTTGGCATTTTACAAAATTTGAGATGAATTGTTCTTTAAAGACTCTCGAACTTCGATCCCCGGTCGCCATAATTTATTTCTTAATTTATTTGTTCTAATTATTCTTAAATTGTACAAGCTCTAGATCTCTAATATCCTACTATAACAACCCTTAGTTGTTTCTTAGCCTAATCTTAGCTTAATTACATCCTAATTATCATTCCATTAAATTAATTTAGTCATTAAAACTAATCCCCAAAGAATTAGAGTGATTCAGAGCTCAATTCGACTTCGCCATTACGCTCATCACCCCCAAATTAGCTAGGGTGATGTCTTGGAAGTATTTGGAAGTTGTTGGATTTTAACAAATATTTTAAGGTATTTAAATACCCCAAAAATTATGATAATTAAATTGATCTCAAAATTGAAATCTGACTTCACTGTTGAGTTCCTCACCCCAAATTAGTTAGGTGTGAATTTATGGGATTTTTTCAGAGCCCGTTTAGTCATCTAATTTTAATTAGAAAATGTATTAATTTAAAATTTGGAAATAATTAGTTAAGAGCTTAAAATCTCCATTTTTCCTACTGCCTTCCCCCTTATCCTGCGCATGCCACTCCCTTCTACCCTACTTTCTGCACAGGGAAGCTTGCTTCCCATTCTGTTAATGGGAGAGGGCCTGCTATTCCATGATTGTTGCACTACCATCCCCTTATCCCAGCCCACACCTCATCCTCCTTTAAGTTTAGATCCTCAGTTCCCCTCTCCATTTGATATCTACTGAAGCTCCTTCTCCTCCCCAAGCTCTTGAAAAAAACTCTGCTTTATTCATCGTCTTGCTAGCTACTGAAGGAGCTCTCAAAAAACTATGTCTCCTTCTATTTTCAAGCTCAAGTACCCATTTATCGTAACTTTTCTTGTACCTCTTTCTTACATCCTCCATATGCTACTCTTCCTATTGATTTAATCAATATATTTGTGAAACTATATTTTGATTAACTACTGAATGGAGTCCTGTTTGATTATTGAGCCTCAATCAGACTCGAATAAGTTCGATCAAAGTTCATTTTGTCCTTAAGAAAATTATTTCTGCAAGTAGGATTTCTGTATACATAGACCTTTAGCATCCTTGTTTGAAGCATTAGAATATAATTTTCATGTTGATTTTGGTAATGATTTAAAGGTCTTAGACAGACCTTTTCATTAGTATATGCCACCGCACATGAGGTTTTCTAAATCGATAGTATTTGAGTGCAAAAGGGACATGTTCTATTTTTTGTTCAGGCAAAATCACCGTTGAGCGCTACATCGAGCCGTAGCATCTGGCTCTCGGCTAGGGAGCACACCAGCACACTGCAGCGCCCGCATCTCAAAAAACTTGACGCCATAGCACACCGTAGTGCCTGACTTTTCGCTTGGGAGTGCTACTATAATAACCCAAGTTATTACCCTAGTCAATTAGGACTAAACTAAGTGTAACAACCTAAGGTTATTACCCAACTAAATTTTAGCTTAACCATATATTAATTAAGTCTATCCAATCGCTAGATCCAATCACCGAAGAGTTTGTGCGATTCAGAGATAAATCAAATATTTTGGATTATTTTAATATTTAATTAATTAGAAAATTGAGGTATTTATTTTGACCTCAAAATTGAAATTTGATTTCGTCGTTGGGATCGTCACCCCCAAATTAGCTAGTGGTGATGTTTAGGACACATTTCATGAATATTTTAATATAATTAAATACCCCAAAAAATAGCATGATTAAATAATCATCAGAATCAAAATCTGACTTTGCCATTGAATTCCTTACCCCCCAACTAGCTTGGGGTGAATTTTTGGAATTTTTAGGAGCACGTTTATTTAACCTGAATTTTTAATAAATTAAAAAGTTATGAATAATAATTAATTATTCCTTAATTTGTATTTATTTCCTCTTTCCTCCCTTATATTTTTTGGTTGGCCATCCTTCCATTTTTTGCTGGCCATCCCTCCACTTTCTCCTATGCAAGCAACTTGAGGCCATTCCTCCCCCTCACCTTCTAGCCTCCCTAGCTCATGATGGAGCCTCCCTCTCACTCTCCTTCTTTAAAGAGAGATCACAACCCCTATTCTTCTTCTTGCTGAAGTTTTCTCATCTTTTCCTCCATTGATGCACTTGTGCTAAAGGAGAGGGCTCATCTCCAAGTCTTGAAAAAAATTGAGATTCCTCCTTCTTCCTTTAAGGTAAGGTACGCATTTGCTCCTCTTCCTTGCCTCTTTCATGTTCCTATTATGCTTGAATGTATCATTAGAAATCCATAAGCATATATGCAATCCATTAAGGCTCCTTAAAGCATCACATTTTCCTTGAAGTAGAACTGCTCTGTTTTTCATCTATTCTGCACACCACTGCATTTATCACCATTTTTTGTATAGTTAAAATGCTCCATTTGTGCCAATTTTAGTGTCAATGGAAAGGTATTGGAAAGACCTTTCCATTGATATATGGCATCGCTCATGAAATGCTTTGGATTGGGCATATTTGAGCTCGAAATAAGGCCTTAACGGGTTTCGCACTGGCGAAAATACTGTCTGGCACTGCATCGTGCCAAAGCGCGCTGGAGCGGGATGCAGCGTCATTTCGAGAAAAACCATATAAAATCAATGAATAAACAAATTGAACAGTAACCTGCAAGCGGACCGTTGCAGAGCGCCATAGCACGCCCCAGCGGGTTGCAGCACCATCCCAGGAAAACTGTATGAAATTAGAAAATTAAATTAATTGAATAGTATTTTTGCGAGTTAGTCCGCTATAGCGCGCCGTAGCGACCGCCTTTCGAAAAATTAAGCGCCGAGAACCGTCGTAGTGCGTCGTAACGTCTGAAAGTGTTGCAGCGCGCCACAGCATCAAAAGCGCTGTGGCGCGCCGCAGCGCGCCACAGCGCCAAAAATGCTGCAGTGCGCTATAGCGCACCATAGCGCCTAGAAACTATAAAATTGCTCAGAAATGGCTGAAATGGCCGAAACTTCACCATTTTTATATTTTAAGGTCCCTAGGACCCTAGTGGGATTGAATTATATCAAATTTAAACCTAGTTTAGTAAATTTTGAGGAATCCATAAAATTATAAGTGAAAAATCAACTTTGATAAATTGCCCCTTATGGCATGTGCAAAAAACTTCTTATGTGCCTTAAGCATTTTTTTGTGCCAAATGCTAAATAGTAAAACCCTTGAATGCTTGTATTGAGTAGGTTTATCTTAATAACCAAATGACATGAAACCTAAGTCTTTTAGATTTGTAATCAAGTGCTAATCCCTTTATTTTGATTTAGAATTTAGTTAGCCTTAATTACCTTTTATTATCTGTCATCTTTACATTTATATGCTTTCATGATATTATGATGTATGTTAGAGAACTTTAACATTATTTGGACACCTAAATGTGCTTAAATTGATATTAAACAATACTTGAACATAAAAATCTTAGTAACTAGATAATACATTGATTTTTCATTGACCTTTAAATAAACCCTTGGTCTTAATGGGAGAAAGGTTAGGAGTTAAGCCCTAACTTGTCTGGATTAAGATCCAAACCTTAATCACTTAATCAATTAACTTGATTGTAAGATAATTCAATTAACATTATTCCAATAATGCTTATGCTTTAATATTGTTTTTAAATAATTGAATTAGAAATGCTAAGGTTAATTTTGAATATGGGTGATTGAATCATCTGAATCTAAACTTTAGATCTTTGATTTTCTCTTATATAAGACTATTAGCATAAGATGGATAACAAGATTGTAATGAGTTATAAAATGATCTAACTCTAATAAGATCTTTGATTTCATCCCATGATTGTAGAATAGGAAAGGATTATATAGAGTTTATTCATCTAATCTAATCACTTTAACCCAAAATTAATAAATAAACCTTGAATGTTAGCTAAAGAAGTAAAAAAGTGAGATCTTATGGGTGTTGCTTTAGGATTGTTCTTGAAAAATTTAAAGACCTTAATTATTAGAAAATTGAGATAGGAAGAACTCTTGTAACTTTATAAGGTAGGAATCTTAGATGATCCTTCATAACTTTAGAGGTTGATCTTGACACCTTGTGGTAGGAAGTACCTAAATCATCTAGAATGGTACTTCCCCTTGTGGTAGAAATTATTATTGAGTGATCTCTATGATCACACCCTTAGAGCCTTGTGTAGAACTCACCTATTTAGAGTAAGGATTAATAGTTTTGATAAATCCATGTAGATTAAATAGAGTTGTCTGAACCCAGATTATTGGTTGGTGTAGTATGGTATACCCATAGTACTGGATTACTTTAGTAGTATTCAAAATTGGTTGATTCACTCCAATATGGACTTATGACTAAGTGCTATCCCAAGGGATTAAATGAATACAATCCTATTAGAGTAAATCTTCTAAGGCTAAGAGTGTTATAAATAGGGACTCGTTCCTTAGTTTGATTAAAATGAAATTTTCCATCAGGTGATGCCTCCTAGTGAAGATCGCTCCAATAGGTGTGGCTTAAACAAACTAAGTAATTCAAGTCACCTTATTTAGAACACTAAGTATGATCATCAGTTGGGCATCTTAATGACTTAGCTTGAGATACAAATCGCCATTGGGTGATGCCTCCTATCAAAGATCGCTTCGTTAGGGTGGCTTAATCAAACTAAGTACTAAGAACCAGCTTTTTTGTAAGCATACTAAATATGTGTATACAATCAACCTATCTAATGATTTTTAAGTAAACTCTCAACTTTAAACAACTGTCGAATTAGAACCAAGGAGTCAGAATCCTTTTAGCTGGATTCTGCACAATGGAGACCTTGAATTCATTATCGAATTTCTAAGCATTTTCTTGGATTTGTATCATGTAGATTAGAAGCATGAGCATGAGCATAAGCATGATGTTGAGTATCAGTGATGACATATGAGTATTAGTGATGATTTATATGTTATGAAATGTTGTATATATTGACTAAGAAATTTTAGGATGCATTGACATCGTAGTTCCCAACTGAATATATGTATATATTGGACCCGTACTACTCATAACTATTCAATGATATTTTGGTTACATATCAGTAGCATACAGTGTTGTGACATATTCATATGCACAATTTCAGTAATATACATCATAGCTTTATAGATCATTACTCAATTTCAGATTGATTACTATTTTTGGCTTACTTTCAACATTCAGTTTATAGTTCAGTTTAGCTTTATCTTACTTCAATTTTATATAGTTTTATTCTTTCAATTACCCTTACAGTATTACTGCAGACTTACTTACATTATGTAAATGTTAAATGATTAATTAGAATTGCTTAGATTAGTTTCGATGTGTTAGACTTATTATCTAACACAGGGTATGTTTGGGATCTGTCAATTTACTAGATCTTGAGCAGTATATTGAGCCAAGTTAGAAGGACACCCAGGTGATTTAGGAGGAGCCCCTGGAGCACTAGTGGACTCTCCTCCAGTTTTAGTACCTTTCTGCTTAATTTATTTCAGTTCAGTACTTAGCTGTATGTCTATAATTTAGTAACTAGTTATAATAATTCTAGATGTATTTTTTTTTCTTTTCTGAAATGAATGTTTTCATATGGCTTCTGTGATGAATGTTTTTGGATGTTTGCTTTAGCTTTCGCACTCTATTATATACTACTTATACTTAGTATTATGATGTGATCAATATACTGGAAATGCTGATATCTTATGCATATATTAGATTCTTCATATTGTGTTCTAAATCCAATGTATGTATTTACCTAATACTTAGGATAAGAATACTACTCTTATCTTAAGTATTAGCTTTCAACCCTCCTTAAGGTTGAGTCAGTAGCCCTTCAGAGGGGTTTTATTTTCATCTATTTCGAGAGACGGGATGTTCCTCCCCGAGTGGCGCACCGCTCGGCCGCCGATCTGTTTATACTTAACTATTACGCATGGTGACGGGGCGGGGCGCTACACCAAGTCCTGATTTTGATTCTAGTACTCTAATTAAGTCATTAAGATTTAACCACAAAGACCTAGTCTAAAGCAAGGGTCAAATGGATCAAATACTAATTCCCAGAATTCTAGGAACCCTAGAATTTAACCTAATTATTTTGAACTCGAATCGAAAATTGGACTTCATCATTGCGCTCATAACCTTGAAATTAGTTAAGGATGATGTTTTGATGGAAATCAAAAGTCATCGGAAATTCTTCGAATATTTTAATATATTTAAAATACCCCGAAAATTATGAAAATTAAATACTCGTCAAAATCAAAATTCGACTTCATCATTGCATTCCTCACCCATCAATTAGCTTGGGTGAATATTTAGAATTTTCCTAAATACTATTAATCATTTAATTTTAAATAGGAAATCAATTAAAACTAATTAAATAATATTAATATTGAAATTCCACTTAACGATGTCGTTTGATTCCTTCACACGTTGTCTCCTTTCCGTGAGTGCCATCAGAACCTCCCATTGGATCAGTCGACTGATTCGAACTATCTGATTAAAGATAAGACAGTCCCAGTGCGTCATCTTCCTCGCAGGCGTCGCCCGTGATACACGGCCCATTTCAGCCGCTCACACTGCCCAATCCCCGTGTTCCCGACCTTGTTGTGACGGCCTCCCCTTAATCAACTAAGTTTAACAGGTGGTCGTCATTAGTACCACTGACATTAAACTAAAAGCATATCCGTGATACTAATCAAGAGCTGAGAAAGATCCAACAAAATTTACATATAGTATAGCAGTGCAAAGATAAGTAAAGAGGAGGCATCCAGACACAGTCCACATTTAATTCATTCACATACATTACATTAAATGCAGAATAATAAGAATAAGAAAACTTAATTATTATACTTTTAATAAATGCAGGCCAAGAAGATGGAAGTATATCTCTTTCAATGAGCTATATTTTACTTTAACCTGCTAGCAGCTAAATCCTCAAGCGCTGGATCTGACCTATACTCCTGATATGCCATATGTACATATATGATAGGGCACAGCCAAAAAAGAGAATCTGGTTAGACTTTAATAAGTCTAAGTACAATTTAAGCTATTAAAATTTCTTAAATTTAAGGATATCACCATTTTACTAATACTACTAAGCAAGCAAAATAAATAGGTGCAACAAGTTATAAAGAAAGGATAGTCACAAATAAAATATTTGTAACTAATCAATGGTATGACTGAACATACAAAAAAACAATTAAACATAGTGAGGCTAAAAGCAAAAGTAACTACAACTACTGAAAGAAATCTGATCCTAACATGCTTATGATCACATGTATACATACTGAGTATACAAAGAACACAAGTGCTGAAATAAACATACAATTCTAGCATCCTAACATGCTTTTATTTATAAGTATTTAATGGAACATATATATACAACATGCAGATTTAAATAAATGAAAAGCTATTGAGACATGTGGCAAAGCAACTAAGCACAGAAAAGAGCTAAAGTAAAGCTACTGAAACATGTGGCAAAGGAAGCAAGTACTGTAAGAAAGACCACTGAAACATGTGGCACAGCAAGCAAAACTGAAAACTAGACTAGAGTAGTAGTAAGCTTAAGACATTATACTGCCATACTAGACAATAGGCCATACAGGGCCTCTAAACTAAGAGTTCAACTATAACCATCCTAGATATCCAATATGCTAGGCCTGAGTTGAACTCATAGAATAAGTATATAACCATCCTAAACATCCAATATGCTAAGCCTGTGACTATTCTATAATAATACAAGAACTGAAGAGGCTGACTAAGCTAGGACATACTCTACTAACTTATGATGTATCATTCATATCATAAGTTCTCCTATTATGCTCAACAAATAAGGCTCAATATCCAAGGTATGCCAAGATATCAAGTCAAAGTAAGCAAGAAACTCAATCTAGACTTATGTGATATCTGTTGTTATCTATTAAACCATTCTAACTATTCCAAGTTATACAACTTAGAAACACAGCCTTATAAGTTGAAAACAATCAGAACTGATCAGGTTTCAATTTAGTTCAATCAAAATTGACTACAAGTTAAATAATAAATCATCACGTCCTAATTGATGAATTGAGATGTTCTAAGCTAAGATCAGATCAAGATCTACTAAGCTAGGGATTATGAATTAAACACCACAAATTTAGGTTCAATCACATAATCTAAAGGTAAGCTTAAGATCTATGGTTCAATCTGCAAGTGAACTGATGATTAAGGCATATTCTATTAAGTAAAAATCAAGCTTAATAGAATGAATCTTCTATTCTTAATCTAAAGTTGAAAGATAAAATAATCAAAATAAAATTATGAAAATCTAGAAACTAATAAAACCAAGGTTCCATTCATTGAATAAATCACTTATTCAATGAATAAAATCTAACCTAGTGTCTATTCCTAATCTTAAGAAAAAGATCCAAAGGTGAAGTGAAGATCCTAAGGAAGTGTTTTAGTTTTGACTCTAGCTTCTAATTCATATCCGCATAGTTTACAATATTCAACTAAGGTAATGATTACTACTTAGTTAGCAAAAGTTCCTATACCCTGATGTCATGGTTTTCAAATAACAATCAAATCACAAATGATACTAAGATATATACAAGTGGTGTACGCACTGTACATAAAACTCAAAAAAATAATATAATTAAAATAATAATGTACCTTTAAAGAGAAGCCGCATGACTATAGTCCCATAGCAGAAGATCCTTATTACAATCCCATTATGGTCAACCATGGCATTAGCTGAATTAAAACAACAAAATAAGCCTAAATTCTGAATAGCTGATTTATTAATTCCTAAAGAATAAGAGTGTAATAAATAACAAAACCTTAATAATGTCATTTGTGATTATTTAAGGATAATCTCTTAAAATCAATTCATTGCTCTCAGCTATTTCTAATTGCGCATGATATTTACAAAAAGAACTATATTAGTATTTCTAGGAGCATTAAGAAGAAGACTTATACATGCGGATAGGCTTTGAACAATTCATTTACAACTAAATTAAGTGATTGATAAAACAGACTTTAGCTTTTGATATACATGTGTTAGTAATTCTAATGCATATGATCATAACGTTAGCATGAGCTTGCATACATATTTGGATATTCATAGTTACATAAGTTTCATTATTTTATTTCAGGTTTATAAAAAGCAAGGGAAACACATGAGTTCAAATGAACTTATAAGCATGCTAAAATGTAGGTAATCAATAAAGAGAAGAAATATTCAAATGATTTGCATTTAAATTCCTTAAAGACGCTTGAACATGCTCTAATAACATTTAGTATAGATGAAATTAAACTCATCACTAAGCTAACTTCTTCATGCAAAATTTAATGATAACTAAGATGAGAAATAATGAGTAGGAAAATCATGCGATTGATTAACAAATCATTTAACTATACCCTCATGAATATCCATTGAGAATACTTAATTGAGAGAACACACAACTCCCCATAATGCATGACCTAACCTTTGCAAAAGACGTATACACGCACTACTAATATAACTAATTCTCACATAATTAATAAGATGAAATGAGGGCTGCATGCATGAGGTTTGATAAGGACGACAATTAAGATCCTAATGAAAGTAAAAGTGTCATTCCTATGAGCGATTAAATGAGGTTAACATATGAAACTAGGCAAGATGCTTACATACGACATAAGATGGAAGCAATCCATTATTATACCATCACAATGAGGTGGCTACAAGCATAGATATCACTTACGGAAGCCATCCATGATTCTAAGAATACATGCACTTTTATTAAACTTAGCTCAGCATAATAACAAAATAAATTCAGATTTCATGAAAGTATTGGGTGTTACCCAAGGCCGCCATTGACATAAATTCATGCAATTAAATGTAAATCAATAGCGCTTATGATCTTCTAACCTTAAGATACTTACTTAATAACTAACTAAGCTTGCATTGACTAGATAAAACCACAATGATAATTGAATTCATTGGATTCAGCTATATGATTATTACCTTGCCGAAATTGACTAGAACACTTGCTAATGAACAAGAGGGTTGCATACATATGCATACAAACGACCAGCAAATTAACGGCCTAAGGAAAACTAAACAAATGATTCCATGAACAACTAGTAGCAACATAAATCCTCAACAATAGATATAAAAAATTAACATACAATTTAATGGTGTACTTATATTGATAATGTTAATGAACTTAGGCTTAAGATTTGATTAGGTAAAATCCAATACCTGAATGGACATTGACTGGTGAAGATGCATGGATGAAAATCATAGCCGCTGAGAAGAATAACGACCGCTGAAACTGGCATCTAAAGGTGGATGCTGATCTAATCGACGAAGGGCTGCACCTATGATTGGAGGGGAGGAGTGGGGTTGAAGTGGAGGAGTTTGATCGGTCAAGAGAGGAGAGTTTCAGCCAAGAGAAGGAGGGCTGCTGCTCGGTCATGGAAGAAGAGAGCTGCTGTCCGATCGTGGAGGATGAGGAGAGGGTTTGGCCATGGAGAGGAGGAAGAGGGCTCGGCCATGGAGAAGAGCAAGAGGGCTAGGACATGGAGAGGACAGCTTCAGCGCCTCATTGCGTCGGATGGGAGGAAAATCGGCTTGGAGGAAAAGGATTTTTGGATCTCTACTTTAGGTTAGAATGCTTTATATTAAGAGGCAAAAAAACTGAATTCTATCGCAGCCATTGAATCAAAATCCGATGGCTGAAAATTCTCAAGCCTTGATCTATAGTCAATTGAACTCTAAAAATTACAAACTTGGTATCAAAATGAGCGTCTCAATGAGACAAATGCATGCGTCTAAAAATAATTGAATTTAGACAAATATTTTATTTTATATTAATTTTTAAGTGAAAAATTTTAAAAATTCACTACGATCAATCCAGAGCCCGAAAATTACGAAACTTAAAACATAGTGCCCTCCTATAATGCTTAACTCAAATCTATAAAAATTTCTAAAATCCAACTTTTATTTTATCTATCATCAACTCCGGAAGTTTAAACTTCCAGAATTTATTTAGGATGATCTGGGACCCCGATTGCCCCTAAATTTTGGTAGAATGATCCCCTTGATACACTTCATTTAAGGATATCTTTATTTAATTTTTGTTTAACTTAAATATAATATTGAACTTCATCTTAATCTGCTCAGGATTAGGTATGAACGGCTCAGTAACAACGTTGGGTTGTTACACTTGTCCAATCCACTTAAATGCTATTAAGGCCTCATCCGCACGTAAGGCTCAATCTTTGTGCAATTGGAGCTTGGACCATACAATCCTCAAACCTTAGATCGTCAATCGTCCGCACCAGGTACTTATAATCTTCCCCATTTCACATGCCATTCTAAATCTTAAGTTTCGATTTTCTAATTCCTAGCTTTGAATGAATATAGAATTGTTTGATCGGGTTTGATCAAACTTGATTGAACAAATTAAGGTTGATTGCTACAGTGGAAACCATTAGCTCCTTTCGTTCTGACCCTAGGAGTCTAGGGTTAGCCCTAGCTGGTGAACCAGGCCACCCCATCAGTTGGTTCGGCCTTCCTCGAGTAGGTCGCGCTCTGACCTACTCGTAGGCATGCAGGTGAACCCCTGACACTGCCAGGAAGGCCATGCAAAACTGTGCCCTAGCTCCGACGATTGGGGGATGAAGGCGCGATCCTTCGGGTCGGGCTGGGTTGACCTGAGCCCGTATCACAAGTGGAGCCCGCCTCTGGCGTGGTCTGCTCCATTCGTAGTGGGTGGGTCCCGCTTCACGAACCACGTATCGAATCCCAACTGCGTGATTTCTGGTGTGAGGCCTGCCAGTGTCTTATCCTCCTGAATATTTGATTAATTGAAATAGTACTGTTACATTTAATTTAAAATAGTAAGTCTTAACTAATCAGTTAAAATAATTAAGATTAAATTAATTACAAAAACTTTAAACATTAATATATACTAAACCATAAGTCCAAATTTATTAAATATATATCTCATTTTACTCAGAAAAATAAGAGGAATAATATGGTGGTGTTAATTTTTCTATATGACACCTATCTAATATAGTTACATTTTATGACATCCTCACTTAATCCTAAACCCTAAAAAAATAAACTTCCCTTAGCCATAACTTTATGCCCATTAATCCAAACTTAATCAATATGGGTCTCATTTTAATCAAGAGAATACCTAAATTAGTTTGATAGTGTTTATTTTGCTGTTAGGTAAATAATTTGACTAATCACTTTTAGGACCTTTCCCTAATTACCCTAATTAATCTAGAAATTGGTTTTACCATAACTTAGTCAAGTGAACTCCCAATTAGGTCATCTAATATACCCTTTAGATCAGAAAAAAACCTAATTAATAATAAACTGAAATAAAATTCAGGTTTTGACCACTACAAACCTTAATTTGCCCTAATCACCCTAGAACTTGATTAGGTCATAACTTGACCAATTGAAGTCTAATTTGAGTCTACTCCCAGTTAAAGTACTCAGTGTATTATAGGGAAGCTATTTCCACCAAGTTTGCTTAATTTAGACATCAAATGAAAAAATTAGGTTTTTGACCCTTTTATAGAACCCTAAATTTACAAAATTAAAATCTAAAATTGAAATGATCATAACTTAATCATTAGAAATCCGAATTAAGTGTTCTTGGACTCTATGGAATCCTTGGACAGTAAATAATAATAAACTGATTGAAGTTTTTAGACTCCACTTAGTAAAAATTACCAATTTGCCCTTATATGTTAAAATCTTTAATTTGAACCCATATGACTTAATAAATGTCCAAATAGGAAGTACCTACTATTGATCTCCATGTTAGATAGTAAGAAATTATTTGGCATCAATAAAATCTAATTTGGAGCCCCTAATCAAAAAGTAGCATTTTTAAACCCTTAAGTAGGGGCAAAATAGTCATTTTGCCTAAAATTTAGGTTAAGTGCCCTTAACATAAAGAATATCAATTAAATCATTAAAATCAATAAAATAAATGATTTTTAATTAATTTTAGAGCTCTTAAACTCATAATTAAATAATTGGGGAAAGTCCCCATTTATGGTTTGAAAATTTCCAAGTAAAACTAATAAATTCTAATATAGCTAAATTTCACTATAAGCTTCCCTAAGATAACTAGGACAGTACATAAAGACAAATTGCTTTAAGTATCATCAATTTCTAAATTTTTCTAAGTTATTCATTAGGAGCTTCCTTTGGATCTGCACCTTCACTTTATGATCCTTTCCTTAAGATTAGGGATACATATCATGTTTGATGTCATTCATTGAGTAAATAATGGGTTATTCAATGAATGGAATCATAGTTTTATTAGTTTCTAGATTTTCCTATTTTAATTATGATTATTTTATCGTTTTACTTTAGATTAAGATTAGGAGATCCATCCTGTTATGCTTTAATTTTTTCTTAATAGGATTTGTCATAATCATTAGTTCACAACTTAGACTTAAACCGTAGTCCTTGAGTATTACCTTTGGGATTAAGAAGATAAACCCCAAAACTTGGAGTTTGATTCCTAATCCTTAGCTTTAGTAGCTCTTGATCAATCTTAGCTCAGATCATCTAAATTCATCAAATAGGCCATACTGATTAATTACTTAACTTGTAAGCATCATTGATTGAATTAAATTAGGACTTGATTAGTTCTATTTGTTTTTTTTCTTACTCATAAGGCCTTAGATCTAAATTATACTTGATAATAGGAATTGGAGATCCTAAACTTGTATAACTTAGAATAGATAGAATGGATTAAGTAGATAACAACAAATATAATCTGTGTGTAGTAGAGTTCCTTATTTATTATTAAATTATTATTGCTTTTGCATTCCTTGTACTCTGTGCTATTTTCATTGAACATATCATACAAGATAACATTGCTACATAAAATGAAAATATAGAAAAGTTAGGACAACATTTGCACAGGATTTAGTTTCTTGTCAAATTTATGCACTTTTACCCCTATGGACAAGGGTAAGGAGAAATGAGGATTACTTAACACGTACTCATTAAGGAGAGTTATGTTAAGTTGGAGCTAGATCAATCTTGCAGACATGCTTGTCTCCTCACCTATTTCTGGATATGTCCACAAAAGCAAAATAAATAACTAAAATGTTACTACATTTGTAATTTATGCCTCTTTAGATCAGTTTTGCTTCGTTATTCCGTCTTAGCCTCTTCTAACGTTAAGTAATTTTCAGTCTTAGCCTATTATGACGCTAAGTGATATTTCATTTTTTTTCAGTTCAGCAGTCTAGTTTATCCCTTCTGATATGGCAGTCATTACACATGTACTTTTTATTTTACTATTACTTTTACTGCAGTTAGCCTTTACCTTACTTGCTTACTTATATACTTATAGTATGCTATATTTCTTTTCCTTCTTACTTATATATATCACATCTAGATTACCTTCTTCTTAAACATGCATAAATTATATAATCATAAGCATGTTTAGGATGAGTCTCTATTTTCAATATTTTCTTTACTTATACTTATATGTCTAACCTTATCACAACTTTGGTGTTGAGGTGTGTTCTTTTACCTCATATGTTGCTCAATTATAAATGTCTTAATTTATAATTTCTTCACATCCCTTTGTATGCTTGTTGCACCCATATGCTTTACTTGTTTAATATTTTAAGTAATTGGTAATATCATAAAATTCTTGAATATAAACAACTCAAAATGTACTTAGACAATATGTCTAACAAGATTTTCATTTTTTTTTCTTGGACCCTATCATTGTGAAACCGGCAATAGTAGATTCCAAGTTGTTTGAGGTAGTCGAGCCTTTTGAAGATCTGATTCAGGAGGAGTGTGCTGTCGCTGGAGATCCTTAGCTTAGCTTCTTATTTATTATGCTTGTGAGGATGAGTGATTTATTTTAAAACTTATCTAATATTTGTAATAATATGGTACCTATGAATGTGTTCTTAATATACTCTTTTATTCTAAGCTACATGTTACTTATTACTTGTATTATGGTGGATTGTATGTATTATTTTCTATTGTTCCTTGCTTCTGCACTCTGTTGAATGTATATACTTAGTGAATGATTTTGTTGCATTACTCAAGATGCATCTTGCCCTTATTAGTGGATTGAGGATTACACCTTAATCTTATGATAAATGAGGGATTTTCTAGCTTTTTCACAACGCCCTTGATCTAATATTGATGTGGATTGGGGGTGGGGCTCCACAGCTATAGTCCACCGCCGTGCCCGCGTCTCAAGAAATCTGGTGTCGTAGCGAGCCGCAATGTCGGAAAGCACTGCAGCGCATCACAATGCTAAAATCTGCCATAGTGCAGCAGCCCAGCATAGCCCACCGTAATGCCTCACTCTCAACCAGGAGGCGCTCCAATAAGCTGTAGCACGCAAAACTGTCTAGTTTTGCCCAAATTTGATATTTTCATATTTTAATGACTCTAAAACCCTAATAATGAAAAAATCTACCAAAATAAAAACTAGATTTAGTAGAGTCATGCATTGTGTAAATATAGAGGTGATTTTTTTTATATGAAATCTATCTCTTATCCTTATGACATGTCCTAAATCTCCTAAAGATTCACTTGAATATTTTGTGCCAAATGGTAATGTTATAGTTTCTGATTGCTTGTATGATTAATTAGAACATAACTATCTCGTATCCTTACAACATGTCCTAAATCTCTTAAAAATTCACTTGAATATTTTGTGCCAAATAGTAATGTTACAGTTTCTTATTACTTGTACGATTAATTAGAACATAACGACCAAATTGCATGAAATTTAGATAACTAAATTTGTAATTATGTGCTAATCCATTTTGGCTCTATTTAGGATTTGATTAGCTATAATTACCTTCTAGTTTTATTAATTAATATTTAAATGCTTCAATAATAGTAGTCTGCATATTAGAAAACTTAAATTTTGATTTGGACACTCAAATAATTGATTTTCCATTAATCATCTCTTAGACCCTTAATGATCTTGAGCAAAACCTTAATCTAATCAATGATTAATTTGACATCAATTTGGACATCAATAATGTACAATAAACTCATTGATTTTATTATTGACCAATAATTAAGTAAATAATCTTTGTTTGGTCAAGTTGGGAGTTAAATCCTAACTTGGTTAGACTAAGACCCAAATCTTAATAAACTTGACTAAGACACTTGATTTGTACACTAAGAACTTGCTTAAACTCCAACAATGATTATTAATTTGCCATTTGATCTTTAATTATCAAATTTAAAGATCTTAGATTTATAACAAACTCATATGATTGATCATCTGAATCTAATCATTATATTCCTAATTTTCTCATATGGAAGATAATTGACATCAATTGAATTACAAAATGAGAATGATTATGAAGCAATAAACTCTTAATAATTCATATGATTGTATCCCATAATAGTAGTATAGGCTATAAGTAGATGGGCTTTCCCATCTGATTTGTATAACCCTACTTATTATATTAAGGCTTGTAATCTTAAAATGAATCTTATAGCTTAGATTATACTTGTATATTTCAGTGCTTATAAAGTTAAGATTAAAATATTTGTGGTTTAATTCAATCAATTGCTAGACCTTAAAAATAGATAAATTATAGAGGTATGAAGAGCTTATTCTCTGATTTTGAGGTAGAAGCTTAGAAGAACCCATAGTACCTTTAGATTCTAATCAGTGACCCTTATGGTAGGATAACCTAAAGAGTTAGAGTGAGATTCTTTTTTGTAGTAGTATCTTAAGTTGAGTGACCCTTAAGTCACATCCTTGAGACCCTTGCATAAGCCTCCTCATAATTGAGTGTAAATTCTTTAGTCTGTTACTCCTTGATTATTAGATAGAATTGTTAGAAATAGTAGAACTATCAATTGGAGGTGATAGTATAAATCCATAGTACTTATTTACTTCAGTAGAAATTGGAGTTGGTGGATTTATCCTGAGTAGGATTGTAGGGTTTTGGTCTTATCTTAAGAAATTAGATAAGTATATTTCAGTTCAGAATAAACATCCCAAGTTCAAGAGTGTTATAAGTAGGGTATTGAGAAACTTAGTTAGAGAGAATAAACTATAATAAGGTTTTGCCCCATATCATCATGTGTTTCAATAAGTGCAGTTAAACAAACTAAGTGTTTCACGTTACCTTTCATAGGACGCTATAAGTATGCTTTTAACTAGAGTATTTAAAACTTAGTTTCAGAGAATAAACTGTGACATGGTTCTTCCCCTTATCATCATGCGTTTCGATAAGTGCATTTAAATAAACTTTGTGTTAAACCCACTGTTCTTAGAAACATACCAACTATGTGTATACAACCTCTTCATTTGAAAAGCTTAGGTATAATCTTAACTAATACCATTTAGTGGATTAGAATTAGGAGTCAAAATTCATTTAGAAAAATTCTGTATGATGGAGATGAATGGACTCATTACTTGATTTTGAATTGATTTTTGGCTTTTGATGATTTAAAAATCATACTGATTTGAAAGAATTTGGCATGAATATAATAAGCATAAGCATCAAAAAGTATTATGAACTATGGGATGCAGCATGCATCAATTTGAGTAGGACTTATGTGTAGGCATCATGGATATTAAGATTACTTGGGGTGCATGAGGCACCAAATGCATGATGACAACATAAATCAGTGGCATAATCAGATGCATATTTAGTGACATACAACATAATTTTATTTCAACGTTTATTCAGTTTCAGTTCCTTTACTGCTTTCTATTTTCAGTACTTAGTCTTTTGGCCATTGTTTGGCCTCACGTTCAGCTTTGCACAGTTTCATACTTTTTAGGTATTTTAGTGATTTTCTACAGTTTATTTAATTGCTTAAATGTTAAACCTTAGATAATTATAACTATTTAGAGTAGTTTTCAATATGTTAGACTAATTGTCTAACATGTGGTACTTTTGGGAATTATATATTTATTAGATATAGAGCAACCTGTGGAGCTAATTCAGGAGGCATGACAAGTGATCCAGAAGGAGTTTATGGAGTATTAGCAAAACTGAAAGTACTAGGTTAGTGCTCATTTGCTAGATCTAGAGCAGCATGTGGAGCAAGTTCAGGAGGCGTCTAAGATTTTTCAACTCTCATGAACTAAAGGTTAAGGTAATCTTATTAAGTATCAAACTTAATAAGATGGAACTATAATCTTAAGCTAAAGCCAAAAGTTTAAATAATCAAAATTAAAAGATAAACTTAGAAATCTAAATCAAGAATTCATTCAATTAACTAACCCATTTACTTAAGAGAATGACCACTAACCTAAATCTATATTTTAAGCACTTAGGAATGGATTATTAAGATTTCATAAATTGAAATAACTTAGGAAAAGTCTAATAATTGAATACTAAGCTTAATATTGATTTCTTTAAAATTGATGTGTAATTAGGGAAGGCATAATGCGGAATCAAATTCACATTATGAATTTAACAAATTTACTTAACAAAATTTAGAGGAAATCTAGGGTTCATTCTAAAATTAAGCGAGCATATCTAAATGATCCAAAATTGATTTATAAATATTAAATTTACTAATTTTTAAGGGAAATTATAGATTTTTAAGGCCTAAGAGCACTTAAGCTAAAACTTAGGCAAAATAACCAAAATGCCTCATTAAGGGTCAAAAATAAGATCTTAAGATCTAAGGTTCTAAATTGATTACTCTTAATGTCAAATGATTTTTTACTATTTAAAATGAAGATTGACATTAAGAACCCCCAATTTGGCCAAGGATTAAGGCTAATGAGCTCAATTAAGATTTAATCTCATTAATATGGGATTAACAAAATTACTTTGGGAAATCCAAATTTTATGTTATACTTAGATTCTATTTGGTGTAAGAATTCCATGGATACTAAGTTTGCTAAAATTAGAGGTCAAATGACTTAGTTATGAGCTAATTAAGAAATACCCTAAAACATTAATTATGGGTGTGGGTTCAGAAATCCAATTTTACTAGTTGATGTCCAAATCAAGCAAAATCAGTGGCCATGGGATCCCTATAGCACACTGAGTATAGTGAAATTGAGTATGCTATATTTGACTTCAATTAATTAATCTAAGCCATAATCATGGTTTAGGGTGATTAGTGAGTGATTACTGTAATTAATTACGCAAAAATAATTTAAACCTCACCAATATATTCTCCTATGTTTAGTGAGTTATCAAAAACTTAAAACCTAAAATTTGGCAAATTATTGAGCTTAATATTCACTAATTCAATTTTTAGGGTAATTAGGGCTAAATTAGGAAATATACCTACTGAAATTAAAATTTTCTTACAGTTTACTGTCTCGTACATTTTTTGATCAAAATGAAATATTTTATCATATTATTTGGAGTTGATTTAATAAGTTATTGATTGAACAATTTCTAAGATTAAGAAGTTAATTAGCCTAAAAGTTTATTAGTGAAACTAATCACCAAACAAAAAAATTAATGGCACCAAAATAATCATTGTATTTTTCTGAGCATTTTGAGATATAGCATCACTATATTTAGATTTATGATTACAAATATATGAGGGTTTAAATTTTGCAAATTATATAATTAATTAACAAAATAATTAAATTAACATTTAAATAATACCATAAGCATTACTATTTGAAAACATGCACACGCAGGCCCCACACATCCGACCGCGAGCAGGAAGGCGTGTGAGCGGTCGTACATGTGATTTTGGGTGGACAACTATAGGCCACACATGTCAGACCCGACTCGACCCGACAATGGATTGGCGAGAACCGAAGATACTGCCTAAGTCATCATAATTGATGTTGGTCCCATTGTTGCCGGAGGTCGGTCCACCCACCGTTGGAAAGGTCTAGAGGGACCGTCAAATTGTCACCGAAGGTGGCCTATGCCATCGGTGAGGTGGAACCCTAGGGGTCAAGGATGGAAGGAAGGTGCATAACTATTACCTTCTATAGCGATGGGCACGATTTGATGACCAAAATGAGCTTATTGGGTGCATTCGATCGATCAAGGAGCTTACAGTCATGTAAAATAGGATAGGAAATGGAGAGGTACATTTGTTTGACTCTGTGAGAAGATAGGAACTTCGAGGCGGTACCTTAGGGATACGAAAACTTGATTTGCTCATAGATAGATCAAATTGGAGCTTAAAAATGAGTTGAGACTAAATCTAGGGAATTGGAAGCGGTTGATAGTGGCGAAGGAAGCCACATGTTTGGCTAGAGCTGCCATGCGCTCACGACATGAGACACGCGGGGCTCTGAGTGAAGCCAGGGGAACGATTTGGGAGTCATATGATCTCACACAAAGATTGAATCAAATGGTGCGGATGAAAGCACCATTTGATCAGACGGCTTCGCTAGAACAGGGAATGGCACATAGGGAATTAGAACAACAAAAGTTAAATTTATATAATTAATATTAAATTTTATTTATTACAATTAGTTTAATTAAAGTTAAACTATCAAAAGACTTCCAAAAAATTCAAAAACTTCACCCAGAGCTAATTTGGGGGTAAGGATCCCAATGATGAAGTTAGATTTTAATTTTGAGATCAATTTTAAATGTATTAAAATATTTGGGAAAATCCGATGACTTCCAAAATTTTCCAAAATATCACTATTAGCTAATTTGAGGGTGAGGAGTTCAATGGCAAAGTTATATTTTTGATACGAGCTCACTTTAATTATTTCATTTTTTTCTTATTTAATTAATTACCCAAAATTAGGGTTTGGTCTGATTGATCTCTAATTTGGACCAAAACTTTAAGGTTTGCTTCTAATGACTAAATAAGACTAATGGAACAAAGATTATAACTTAGTTTAATCCTGATAGTATATCAGGGTAACAACCTTGTATTATTACTGCTTAGAAGAAAGATGTCGATTACTTCAAGTTCAATACAAGAATTGAATACGATCAAATGAATGACCTGCAATTAAAGGATGGTGAAGTAATCTATCAAGGGAATAGATTATGGGTACCCAAGAAAAAAATGAAATATAAGTGCTCACTAAATCACATAATTCAGGCTATACTATCCCTCGTGGGAATATTAAAATGTATCAGTATCTTAAAGAAACATTTTGGTGGCCAGGAGTGAAGAAGGATATAACTAATTTAGTGGATAAGTGTAATTATTGTTGCTTAGTGAAAGCTGAACATCAAAAACATGAACTTCTTATGTCTTTAGAATTCCTAGAGTGGAAGTGGATGGATATGTCAATGGATTTTATAATGGGCTTACCTCGTCGTAAGTCAGGTGCATATGCAATATGAATTGTAGTCAACAGGTTGAATAAACGATCCCATTTCAAACCTATTAAGCAAACATACTTAATTAAAAAACTAGCCAAGATATATATCAAAAAGATCATTCATGTTCATGGAGAAAATAGTTTCAAATCACAATGGGATATTTACCTCTTGCTTTTGACAAGCTGCGTACCAAGATCTGAGAACAAATTTAGCTATGAGTACGACATTTCATCCTTAGATTGACGTACAAACTGAACGTGTGAATCAGACTTTAGAAGATTTTTTGTATCTTCGTATTCTAGACTTTGATGGGAATTGGGAAGAGCATTTAGCTTTGATAAAATTTGCTTACAAAAACAATTTTTAAGCTAGCATAGGGATGGCTCCCTATGAGGTATTATATGGAAGGAAATGTAGTACTCCACTAGCCTCAACTGAAATAGGTGATGCACAACTGTATGGATCTAAGATAATTGAAGAAACAAATAAGAAGATACAGTTAATAAAAAGGGGATGTTAACAGCTCGGAATAGCAGAAGAAGTATCACGATAATCGACACTGACAGTTAGAATTTCAAGAAAATGACAGAATTTATCCAAAAGTTAGTCCCATGAAGGACTGCAGAGATTTGGAGCTTTTGGTAAGTTGAGCCCTAAATATGTGGGAGGATTTTATGTATCAGCTAAATTAAGAATGCCAATATACAAAGTGTATCTACCAAAGATTTTTGAAGTCATATAAAATGTGTTACACGTTTCTTCCTTGAGAAACTATGTATTGGATTCAAGCCATCAGATTCAAATACCTACAATTGAGCTGCAATTAGATTTAACCTATGTGGTGAAGCCAATGAAGATCTTGGGAAGGGGTCAGAAAAAGCTAAGGAGCTAGAGAATTTCTATGGTCAAAGTTCAGTGGAAAAACCACTCAATAGAAGAAGCTACTTGGGAGAAAGAGGATGAAGTATAAGAGAAATATCTAGAATTATTTGTGTAAATAGATACTTCATTAAGCCAATAATTTTCTATGTTGTCCTATTTTTAATTATTTAGTGATGGGGATGATACTTATTTTAAGAAGGAGAGTCTGTAATAACTCATAGTTGTTAATTGATCTTTTAATCATTATATTAGCTCATAAACCTCTCCATTTCTCTTAATATAGTCTTTAGACAAAACCCTGAAGTTTTGGTGGAGTTTGGAAGCCAATTGAGTGAGATTAATATTTCAATCAATTTAAATGATTAGAAAAATGAGATTATTATTTAGACCTTCAATAAAAAATCTATAACAACCCAAGTTATTACCTTTGTCAATTAAGACTGATCACCATCCTAATCTTGATCATAAGCATTAATCAAGTCATTAGGAGTCATCCACTATGACCTAGTCCAAATCAGGAGTCAAATAGATTAAGTCCTAATTTTTTAAAAAATTCAGAAACTTTGGAAATTGACCTATCTAAATTGATCTCAAATTGAAAATCAGACTTCGCAGTTGCACTCATTGCCCCCAAATTAGCTAGGGGTGATATTTTCAAGTCAATCGAAAGTCGTCAAAATTTTGACGAATATTTTAATAATATTTAAATACCCCAAAAAATAAGAAAATTAAATACTCGTCAAAATTAAAATCTGACTCACAGTTGCGTTCCTCACCCTCGAATTAGCTAAGGGTGAAATTTTGGAATTTTTCGGAACTCGTTATAAAATCTGACTTTCTAGCGTTAATTAATTAAATAAATTATGATCCTTAACTAATCCATTTTCCATCTTTTCCCTAAGGTGGACCCCACTCCCTAAATCCTACTGAAATCAGCAGGATTTGCTCTCCCATTCAGCTGCAAGCCATACACCCCCTCTCCTTTCCTTTTTGACCATCATCTCCTGCATGCCTTGGATGGATAACTCATTCCTATCCCATCCAAAGGCCATCCTCCTCTTCTCCTTTAAATGGAGCTCAGCCCCTCCTTTCTTCCCTTGCTACCAAGCTGAACTCCTCTCCTTCTTCCTCCATTGTTGTGCTGCTAAGGAAGCCCTCAAGCTCCCAAGCCCCTGTAGAAAACAGAGCTTCCTCCTCCTTCTTCTTCCATTTGAAACCCAAGGTACTTCCTTTCCCCTATTGAATTTATTCAATGGCTACTTCATTTCACTATTGTACTTAGTTTGCATCCTCAGAAACCTGTATTAAGGGTATAGAGTTCATTAGACCTCATTAAGGATGTGATTTTTGGAAATGAAAGTTGTCCTGTTTTTCTTTATTTCTGCATACCTATTCCTTTAACCCCACTATTTGCATTGAAAAATTAATCTTTTGGTGCTGATTTGGGTATCAATGGAAAGGTCTCGAAAAGAGCTTTCCAACAGTATAGGGTACCGAATATGAAGTGCTCTAGGTTGAGACTAATTGAGCCCAAAAGTTGACCCATTGCTGTTTTGTACAGGCGAAATCACCGTCTGGCGCTCCAGCGCGCTGCAGCGCCCAAGTTGTGAATTTGGGTTCATTGCAGTGAGCTGCAGCGCAAAATCCACTACAGCGCAAAATCCGCTACAGCGCGCCGTAGCGCCCAGAAATATTGAAATGACCATAACTTGGTCATTTGAACTCCAAATTCAAAAATTTAAAGTGCTAGATAGCTTATAATTTTAGTGCCAACAATAATTTAAAATAATATTTAGGTTTGGAACCCTAGAAAAACTAGAAATTACCAAAATACTCCTTACCATAATTATGTCAAAACTTGATCAATTTAAGTCCAATTTGGGTCTACTCCCAGTTAAAGTACTTAGTGTGACATAGGAAAACTATAGCCACTGAGTTTACTGAATTTAGACACCAAATGGAAGAGTTAGCTTTTTGACCCCTCTTAACTTAGAAAATTACCAATTTACCCTTAGAAATTCAAATGGCTATAACTATTCATTAAACCTCAGAATTTAGTATTCTTAGACTCTATGGAATCCTTGAACAACAATCAACAATAAACTATATAAAAATTTAGATTTCATTATGTGCAATTTACTGAAATTCCCCTAAAGTCAAAAACCTTAATTTGGACTTATATGACCCATTTCTTATCCAAAATTGGTGTACTTACTGTCTATCTTCATGTTAGACAGTAAGGAATCATTTGATAGTAAGAAATCCTAATTTGGAGCCCTAAATCAAATAGTGACTTTTTGAACCCTTTAATAGGGGCAAAATGGTCATTTTGCCCAAAATTTAGGTTAAGTATCTTTAACCCCTATATTATCTTCAAAGTCAATAAAACAAGTATTAAAATTGTATTAGAATCCTCTAAGTGAGTAAAATTGGCTATTAGGTCAAATTTGTTAAAATCTCCAAAATTCTCTAAGTCTTTTCCTTAGGAAATTCAACACCTCACAATAAGATTATTCCTAAGATTAGGGCTAGATCATAGGATAGATTTCATTCATCAAATAATGGGGTTATTTAATAAATGAATCCTTGGTTTTATTAGTTCTTAGATTTTACAACTTATTTAGATTATTTAGTCTTTCAACATTATATTTAGGATTGGAGATTCATTCTATTAAATCTGATTTGCTTAATAGGATTTGCCTCAATCCTTAGTTCACATTTAGATTTAACTTAGATACTATGTCTTATCCTTTTTTAATTATGTGATTAAGTCCATTCTAGTGGTGTTTAATCCAAAATCTATAGTTTTGTAGATCTTGATCAGATCTTAGGTAGAACATCTAAATCCATCAAATTAGGATATTGCGATTCATTTCTTAACCCATAGTCATACTTGATTGAATTAAATTAGAACCTAATCAGTTCTAATCCTTTTAAAACTTATAAGGTCGTACTTCTAAGTTACACTCGATAGTAGGAATTGGAGATCCTAAACTTGTGTAACTTAAGGTAGTTAGAATGCTTAAATTAAAAAATAAATGATATTACCACGTTTAGTAGAGTCCCTTGCTTATTATTTGACTTTGTGCTATGTATTCCTTGAATTTTGTGATTATTTTTCCTTGGACATGTCATATAAGAAAAACATTATTATATGAAAATGAAACTTATAATATTAAAAAAACATTTGCATTTGGGTTCAGTTCATGGTAGATTATGGTGCACATTACTCCAATGGATAGGGGTAAGGAGAGATCAGGATGCTTAACATCACTCATTGAGGAGAGTGTGTTAGGCTTGGGACCCATTTAGTCTTGCAGGCGTGCTTGACTCCTCACTTATTTCTGAAATTGTCCACAGAAATATAAGTAAAATAATTAACAGATATTTGCATAGTATTATTTGCCTCTTCAGTCATAAAGTACCATATTGATATATTATGTCTACCCTAGCCCATAAAGGCTATGGGAATATATTGGGCCGGATTGGCCAATTCTTCTAATAGGACAGTTATATGTACTTTCTTTATAGTTTTTCAGGTTATTGTTTGTTATGATGTTGATGCATGTTATTTTATTCAGCTGTAGATATATTGTTTTACCTGCTCACTTGTATAGATATATGTATAAGATGCTAGTCTTTACTGCTTATTATATGTACCATTTTCAGATTAATGTTTTAAATTAGCATATATTAATGGTCATCAGCATATTTAGGTATTAATTTTTCTTTTCAGTATTTTCACTAACTATATTACATATGTATGCCCTACTTTATTTAGTTTACTTGAGGTATGCTTTTGCCTCAATTCTTGCTTAGTTATAAATATTACATTTATAACTTATCCTCATCCCCTTGTATGCTTACTTGCTCCCATACTAGATAGATATTTCATTTGATTTAGAGTAAAATGGTGAAATTAACAAATGCTTAATAAATTACTTGAATAAAATGTACTTAGACATTTTGTCTAATAAGATTTTTCTTTTATTGGCTGGGGCCCTAGCATTGTGAAACCGACAATATCAGATGTTGAGCAGTTTGAGGATCTTGTGCCTGAGGAGGGGCCTTACTTAGAGGAGGCGCAGCAGCTTGGACTAGAAGATACTTAGTTCCCTTCTTATCCCATAGTGTGGATGAGAGTCATTTATTTTATTTCATAAACTTTACTTGAAATGTTATAAAAATACAGGTACTGTGACTGTGTTTACTTTCTGCACATTATTATTTTCTGAGCTATTTCATTTTATTTCATGTCTGATGTATAGTGAATGGATGTAATGTTTACTTCTTTTTCACTTCCGCACTCTGTATGTATATTAGACTTAGTGACTAATTCTCTTATTTATTCTGTGCGCATCCTTCCCTTAGCAGTAGATTGTGGATCTTACCTAATCCAATGATAAGTGAGGGATTTGCCATGCCAGAGTGGCACACCGCTCCTTAGTCTAATGATTATGGACTTAAGGAGTGGGGTGCCACTGTTGGTATTAGAGAATTTTATAAGGTGTCAGATTGGAAATTGTATTTCACTCTACTTATTGGATGATTCTTCTGCCAATCAATCATTAACTAAATACAGGAGTTACATCCAAATACCATGATCAAGAGCTCAAAATAATAAGAGTATGGAAATGGAAATGCATGCATAAGTAACATATCAGTAAACTAATGTGACTTAGAAAATACTAAACGTACAAGGATGATGCTTCAGTGACATCACCAACGATTTGAAGATAGATGGGAATACATCATCCAGCTTTATCGGCAGCACAAGAAGTACATAGAAGGATGGTTTGACCCAAAGTTTGAATGCTGAATCAATTAATCCAATAATGTGTATTCAGGAGATATAATTACCCCATTGCAGCCAAGGAGTGGCTGAAGCAGGCAAATTTTATGTTTGGAACTATCAACTGCCCAGACAACATTAGGATCCCCATTGTATCCCGCCTCCTACATGACAGAGCCTAGGATTGGTGGAGCATCACCCTACGAGCACTCACTTGTCGGTGTGAAGGATTGCAAAGGGAGGTCACCTATGCGGACTTTCGTCATGTCTTTACCGTTAGATATATCTGATAGATCTTTTAGCTTTCATTTGTATGCTGACTTTTCCCATGCCTTCACTGAAGAATACATAGGATAGACTCTACGTTTTCCTAGTTGTTTTCTTTCATTATCTGATGATCTATCTATTATTTTTGATGATGTAATTTTATTTTTATTTCTGATTAATAAAAGAGGTGAAATATTATGATCCCCTATTTTTTGAATTTCTGAAAGTATGTTGTTTTTAATTCAGACTCTAGTAGAAGACAATGAATCCTAGACAGAGCCCCTCTCCTGCTCCCTCCTGCACTTCCTCTAGTGAAGTAAGTGCCTTACTAGAGACGGTTAAACTTTTGGTGGAATCCCACCACAAACAAGTGAAATCTAGCCAAAGATAGGCTAAGAAGGTCACCGATACTCAGGCCAAGCAGGCCGAGAGATTGGAGCGTTTGCTGGTAGCTCAGATAAGCCAGAACCGTACCACAACCGAAGTTGCACCAACATTACAGTACTCTCAACAACATCACATTCAGTCTGCAGATGGACTGCTACACAGTTTCGTCCGCTTGAGACCCCCCACCTTCAATGGGAGTCTCTCTGCAGTCGACACAGCCACCTGGATAAAAATGGTGGGGAAGAACCTGACAAGCATAAAGTGCCTTGATTCAGAGGTGGTCCATCTCACTACCCACCTCCTACAAGATGATGCTGAGTACTGGTGGGACACCACCCATAGCACACAGTTTGCCAGGATACCGTTAGAGGACATCACATGGGATGAATTCATTTAGGCCTTCCAGTCCCGCTTCATCCCTCTATCTACCAAACAATGCTTAGGAGACATGTTTCTGAAGTTACAACAGGGTGACCGATCTGTAGCTGCATAAGAGGTAGAATTTCGTTGCCTTGCCAAGTTTTCCACTAGCTTGGTTCTATTGAGCCAGATCGCTGCCACCATTTTTAGAGCGGCCTGCGACCCTCCATCAAAAGCCAAGTAATCCCTTTTCGCATAACAGACTTCGCGGAGCTACTTGAAACTGCCAAAGTAATAGAGTAGGACCAGGCCAGGGAAGGACCTAAGAGGATTATCGGGTCCACGTCATTCAAGCAGATTCCCCCAAATGAGCCAGGGTATACCAGCTCGAGGCCGAAGTTCCTCCTGCCGATCCATTCAATGGTTGCACGAAACCACACCCATATGGTCGGTGTTACCACAGGAATCATGTCTGCTTTACTTGCGGACAGCCAGGCCATGGATTCTATCACTGTACTTCCACAGAAAATGTTGATGGTGATCAAATTGATTGTTCCAAGCGCCGCCAAACCTTTGAATTGCTTTAGAAGCCTACAGTAGCTCGTCTAGCACCACCCTTTACTCCAACTGTGAGGTGCGAGACAGCTAATGTCCCTCGCCCAAATGCACCTCGACCACCTCCATGGTAGACTTATAACAACAGGCCTGTCGGCCCTGCACGTGTATACACCCTCACACCAGTTGAAGCTGCTGAAGACAATCACGTAGTATCAGGTACACGCTCTCGAACCTCTTTTATCTCTACAATTATTACTTGCTTTACGTAGTTAGTAATTAATTATCTCTACAATTAGGTTTGATTTGCAAAAATAACAAACGCTGTAACATTCTATTTGACACTGGAGCTAGTCATTCCTTTGTGTCTGATGGCTGGGCAAAATCACTTAACCTACCCTTGTATCGCCTGGCCAATCCTCTTAATGTTGGGTAACCTTCTGGAACCCAATTTCTGGCTCGCCAGTTCTGCAAGTTATAAATTCCAATTGAGAATGAGAAGTATGAAGCCAAGTTAGTAGTTCTTCCAATAGCCAACTTTGATGTAATATTGGGCATGAATTGGCTAAGCCAGCATAACATCACTATCAACTGTACAAATAAGAAGATTACCTTAGGAAGTGGTAGTAAGGCCAGATCCTTTATTGGTAACCTTAGCACTCGAGCCTCGCTAATCAATGCTATAAAAGCAAAAAGATTGGTTCAGAAAGGTTATGATGCCTTCCTAATAACAATACTAGGAGAAAAGAAACAAGGTGTTTCCTTATCCGAGAACCCCACCGTCTGTAAATTTGCTGACATTTTCCTAGAAGACTTACTCAGTCTTCCTCCTATACGGGAAGTGGAATTTGCAATTGATACCATTCCAGGAATGCAGCCCATCTCTAAGATCCTTACCGTATGGCGCCCAAGGAATTTCAAGAGTTGAATAAATAATTACAAGAACTGCTAGAGAAAGGTCTCATTAAGCCAAGCTCGTCACCTTGGGGAGCATTGGTACTATTTTTAAAGAAGAAAGATAGTTCTATGCATATGTGTATTAACTACCGTGAACTGAATAAAGTCATGATCAAAAAAGAGTACCCGTTGCCGCGTATAGATGACTTATTCGATCAGTTGGCAGGAGCCAAGGTATTTTCTAAAAATGATCTGCGATCGGGCTACCATGACTTAGATGTCGAGAAGACAGCCTTTAGGACTCGTTATGGACATTACAAGTGTTTAGTGATGTCATTTGGGTTGACGAATGCACCTTCAATATTCATGGACATAATGCAGCGCATCCCTAAACCATACCTTGATAAATTCGTAATTTTTCATTGATGACATCTTAATCTACTCCAAGAACCAGAAAGAGCACGAAGAGCACTTAAGAATAGTACTGGAAAAATTGCGTAACCATAGACTTTATGCTAAATATTCAAAATATGAGTTTTGGCTCAATTCAGTAGCTTTTTAGGGGCATGTGGTAGATGCCCAAGGCATTAGAGTCGATCAAAACAAAGTCAGCACTATCCAGGAATGGGTTCAGCCCAAGTCAGTAACTGACATCAAAAGCTTCTTAGGCTTAACTAGTTACTACAAGAGATCTATAAAGGGCTTCTCCCACATAGCCTCACCTCTCACCAAGCTCACTCAGAAGGTCGTACCATTTGAATGGTCGCCAGCTTGTGAGGCAGCTTTCCAAGCATTAAAAGATGCACTTTCATATGCACCAATTCTAGTTCTTCCTAAAGAAGGGGTGAACTATCAAGTCTATACTGATGCCTCAGGTATAGGCTTAGGTGTCGTATTAATGCAAGAAGGAAGAGTCATCGTGTATGCTTCTCGTTAGTTGAATCCCCATGAAAGGAACTACGTAGTTTAAGATCTCGAGTTAGATGTTGTAGTGTTTGCCCTAAAAATCTGGCATTACTATCTCTATGGGATTCAGTTCTTAATCTTTATAGATCACCAGAGTTTGAAATACATATTCACTCAATGAGACTAAACTGCAGATAGAGAAGGTGGCTAGAATTAATCAGTGACTATGACCTTGATATCCAGTATCACCCTGGAAAGGTGAATATTGTAGCTAATGCTCTGAGCCATCATGCCACTCTCAATGCTCTTATCTCCAAGAGTCCTCTGGAAGAAGAATTTCGTAAATTGAACATCCTATCAGAACGTAGTGACCAAGTGAGTTCAATGCTCTCAATGATTAATATGGAGCCCACATTCCACAAAGATATATCCATTACTCAAACTAAAGATGATGAGTACCTAAACTTTAAACAAGCCATCGAAAGTGGTCGTCGTACCGATATTCGATTTCATAAAGGTGCCATCTATCAAGGAGATTGCTTATGGATCCCTAAGTCCATGCATCAGGAGGTGCTAGTTGAAGGTCATAATTCTGGATACCAAGTTCATCTGGGGAGTTCAAAATTGTACCAAGACCTGAAACAATCTTTCTGGTGGCCAGGGATGAAGAAAAGTGTAGTTGAGTTCGTCACGAAGTACCACTCTTGCAATTTAGTCAAGGCAGAGCATCAGAGGCCCACTGGTCTGCTTCACCCACTTGAAATTCCTGAATGAAAATGGCTAGATATATTAATGGATTTCATTATGGGTTTGCCTCGCGCAAGATCTGAAGCCGATGCTATTTGAGTAATAGTTTATTGATTGACTAAGTCTGCTCATTTCATTCCAGTTCGGCAGACATATTCAGTTGAGAAACTTGCAAAACTCTACATTAAAGAGATAATCAAGCTCCATGGAATTCCCAAGACAATCGTATCCGGTAGAGACAGTCGATTTATCTCCAAGTTCTGGCAAGCTGTGCATCAAGATCTATGCACAACTCTAGCCATGAGCACAGCCTTTCATTCACAGACAGATGGTTAGACAGAGCGAATAAATCAAGTTCTCAAAGATCTACTCAGATTGGGTATACTTGACTTTGTTGGATCTTGGGAAGATCACCTCCCACTAGTGGAGTTCACCTACAACAATAGTTTTTAAGCTAGCATTAAGATGGCTCCATATAAAGCCTTGTATAGTAGGAAGTGTAGTACTCCATTGGCATGGTCAAAAATAGGCAGTGTTCAGCTGTATGGATCTGTATTAGTAAAAGAGACAAACAAGAAAGTCTAGTTGATTTAACAGTGAATTCATGCAGCCCAGGACCGCCAGGGTAAATACCACGACCTTCATCATCATCCTCTGGAGTTTAATATTGGAGACTTTGCATACCTATGAATCAATCCAATGAAAGGAGTCTCTAGATTCGGCATAGCTGGGAAACTTAGTCCCCGCTATGTTGGTCCTTTCGAAGTAGCAGCCAAAATAGGTTCTTCTGCCTACAAACTCAATCTTCCAGATGACTTTGCAGTAGTCCATAATGTATTTCATGTGTCGTCACTAAGGAAGTGCCTCAGAGATCTGTCTCACCTCATGCAATTCCCAGAAATTCAGAGGAGCCAATTTGAATTCTGGCCCGTGATTGCAAGCAACTTAGGAGTCATGCTATCAATATGATCAAAGTATAGTGGAAAAATCATTCTTGCAACAAAGCCACCTGGGAGAAAGAATATGATATGCGAGTCAAATACCCAAGACTCTTCGAGAATCCAGGTATTCTTTCTTAGCATTCCAAGCTTATAAATTCCAGTCATATTTCATTTTTGCCATCTTATTTTCCACTTGAGTGATGTCGAGAACAACATCGTTCTTATGTGGGGGAGACCGTAATAACCCAAGTTGTTACCCTTGTCAATTAAGACTAATCTCTATCCTAATCTTGATCTTAAGCATTAATCAAGTCATTAGGAGTCATCCACTACGACCTAGTCCAAATCAAGTGTCAAATAGATTAAGTCCTAATTTTGTAGGAAAATCCAGAAACTTTGGAAATTGACCTATCTAAATTGACCTCAAATCAAAAATCGAACTTAGCCATTGCGCTCATTGCCCCCAAATTAGCTAGGGGTGATGTTTTTGAGTCAATCAGAAGTCGTCAAAATTTCAATGAATATTTTAATAATATTTAAGTACCTCGAAAAACAGGAAAATTAAATACTCATCGGAATTAAAATCTGACTTTGCCGTTGCGTTCCTCACCCTTGAATTAGCTAAGGGAGAAATTTTGGGATTTTTCAGAACTTGTTATAAAATTTGACTTTTTAGCATTAATTAATTAAATAAATTAAGATCCTTAAATAATCCATTTTCCATCTTTTCCCTAAGTTGGACGGACCCCACTCCCTAAATCCTACTAAAATCAATAGGATTTGCTCTCCCATTCAGCCGCAAGCCATACCCCCCTCTCCTTTCCTTTTTGACCATCATCTCCTCCATGCCTTGGACGGGATAACTCATTCCTATCCCATCCCAAGGCCAACCTCCTCTTCTCCTTTAAATTGAGCTCAGCCCCTCCTTTCTTCCCTTGCTACCAAGCTGAACTCCTCTTATTCTTCCTCCATTGCTTTGCTGCTAAAGTAGCCATCAAGCTCCCAAGCCCCTGCAGAAAATAGAGCTTCCTCCTCCTTCTTCTTCCATTTGAAACCCAAGGTACTTCCTTTCCCCCATTGAATATATTCAATGGCTACTTCATTTCACTCTTATACTTAGTTTGCATCATCAGAAACCTGTATTAAAGGTATGGAGTTCATTAAAGCTCATTAAGGATGTGATTTTAGGAAGATGAAGTTGTCCTATTTTTCTTTATTTATGCATACCTGTTCATTTAACCCCACTATTTGCAATGGTAACTTAATTCTTTGGTGCTAATTTGGGTATCAATGGAAAGGTCTTAGAAAGTGCTTTCCAACAGTATATGGCACCGCACGTGAAGTGCTCAAGGTTGAGAGTAATTGAGCTCGAAAGTTGACCCATTGCTGTTTTGACACAGGCGACATCACCATCTGGCGCTCCAGCGCCCAAGTTGCGAATTTGGGTCCACTACAGCGCACTGCAGTGCAAACTCCGCTACACCGCGCTGCATCGTAAATTCTGCTACAGCGCGTCGTAGCGCCCAGAAATATTGAAATGACCATAACTGGGTCATTTGGACTCCAAATTCATAAATTTAAAGTACTAGATAGCTTAGAATTTTAGTACCAATAATAATTTAAAATAATATTTAGGTTTCGAACCCTAGAAAACTCAAAAATGACCAAAATACCTCTAATTATAATTATGTCATAACTTGACCAATTGAAGTCCAATTTGGGTCAACTCCCTTTTAAAGTACTTAGTGTGATATAGTAAAGTTATAGCCACTGAGTTTGCTGAATTTGGACATCAAATGGAAGAGTTAGCTTTTTGACCCCTCTTAACTTAGAAAATTACCAATTTACCCTTAAAAATTCAAATTGCTATAACTAATTAATTAGACCTCATAATTTAGTGTTCTTAGACTCTATGGAATCCTTGAATAACAATCAACAATAAACTATATAAAAATTTAGATTTCATTATGTGCAATTTACTGAAATGCCCCTAAAGTCAAAAATCTTAATTTGGACTTATATAACCCATTTCTTATCCAAAATTGGTGTACTTACTGTCCATCTTCATGTTAGATAGTAAGGAATCATTTGATAGTAAGAAATCCTAATTTAGAGCCCTAAATCAAATAGTGGCTTTTTGAACCCTTTAGTAGGGGCAAAATGATCATTTTGCTAAAAATTTAGCTTAAGTATCTTTAACCCCTATATTATCTTCAAAGTCAACAAAACAAGTATTAAAATTGTATTAGAATCCTCTAAGTGAGTAAAATTGGCTATTAGGTCAAATTTGTTAAAATCCCCAAAATTTCTCTAAGTCTTTTCCTTAGGAAATTCAACACCTCACAATAAGATTATTCCTAAGATTAGGGCTAGATCATAGGATAGATTTTATTCATCAAATAATGGGGTTATTCAATAAATGAATCCTTGGTTTTATTAGTTCTTAGATTTTACAACTTATTTAGATTATTTTGTCTTTCAACATTAGATTTAGGATTGGAGATTCATTCTATTAAATCTGATTTGCTTAATAGGATTTGCCTCAATCCTTAGTTCACATTTAGATTTAACTTAGATACTATGTCTTATCCTTTTTTAATTATGTGATTAAGTCCAATCTAGTGGTGTTTAATCCAAAATCTATAGTTTTGTAGATCTTGATCAAATCTTAGCTAGAACGTCTAAATCCATCAAATTAGGACATTGCGATTCATTTCTTAACCCATAGTCATACTTGATTAAATTAAATTAGAACCTAATTAGTTCTAATCCTTTTAAAACTTATAAGGTCATTATGTTACACTCGATAGTAGGAATTGAAGATCCTAAACTTGTGTAACTTAGAGTAGTTAGAATGGTTAAATTAAAAAATAAATGATATCACCATGTTTAGTAGAGTCCCTTGCTTATTATTTGACTTTGTGCTACGTATTCCATGAATTTTGTGATTATTTTTCCTTGGACATGTCATATAAGAAAAATATTATTATATGAAAATGAAACTTATAATATTAGGAAAACATTTGCATTTGGGTTCAGTTCATGGTGGATTATGGTGCACATTACTCCAATGGATAGGGGTAAGGAGAGATCAGGAATGCTTAACATCACTCATTGAGGAGAGTGTGTTACGCTTGGGACCCATTTAGTCTTGTAGACGTGCTTGACTCCTCACTTATTTCTAAAATTGTCCACAGAAATATAAGTAAAATAACTAATAGGTATTTGCATAGTATTATTTGCCTCTTCAGTCATAGAGTACCATATTGATATATTATATTTACCCTAGCTCATAAAGGCTATGGGAATATATTGGGTCGGATTGGCCAATTCTTTATAATATGATAGTTATATGTTCTTTCTTTATAGTTTTTTAGGTTACTGTTTATTATGATGTTGATGCATATTATCTTAGCTAGCTGCAGATATATTGTTTTACCTGCTCAGTTTTATAGATATATGTATAGGATGCTAGTCTTTACTGCTTATTATATGCACCATTTTCAGTTAATATTTTAAATTAGCATATATCAATGGTCATCAGTATGTTTAGGTATTGATTTTTCTTTTTAGTATTTTCACTTACTATATTACATATGTATGCCCTACTTTGTTTAGTTTACTTGAGGTATGCTTTTGCCTCAATTCTTGCTTAGTTATAAATATTATATTTAAAACTTATCCTCATCTTCTTGTATGCTTACTTGCTCCCATGCTAGATAGATGTTTCATTTGATTTAGAGTAAAATGGTGAAATTAACAAATGCTTAATAAATTATTTGCATAAAATGTACTTAGACATTTTGTCTAATAAGATTTTTCTTTTATTGGCTGGGGCCTGGCATTGTGAAACTGACAATATCAGATGTTGAGCAATTTGAGAATCTTGTGCGTGAGGAGGAGCCTTACTTAGAGGAGGCGCAGCAGCTTGGACCAGAAGATACTTAGTTCCCTTCTTATCCCATAGTGAGGATGAAATTATTTATTTTATTTCATAAATTTTACTTAAGATGTTATAAAAATATAAGTACTGTGACTGTGTTTACTTTCTGGACATTATTATTTTCTGAGCTATTTCATTTTATTTCATGTCTGATGTATAGTGAATGGATGTAATATTTACTTCTTTTTTGCTTCCGCACTCTGTATGCATGTTAGACTTAGTAACTGATTCTCTTATTTATTCTGTGCACATCCTTCCCTTAGCAGTGGATTGTGGATCTTATCTAATCTAATGATAAGTGAGGGATTTGTTAGAGTGGCACACCGCTCCTTAGTCTAATGATTATGGACTTAAGGAGTGGGGTGCCATAGTTGGTATTAGAGAATTCCATAAGGTGTCAGATTAGAAATTATATTCCACTATACCTATTGGATGATTCTTTTGTCAATCAACCATTAACTAAATACAGGAGTTAGATCCAAACTCCATGATCAAGAGCTCAAAATAATAAAAGTATGGAATTGGAAATGCATGCACAAGTAACATATTATTAAACTAATATGACTTAGAAAGATACTAGACGTACAAGGATGACGCTTAGGTGGCATTACCAACGATTTGAAGATAGGTGAGAATACATCATCCAACTTCATCGGTAGTATGAGAAGTACGTAGAAGGAGTGTTTGACCTAGATGTTTGAATGCTGAATCAATTAATCCAACAATGTGTATTCAGGGGATACGATCACCCCGTTGCAGCCAAGGAGTGGGGCGCCACAAAATCTAACTACATTTTTTAGTTCCTCACACCAAATTAGCTAAAGGTGAAATTTTGAAAATTTTTGAGAATCATTTGGTTAGTGTTTTATATTAATTATATTAGTATAATTAATTAAATAATAATTTTCTAAGTAATTAGTTGTTGGAATTATTTAAAATGGTGGAAGATCAGTCTTTTCGCTAGTCTTCACGATCCAGTGGACGGCCGGATTCTTTTCCGCGGTTCTGTCTCCAGGTTACGATTGCGATAGAGCACTGTGCTCTATTGATCATCCCAGCCCAACCATGACCCATCAAATCGCAAGCAGCCATTTGTAGTGGTTTCCTTATGCATTCCTCCACTGCAACAAAGCCCTATCCTTCACCTCCAATCAAACCTTTACTAACTTACTCCTTGATCATAGTGTTCATCATCATCTCCGAGCGATGCACACGGTGAACCAAATCACTCTTGGTTTGACCTTTGGTATGATTTCTTATCCATTTCCAATTGATTTTTCGATATGCTTGAGTTTCATTAATCAATTTTGCATGATACACTATCGATTGATTGGGTTGATTAGTCTAGAATAAGCATGATGAGAGGTCGTTCGCACTGGGCACGTACAGTAGTGTACAGTGCCCAGAAATTTTGCAAACTCCCTAATACCCCCATTAGCCTCATATCAGATCTTTGGCTACTTTGGGTCGGGCTTGACCCAAGGAACTTAACTGCAGCTTGCTCAAACTACAAAATCCACTGTGTATGGTAAAATATATCTCTACAGTAAACTCTACCCTATAATCAAGCTTGCATAAATTGGGGCAATATGAGCTATTATGTTTAAGACAATTGCCTGCTTTAGGCAAATTACGTAATTAGCTACATTTTGGTATATTGGACATAAGCTAGGAAAGAGTACGTGTGGAGAATTTCTAAACCCTAGCATTATCCTCCCAGCCTTTCGATATAGGAGGTGTACAATGCCGGGCGGGTCGACCATGACCTTCGCAACACTGCCTTCGGGTAGCGCACGCAGAGGAACAACGGGTGCATGGAGCGGCTGCGGCAAGTGTGCGTGCATGCGTAAGAAAGAAAATTAGGTTAAATAATAATTAATTTATTTAAATCCTTATTTTTATTTAGCTAATAACTTTTTAAATAATGATCCAAATTTGACAATGTTATATCCTAAAGTGAGCTGAAAAATATGAGGAATGTTCTAGTAATATCAAATTTTTAATTTGAATATTTTTTTCACTAATGAATTTTTGGAACCCTAATTAACTTGGGTTAATACCTAGTTAGGTCAAATTTGCTCAAGAATAGTCATACTCACTGTTATTTACTCACTATGTCATAAAGAGGGTAGATTCATTGATTTTATCTATATTGGATAATCATTGATGAATTTGACTTTTGGGAGCTTAATTTTATTTTATCTTTGGACATTAAGTTATTGATTTAGCTTGTTAGGACCTCAGAACCCTAGGAGGAAGTAGCTTGCGCATTTTTCTAATGGCTGATCTTAGGTGAGTATGTACTGTAAAAGAAAACTTTTGGAAAATCTAGGAAATGCCTTTTTGGATATTTAAGTAAATAGGTTATGTGAGGTATGGAGATGGAGTAAGATTTATTTGAACAAAATCTTGATTGATTAATAGGATGTGATTAGGACCTTATAGTGTATGTTATAATGAGATAAGCACTAAATCTAATTGAAGCAATAAAAATTAGACTCATTTTAAATTATCAGTCAAAGGAAGATAGTCTCAATGATTACAAGTGTGAGTGGAGAGTTGATTTGCTTTTATTGCTCAAACATTTTGGGAACCTTTTGGGTAGACTTCCAGGCCTTTAGAATAGTAACTTATAAATAGTTTAAGACTTATCATTTAGTAGATGAACTACTTATTAGATCTACAACTCTAGAAGTTCTTGCGGTATAATGAACCTTAGATTCCCAATTAGTTTTTTTTTTATTGAATTTACTTCCTTAATGATAAGTATAGTGTCCATGTAGAGATGTTGAGGTGGGTAACAATAGGAATATATTAGAGAGTCAAAGAAGATTCTCTATTCTACAAGTCTAATAAACCTTTATTTTCAAAAACAATAAGCTTGACATTATATGTATATATATTCTTTTTTTTCAAATGACTAAAATGTATGTCTTAAGTTAATTGGGGGTTCAATTAATCACAATCATTATGGTAGAAAATTAAATAAGATAATAAACAGATATCACATGTTTTGTATTTAATTTGAAAACTTTTTTAAAATGTAGTAACGCTTTGAAAAACTTATTAAATTGATCGTAACTCACATGCATAACAATAACTATAACTAAATTTGAGAAAGGGATTCACTTAGAGTATATTAGTCTGTACAAACATTAATGAGCCATGGTTGGCTATAGAGTAATCTAGAGACCACACATGTCCTTGAGAGGGAATGTGTGGTTATATAGGTGACCCAAATACATAGAATTTGGTCGATATTGTAATGACCCCAATATTAGATCGGGAGCCTAGTCCAATGCTCGAGTGCTACCACTATATTTAATATTGGATTAGAAAGAAACCAACCTAACTATTGAGTGTTGTGTGGCTAAGTATCTTTGTGTTGGTGTTAAGTTAAGAAAAATACAAAGTAGTAAAAGTAAGAATATAAAATGTATGCAAGCAAAACTGAATACTATCCATTATCCAAGCCAACTAGCTTAATATGAAAGTAAATTTATCACACAAAGAAGTAAGAACATTGCAGAAATTAAATTATTACAAACTTTGAAATTAGAAAGAGCATAAAAGTAGATACACTCTCTCACATAAAGTAGCAAAGGAAAAAAATACAGAAGCAGTAAAAATCTTCCAAGTACTCTAGAGTCCAGCTCCACTACTCTAAAAAAGCACATCATCTACCATATTTTTGGTATTTAAAATATGATAGAACACAGCAAAGAAAAAGAAAACAAGTGGTTAGACTAAAAAGTCTTAGTATATTTTAAGATTGGCTAAATTTGTAATTATAGCTTAATTGGATATTGCATATACTAATTTACAATTAAATAATATAGTGGGGCATGTAAAGCATCAAAGTAAGGGAAGAAAGTATAACTGTAAAGAAGAATAGTATAAAGGGAGAAATGAGTAAAAACTCACAAGTAGATTTCCTATAGCCAGCAATAACAAGTAAGGGAAAAAGCATCCTAATAAGGCTAGAAACTACTAATGTGCATATCAAAATATAAAATGGAAACATATATATGTCCAATAAATATTATGCTAAGTAAGGTAAATAAAAGTAGTGAAGCATAAAATAAAATTAAAGCATTATACACTGCATAAATAAGGAATTGTACGTAAGTAAAGCACAGCACATCAAATGAAAGTGCAAAGTAAGTAAAATAGGAAGAACCTTAGCCTCTTGGGCTAAGAAGGCATAGTCAAAGACTATGTAAATTAAATATAACTTGAAAGCTATGATGAGTTCTCACAATCAATAAGATTGTAAAGACTCATAATTTATTAGTTGAAGTTATTTTATAATTTTCCGTTATGCGGGCAAATTTATAGAACAAATGAGGAGCTCAGCACATCAGCCTAACTAGTATGGAAAGCAGGGTCTCATTGAAAAGAAACACGCATGTTCCTCTTCTAAGATGTGTGAGGTCTCCTTATATTCTCCATAAGCTTGCCCTTGGCCGCCACCAAGAAACTCCTATAATATTTTATGAATATTTTATTTATGCACAATATTTTGTATGTATTTTCAAAAATGTAGACTAAAAGTAAAGCAAGCATTCAAGGATTTCTAGTAATTGTAAGCTATGTGATATCCAAAGTTATCTAATTTTAATGATCTAACTTAAGGATTGGAGCTAATTGAGCTCCCAATTGACTTATAGATATCATCTATAAGCTAATTTTAAATAATATTATAAATGAATTTAGCTTTAAAAAATAGTAGTTTGATTTAATTTATGAAGTGACAAAATAATTTATAAGTATATTTATGCAAAATGGTACTTATCCTACACTAATCCTAAACTATATAACATATAAAGAATAAGGGATTCAAGGTCTTGGGAACAAGTATTGATAGTAAGATTAAGGGAATCATAAACTAAAGGAATTGGAGGTTAATATAATACTTACTAACTTCATCTAACTAGCTTATAATTGAAAGGATTCTATCCAAATTAACCACTAACTTAGCTAGAATCAAATAATAAGAGAAGTTTAAGTGTATGAAAGAGGTAAGATTACTAGTTACAAGTTTTAATTTACTATAGGTTGTAGACTAAAGAAGCTCTTAGAATAATTAAGGCACTATAGAGAACTAAGGGACACTATTCCTCAACTTACTAGTGAGCTTAGGATAAAGACTAGAAACTAAGGGATTGTTGATAAGTTTCATCTAATTGGTGGGTACTAATCCTATTGAGTTCACAAAATGAATTAAAGGCATGCAAATAGTATACTACATCTATAGGATAAGTTAGCTAAAATCAAGATGGCCATTCAAATGAACTAAGGTTTCCTATATTCCATAAGATCAATACTAATAATGAAAGTTAAATTCTAGAAATGTGCTAAGTAAATAAGCACTTAATTCAATATAATTGAAGTTCAAATATACAATTGGGATGATATGAAAATTAAATAAAGTGAAAGTTGTCCTAGGGTTCAAAATCCAAGAACATGCAATATATGAAACTTGGAAATTACAAAATTACACTAATTAAGAAGCCAAATACCTAAAACATCCAATTATTGTCCAAATGAAATAATGTAAGAAAATATGGAACCCTTATAGCATAAGGAGATAATAACAACACTAACTAGGTCAAAATCGGACAACATTGGATTTTTAAGGTTTTTGGGACTCCTAATTAGGGTTAAAAAGTAATTAAGAAAATTATGTTTCAAAACCTAAATTAAATTATGTCATTATATTCATCTTATTTTTCTAATCGAAATGATATACACTTTTGTATATTTTGGATGTGTATTATTAAAGTTATTAATGAAATAAGTTGTATTATTTAAACATTAATTAAATGCATAACAATCATTAATTACATTCCATTAATCATTAATAGCACCACAGAAAAATGAAGGCACAGAAAGTGATAATACACGGATTACGGCACAATGCGGAAAATTGGAATTTGAAATCTGACTCGGCACGGAGCACAGAGTTAGCGCAGCAATCCCCATGCCACGTATAGAAGCACTAATAGTCAACATACATCTTCCACGCAATTTTGAAGATGGCACAATCCATTATAAATTAAGTCAGCTTGGTCCGCAAAAGATATTCAAACCACAAGAAAATTAGCTCGGATCGCTTCGTCCTCGACAAAAACCGTTGAGGCGCGTTTAGGGTTTAGATCTCTGGTCAAACCCGGAGGTCTCTGGGTGCGATCCGCATACCAGTGAGAATCCCTCATTGAGGTTGACCCAACAAGCAATGGATCAAGCCCCGACGTCGATGGAGTAGCCCACATGTTTAAGCTCAAGGTCTCAACTCTCGAACCTGAACCTATACTGTGGGTTACTGTGGCTGGTCCAACGAGCTCGAGCTCAATCGGGCCTAGATGAGTTTGATTTAGCTTTGATTGCTCATCCAAGCCTCGGAATAACTTTAGGAAAGTTCAATTTATGGCGAGAAAGGGAGGATTGGTACCTGGCAGTGCTTGAAGATTCTGGATATACGGGTATTATGGCTAAACAGCATGTTCTCCGATTTCTCATTGAGGCATCTTATAATGCTACATGGAATCCCAGAAAGTTTCTTAAGGATAATGGAATGAAATGCCTAAGCCATGGAAGGCTAAGAGGGATCTAATTCTATGATGGAAGCCTCTGAGTACAATTCCTTGTGCGTGATCATGGTCAGCAGAGGAGACGTGCAGGGAGACGCCCTCTGTCGTTCGATCAAAATGATCGTGTTCTGCCAAATGAACGGCATTCATGAGATATCGCAGGACCATTTTATCCCTCCAAATCAGGGTTAACAGCGGATGATGGATCTGCGACTGTTGATTAACCTTCAAGACACACGACGACCCAGATTGGCGCACGCTGATGTCCTGAGTTCTGCGCTTTACAACAGATTCATGCATCTTGAGATTAGTCATTCGAAAAAAATAATATATATATATATATATATATATATATATAATTTAATTCTATTATTTAATTAATTAATTTAAACTCATTTATTTACTTAAATTTAAATAATCAAACGAACTCCAAAAAATTCCAAAAATTCACCCTTACCTATTTGATGGGTGGGGAACTTAAAAATGAAATCGGATTCTTGATCGAAGGTTAATTTAATTATCATAATTTTCTAAGTATTTAAATATTATTAAAATAATTGGAAAAGATTTGATGACTTCCAAACATTCTCAAAATATCACGCTTAGCTAATTTGGGAGTGATTAGTCCAATGGAAGACTCCAATTTTGATTTTGAGATCTAAATAAAATAGGTATTCTTCTAATTATCAAAAAAATAAGGAATATTGGAAAATCTCAAATGATCTCTAAATTGCATGAAACTTGAGGTGAAGGCTTTTAACACTATTATAAGAGTATTAAATGAGAATTGGAGTTGATTAGGCATCCAAATGCAGGGTAACAACACTCGGGTTGTTACAAATGTCACTTACTCCTTGCTGTTCTGTATGAGCCCGCATAACAAAATATAAAATAGAATAATAATATATTATATTTATAGTTTGCAACTTATCTTTATTTACTACAGTGTAGCTTTATCTTACAACATTATTATTTTATTTTTAAGTTGCTAAAAAATATTTATACAGCTCATCATTGAATATTTTATTGATTAAACAATCTTTTGTAAGAAAACATAGTGTGCATTAATATACCTACTAGTATTTATTTATGTTTGCATTTTCTTTTATTTCTAATATTTCCTTATAAATACATTGTGCACCTTAACTATTGCTTTCTAAAATGTGATATACTCTATCTAAATTACTTAGACACCCTAAAATGTGCTTAGACTTATGTAAATCTAACCACTTGTTTCTGTTTATTGGTTGTGCCTTATCGTATTAAAAATCAAATATGGTAGACCAGGAGCCTAGAGCTGTAATAACCTAAGGTTGTTACTATGCTATTTAAGGCTAAAAATAATTGAATTAAGACAAAAAATTAAGTTCCTAATTAAAGATAAATAAAAATTAGATAAAAGTAGCATTTGATAAAGCATAATGAGGGGATCATACTATGAAAGTTTTAGAGTAATTGAGATCTCAGATTGTCTTAAGTTAATTTGTAAAGCTTTAACTTCAGAAATTGATAATAAATAAAATATAAATTATAATTTAGAAATTATTGTATCCTTAGGTCAAGCATCAAATAAGGATGTTATTTTTTAAGTTTCACTAAATTAAGAGTTCCAGATTTTTCGTAGTGAACTTTCAAAGTTTTCACTTAAAAATTCATATAAAATAAAATACACGTCCAAATTTGATTATTTTTGAATGTGTGCATTTGTTTAGTCGAGATACTAAAAACGGTCTCAAGTTTGTGATTTTTGGAGTTCCATCGGCTATGGATCAAAGCTTGGAAGTTTCAAGTGAACCATTGCCGCTCGATCGCAATTCGAGGCTCCTAATTCGTCTGGACTACTTTTTTAGCACTCTTTACTCTAACATAATTCCCTAAGAATATTTTTATTTTCCTTAACCAAAATTCTCTAGTCTATCTCTCCTCTTCTCCATTCGATTATAGTTGACCTCACTCCTTCCAAGACAAGCTCCCTCTTCATCCTGTTGAACCCTTCTTCTCCATCGATGACCGAGTCGCAGCTCCTTCCTCTCCATCCCCGTCTAAGCAGTAGCAGCTCTACTCCCTCTGTCCTAGAGCCGAGCTGCATCACCCATAGCTCACTCTCCTCCCACTTAGTCGAGTGGCCGAGAGCACTCCTCCCTCTTGGCTGAGCAACCGAGAGCGCCTCCTTCCAGCCGATAGCACTTTCTCCATTCGGTGCAAGAGGTGCTGAGCTTCCTCCTTCCTCTTTAGTCATGTGCAGCATCTACATGGTCAAACATATCTTCTCCTCATTATGATCGAACCCTACATGGTCGAACTTTGCTTTCTTTCTCTTCTTGGAAAACCCGATCAACGCCTCATCAACCGATCCTTCCTTCAAAACTTTGGAGGTACAAATCTATACTTTAGATTAGTGTTAGTTATGATAAAATGTTTTAAGTTCTTAATTTAAATTTGATGCCTAAATATAAATCTAAGTATACTTAGGTATATTTGACTATTTCAAAACATTGGCTTAGCACTTGGATATATATATATAAACCTAAATATGATAGTATGCTTATTTCCATTGCAAGTGATTCAATATGTGATTCTTTGCATAAAATAAAATAATTATGAATCTAATTGATAATTTGAATGAATTCAATATATCTTAATTTTATTTCAACATTAATTTGAATATGTACTTCTATTATGCATATATATATTAGTTTTCCATGGGTTTAACAAATTCCCACTTGTTCGACTCGCAGGCGATTCCCACTAGGAAGACATGCGACAGCTGTCTGTTCCCAGATCAGACGGCTCAGATTGACCGTTTGATCAGACAACTGCCCAAATGGTGCAGGTAAAAATGCAAACGGCGTCGGCTCGAGTTAATGGCGCGGCGGTTTAGTTAATTAAATAATTAATTAATTTAATTTTAATAAAAATCTAATTTATTTAGTTAAATTGGATTCAGAAAAATTCCAAATATTCACCCCTAGCGAATTGAGGGGTGAGGAATGCAACGACGAGGTCAAATTTTTATTTTGACGAATATTTTATTTTCCCAATTTTCGAGGTATTTAAATATTATTAAAATATTCGACAAATTTTTGACGACTTTCGATTGCCACCAAATATTACCCCTAGCTAATTCGGGGGAAATGAGCGTAATGGCGAAGTTCAATTTTTGATCCGAGGTCAACATAGATACGTCAAATTCTAGGGTTTCTGGATTTTTCCCAAAATCAAGAGTTGATCCATTTGACTCCTGATTTGAACTAAGTCTTGGCAGAGAACTCCTAATGACTTAATTAGTATTCTAAGATCAAGATAAGGATCTAGGTTAGTCATAATTGGCTTGGGTAACAATTTAGGTTGTTATAGGCTCCCACACTTAAGAATGATGTCATCCTCAACATCACTCAAGTGGAAAGAAATAAATGCAGGATAAAGGAATATGAATTGAATTGAAAAATTAACTAAGAAGGATACCTGGATTCTCAAATAGTCTAGGTTACTTGGCTCTCATATCTGATTCTTTCTCCCAAGTGGCTTCCACGGATAGGCGATTCTTCCATTGCACTTTGACCATTGGGATGGAACGAACAATTTCTGAGCTTCTTTTGGTCTCTCCCCAAAATTCTTACAGGTTTTTCTATGAATGATAAATTTGACTAGATCTCTATTAGAGGAATAGAGACTAGGTGGTGAGGTTCTCTTAGAAACTTTTGGAGAGAAGACGCATTCAATACATTGTGCACAATAGCAAAATCTTCTGGTTGCTCTAACTTGTAAGCTGTTGACCCAGTTTGCTTTAAGATCTTAACCGACCCAATATTTCTTGGGTTGAGTTTTCCAGTAACTCCAAAACAATAGATACCCTTCATAGGGCTGACTTTTAAATACACTAAATCTTCTTCTTTGAACTCTAGAGGACGATGATGGGCGTCATGGTACTTGCTCTGCCTATCTTGAGCTATCTTAATTTTTTGCTGGATGAGTCTTACCTTCTTGTTTATTTCTTTCATTAACTCAGATCCATAGAACTGCACATCTCCTATTTCGGACCATGAAATTGGGGTAGAACACTTCCTACCATATAGGGCTTCATACGGGGCCATCTTAATGCTTGACTGGAAACTGTTATTGTAAGCAAAGTCTACTAAAGGAATATGATCTTCCAAAGAGCCTAAGAAATCCAACATGCAAAGATGGAGAAGATCTTCTAGAACCTGATTAACTCTTTCTATTTGACCATCCATTTGCGGGTGAAAAGCCATGCTCATTGCCAATATAGTGCCTAAATCCTGATGCACAACCTGCCAAAATTTGGAAGTGAAACAACTATCTCTATCAGATACTATTATCTTAAAAATATCGTGCAATCTGACTATTTCTTTGATATACATCTTTGCTAGTTTCTCAATGGAGTGAGTTTGACAGATTGGAATAAAATATGCCGATTTAGTGAGACGGACAATAATGACCCAAACTGCATCAGCACCGGATCTCGCTCGAGGCAAACCCATGATGAAATCCATAGATATATCTAACCACTTCCATTCTAGAATTCCAAATGGATGTAGCAAACCACCTGGTTTCTGATGTTCTACCTTGACTATACAGCACATGTGACATTTAGCAACAAACTTTGATACACTTTTCTTCATTCCTGGCCACCAAAATGATTGCTTCAGGTCTTGATACATTTTGGAACTCCCTGGGTGTACTTGATACCATAAGTTGTGGCCTTCGATTAGTGCTTCATGATGCATGGACTTAGGAATCCATAAGTGATCCCCTTGATAGATTTCACCCTTATGAAAATGAAGATCAGTACGGCGACCACTCTCGATTACTTGTTTAAAATTTAGATACTCTTCATCTTTAGTCTAGGAAATGGATACATCTCTGTGAAAAGTGGGCTCCATATTAATCATTCAGGTTATTTCACTCAATAGGTCACCGCGTACTGATTCAATATTCAGTTTACAAAACTCTTTTTCTAGTGCGCTTTTAGAGATAATGGCATTAAAAGTAGCATAACGGCTCAGAGCATCAGCCACAACATTTGCCTTCCCAAGATGGTATTGGATATTGAGATCGTAGTCGCTGATCAGTTCCAACCACCTTCTCTGTTATCAATTCAACTCCCTCTGGGTGCATATATATTTGAGACTTTGGTGATCAGTGAAGATTGAGCATTGAATTCCATAGAGGTAGTGACGCCAAATATTTAGAGCGAACACTACTACAGCTAGTTCAAGATCATAAACTGCATAGTTCCTTTCATGAGTATTCAGCTGATGGAAAGCATAGGCGATAAACTTTCCTTCCTGCATTAATACGGCTCCCAAGCATATGCCGGAGGCATCGGTGTAGACTTTGTAGTTCACTCCTCTTTTAGGAAGAACTATAATGGGGGAGGAGGTAATCATATCTTTTAATGCTTGGAATGCTTCTTCACAAGCTAGCGACCATTTGAATGGTACAGCCTTTTAGGTGAGTTTGGTGAGTGGAGAGGCTATTTGAGAAAAGCCTTTCACGAATCCTCTATAATAGCCAGCCAAAGCCAAGAAGCTTCTAATTTCTGTCACTGACTTAGGTTGCACCCATTCTTGGATGGTGCTGACCTTGTTCTGATCTACTCTGATCCCTCGTGCAACCACTACGTGGCCTAAGAATTCTGCCTTGACTAGACATCACACATGACATTTAGCAACAAACTTTGCTACACTTTTCCTCATTCCTAGCCACCAAAATGATTGCCTCAGGTCTTGATACATTTTGGAACTCCCCGGGTGTACTTGATACCATAAGTTATGGCCTTCGATTAGCACTTCACGATACATGGACTTAGGAATCCATAAATGATCCCCTTGATAGATTGCACCATTATGAAAATAAATATCAGTACGGCGACCACTCTCGATTACTTGTTTAAAATTTAAATACTCTTCAACTTTAATCTGGGAAATGAATAAATCTCTGTGAAGAGTGGGCTCCCCATTACTCGTTGAGGTCATTTCACTCAATATGTCATCGCATACTGATTCAATATTTAGTTTACAAAACTCTTTTTTTAGTGCGCTTTCAGAGATAATGGCATTAAGGGTAGCATAACGGCTCAGAGCATCAGCCACAACATTTGCCTTCTCGAGATGGTATTGGATATTGAGATTGTAGTCGTTAATCAGTTCCAACCACCTTCTCTGTTAGCAATTCAACTCCCTCTGGGTGAATATGTATTTGAGACTCTGGTGATCAGTGAAGATTGAGCATTGAATTCCATAGAGGTAGTGACGCCAAATATTTAGAGCGAACACTACTACAGCTAGCTCAAGGTCATAAACTGCATAGTTCCTTTTATGAGCCTTTAGCTGATAGGAAGCATAGGCAATAACCTTTCCTTCCTACATTAATACAGCTCCCAAGCCTATGCCAGAGGCATCGGTGTAGACTTTGTAGTTCACTTCTTCTTTAGGAAGAACTAGAATGGGGGCGGAGGTAAGCATATCTTTTAATGCTTAGAATGCTTCTTCACAAGCTGGCGACCATTTGAATGTACAGCCTTTTGGGTGAGTTTGGTGAGTGGAGAGGCTATTTGAGAAAATCCTTTCACGAATCCTCTATAATAACCAGCCAAACCCAAGAAGCTTCTGATTTCTGTCACTAACTTAGGTTGCACCGATTCTTGGAAGGCGCTGACCTTGTTCTGATCTACTCTGATCCCTCGTGCAACCACTACGTGGCCTAAGAAGGTGTCAGAATCAAGCCAAAACTCACACTTTGAGTACTTGGCATACAACTGGTGGCTTCGCAGCTCTTCCCATACTGCCCTAAGATGCCATTCATGTTACTTCTTCATCTTATAGTATATTTGAATATCATCTATGAAGATGATGACAAATTTGTCAAGGTAGGGTTTCAAAATACGCTGCATTAAGTCCATGAAGATTGAGGGCGCATTTATCAATCCAAATGATATCACTAAAAGCTCATAGTGGCCGTATCTGGTTCTAAAGGTTGTCTTTGCTATATCAGAATCTTTCACCTGCAGCTGGTGGTATCTCGATCGCAGATCAAACTTTGAGAACACTTTTTCTCCGACCAATTGATCGAATAAATCGTCAATGCGGGGCAACGGGTATTTATTATTTATGATTATTTTATTTAGTTCTCTATAATCAATGCACATCCGCATAGACCCATCTTTCTTCTTGACAAATAATACTGGTGCTCCCCACGGGAAAGAACTAGGTCTGATAAGACCTTTTTCTAATAGCTCTTGCAGTTGCTTGTTTAGTTCCTATAATTCTTTAGGTGCCATTCGATAGGGTGCCTTAGAAATAGGTTGGGTTCCCGGAATAATGTCTATTGCAAATTATACTTCCCATGTGGGTAGAAGATCGGGTTGATCTTCGGAAAAGATATCGACAAATTTGCAAACGACAGGATTCTTAAATAGGGGAATGTCTTCTTTCTTTTCTCCTAGTATTGTCTCTAGGAAGGCGCAGCAACCTTTACTCACTAACCTCTTGGCCTTGATGGAATTGATCAAAGAAGCTCTCGTACTAAACTTTCCAACGAATGACTTAGCTTGTCTACTACTACCCAAGGAAATCTTCTTCTTCTGGCAGTTGATGGTGGCGCCATATTGACTTAGCCAATTCATCCCTAGAATAACGTCAAAATTAGCTATTGTCAAAACGACAAACTTGGATTTGAATTCTATGTCTCCAATAGGGATTTGTATCTTGCCGAATTGACGAGCTGGTAATTGAGCTCCAGATGGTAATCCTACATTTAGCGGATTTGTTAGACAGTATAGAGGCAAGTTAAGGGACGTTGTCCAGCTTTTAGAAATGAAAGAATATCTAGCTCCAGTATCAAATAATATGTTATAGGGTTTATTATTTACGTAGATTGTATCTAATTATAGACGTAATAATTTACTAGCTACTTTAAGCAGGTAATACTGAAAAGTAGATTCGTTCAGGAGTGTGTACCTAACACCATGTGATTGTCTTCAGTTGCTTCAATTGGTGTGAGTGTGTAGACTTTGGCAGGGCTGGTAGGCCTATTATTGTAAGGCTGTCAGGTAGGTGGCTTTGGGGAATTTTGGCGGGGGACGATGGCTATCTTGCACCGTTGATTAGAAGGAGTAGGTGGCAGTGCAGGGCGAACTATTGCAGGTTTCTGGAATAGGTCGAATACTTGTCGACACTTTGTGTGATCAATTCAATCACCATTGATAGTTTCTTTGGCAGCACATTATAAGTAGTTGTGTCCTGATCTTCCGCAGGTGAAACATACACGGCCCCCATGGTAGCATCAGCCATGAGGATGAGGTCGAGTGCAACTATTGAAGAGGTATGCTGACGAATCTTCTGCCTTGATTTGATGCACCCTAGCTCTCTTAGGGTTCTCGTGATGAAACATAATTGTCCCATAACTCTGTTTGGGTTCTAATGCTTCATTTTGTTCCACCATCTAGACAGATTCCAGGAGTTCCGTGAAGTTAGTCGAGCAATGGGAGACGACCTGCCTTATGATGGAGGGTCGCAATCCACTCCGAAAACGATGGCATCTGTCAGACTCGGTGGGGACCAGGTTGGAAGTGAACCTTGATAACGCCGAAACTCCGACTCGTATGCATAAACCGAGCGGTTCCCTTGCTATAATTTGAGAAACTAGTCTGCCATGGCATGCCTGGCGGAGGTGGGGATGTACGGGTTTGGAAGGCTTCAATAAACACGTCCTAAGAAATGTCTTCTAGCTCCAAATCAGCTAACAGTATATGGTGAACGTTATCCCACCAATATTCCACCTCATCTTGGAGGAGATGAGTTGTCATATGGATCACCTCAGAGTTCAGACATTTAATGCTGGTAAGGTTCATTTCCACTAGCTTTATCCAATTAGCTATTTTGGTGGCAAAGAGGCTCCCGTTGAAGGTAGGAAGTCTGAGGTGCAAGAATCTATGCAGCAGTCCATCAGCGGATTGAACATGGTGCTGGAACAAGTATTGCGATGCCAGGGTGGTTTCAGTGTTCGAGCGACTCTAGCTCATTTGAGCTGCTAATAGCCGCTCCATCCTCTTTGTTTGTTGCGCTTGAGCTTTAGCCGCCCTTTTGGCTTGCTTGTTATGGGAGTCCATCATGATTTTAACTGCTTCCAGCAAGGCGTTTACCTCGCTGGAGGAATTGCTGGAAGCAGTTAAAATCATTCTAAAATGGGCTCTGTCCAGGATTCATTCTTGTACTAATCTGAGTTTTAGAAAATGATAGCCCATTTTAGAGTTCAAGAAAATAAAATATGATAATTCTTGCATTACTCATTTAAACTTGAAATACATAAAGCAGGAAGATACAATAGATAACATGGACTAGAAGGCTAAGATATCTATCCAATATATTTAGTAGTGAAAGCATGATAGAAGTCTTCAAAGGTAGCTTTTCTCTGCATTCCTTAGCGCCTATGGGTGAGTGCCCATGAGGTGATAACCCACCAATCCTCGGTCTAGTCTTGAAGAAGGAGAGATATTATGGAGACTCAAATACTGTCCAGACAATCATTTGCTTCCAACACGAAGGTCACCCATTTCAGCCACTCCTTGGCCAAAACTAGAAGGTCAAATCCCCTGAAGATACCATGCTGGAGCAGTCAGTCTAGTACTCGAATGCCTGACCCCGATACCCCTTTTACATATCTCCCATACATCTGATGGAACTGGGAGAGATACTCCCACATGGCCTCGAATCGCCGGTAGTACCACCAAAATGAGATCCTATAGTATCTAACGATTCCACATGTTAATTTAGTTTAGTTATATCGTTATAACTTATCAAGTTTCTTTAGTCTATGTTCCTTATATTTGAGCGATTCATCTTGCTTATGCATTTTTATTTTGAGCATGATATTGTAGTAACTTGGATGCTACCCTGAGGTTTTAGTTAGTGACTGACTTGTTAGAAAGATCATCCATTAGGTAGAGAGGAATGCAAATTCCAATCTAACACCTTATGAAATTTCCTGATACCAACTGTGGCATTGTGGCAGCCTGCCCCCTAATCTGCAAGATTAGGTCAAGGGGAGATGTGCCACTCTGAAAAATCCCTTACTTATCATTAGATTAGGTATAATCCACAATCCACTAATAAGGAATGGATGTGCCTATGTATGTAAGGTAGATCAATCACTAAATAAATAGAAACACAGAGTGCGGAAGCAAGGAAAAATAAATCATACATCCAATCCACTATAATATAAGTACGAAAGTAATAATGCAGCTCAGAATGAATAGTACAGTAAGAGAACATACATAAGCACCTGAATTATCACAAATATTAAACAAGTTTTAATAAAAAAGATAAAGCTCTCATCCTAACAAAATAAAAGAGAGCTAAGCTAAGGATCTCCAGCGCCAGCACGCTCCTCCTCCTGAATCTGATCTTCAGAAGGCCTTACTACCTCGAATAACTTGGAATCTACTATTATTGCTTTCACAATGATAAGGCCCAGCCAAAAAAAGAAAAATCTAGTTAGACATATTGTCTAAGTACATTTTATGCTGATAAGTTTTCATGAATTTATTAATGTCACCATTTACTTAAACTACACAAAAATGTACTTGCATAGAAGCAGCAAGCATACAAATGGAAGTGGTAAATTATAAACAATATCATTTATAACTAAACACCTATGAGGCAAAAGATATACCTCAAATAAGCTAAGATAAGGCTAGGCATATATATATAAATATAGTAAGAAAAGTACTAAAAGAAAAGACTTATCCTAAACATGCTGATGATCATATGAAATATACAGGTCTAAAAGTAAGTAATCAATCTGTGATAAGTTTAAGTAAATAATAAGAAATCTAGCATCCTATAAGTAAGTAAGTTGGTAAAGTAAAGTTGAGTGGAGTAAAGGTCAATAGTAAGTCATAAACAATAAATAGTAAACAGTAAATAGTAAATAAGAAATGAGTATTTAATGACTGCCATATCCGAAGAGGGCTAATCTAGACTACTGTAACAAGTATATTCCTAGCGTCATCTGAGGCTAAGCTGGTAATAAGAAGAAACTAAACTGAAGAGGCAGTATATACATATGCAATAAGATTTTAGTTATTTACCTTATTTCCGTGGACATATCCAGAAGTAGCTGAGGAGTTAAGCACATTTGCAAGATTGTTCGAGTTCCAACTTAACACAACACTCCTCAATGAGTAATGTTAAGTAATCCTTATTTCTCCTTACCCCTGTCCATTGGGATAAACTACGCATAATCAACAAGTAACTAAACCCTATGAAAATGTTGTTCTAATTATTCAAAATCTTTATTTCATGCATCAATGTTCTTATATGACATGTTCAAGGAAAAGGCACAAAGTATAAGGAATGCAAAAGCACAAGTAAAATAATAGTGAGCAAGGGACTCCACTACATAAGGTGATATCAGTTATTATCTATTAAGCCATTCTAACTATTCTAAGTTATACAACTTAGAAGCACGGCCTTATAAGGTTAAAAAAATAATTAGAACTGATCATGTTCTAATTTAGTTTAATCAACAACGACTATAAGTTTAAATAAGAAATCATCACATCCTAATTGATGAATTTTGACATTCTAAACTAAAATCTGATCAAGATCTACTAAACTAGGGATTATGAATTAAACACTATGAATTGGAGTAAATCACATAATCCAAAGGATAAAGCTTAAGGACTAAAGTTAAGTCTAAATGTGAACTAATGATTAAGGCAAAACCTATTAAGCACAATCAAACTTAATAGAAGGATTCTCCTAATCTTAATCTAAAGTTGAAAGATAAAATAATTAGAATTAAAGTATGAAAATCTAGAAATTAATAAAACTAAGGTTCCATTCATTGAAAAATAAAAAAGGATTTTAATTAAATTAAATTAAATTAATTAATCTCTAAAATCATATTTTACAAATGATCTCCGAAAAATCCCAAAAATTCACCTCAAGTTAATTTGGGGGTAAGGAACGCAACGGCGAAGTCAGATTTTGATTTTAAGGACAAATTAAATATCTCAATTCTCCCTAAATTAAATATTATTAAAATATTCAACAAAACTTTGATAACTTTCGATTGCCGCCAAAACATCACCCCTAATTATATTAGGGGCAATGAGTGCAATGGCGAAGTCCGATTTTTAATATAAGGTCAAAATAATTAAATCAATTTCCAAAATCAGGGTTTGATCCATTTGACCCTTGATTTGAACTAGGTCTTGGTGGTGGACTCCTGATGACTTAATTAGTGTGATAGAAAGCAAATCAAGACTAGGATTAGTCCTAATTGGCTAAGGTAACAACTTGGGTTCTTACAGGCGCCCCACCCCATAATCCACATCATTAAGCTAAGGAGTGGTGTGTCACTTTGGCAAATCCCTCACTTAACATTGGATTAGGTGTGACCCCTATTCCACTAGTAAGGAAGAAATAAGATAATGCATACATTCTATATAATCAATCATTAAGAAAATACAGAATTAGAGTGTGGAAGCAAGGTAAAGTAAACATACATCCAATTTACCACAATAAATAGAGAAAATGCAGCATATAACTTAGAATAAATAGTATAGTAAGGAAAACACAGTCAAATGATACTTGTATTATTAAAACATTAATTAAGTTTAAATGAACTAAAATGAAATCACTCGTCCTCACAATAAGCATAAAAGACTAAATAGCTTCAGCTCCTTCCTGATGCTCCTCCTCAAGATATGGATCCACTTCTGGATAAGGCTCATCTTCAGCACCAAGCTCCTCAAATCTATCTAATTCTAACATTATCAGTTTCACAATGTTAGGGCCCCAGCCAACAAAACAAAATTCTTATTAGACAATTATTTAAGTACATTTTAAGTTGATAAAGTTTCATAAGTTCATTAATGTCAACATTTAAACTAGACAAAAACCAAAATAGCATAGGAGCGACATACGTACAACTGGAAATGATAAGCTATATAATAAAGCATTTATAACTAAGCAAAAATGAGGCAAAAGACACACCTCAAAATAAACTAAAATAAGGCTAGGCATACATATATAATACAGTAAGTAAAAGTACTGAAAGAAGAGTCTAATCTTAAATATGCGGATGATCATTTGACATATGCTGATTAAAAGAAATTGATCCAACAGTAGTACACATAAGTAATCAATAAAGGTCTAGTATTATATAATATACAAGTAAACAAGTAAAGCAAGGTAAACTAAAGTAAAGTACAATGGTAAATAGGAAATAGTGAATAGTAATAGTAAATAGTAAATAGTGAACATGTATATAAGTATTGCCATATCAGAAGAGGGCTAATCTAGCTTGCTAATAACAAAAGGATTCTTAGCGTCAACTCAGAGGCTAAGGAGACAAAATATTCCTAGCATTATCTAAGGCTAGGCCAGAATAACAGAACAGAAATTGAACCAAAAAGGCAGAAATATACATATGCAGGAATATTTCAATTATTTACTTTACTTCTGTGGACACCTCCAAAAGTAGCTTAGGAGTCAAAAACATCTACAAGACTATACGGGTTCCAAACTTTGCACAACACTATCGATGAGTAATGCCAAGTACTCCTTATTTCTCCTTACCCATGTCTAGTAGGGTAAAATGCTCAAGATCAACAAGTAACTGAACCCAAATGCAATGTTATCCTATATATTCTATATTTTCATTTTATGCAATAATTTTCTCTTACATATATGTTCAAGGAAACAAGCATAAAATTCAAGGAATACGTAGCACAAATAATCAAGAGGTAAGCAAGGAACTCTTCTACATATGGTGACACTATTGTTATCTAATTTAACCATTCTAACTATTCCAAGTTATATAAGTTTAGGATCTCCATCTCATACTATTAAGTATAACTTAGAATTATATTCTTATAAGTTAAAAAGCAATTATAACCGATCAAGTTCTAATTTAGTTTAATCAGAATTGACTATAAGTTAAATAATAAATCATCGCGTCCAAATTGATGAATTTAGACGTTCTAGAATAAGATCTGATCAAGATCTCTAAACTAGGGATTATGATTTTAACACCACGAGATCGAGTTAAGCACAAATCCAAGGGTCAAACATAAGAACTAAGGTTTTTTGAGTCTAAATGTGAACTAAGATTAAGGCTAAAATCTATAAAACATAATCAAACTTAATAGAAAGATTCTCTTGATCTTATTCTAAAATTAAAAGATAAAATAATCAGAATTAAGTTATCAAATCTAGAAAATAATAAAATCAAGATTAATTTATTGAATAATCTCATTTTCAATGAATGAAATCTAACCTAATATCTATCCTTATTCCTAAGGAACAGGTCCTAAGGTAGAGTGAAGATTTCTAATGAGCTCCTAATGAAAAGACTTAGAGAAATTCTAAGAGGATGATTAATTTATTTTCATTTGATGTTTTTATTTACTTAGGGGAGTTAAGAACAATTTTTAGCTAAGGCATATTACACTTTGTGATTTTCAAGCCTATATTTGGATTTTTTATCAAATTATTCAAATTGAGAGGTTTATGACTTAAATTGATCATAAATCAATTTTATTACTGATTTTAATGATTTAAAAGGTATTTTAAGGGTTAAGAGCACTTAACCTAAATTTTGGGCAAAATGACCATTTTGCCCCTACCTAATAGTCCACAAAGCTACTTTTTGATATAGGGCATCAAATTAAATTTTCTTACTACCAAATAATTCCTTACTATCTAACATGAACATAAACAGTAAGCACACCAAATTTGGACAAGAAATAGGTCCTATAGGTCTAAACTAAGGAATTTAATCTAAGGGGCAATTTAATAATTTCCACCTATTGAAATCTAAAATTTTGTGCAGTTTATTGATGCTTGCTATTCAAAGAATCCATAGAGTCCAAGAACACTAATTCTGAGACCTATTGGACTAGTTATGATGATTTCAAGTCTAAGGGCATTTATGGAATTTTCTAAAGTTAAGAGGGGTCAAAAACCTAACTTTTTCATTTGGTGTCTAAATTTAGCAAACTTAGTGGCAATAGCTTCCCTATACCACACTGAGTACTTTAATTAGAAGTAGTCCCAAATTGGACCTTAATTGGTCAATTTATGACCCAATTAGAGTTAGGGGTATTTTGGTCAACTTATGAATTCTAGGATTCAAAACCTAAATTTTATTATAGTTTACTGGTACACTTAATTTCTAAGCTAATTAGAACTTTGAATTTCCTAATTTGGAGTCTAATTGAATATGATATAGCCTAATCAATTTCTAAGGTTTTAAGGGTCATTAGTTAGAGTCCTAAAAGTGATTAGTCAAACTAATGATCCAATAGCAAAACTAATACTATCATGGTAAATTAGACACTTTCCTGATTATTTTAAAACCCATATTGACTATTTTTAGATGAGTGTGAGCAAGGTTATGGCTAAGAGAAATTTTGGTACATGTGAGGGAGGTCCTAAAATATCATTATGTCAAATACTCATCCTACTGGAAAATAAACAGTGCCAAAATATTTCTCTCATTTTTTTGAGCAAAATGAAATATATATTTGCTATGCTTGGACTTATGATTAAATAGTTATGAGCATCTAAAATTTCAGTATTTAAACTAATTTAATTTATTCAAACTATAGTAATTAAATCTTACTGTTTTATTTAATCTAATTAAATATGCAGATTTTGGCAATGGCAGGCCCGATGACATCCATCAGACGCAGAGTGGGTCCCACGCCTGGTGGCTGGACCGACAATGGCGAGGCCAAAAGGCACATGTGGCGCCACCCTATTGGTTGCAGAGGGAACACACTGGCCCCACACGCCCATGCGTCGGGCAGAGATGGCATGCACGGTAGCTGCGGGCCCCATCAGAACAGTGGTTGACAAGATGGCCCAAATTTGAATGCGTGGGTTGGGCTCAGCCCGACTTGACCATGGATGAGTCCCTCACCCTCCTGTCTTGCCCCCGAGATAGGGAGACTAGAGCACGCCAATTGGAGGCCCTCCGGCGGTGATGGACCCTGGACTGTACGGCATATGGAAGAGCTCAACCTTGCCTACATCTCGGTGGTTGGACCAACGATGGAGGTGGCTGGAGTCACTAGCTAGATCTAACCCTAGTCGTTAGGGTTCGACGAGACTATGTGTAACAGTTTGTACTGCATATTACATTCCAAGTATGGTTGATCGAAACATTAGATGTTCGATCCGACTCACTTACATCCTAATCTAGCACATGCAATAGAGTATCGAAGGAAGAAAGCAGTGAGTTAGAGTAGCTCTGGGCGTCGGCTAGGAGCCTCCTAGCCCAGCCCAGTAGTTAACTGATCGAATGAAAATCAGGGGAGTTTGGGGTGTACCAGATGGATGGCAGAATCTTTTGCGAGGTTCGAAGGTAGCTCCATATGGTCCCTAAGGCTGAATTCGTGCAAAACGGACCGTGCTGGACATGAGTGAAGGCCTTAAGGGCTTGTTGACATAGTCGGCGAGGCGACGGAGGCCATGATTGGGCGCGATCAGCGGTAGGACGCCACGTGTCCTCGCTCAACACGCGAGCGATTCCCACTAGTAAGACACGCGACAGCCGTTTGATCCCAGATCAGATGATCCAGATTGACCATTTGATCAGACGATTGTCCTAATGATGCGGACAAAAATGCGAACAGCGTCGACTCGGGTTAACGGCGCGGGTGTTTAATTAATTAAATAATCAATTAATTTAATTTTAATAAAAATTCTAATTTATTTATTTAAATTAGATTTAGAAAATTCCAAATATTAACCCCTAGCTAATTGAGGGGTGAGGAACGCACGATGATGTTGGACTTTTGTTTTGACAAATAGCTTATTTTTCCAATTTTTGAGGTATTTAAATATTATTAAAATATTCGACAAATTTTCAATGACTTCTGATTGCCACCAAAACATCATCTCTAGCTAATTCGGGGGCAATGAGCATAATGGCAAAGTTCAATTTTTGATCTGAGGTCAATTTAGATATGTCAAATTCTAGGATTTCTGAATTTTTCCCAAAATCAGGAATTGATCCATTTGACTCCTAATTTGGACTGGGTCTTGGTGGAGAACTCCTAATGACTTAATTAGTGTGCTAAGATCAAGATTAGGACCTGGGTTAGTTCTTATTAGCTTGGGTAACAACTTGGGTTATTATTTTTAATGCTTAAGCAAATTTAAGTGAAAAGTGAAAGCAAATTTAGAAGCAATATTAAGTGATAATCCTTATCTTATGGTGCTATTAGAATTTGGAAATGGAAATTATGAGAAAATATCCTTTGTGATGTATTAAAAGTAGACTTAATTACCTAAAGCACTTCTAAATATTATAATATAATAATGGGATATTAGGACTTAGCAACCTACGTTCATGATGAAATAAAATCCTAACTACTCAAATTAGTAAAATAATAATAAAGGGTAGATAACCTTATCCTAGTATGATTATTTTCCTTAAAGAGTTGTCTTATTGAAATGATAATATTGTGGAATTTTAGAATATAGTAAAACTATAAGAAATGTGATCTTATTTTATAATAGAATCATTAGTTAAACTTAGATGATGAAGGGATTATTATAAAGAGTTAATAACCCCCAACCAACAATTATATTTATAAATTATTTTATCATCATGTAAGAGTTTATAGAAAATATTATTTTCCAACATTATAGTATTATATTATCATATTTCAATTAACTTAGAGATTTTTGATACCTAAGTTAATTGGGGATTTAATTAGCCACAATCATTAGAATAGATAATTAAAACTAAAAAAAAATGGATATCACATAGTTTACAATGATTTGAAAGTTCTTGAAATGCTGCAACACATTGAGATCAAAATATTGAATTCATTTTATTGAACATTATGTGTAAAGTAAAATTAATATTTAAAATATGCTTCAGAGGGGTCTTTATATGATGGATTTTAGTATAACTGTTATTAAGTCTAGGAAAGCTATTGGTGTATCCAGAGACCACATCATTCCTTTGAGGGGGAATGTGTGTGTTTATAGTTGACCCCACTTTCAGATAAGTTGAGTAGACATACTCAACTCCTTGCTTGTTCTGCTCCCACATAACAAAAATACAAGATAATTAAATAATGTTTACATTTTACAATCTCTTATGATTGTATTTTCTTATATTCAATCCTTGAGACTGAGATTGTTCACTTGCTTACTTTGTTCCAGCACTTTTCTTTACAGCTTTGTATACTTACAGTATAGCTTTACTTACCATTTTCATATTTTTCTACATTATCTTCTACTATTACTTTGGATTTGCTTATTTGGAAATATTCATGCTCCCCTTACTTACTTAAGTATTTTTATGCCTTATAAACATATTTGATACAAGATTGAACTTCTTAAATTATTGAATAAACTTACTTGCATGCTTTATAGTCTTTGATACTGTGTTTTTCCTTTCTGTTCAATCTTTTGCATTTTTGCTCCGCTTAAATAAATTATAAATGGCGAATGTGATATCTGCTTAATAATGTATTTAGCTTACCCTTATATTGTACTTAGACTTTTTAAAGTCTATTAACTTTTTCTCTTTATTGGTTGTGTCCTATCATATTATAAACCAAATACGATAGGTTCAGGAGCTTGTTATGGACCTTGGACATGATATTGATCGTGTCCAATTATAGCAGTTCATGCACCTTCCTAGCTCCAGTCTTTTACTGCATTTATTTTAGAGGACATACATCATTCATTATAAGCTTGTATAAATATTATTAACTAATGTATGTTACTTTACAAATATGTGATGCATTTATTCTTCTATTATATGAATGATTGGAATGATATGAATGTTTATTTTCATTAATTATGCATCTGACTTTCCCCTTTAGAAATCCTTAACTCCCCGTAGTACTTAGTAATATGTTTAGTTTTACAAATCCAACCTTAAGTACTACAGTAACACTCATTATTGGAATTAGATTACTTAATATAATAATTGGGCGTTACAAGTAGCCACCTAAATCAACCCTTGAGAACTCTTTCTAAACCTTTAAGGCAGGGACACTCCAATTCATGTAACAGACTGAGGCAACTTTGAATAGCCATGACACCTCACTCCAAAGAACTCAAGTAGCCCTGTGGAACATAAAAATGTAGATTGACCAACTCTCATAGTAGCTAAATAGCCGACCTCATGGTGCACTGCCAAGCACAATTAAGGTGAATCCTAAGGAGATGGTAGGTATGATTCATTCTCAAGTATCAAAATCTGAAAAAAAAATAATTGAACACCTGCACATCGAGTAATTCACCAGTTAGCAGCAGTAATCTTCCCTAGAAAATTATTTAGAAAAAATATAACTTGCACACCATCTAATGCTGAAATTGAATCTAGAAAATCAACAACTAAGATTCCATTACCCCCTAGCCTTAAAGATTCAGGCAGATTTAACATTACGTGCTCCATAGAGGGTATTCAATTCTTAAATCTTTTATGTGATATGGGAGCATCAATTAATGTGGTACCATGTCTTATTTATGAAAAGTTAAGATTAAGGGGGTGGTTGACACACTAGTGATGATCCAACTACCTGACTTATCTCTTATGATTATGGTAAGGATATTAGAGAACATGATTGTGCAAGTTGAGAGTTTTAAAGTTCCTGTTGATTTCATAGTTTACGAGATGGATGTTTGGAATGACGAAATAATGATTATCTTTGGAAGGCTCTTCTTGGCAACCACTTGTGTGTTGTTAGATGTAGATAAGGAAACCATGTTGTTGAGGGTACATGGTAGGGTTGATAAAATTAATTTGTTGAGCATTGTTGTTCATATACAAAAAGTAAGAATCCATGAGCTATGCGAAGAGGTAGTTAAGAAAGAGGTTGAGAGAGAGGAGCTTAGCTACGAATATGCCAAGAAGGCTATGGTAAGTGAAGAAATTAATGTTGTTAGTGAAGGTAGTGGTTCCTATAATTATATGGAGGGCCATCCCCAATTAAATAAAAAGAAAATGAATATGGGAAAAAGGAAAAGAAAGACTACAAAGTCGACAAATGACCTCCTCAAAATTGAAGAAGTAAAAGAAAGAGCTCCTAGAAAAAATCTTAGTGTTTGGATGCAGAAAGGAAGCACACCTGTAGAAATACATGAATCTGATCTAAATCAAGCCAGTGCTCACCCTAAGGTAGATAAAAATCTGAAAGGAAGTGATAAAAGAACCCATTTTTTGAATTCAACATTAGATAGGACAAGGACATTAAACTAAGTGATTTTGCACGGTAACCCAAGGTAGGTAGTTAGTTTAACATTTTTTTTAAATCCTATAGTTTGTGTATTTGTTGTAATAAAGGTAGTAATCTGAGAGTGAGAAGGGAAATGAATTAAAATTTTAAGTATGGAACGCTTCCTAGGCAAACTAATGCCTATTCTCGCAAGCGTGCTCCAACGCCCATCTTTTTGGATTATAGGAAGCCCAAAAGCCGAGGTGTGCCCATGCGTCTTCTACTCTGACTACTCAATCGGGTATTCAATTGAACCTCTTTAGGAAGTGTGTGATAGCTATTGATACCTATAGGACTTAAAGCTTTAGCATGTGCTTTTGTTCTAAGAATTTATTTGGTCAAAAGTGATTCCTTAACCACAATGTTAGCCACCCATTGGAAATGTGCCATATTGTCACACATTGATTGAATGGGTGATATTCTCACATGGCGATGCTTTGAATCCAGCACTATAAAGTTCAAAAAATATAAATTTAATCTTTCACAAATTCCCTTACTCTCTTATAAGAATTTTTATGATCTCATCCTCCTCAAAGCTCGGCCCTTAGGAAAAATAGATCAAGGCCTCTAAAAGAAAGGTAGTAGGAAAGGTCTACCCATCATAATTCTATAATGGAAGCCTATTTTCTTCGTATGAAGCTGCACAACACTTTCAATTGATTACATCACAAAGTAAGTGATTCAAGAGCGGGGATTCGCCGCCCCTTCTTGATGTAATTATGCATGTAACTCATCAAAATTGATTGAAGTTGTGCGAGCACCCGACTATCATAAGCATTCCTCTCGTTCAAGAGGTGTACGCTAATGCGGTGAAGAGTAAAAGCCATGCAATTAGGGTTCGTGGGAAGACCATGAATTTTTCTGAAGCAACCATTCTCACACACTATAACTTGGAAAAAGTCAAGCATTGCACATTTAATAATTATACGATTAATGATTTCAATACCAACTCAGTTCTCAACTTTATCACCACTACCCCAACTTCTTGGAATGGTGAGATGATTAACTTCCTCAGCTCTGCCTTAAACTAGACATCGAAAGGGTGGCATATTGTCATCTCTAGTAAGATAATGTTGACTAGTCATTTTAGTGATGTTAAGAGAGCTCATGCCTGATTGAATTTTGCTATTTATAAGTTTTGACCCATAGACATGGAGAAGTTAATTTTTGATCAAATATGGAGTGCACTACTAGGGAGCTTTCTGGCAATGCCATTTGGGTCGTTGATCACCAAGTTTGCATGGCACAAAGTTTCATCATAAATGACCAGGAACCAAGGTTTCGTTGAGAGCACCCTTGATCAAGAGCAACATACAAAAGACTATGCCGATAAAACAACTTGAGGGCCACCAAGAAACAGAATGGGGAGCTGAATCATCTACCGTAGCTGAGAGAAGATGAGAGACAAAAGAAATTCATCATCGATCCGACCAACTCGACGACCTCCATAATATGGCAAGAAAATGGGCTGACTCCAGCATTGCCTTCATTAAGGACTCCATGAAAAATATCTCTTTCTATAAAAAAAATTATACTTCATAGGGAGGGACACATATGACACTTAAACATCCTAAATCCTTGCCCAAACAATTTCCATTGAATAAATAAACCTACACCCATACCAAAATTTAATAGATTCATAAGTAATGATAAGAGATAATTGAGATGAATAAATTTGAGCTTTCAAAAGATTGAACATAATGGGATGATAAAACTCAAGCAACCTTATGGTATCTAACCATCCAATATTTCATTTACCTATAATGGGATCATAAAACTCAAGCAACCTTTCCAAAAGTTTTTTTTTTCTTGCAAAATTTATTAATAAAGTAGTAGGAATGATTCATCTTATAATTAAATTGTCTAAAAATAAAATTCAAAAAATTCAAAAAAAAAAAAATTAATTTATTTTTAGCAAAACAAAAATGTGATCCTTCATTTTTTGCATGTCAAGAGATATTCAACTTGCATTGTAACTATAGTTGTAATTTGAGTCTAAATATTATGAAACACTCAAATGAGTATCTAAATATTAAGCAAATATTTCTTTAACATCTGAGTTTTACTAAAATATTCTTGAAATTTTAACAAAACATTGCACATTTTTTGTACTATAACATATAAGATTATTTTGTCATATTTATTTTAAGATGTATATAATGATATAAGTATAGCAAAGTTCTGTAAATGATGTTGTGGCTCAGTGGTTGAGGCTCAGGATTTATTATTCCAGATCATGAGTTCAAATCTCACCGGCTATGCGTAAGAGAAAAAAAAAAGGAAAATGTTATAGTTACACAAGAATATATACATCAAAAATTATTCAGGACAAATTAGAAATTTTTTTTTGTAATTTTTATATATAAGTCTTATCAAAAAGTGCATTCAACCAATAATCTACTTACATATTTGATTGACACATTATTTATATATTTTGGTGTATGCTAGTGTATAAGTGTAGCAATACTCAAAAAAAATTATATATATATATATATAATAATAATTATATATATGTAAGTAAATTATATATAATAAGTATAGCAAAATTCTAAATAAAATTACCAATTGTTGCAGATATATGGCGGCTGTTGGTCGTTCAACCATAACGGTAGTTTGAATGCAATATGGTTAGCTGACAAAAATAGTATTTAATTCAGTCATTAATAAAATAATATTTATTAGTATACATTAAAATATATAAATATTATGTTAATTGTAATATATAAGTAAATTATTTATTAAAAATATTTTTTTATGTAAGATTTATATAAAAAAATTAAAAAAAATATTTATCATAAATATTTTTTAATATATATTTATTGCAGACAAATAATACATTTTAGTATTAATATTGTACAGGTTACAAACCAAACACGTGGCCCGCAAGCCACGACTTTTCTTTCATAATATAATATAATATAATAACTGTTCATACAAGAATAGGATATTTAATTATTAATATTTGCAAAAAGCTACTAAATAATATCCAAATTGAAAATTAACAAAAAAGAATAAAAATAGACTAGCAGGGTTAGCCCAGCGGTTCGAGCGGAACCGAAAGAGTTGCCCGGTCCGAGGTCCGAAGTCCAAAGCGGTCGGACACGGCTGCAGACCGTTCCCGCCTGACACGCCGAGCTTCCTTTTCCATCCGAACCACGGCGGCTTCCACGAGCGCGCGCACCCCGTCCGCCTCATTCCAGAATCGGCACCGGCGTTTCTCATCCGTCCAATCGGGATCGGATGGCCGAAGATCCTCGAGGCGGCGGATGACGCAAACCAGCTCGAGAGCATCGGCGAATCCAAGGGCCCCGATTCGTTGGCGCAGTTCAGCGAGGTGAACCAAGATCTCGTCCTCCGCGGAGATCCTATCTTGGTTCACCGCAGTCAGCACGGAAGCGAGCAAAGAATTCTGTGAGGGGAGGTCCGGGGGGGAGGAGGCCTGGACGAGGAATTGGACAATGGCGTCGAGGTCTGAGGCGAGGCGCGGGGTGAGAAGAGAGGAGACGGGGAGAGTGGAGGAGGTATCGGGAAGGGTCAGGCGGAGCTCGAGGAGGCGGGAGTACCATCGGACACAGGAAGAGAGGGACCAGGCGAGGGGATCTGGGCCGAGGGGAAAGGACGAGAGGAGGAGGGGGCAGCGGGTGAGGCGGCCGCAGGGTTTGGGGAGCAGGGAGGAGCGGAGGGCGTCCAGGAGAATGAAGGGGGCGGAGCGGAGGAGGAGGTGGACGCATAGGAGGGATTTGAGAGCCACCGAAGGGTCGCTGGTCGACAGCAGCCGGGAGGAGAGGCACGATGCGAGAGCGGTCGCCGAGGGCCGCGACCCGTGTCCGAAGGAGAGCAGCGCGTCCACGTGGCGGGGATGCGGAGGGGACGACGGATGCGCCTGCGACGTGGCACGCACCACAGCCGTCAGGGCCGCGCTCGATGAAGGCGGATCCATCATCGTGGCCTTTGCCACCCACGCTTTGTCTCTCACGGCGCCCACCAGCCGCCGGACCTTCTGCCCTCCCATGCTTCCGAATTAATTTAATCTATCTAAGTGGGCTTTAGTTATGGATATTATATTATTCATGGAGTCTCCCGCGGGATCAAAATTGGTAGTGCCAGGCTTTTTATCTGGCTACGGCACAGTACAATACTTCAATGATCAAGCAAAGTGATGAGGATATTCCTCTTTCAATGCAAATTTTATTATTCCTCAATAATAATTCAGCATTACAAGATTATTAAACATTAGATCATAAATGGTACTAAGATCATAAAAAACAAAGAGAAAGAAGAAGAAAGGAGAGCGAGATAAAAGGAGAGGGAGAGGCTCAGGATTCGATTCAGCTCCCCTAAGGAGTAAAGTAAAGCCCATGATCTATTTCGACGTCTATTTTGATTAGCATCTTAGAAATATATGTTCAACAATGGTGTACTAAGATCAAGTAGAAAGAGGTCTACAACGAAGGATGAGGCCCCTTTGTATCACAATCCATCGTTGCTTTAGAGAGACGAGAATAAAAAACCATTAGATAATGCTTTATTCGAGGAGTATAATTTGTTGCAGCCCGCATAACCTCCCTATCCAGAATTTATGAAGTGAATAGGATAGTTGGCAGTAGTTGAAAAATCGGCAACAACCAAATTAAGTGTTGTGACTGTTAAGCCATCCTAAGATATCATCAATTTCTATGTCGTTTGTACTATGAGGAAGTTTCCAACACCTCGCAATAATTTTCAAATTTGTATGATACAAAGAGGCTAGAAAGTTTGCATTATAGTGAGTACCGCCAAATACTCTCTTGTTTCTTTCAAACCAAAATAGTAAATTATTAAACTGATGGATTGATAGAACAATCTTTTCTTCCATTTGCCAAAAGAGGTCCAAGATTTTCAATAATCTATCCTAAATTTGGGGGTATTAGCTGGTCGATGTCAAATGGAAAGAATATTTTAGCATTTCGAAAGAAAATTAGCAATCAAACAGAAGGTGTTGATGAGTCTCTCTATTAGAATGACAAAGAGAGCATATAGGGACTACGAAAATTCCCCATGAATTAAGTAAATCAATAGTTTTATAGGTGTTTCTCATAGCTTTCCAAGAGGTCAGTGAATACCTTAATTTGTGACCTTTGAATTATACGTTTTGATGCCAATCAACCGTGTCTAAATAATGCTAGCACATACAAATTTTGCTTTAGCAAGAGAGAAAGAGTACATATCATTATAGAGAATTTAATGATTCTGATGACTCGCAGAGCATTATTTTGAAAGGATAATTGAAGCAACATCGAGTTTGCAGTGTAAAGCAATTTTTTCCCAACAATTTTCATATTTGGAGTTATTTTCCAAGCAACATTAAACTGAAAACCAAAACTCTTCATCCACCAATCATTTTGGATAGAATTTGAAGTGAGAGCCTTCCAAATGAGATTCATAATACTGCAGTTTATGAGGACCGTAGTAGAACCTAAACCAAGACATCCTTTGTCTTTTGGAGCAATAATGTTGTTCCAAGCTATAACATTTAACTTCTTACCTAGAATGCCATAGTTTAGGAATTGAGAGGAGGTTGAATTTATCTTTTGGAGGATGAATTTTGGTAAGTGCATTTGCTTGATACAATAGAGTAATAAATTTCAAACTGAAAACCTGCATAGCTTAGAGATCTGTGATACCAACCAGATAAAAGAGCATAGATTTTGTCCATGAGAGGCTTGCAAAGATCTGCTATTATTCTTGAATAATAAATGGCGAGGCCCAAGTATTTTGAAGGGAGCTCCTTTATGGGGATATTTAAAGTTGCAGCTAGAAGATCAGGATTTATGGTTCCTTTGGAGAAGTATATAACATATTTATCAACGTTTATGGATATACTCAAGAAATTGGCAAAGTTAGTCAAGCAAGCAATGAGGGCTTGAATATTTGTAAGGCTTGGCTTTCCAAAAATTAGGATATCATCCACAAAGAGGAGGTGAGAACATTTAAAAGTTGAACTCCGGGACTTGTAAATATGATTGAAACATGCTTCCTCTAAAAGATCAGAGAATTCATTTAAGGCAATGGCAAAGAGAATGGCAGATAAAGAACATCCTTGTCGAATACCGTTAGTGGAATTAATGAAGCATTGCATATGCCCTTTAATAATGAAAGAATAGTGAACGTTGTGAATGCAAGATGACACCCAATTTGTAAGTGGGGGAAAACCCATTTTTTCAAGTCTTGAAATGATATACTCTCTACTAATAATATCGAAGGCTTTTTTAAGTTAAATTTTGCACAAAAAATAGTGTTTTTTTGGGAGTTAAGATATGAAGAATGGAGTTTACAATAACAATATTGTCAGCTACATAGAGACCATTAAAGAAACCTGATTGGGTATGGTGGATAGTATCAGGTAAGAAGGGAAAAATTCTGTTAGCAATCAGTTTTGCAATGCTTTTGTATATGGAATTGCTGAGAGAAATGGGTTTATAATCTTGGATTGAATTTTCATTCTTTTTATTTAGAATCAAAGCAATGGCTGTATGAGATAATTATTGTGGCATTTTGTTGATGTTAAAGAAATGATAGATCTCATGCAGTAGTAAAGGTTCAGTGGTATTCCATATTTTTTTGATAAATGTAGCTATTTAAGCCATCGGGACTAGGAGAGACATTTTTTTGAAGCTAAGAAAGGCCTGATGAATCACAGTAGGACTGAACATATAAGTGATGACATGATGCATTTCAATTGGAACATTATGAATACAAGGGCCCATATCAACATTAATTGCTTTGCAGAAATTGAACAGCTGATGAAAATACTTCTCAGCATAGTCATATAGAGCCATACCTTCAGTTGACGCGAAGCATAGAAATTTTGTGTTTTTCCATTTGTTGATACGAGTGTAGATAAATTTAAGATCACCTTCCCCATGTTTAAGCTAATGAGTTTTTGCTCTTTGTTTGCCCCAGCTTGCTTGGATAGAATAAGTCTTAGCAAGATCATGTTGTAAGGTAATATAATTTGCATTTACATTTGCATCAAGAGGATTTAAATCAAGTATAGCCATGAAGTGTTTTTGTTTATCTAATAAGTTCTTTATATAACATAAGTTTGTCTCTGTGTGTTATCGATCAAGACTTTTAAGGCTAAATTTTATACTTTTACATGCATTTAAGATAACCGACAAAGGATTTAGAGCAATATTTGTCCCAAATGTCTCTTATAATTTTATAAAAGCATGAAAGATAAATTTAATAATTTTTGAAACTGAATCTATTAATTTTCATTTCAGTGGGTGGATTTAAAAAAAAGCATAAGAGGAGAGTGATCTGAAGTATGAGGTGGCATGATCTTATAGTAAGAATTATTAAAATTACTTAGCTAGTGCATATTACATTAAACTCCATCCAATTTGGCATGAATTGGATTTTGATTATGTTGGTTAAACTAGGTGTAGTTAGGGCCAATAGCTTTAAGATCAATCACACCAGTAGACATAATGAAGTTATTAAATGAGCACATGTTAGGAAGAGAGTGTTCAACACATCTTGCATTTTCTTTTAAGAATTTGATGCAATTGAAATCTCCCATGACAGCCCAAGGCTCATCAATGTCATTAGAAAAAAATATTATGAGCATTCCATAATTATTGTCTTTCAGTTTCTAGATTCCCAGCATAAATATAAGTAGCCCATTAGTATTCAAGGATAGTTGAACACTTTCCATGGAAGAATTGAGAGTGAATTTGAGTAAGTTCAAAAGTAATGTGAGAGGTTTCCATTTGATCCAAATTTTGCCAACAGAAGAGAGGTAAGAATTGTGGATTCCACATTCATTATCAAGCAAGAAATATTTGTTTGAAAATAATGGATCATTAAATCCTTCAGCTTGATTTTAGGTTCTAGAAAGGAAATCAATTAGATGTTCTTAGTTCTTAAATAATGTTTGACATCAAGTGCCTTGTAGAAGAATAAAGACCTCTAACATTCCAAGACAAAATGGTAAGATTAGTCATTAAGCAATTGTTGCCCAAGCATCTAGATCTATTGAAGAAGAATTTTTGGACCTACCTCTTCTCAATTTTATTTTTAATCGAAGCTTATTTTAATTTTAAAAATTTAGTCTTAGAAAGAGTGTCATGAATTTGTTGGGTGGTGGGAAGAGGGTTTACTTCAATTTTAGAGATCTTTTTGTGGAGAAGGCAATAAAATTCTTTAGAAGAGTGGGATTCATAGTGAGACTTAGGAAATTCTATGTTAGGAGAGGTAAGAGAAAGGGGTTGAAAGATGGTGGCTAAAGAAGATGATGGGGTATTTAAATTGGAAAGTTTAGCTACTGGGACAATGCTTAGATTAATGGGGGGAGAATTCACAGGTGAAGGCGTTTGTAGCGACCGCCCCTTAATCAACAAAGATTAAGTGGTGGTCATCACGGGGTAATCCATCACTTATCATTAGATTAGGTTTTCATTCCTAATCCACTAATAAGAGAAGGATATGCAATATATAACAACTGAAACATTCACTAAATGAACATATTGGAATATCAAAGTGCGAAATAATAGAATATCAATTCTTAACATATATACATACATAATATAAGATAGAATAGCATTTATCTCATAATAAAGTAGTATTAAAGAAAAATACACAATTACCAATATTATTACACTTTTTAATTGAAATATAAGCAGAAAGAAAGAACTCTCATCCTCATTTAAATAAAAAGCAACCTAAACTAAGGCTCCTCAGCTCCAAGACTAGGGTAGCAACCCATGGTTGTTACCCTAGTCAATTAGGACTTAACCAAGTCCTAATTTTGAACTAACACTCTTAATAAGTCATTAGGAGCACACTATGATGTTTTGGTTCAAATCAAATGTCAAACAGATCAAACCCTGATTATGAGAATTTTAGGAATCATGGAATTTGACATATTTAAATTGGCCTCAAATAAAAATTAGACTTGGCCATTGCGCTCATTGCCTCCAAATTAGCTTGAGGAGAAGTTTTGAAGGTAATTGGAAGTCGTTATATTTTCATCAAATATTTTAATTAATTTAAAATACCCCGAAATATAATAAAAATTTTATATTTGTCAAAATCAAAATCTGACTTGCTGTTGCGTGTATTACTCCTCAATTAGCAACGAGTGATTTATTGTGAATTTTTAGAAGCCATTTAATTACTTAATTTTAATTAAGAAGAACTGAAAATTATTAATTAAATAATAATTTATTAACTTAAGCGTTAACAGTGCCGTCCGCTTAACGAAGTGTCGTTCCGTGTCTATCATCCGATTTGACGACTAATCTGAGTCGTCTGATCATCAGATCTGATGGTGGGCCCTTCGTCTCCCTCATGTGACTACAAGTGACGCGCGTAGCCAGCGCGTGTCACCAGCTGCCCCCCTGGCCAATCGCCACAGTCTTAAGCCCTCGCAGGCTTCGCCTATGCTCCCATTTAGCCTCTATATGCTGGTTCGCGCGCTGTTTTGCACAATCGAGAGCCTTCTGGTGCTGTAAGAAGAGACCTCGTTCGAACCCTAACCCACAATCGTCCACTTCTAGGTACCCTGATATCCCTATATCCTTTATTATATTACAATATAATAAAGGAGAAAAGCCCTTGCCATTGGTTCGACCACCGACGGGTAGGCCTCATCGAGCCCTTGCCATCGCCCTGTGGGCTGACAATCGACGTCGCCAAAAAGCCACCAATTTTTTGTGCCCTAGATGTCGGTTTGTGGGATCTATCGGGTTTGAGTCGAGCCCGTCTCCAACCGAGTCGGATCAAGACTGAATCGCGTCTTCACTGACAGGTCAGCGTCAGTGCTGCAGTCAGTGGCAGGCCCTGTTATTTATCCAAGCCAGCGCCAGGTGGACCCCGCCATTGCCCTTCACCCTCTACCGTCATGCCGTGTGTATCGGTGGGCCCCACTTGTCGGTTCAGCGACTAGTTGTGGGTCCTGCTGTCAATAAAAATAAATGGATTATTAATTTAATGAAATCTGTAAGGTTTTAATTAATTGATTTTGAATAATTAAGTTGATTAATTTATAGAACTTTAATCACCCATAACTTGAAATCCACTGCTCTAAATATATTAAATATATATCTCATTTTAATCAAAAAATGAGAGGAACATTATGGTAGTGTCCGATTTCCAATTGGATGAGTATTCAGCATAGTGATATTTTAGGACGCCCCTAATTAGTTCAAAACCCTATAAAATTTCAATTAGTCCTAACTTTGCACCAACTGATTCAAACATAGTCCATATGGATCTCATTTTAATTAGGAGAATATCAGGAATAACTTAAAGGTATTAGTTTTGATGTTGGACTTGTAGAATGACTAATGACATGTAGTCCTTTCCCCTAATTACTACCCCTCTTAACCTAGAAATTTTATTAAGCTATAATTTAGTCAATTTAGCTCCAAATTAGGTCATCCAATATATCATTTTGATCAGTAGAATCTAATAAACAGTAAACTTTAAGAAAATTTAGGTTTTGATAATTAGATTTCTTAATTTGCCCTAATCACCTTAGAACTTAATTAGCTCATAACTTAATCAAATGAAGTCCAATTTGTGTCTACTCCCAATCATAGTACTCAGTATATTATAGGTTAGCTATAGCCATTAAGTTTGTTGAATTTGGACATCATTTGAGAAGGATATGTTTTTTGGACCTTTCCTAAAACCCATTTATTACACTTTAGACCACAAACTTATTTTGTCTATAACTTGACCAAATAATATCAGAATTTAGTGATTTTAGACTATAAAATCCTTAGACAATAAACAACAAAAGTATAACTGAATTCTTATACTTCACTAACTAAAATTACCAAATTATTCTTATGAGCTAAAAACCTTAAATTGTGCTCACAAGACTTATTTTTTGTCCAAATTTGGTATACTTACTGTCTATCCTCACATTAGACAGTAAGTAATAATTTGGCATCAATAAACTTCAATTTAGAATCTCTTTCTTAAGAATTAGAGATAGAAATTATATTAGAATTCATTCATTAGGTAAATGGGTTGCCTAATAGATGAAACTTGGTATTTAATAGTTTCTAGATTTTATCATTTATTGTAATTATTTTGTATTTAATCTTTAGTCTAAGTTTAGATATCCATCTTATTAAGCTTGACTTTGCTTAATAAGATAGCCTAACTCATAGTATTTAGAGGATTTGGGATTTAAATCTTAGCCTTTAGGATCACCTTTGGATTAATGGATTAAACTCTAAAATTGGAGTTTTATTCTTAATCTTTCAATCTTAGTTTATCTTAATCAAGATTGGTTTGGATTATCTAAATTCATTAATTATGATGTGTTGATTAATTATTTAACTCGTAAGCATCATTTACTAAATTTTATTAGGACCTGATCAGTTCTAATTGCTTTAACCTTATAAAGCCATGAATCTGAGTCTACACTTGATAGTAGGATATTGGACATTCTGAACTTGTATAAACTTAGAATAATTAGAATAAATAAATTATACAATAACAGATATCGCTTATGTTTAATAGAGTCTCTTGCTTACTATTGAACATTATGCTTTGCATTCCTTATATTTTGAGCCTTTTTATATTGAATATGTTATAAGGCAACTTGTTGCATGTAATGAAAACATAAGAAATTAGGATAACATTTCCATTTGGTTCATGTTATGGACGAGAGATTGTGTATACACATTACTACCAATGGACAGGCTGTGGTGCCCCGCTCCTTAAGTCCATAATCATTATACTAAGGAGTGGAGTGTCACTCTGACAAATCCCTCACTTATCATTAGATTAGGTAAGATCCACAATCCACTAATAAGCGAAGGATGTGCACAGAATAACTAAGAAGATCAGTCACTAAATAAGACATACATAGAGAGTGCAGAAGCAAAATGAATAAATATTATATCCATTTACCATACATCAAGTAAGGAACAAAACATAGCTCAACAAATAATAAATGGCAGAAAAATAATCATAGTCACAGTACCTATATTATTACAAAAATTAAATGAATAATTTAAACGATTGAAAATAAATCTCTCATCCTCACAATAGCTGAAAGAATACTAGGCTGCGCCTGTCTCTCCTAGCTGATGCTCCTCCTCTAGATATGGCTCCTCTGCTTCAGTACCTAGCTCCTCAAATCTATTTGAATCTGACATTATTGGTTTCATAATGCCAGGGCCCCAGCTAATAAAAGAAAATCTTGTTAGACAATTGTCTAAGTATATTTTAGGCTGAATATTTTATATAAGTTATTAATATCACCATTTTATACTTAAATGCAATAGAAAGTGAACTAAAAGTATATGTGCAGAAAGTGTACAAGGAACAGGATAAGTTATAAATACAATATTTATAACTAAACAAAAAGTGAGGCAAAAAGCACACCTCAACAGCTAAGCAAGGAATGGGCATATACATACATATATAGTGCAGTAAGTAAAAGTACTGAAAGTAAAGTCTAATCCTAAATATGCTGATGATCATATGACATATACTAATTAAAGATAGAAATTTGAAAATGATACATATAGTAAGAAGTAAAGTCTAGCATCCAATAAACAAGTACAAGTGTGCAGGTAAGTAAGGAAACACAGTTGACTGAAACATGCACCAATAATACAGTACACAGTAAGTTAAAACTAAAATAGGTATTTAAAGACTGCCATATTATAAAATTGGTTAATCGGGCCCAATGAAATTCCCAAAGCCTTTCTGGGCTAAAGCAGACAGAAATTCTTATAGCCTTTTTGGGCTAGGGCAGATAGAGCAGTAGCTAGACGAGGAGGTAGTAAATACACATGCAGAATCTTTTAGTTATTTACTTTTATTTCTGTGGACATGTTCAGAAATAGCTGAAGAGTCAAGCACATCTGCAAGACTATACGAGTTACAAGCTTAATACACACTCCTCAATGAGTAATGTTAAGCATCCTTATTACTCCTTACCCCTGTCCATTATAGTAAATGTGCACTCGAATCTACTAGAATATACTGAAACCTAAATGTAACTGTTATCCTAATTATTCTATATTTTCATTTCATGCACAAAATTTTCTTATATAATATGTCCAAAGGATTAAGCACAAAATACAAGGAATGCGTAGCAACAATAATAAATCAAGTTAGCAAGGGACTCTTCTATACATGGTGGCACTGTTGTTGTCTAATTAAACCATTCTAACTATTCTAAGTTATATAAGTTCAAGATCTCCAATTCATACTATCGAGTGTAACTCAAGAGTATGTTCCAATAAGTTAAAAATATTAGAATTGATTAGGTTCTAATTTAATTCAATCAAGTATAACTATAAGTTTAATTAATAAATCACAATATCCTAATTTGATGAATTTAGACATTCTATTTAAGATCTGATCAAGATCTACTAAACTATAGGTTATGGATTAAACACTACGAGATTAGGCTTAATCACATAATTTAAATAGATAAGATATAAGACTTAGGTTTCAGTCTAAAAGTGATATATTAATTAAGGTAAATCTTATTGAGCAAATCAAACTTAATAGGATGAATCTCCTATCTTGAATCTAAGGTTAACAGACAAAATAATCAAAAGAAGTTGTAAAAATCTAGAAACTAATAAAACTAATGATTCATTCATTGAATAACCCACTTATCCAATGAATGAAATCTAACCTATGAGATAGTCCTAGTCTTAGGAATAGTCATAATCTGAGGTGTAAAGTTCTAAGAAAGACTTAAAGATAAATTTAAGAAATTTATCATTTTGACATAACAGTTAATTTTTAACACTTATAATGATTCTATTGCAGCTCTAATATTAATTTTAGATACTTAGAAGATGATTTAGGGTTTATAGATGCTTAACTTAAATTTTGGGCAAAATGACTATTGATGAATCCATAGATTATATCTAAATAAAGGAAAAAATTCATCTATTTAAGATCTTTATGCTGCTCCTAAAATTAATTTTTTCTATCTTTTTCAGAGAAATGGAATCCAAAGAAGTTCTAAGGCATTTCTGCAAAGTTTTTAAAATTTATGAAAGGAAAACCGCTGCAGCGCGCGACCGCGCACCGCTGCGGGTTGCAGCGGAAATATCTAAACAATATCAAAATTAATCTCAACTAATTGAATAGTACTTTTCGCAAAATAACCCGCTACAGCGCGTGGTCGCACGCTGCAGCGGTCTGCAGCGAAAATATTCATAACCTTATAAAACAGGGGCTCAACTAATTGAACAATAATTTTCGCAGAATGACCCGCTACAACGCGCGGTTGCACGCTGCAGCGGTTTGCAGCAGAAATATTCATAACCTTATAAAACAGGGGCTCAACTAATTGAACAGTAATTTTTGCGGAATGACCCACTACAACGCGCGGTTGCGCGCTGCAGTGGTTTGCAGCGAGACATCTTCGAAAGCTCAAACGCGGTAGCGCGCGACAGCGGGGGAGTTGGCGATTGTGCAAAGGATCATTGCACGCCACGACGCACTACCGCGCGCTGCAGTGGCCCACTGCAAATTTTTTCCAGACGTGCACTAAATGCAGCTGGGGACATGACCTCTATCCTGCATTTTGTCCCCAGCCATCATTCCCTGAAGCAGCTTATTTATTTGAAAAAAGGAAGCTTTAAGGTGATATTTTGGGTAAACAATTGAGGATTATTGTCACCTCACCATAAATGGAGGTTATTGTCATGATGAATTCAGAATTTTATATGGAAAAGCTGGTTTGAAATGAAGAGGAGGATGGCAGCCCCCCCTTTCTATAAATACCCCTCCTCTTAACTAGAGGAGGGTTCACAATGTTAGCAAAAATTCTACTAAATAAGGAGGAGAGCCAAGAGAAAATAGGAGCTCCTCAAGGGTGGAAATCAAGCTCTTGCTTTGGAATAGGAGGTAGAAGACAGCATTAGTGACCTAAGGAGAGAACATTGAGAAGGAGAAGAAGGATTCCGAAGAACTTCTACGGAGTGTTCCTAGTATCTTCTAAACTCCACTCTGGTATTTCTTTTTAGTTGACCATGAAAGGGTCTTTATCTATGGATGTGTTTTTCTTCTTTTCTTGTGCAATGAGTAGCTAAACTCCCTTGGGGAGGTGATGAATTCATAAATTATATCTAAATAAAGGGGAAAATTCATCTATTTAAGATCTTTATGCTGTTCCTAAAATCAATTTTTTTTATCTTTTTCAGAGAAATGGAATCCGAAGGTGATCCAAGGCATTTCTGCAGGTTTTTAAAAATTTACTAAAGGAAAACCACTGCAGCGCGCGACCGCGCACCGCAGCGAGCTCCAATAGAAATATCTAAACCTTATGAAAACTAATTGAACAGTGTTTTTCGTGGAATTCACCGCTACAGCGCGCGGTCGCGCGTTGCAGCGGTTTTTAGTGGAAATGCTTAACTTTATAAATCGAGCCGCCCAACTAATTGAACATCGTTTTTTGCGGAATTCACCGCTACAGCGCGCGGTCACTCGTTGCAGCGGTTTATAGCGAAAATACTTGAAATTCACCGCCACAGCGCGCAGTCGCGCGCAGCAGCGGTTTGCCGCAGAAATACTTGACTATATAAATTGGGCAGTCAAATTAATTGAACAGTATTTTTCGCGGAATTCACCGCTACAACGCACGGTCGCGCGCTGCAGCGGTTTATAGCGGAAATACTAGACTATATAAATTGGGCAGCCAAATTAATTGAACAGTGTTTTTTGCGGAATTCACCTCTACAGGCCGCAGTGCGCGCTGCAGCAGTTTGCCGCGGAAATGCTTGACTTTATAAAATGGGCAGCCAAAATTAATTGAACAGTGTTTTTTTTGCGAAATTCACCACTGCAGCATGTGGTCGCGAGCTGTAGCGGTCTGCCGCGGAAATATTTCTAAACTCTATAAAAGCAGGAAAAAAAACTAATTAAATAGTGCTTGCGGAATCGACCGCTACAGCGCGCGATCGTGCGCTGCAGCGGTCTACGGCGGGGAACTTAGCTGATATGCTCGAGACCAGGGTGTGTTAAGGCACGCCGCAGCGCGCTGCAGCGGCCCGCCAAATTTTTTCCCAGACACTGCATTTAATGCGGCTGGAGACATGACCTCTATCCTTAATTTTGTCTCCAGCCCCCATTTCCTGCAGCAGCTATTTTTTGTTAAAAAGGGAAGCTTTGAAGTGATATTTTGGGTAAAGAAATGAGATTTTTGTCACCTCACCATTAATGGAAAAATTTTGCAATGATGAAATCAGAATTATTTATGGAAAATCTGGTTGCTAATGAAGAGAAGAATTTAGCCTCCCCCTTTTATAAATTCCCCTCCTCTTGACTAGAGGAGGGTTCACAATTTTAGCAAAAATCCACTAAGTAAGGAGAAGAGCCAAAGGAAGAGAGAACTCCCCAAGGGTGGCAAGGCAAGCTTTTGCAAAGGGAGAAGAGGAAGAAGGCAGCACTAGCGACCTAAGAAGAGGATAATTAAAAGGAGAAGAAGAATTTTGGAGAACTTCTACAGAGCATTTCTAGTATCTTCTAAACTCAATCTTGTATTTTCTCTTTAGTTGACCATGAAAGGGTCTTTATCCATGTATGTGCCTTCCTTATTTTCTTGTGTAATGAGTAGCTAAACACCCATTGGGGAGGGTTGGGATGAAGTCCCATTTTGCATGCTGTAATATTGATGTATGAATATTTTCCCTCAAGCATAATGTATTTGTGATTTTAATGTCTTACTAAGAAATTTTTATCTAATTAGTCTTAATATGTTTATGAGAAAAGAACTAAGAAAAATCCAAAATCTAATTGTCTTGTGCTCCTTAGCTCACCTTAGGTTGGATGCTAGGTTTTGAGTGCATGAAAGCTTAGAACCATGTGAGAAGATTCTTGAGCTCAATGCACCTCAATCTAAGCTCAACCAAAGAGTTGATGCAAGTGATGCTAAGACCCACTAAATGAGATCCTTAGCTCAACATAATTGAGATTGAGTAATGAAGTGTTGAGTGCTCATGAACTAAGTGATATAGTCGTTGAGCCCAACATGTGATTCTCTCATCTCAATTATGTGAGATGCGAAGTGACGCTCGTAGTGGAAAATCAATACTTGTGAGATCCTAAGATTTGAAAAAATTTAGACTCTCCTTGAATAAAGAGAAAATGAATTAACTTTAAATCTCAAGAATCTTACAAGAATCTTTGTGCTAAAGTAGAACCGAATGTGAGTTCATTTTGTGCACGAGATTTGAACTTGTAAGCCCTTGAGCTAAACTAAAGGACAACAATGTGCACTTGATTTCAATTAAATTAAATGATAAAGCTTGAGAAATAAATCTACATGAGTATTATATCATTGCATGTGGGATGGTCCCAACTCTCCTCTTTCTTTAATCTTGCTATTTTACTTAGTGAATATTTGTGCTAATTTTAGACCAACCAACCAATACATACTATAGCTTAAATATTAGTGAGAATAGATATACTTTATTGACAAATCAACCAATTCTCTATGGTTCGATAAATTCCCGCAAAGTCACACTTTCCACTTATTACTTCAGACCACGTACACTTGCGTGCAAGCGCAGACGTGTATTTACAGTCTGTCAAGTTTTTGGTGCCGTTGCCGGGGAATTGGTTTTTTTTGATTTGCACTAAGGAGAATCTATAAATAGCTAGTGATTTAAGCATTTGATTTTTTTCTTATATATTAGTAGTTTTACATTTTTTTTTTGTAATTATCAAGCTAACATTTTATATTTCCTTTTCATCAATCTTCCTTTTCTTGGATAAGATGTCTTTCATAAACTTAGCATAACTAGGCATTTGTTCGAGGGCTTCTGCGAATAGGATATTGATGTGGAGTGTTTTAAAGGTCTCAAGAAATTTTTGTTATTGGACATGGAGTTTCTCCTTAGCCATACACTGAGGATAAGGTATATGAGGGGTTTCCTTAGCCACCTTTTACAATAGTTTGAACGCTCCAACGAGGACACTCATTGATGCGGCCGCCGGGGGATCCATTAGTGGAAAACCCAAGAGGAAGCCTATGACCTCTTGGAAGAAATGACCAATAAAGCTTACCAATGGCCCCTTCAAAGAAGTGATTCTAAAGATAAAAAAGAGTGTAATTCACTAGGAAACTCACAGCAAATCCTAGAATTGCAAAATCAAATTTCCCAACTTAATAAGAAGCTGGAATGTGGATATATAAGCTCCTTTCAAGAGAATGATGGGGATTGAGAGATGTTAATATGATCATGAATCATGGAAGGAATGGAGAAAAATTCGAAAACTCACTCAAGGAATTTAGAAACTCCGCTAGTGAATTCATGAATAAAACTGACGCCACACTAAACAGGCATAAGCACACTCTCCTCAGACAAGAGGAGATGGTTAAAAGAATTGAACAAAAATTGAAAGATATAATGAAGCAGTTGGAACAACCTTCACTAGTAGGGGTGATCGGGGAATATGAAAATGAATCAGGGAATGTAATAACATTAAGAAGTGGAAGGGTTACTCATATCTAAAGCAATCATTTTGGTGGTCCGGAATGAAGAAAGATGTAGCTGACTTTGAGGCTAAACGTCATGCCAGTAATCTAGTAAAGGCCGAGCACCAAAGACCTGGTGGTCTTCTACATCCGTTAGAAATAAATGGAAGTGGTTTGATATATCTATGAATTTCGTCATGGGATTGCCTCGCGCTAAATCTGGTGCTGATGCAATATGGGTGATAGTAGACCGTTTGACTAAATTAGCATATTTTCTTCTTATCTGTCAAACTATTCTGTAGAGAAGTTAGCAAAACTCTATATTAAGGAAATTGTCAGATTGCATGGGATTCCAAAATCAATCGTATCCTATAGAGATAGCAGATTTACTTCTAAGTTTTGGCAAGCTGTGCATCAAGATCTGGGTGCTACTCTAGCCATGAGTACAGCTTTTCATCCTTAAACAGATGGTCAGACTGAAAGAGTGAATCAAGTTTTGGAAGATTTGCTTAGACTATGTATTCTTGATTTTGCCGGTTCCTGGGAAGATCACATTTCGTTAGTGGAGTTTTCCTACAATAACAGTTTTCAAGCCAGTATTAAAATGGCTCCTTATGAAGCATTGTATGGTGGAAAATGCAGTACTCCGCTAGCTTGGTCAGAAACAGGAAGCGTTCAACTTTTTGGATCACAGTTAGTTGAAAAAACCAATAGTAAGATTCAATTAATTCAGCAGAGAATTCGTTCAGCTCAAGATCATCAGAGCAAATATCATGATTATCATCATCTTCTCCTAGAATTCAATGTGGGAGAGTCTGCTTATTTAATGGTCAGTCCAATGAAGGGTGTCTACAGATTTGGAGTAGCAGGGAAGCTCAGTCCTCGCTATGTTGGGCCTTTTAAGGTTTTGGCCAAAGTAGGATCATCTGCCTACTGGTTAAATCTTCCTGATGGCTTTGCAGCTGTCCATAACGTATTTCATGTATCATCATTAAGAAGATGTCTCCGAGACCCTTCTCACCTCATTTAACTTCCAGTAGTAGAGACCCAACCCGATCTTTCTTATGCCGAAGAACCTATCAGAATCTTAGCTTGTGATCAGAAGCAGCTAAGAAACCGTTCAATTCCTTTGGTCAAAATCCAGTGGAAGAATCGATCCTTAGAAGAATCTACTTGGGAGAAAGAGGTGGATATGCGCAATAAATATCCACAACTCTTTGCAAATCCAGGAAATGTTCTTTTCTTTCCCATCTGTTCCATTTAAATTTTCAGTTCCAGTAATACTTTCTTCACTTAAGTGATGTCGGGGATGACATTGTTCTTAAGTGGGGGAGTCTGTAACAATCCTAGTTGTTACCTTACCTAAGACTAGATTAATTAAGCTAAACCAAGCTTTGATTTTGATTCCATTAGACTCAATGTGTCATTTAAACCTAACCCTAGAAGTTTGGAATCAATCGGAGCTAAATTGAAAATTTTGATTTTTTTGCCTAATTATTGAGCCCTAGAAAATACTTAACTTAATTTGATCTCCAAATTAAAATTTTATTTTATTTTTGAATTTCACACCCCCAAATTAGCTAAGGATAAAATTTTGGGAATATTTGGAGGTCATTTAGACATATTTTGGATTTAATTTAATTTGGGTTAATTACAAATTAGGGTTCTAAATAATTTGTAATTGCAAATCCACCCTCCCTCCAACGGTCGGCTGACCCCAAACCGCGGGCACCATCCGGGCCGCCCATCCCACGGATTCGATCCAACGGCCCGCGCTTTTGATCAAGCCCTCCTCATCTCGGCCGTTCCGCGGTTCCGGGATTCTAATCCGATGGCATTCAAGTAATCGTCTTAAGTATCCCCGATCGCCCGTTCGATCCTTGGGACCGATCTGATGGTTGATCTAGCCTCCTCGCGTGGATGTTAGATGTCGGGAGATCAGAGCCATTCTGCATCAACTAACGATCCATCAGATGGTCCTGGCGACCCCGCGACTGTAGATCGTCTTCCTCCTCAGCTCGCCCCTGACAGCCTATTCTTCCCCGTACAGCCACATCCTCAAGCTAGTCTGCCACTCCCGTGCTATGTCAGGGAAGCTGTTGCGACCTTTCCCTCATCTCCTTAGCATGCCCAGCAAAGGCTGAGGCCTAGTCCATGGAAATTTAGGAAATTGAGGGAGCACCCTTGGGCTGAGCCTAAGCCATGGCTCCCGACCTTAGCAGCCACCCTGGACCTCCCTAGAGCCTATAAATACCCTCAGGACTTCACAGTGAGCCCATTTGCTCACTGTGAATCCTCAATTGTCTAGCTGAAGGCCTGTTGGAGTCCCCGTCTGCTCGGCAATTTCTGAAACTTCTGAAGCTGCGAATTGCTGATAGAGGGTCTGTCTAGTGTTCAGACCCCCTGTGAACCTTCGTCTGCTACCTAAGAAGCTCCAGCACCCTTCATTTCCCCTTGGCCAAGCATGCGACCTCGACTTCAGGTACAACCTTCTGCCATTGAATTTCGTTGATTCAATCCTCCGTTATGTCTCTGAATTAAGCCTCTGGATGTCATCTAGGTAGCTGTAATCACTTTGGAAACCTAGTGTGATTGTCCATAGGTTATGGGCTAGCATAATTTGATCCTTCTATCGTCTAGTTTGTGCCTCGAGCTCACAGCCGAGCTCGAGTAAGGACCTAATGATCCAGGGCGCCCCAAGGCATGTAGCTAGAGGGTTTCGATCCACCTCACCACCAGGATGGTGTAGGGATCGAGCTCGCGCCAAATGGTTGCCTCTGTGAGGAGAATTTACTCCTCACAGTAAACCCTAATCGTTTGTGAAGCGAGTGTCTCGATCGAGTAGCACCCCATTGATCCAGAAGGACCCAGATGGGGGTTCTTACCTTAATCGGTGCATTTGAGTCTCCTGAAGGTGTTGCCATCGAGAGCTAGGCTTGGCATGGCCGGAGCGTGGAGAATTTCGGTGTGGAAGTTCCATTAGGGCGGAGCCCATCGAGAGGAGGAAGATGAAGTCGCGGGTCGGGTCGACACGTGATCCGTGCCTTTTGATTTTGGGCCGTGGCTAATAGTGAATTATAGGATTGCATTTTTTATGGTTATTATTTAATAAATCAAATTCCTATAGTTTTATTTAAATAAAAATGCAGAATAAATTATTTGAATAACTTTAGTTATACTGATCCAAATACTATGATCCAATATACCATTTGAATCAGAAAAATTCAAGGAATCTAAATCTAAAATAAAATCACATATCCAATGGTTGGATTTAAAATAATTGTCCAATCCTTTTCTATTTTTAATTAAATCATAATAAATTCAATTAATAACCAAATTAATTGATTAAGGGCTTGGATTGCTCATTTAATCCTAAGGAACCTATGTAGACCATTAAAAGTTATTTAGGAACCCTAATATTGTTAAGCATGCCTTAATCACCCTAACTAGGGATTAGTGAACTAAGTCATGATTAAGCTTCTGATTTTGGGTAAGTTAATTCCTAATGCTATCTTAAGTATATTAGAACCTATGGGTAAGGTTGGATTGCCCTAAAATACCCTAAATTCATTAATCACCCTAATTGGCTTAAATAGGTGATTAGTGTTAATTATTTTAATTAGGCTATCAAAACCTAAGATAAGTGTGTTTCCCACTTCATTAACCAATATGAAACACATTAAAATAGATTAGAAGTAATTTGGATAATTAAATCCTAAAATCCCATATTTAGCCTTAAGAGGGGTATTTTGGTCATTTTGACCAAAATGTGTTTAAGTGCCCCTTAAACCTTGAAAAATTTGGTAGATTATCTTTAGTTAGATTATTAGCATCTCTCTTAATTCTTAAGTTAAAAATATTCATACTAAGTTAAGAAATCTTCATTTAGCCTTAATTAAAATACTTATATCTTAAGTGAGCATAAAAGGGTCACTTTGCCTTAATGATTGAATCTAATAGTTTTAGATATTAAATCTCAATTTAATAAGTGTAATTAAGTTAGTTCATGAGCTTAAATTCTAAAAGAAACACATTTAGAAAGTCTAAGTTGAAAACCTAATTTAAGTCTAAAGTGATCGAACCTTAGATCTTGGATCTTAGACCTTAGAACTTCTACTTGAATTAAATTATCTCCAATTGAAATTCCTTAAATGAATTATTGTCTAAATCTTTTGAAGCCTTCCATGTGGGTATAGGATTGATTCAATATATATGATAATAAAATTATCCTAAGAGATTGGGTATAGATCTTAGATTCTCAAGTTCTTAATTGATTATTTTATCTTATAATTAGTAGAGTAGCCTTTTACTAAGTTCTTAGCTCTTGGATCTTTCGGCTTATAGGATTCTCTATCTATAACTTGGGTATTAAGTATGAAACCTAGATGCTTATTAGGATATCACCTTGGATTTAGGATTTGAACACCAAGGTGGAGTTTAAGTTCAAAATCCTTAAATCTTGATTTACTTAATCAAGATTTGGGTAAGAGAGAAAAATATTAATAATTAGGACATAATTCATTTGTTTGAACCTTATAGTCATCATATGATTTTGAATTAGAACTTGCTAAGTTCTAATATTAATTTTAAGATCGTAAATCTGAGATTTTACTCAATAGCTAGATATTGGAGATCCTAAACTTGTATCTTCTTAGATTAGTTAGTTGGTTTAATAGACAACAATAGATATCACATAGTCTAGATTGAGTCTCTTGCCTACTTTGACTTGATAGCTTGGCATACCTTAGATATTGAGACTTATTTCTTGAACATAATAGGAGAACTTAGGATATGGATAATACATCCTAAGTTAGTGTTTGTAAAACATATCATTCATCTAGTTCTTGTAGTGCTTTTAGTTAGTAGAGTATGTCCAAGCTTAGTCTGCCTCTTCAGTTCTTGTATTGTTATAGAATAGTCTCAGGCCTAGCATATTAGATGTCTAGGATGGTTATAAACTTATTCTATGAGTTCAACTTAGCCCAGCATATTGGGTGTCTAGGATGGTTATAGTTGAACTCTCAGTTCAGAGGCCCTGTATGGCCTATTATTTGGTATGGCAGTACTATGTCTTAGACTTACTGCTACTCTAGCTTAGTTTTCAGTCTTGTTTTTTCTTTGCCACATGCTTCAGTGGCCTTACTTGCAGTGCTGGCTTTCTTTGCCACATGTCTTAGTAGCTTTATGTTATGTTTGATTATTTTGTCTTTGCCACATGTCTCAGTGGTCTTTCCTTTTCATATTAATCTGCATATGGTATGTATATACTTATGGATTAGCTATATATATTGGCATGTTTAGAATGTTAGAATTTATAGTTATATTCAGTACTTGTGTTGTTTTATACTCAGCATATTTTAATGTGATCATAATCATGTTAGGATCAGATTTATTACAATAGTTGCAGTTACTTTTTGCTTTTAGCTTCACTTTGCTTACTTTCGTGTTTTGTATGTTATTTCACATACTTGTTGAATGACTATAAATGGTTAGTTTATAGTTATCCCATTTCCATGTAGCTTGTTGCACCCCATAAAATTGTTTGCATGTTTAATTAATTAAATGTGATATCTTTAAATATTCAGTTCATTTAAATAACCTAAAATATACTTAGACAATTGTGTAACTGTAACCTTTTTATTTTGTTGGCTGGAGCCCTGGCATTTGTGATACCAACAAATATCAGATTCAGGCTTGTTCGTAGGCAGTACTGCAGGAGAGGAGCCAGTGCAAGAGGAGGATCGTTCTACTGCAGCTTAAATGGACTTTACTTTTTCTTTTAGTGAGATGGAGAAACTTTTATATTTTTCGTTTAATATAGATTGTAATAATTAAATTCTAGATGTACTTTACTTTCTGCACTTGAGCTAAGTTATTATTTTGTTCTCTTCTTCCTACTATGTTGTGCTTGTGGATGCTACATTATATTTTTATGCTTTCGCCACTTTGATATACGTATAAATATATATTGATGAATGTTTATAGTATTCAGGTGACAAGTTCTTGGCTTAAGGCAGGTTGGGTTTCACCTGACTTTGCTTAAGTTGGGGATTTGCCACAGTTAGAGCACTGTACTCCCTAGTGTTAGTACGGGGGCCCCACAATGTAGCACCTCTTGGCCGAGAGCCAGGAGCTACAGTGCACTGTAGTGGTGGACGGTGATTTTGCCTGAATGAAAACTGAAACATGTTCCCTTTGGCACCCAAATACTCTTTATTTAGGGCACCTCATGAGCAGTGCTATATACTAATGGAAAGGTCTTTCTAAGGCCTTTCCATTGATACCAAAAATGACATAAAATGATCATTTTAACAATGCAAATAATGAGGCTAAAGGTCCAAGTTTACAAAAATCTTAGTTGCAGAATTTATTTTATACCCTTAAACTTACATCCTTAATGAGCACTAAAGAATTTCATATCTCAACCGCAAATTTTTAAGGATGCGAGGTAAGGATTGGTACAAAAATGAAGTAGCCATTGGATCGAACCAATGGCGGAAAAGGGAGGTACTTTAGACTTGCAAATGATAGATTTTTCTAAAGATCCTTGGGAGCTTGAGAGCTTGAGAGTTAAGCTTCTTCTTCTGCTTCAACTGCTAGTAAGAGGAGAAAGAGGGCTGAGGGTTCTTCCAGTAGCAAGTACAGCAATGAAAGGAAGAGGGGAAGGAGCTTTAGCTGAGCAAATGGAGAGGGAAGAGGGATTTTTAGCAATTGAAAGAAAGATGGCTGAGGGCTGCCTTTATGGAAGAGAGGGGGATGGATGGCTCTAGTTGGGAATGTATGGCTCCATCAATGAGCCTTCCCATTAGCAAGGAGAGGAAGGAGAGGGCAGAAGCCTATTTAAGTGTGTAGGGTATGGGGAGGAAGGTGCTGGGAAGGGCGAAAGGAAGATGAGTGGGGATCAACTCAGGAAAAGAAGAGGGAAAGATGGATTTTTGATAATTTTAATTTAATTAATTAATGCTTTAAAAAAAATTAGATTTTATAAATGTGCTCTAAAAAATCTTAAGAATTCACCCCTGGTTGATTTGGGGGTGAGGAACTCAACAGCGAAGTTAGATTTTGATTTCGACAATTAAATTATTATTTTGTTTTTTAAGGTATTTAAATATATTAAAATATTCGGAGAAAATTTGACCACTTCCAAATACTTCCAAAATATCGCCCATAGCTAACTTAGGGATGACAAGCGTAATGGCGAAGTCAGATTTTGACTTTGAGCTCAAATTAAATATCTCAAATTTCTAATTAATTAAATATTATTAAATATTCCAAATATTTGATTGAGCTCTGAATCGCTCTAAGATTTTAGAGTTTGATTCTAATAATTAGATAAACTTAATGGAATGATAATTAGGATGCAATCAAGTTAAGATTAGGCTAAGTAATAACCTAGAGTTGTTACACCGCAAGCTACTGAAGGCAAACCAGATGCAGAGCCAATGACTGCAAGCTTCCTTAGGATTAGATGATGCGATAGGGAGCAGGAACACCCAGCCTAGCCCTCTGCATTGACTAGAGTTTGAGCTACAGCACATCAGGTTCAGCTGGAATGGTGGGGAGAGGAAAATTGGGGAAGTTAGACGATGGAGGGAGTTTGGATAGCTCATAAGGTACGAAAGGACTGCATGAGAGTGTTCCCGAGCTATTTATAACTCGGGGAGCTTAGGGAGGTCAGGCCAATGGCAACAGCCTGAGCCCGAGATCCAGAAGGCTCCATTGATAAAAATGGCAAAGCTAAGTCAAGGAGTTGCAATAGGAGTGTTGGTACTACAAATGCAAGTCGATAGAGACCATTGGGGAGTATTGGGGGATAGGCCTGATGTGGAGGTACTGGATTTTCCCTGTAGGGTATGTGATCAAGGCTGGAACAAAAGTTCACATTGGTGGCACTTTTAGCGGCTGTTTGATTGATCGAGGAGAAAGGCATGATGGCCCAGATCTCTCAAATCCTAACGACTGATCATGGAGATGCCCTGACCGTAGGATTGCAGGCAAAATCCGATGCCTACAATCACACGCAGGTGGATTTAATCTAAGCCCTAAGAATTGAAACGAACTTAAAAGAAGAAAATTATGCAAGTAAATTATTCATCTGCAAAACAAATGTGAAATTTGAACTAATAATTAAATGAACTTTAGGAAATAGATTACGAAGATTCAGAGTATTAATTCTACCTTAGAAAATTCAATGAGTATTGGGAGGATGACTTACAAGATGGCAAGATCTATAGAAGAGTAATGGAAGGAATATCTCCTCATGGTGTAGAAGTGCTAGATAAGATAATAGTTTGCCCCACTTTTCGAGGAACTAGTCTCCTTGCCCTTGCACAGGAGTGGTTAAATCGAGTGGCTACCACATTCAGTGAAACTACATGCTTAGATGACTACCGCATTCAGATTTTGGGTACTCTACTTAGAGGCTCAGCTGACAATGGTGGTATTGAACCTACAGAAGACTCTCAAGGAGGCATCAAGTAGTTATATTCGATGATTTTTGTGTTGTCTTTAGGGTAGAGTATTGTAGTTAATATGTTTGAGTCATTCTCTGTATCTTCCTTCAGCATTAGCTATCTACTTATCATTTGTAACTTCTCATTTGAGAAAGTAATTGAAAGAAATACTGTATTTTCCTTTTTGTTGAATTTGTATTTTGGTTATTGCAGTCATGAATCATGGATCCCCATTAGATCCTACTCCTATCAAAATTACAATTTTGTCCTCTAGTGAACATGATAAACTGGATTCTCTCACTAGTCTGATGAAGGCACTTATTGAAAGCAATGTCCAGTAGTCATAAGAAACCCATGTGTTAATACTTAGTACTCAACAACAGCCATTTCCTCAATGAGGAACCTCTTCTGCACCCAACTTCACTGGAGATGGAATTCTCCATAGCTTCCTTCGTCTAAGAACATCCACTTTCAACAGGGCATTGAACCCCATGGATACCATCACTTGGTTGAAAGCAAGTGAAAAGAATTTGGCAAGCATCAAGTGCCCAAACTCTGAAGAGATTCATCTGGCTATGCATTTATTCCAGGACGAAGCAGAGTATTGGTGGGAAAATGAGCGTAATACCAAGTTTGCGGACTACGAAATAGAAGACATCCCTTGGGACCAATTTGTAGGGGCTTTAAAAAAAGCCTTCATTCCAGTATCTGCATAGGCCGTTTTAGAATATGAGTTGCTCCATCTAACCCAAGGTGGGTGATCTATTGCCAACTATGAAATGGAATTTTGTCGTTTATCGCATTTCTTCCCTAAGTTGGTAAAAACAGAAGCTTCGTGTTGCCACCTTTTACTTAAAGGGCTAAGAGATTCTATGAAAGCCCACTTAATCTCCCAATAGATTAGGAATTTTTCTGAGTTAGTGGAAGCTACCCGGCTGCAAGAAGGCTTCTAAGGGCAAATGGACAAGAAAAGGAAGGCCAGCTTCGTGAAGCCTCAAAGAAAGAACTTTGGTCAGCGAAAGGTGTCCAAAGTATATAATATGGATGCCAAGCCAACCCCAATAGTAGATACGGAATGCAAGCGCCGTCACCCCTATGGAAAGTGTTACCACAAGGGTAACGTATGCTACACGTATGGCCGACAGAGCCACAGTTTCTATCATTGTGATGCCATAGTCACTATCGATAGAGTTAGGATCAACCATACTCGTGCTCAAACTTTTCATCCGCAACCTCTGAACAGCTGGGCTCCTGCCTTACCTGTAATGCTAGTGTCTACTTCATCTGTAGCTCCAAAAGTAGCAGGTTCTACTACCAGGCCGACCTATAACCGTCAAGGCTAGCAACCCCAAAATAAGCAGCCAACAGCTCCTACCAGAGTATGTATGTTAACTCCCGCTTCAGCGCCTGCGGATAACGATGTCATCTCAAGTATGTTTTTAAACTATTTTAATTATAGTCATCTTCAGTTTAGCTTCATTAAATATTGCATATAGTGATATCTTATCTCTATGATAATTATAGGCACCTTAATGATAAACAACAATCCATGTAATGTATTATTTGATACCATAACAAGTCATTCTTTTATGTATGAAAATTGGGCTTAGTCTCTGGATATCCTGTCATATCAACTAGCTAGTTCTTTAATCATCGGGTTACCATCTGGAGCTCGTATGCAATCACATCAATTTTGTAACCTAGAAATCCCTGTCAAAAATTAGAAGTTCGAAGCCGAATTAATAATGTTGTCGATTGCTAATTTTGATGTAATTTTGGGAATGAATTGGTTAAGCAAACACAGTGCTTCCATAAACTGCCAGAAAAACAAAATCACTCTTGGCAGTGGAGGTCAATCAAAAACATTTGTAGGCAAATTTAGTACTCAACCTTCATTGATCAATGCAATGAAAGCTGAAAGGCTAGTTTGAAAAGGATGTGATGCATATCTAGTGACAATGCTAAGAGAAAAGAAAGAAGGTATTCCAATCTCAGAAAATCGTTCAGTGTGCAATTTCCTTGATGTGTTCCCAGAAGACCTGCTTGGTCTTCCTTCTGTTCGGGAAGTGGAATTCTCTATAAAGTTAATTCTAGGAATGCAGTCGTTGTCAAAAGTTCCTTATCAAATGGTGCCTATGGAGCTTCAAAATTTGAACAAGCAGCTTCAAGTGTTGCTTGAGAAAGGTCTCATCTGGCCAAGTCCATCTCCCTGGGAGTGCTAGTGTTGTTCGTGAAAAAGAAAGATGGATCGATGCAAATGTGCATCGATTATCGTAAGCTAAATAAGGTACCTATTAAGAAGAAATATCCCTTCTCAAGAATTGATGATCTATTCGATCAGTTGTCTGGAGCTAAAGTTTTTTCCAGAATTAATCTGCGATCTAGCTACCATCAGTTAGGAGTTAAAGATGCGGATGTAGAGAAGACAACTTTCGGAACAAGTTATGGACATTATGAATTCCTGTTAATGTTATTTGGTCTAACTAATGCACCATCCATCTTTATGTATTTAATACAGCATGTGATGAAAATATATTTGGATAAATTCATCATCGTTTTCATCGATGACAATCTGATTTATTCGAAAAGCTAAGCAGAGCACGAGAAACACCTAAGGTTGGTGCTATAAGCACTCAGTAACCATGAACTTTATGCCAAGTATTCCAAGTGCGAATTCTGGCTTAACTTTGTTGCTTTCTGGGTTATGTCGTAAATGCATAGAGAATCAGAGTAGATCATAATAAGGTTAGCGCCACTCAGAATTATTCACAACCAAAGTTTGTGACTGATATCTGAAGCTTTCTGGGTCTAGCAGGATATTATAAAAAATTTGTCAAAGGCTTTTATCAGATAGCGTCTCCCATAACAAAGTTACTTAGAAGGCAGTGTCATTTATCTAGAGTCCTGAATGTGAGAATGTGTTACAGTCGTTAAAGGATGCCCTATAACAACCCTAGGTTGTTACTTAGCTTAATTTTAGCTTAATCACATCCTAATTATTATTTCATTGAGTTCATATAGTCATTAGAACCAATCCTCAGAGATTTGGAGCGATTCGGAGCTTAATCAATTAATCGGAATAATTAATAATATTTAATCAATTAGAAAATTGAGAAATTTAGTTTGACCTTGAAATCGAAATCTAACTTCGTCATTGCGCTCGTCACCCCCGAATAAGCTAGGGGTAATATTTTGAACGTGTTTGGAAGTTGTTGGATTTTCACGAATATTTTAATATAATGAAATAACCTGAAAAATAGGAAAATTAAAAACTTGTCTGAATCAAAATTCAACTTCACCATTACGTTCCTCACCCCCAAATTAGCTAGGGGTGAATTTTTGATATTTTTCGGAGATCATTTATAAAATATGATTTTAGAGAATAATTAATTTAATTTATTTAAAATCCATTTTTATTTTTCCCTCCTTTTCCTATTTTTTTTTGGCTGGACCCCACCTCCCTTTAATTCCTTCTAAAAATCTGACATCTCTCTCTTTTCTTTTTCTTTTTCTTTTCCTCTACTCCAGCCCTGCCTATATCCCCCTCTTTTCTCCACCTCCTGCCATCCCCTTATCTCCATAGCTGATATGTGACAAATCAGGCCCATCCCATCCAATGGCAGTCTTCCTTTCCATTAAAAGAAGTTTAGCTCTCATCCCTTCCCCCATTTGCTTAGTTAAGGCTCTCCCCCGCCCTCCAATGCTGTGCTGCTGAAGAAGCCCTCGAGCTCCCAAGTTCGTGCAGAAAATAGAGCTTCTTCTTCCATCCTCTTCCATTTGAAAGCCAAGGTACCTCTCTTTCCTTCATTGAATGGATTCAATGGCTACTTCATTTTGCTCTTATACTTATTCTGCATCCTTAAAAATCTGTGATTGAGCATGGAAGCCATTAAAGTTCATTAAGATATTAAATTTCATTATAAATGAAATGCTCTATTTTTCTTTATTTCTGCACACCTGAACCCTTAACCCCATTATTTATATAGTTAGAATAATCTCTTTATGTCAATTTTAGTATCGATGGAAAGTGCTCAGAAATACATTTCCAACGGTATATGGCACCACACGTGAAGTGCTTTAGGTTGAGAGTATTTGAGCCCGAAAGATGACCCATTACAGTTTTCACACAGGGAAAATCATCGTCGGGCGCTGCAGCATGCCGCAGTGCCAGAAGTTTCGAATTCAGGTCTGCCGTAGCGGCATAATAATTTGCTGAAGCGTAGAAACATTTTTTGATGAAATTAAATGAAATCGGCAACAGCGCGCCGCAGAGCCTTAAAGCGCTGCTGCGCACCATAGCGTCTGTACCTCGTGGAATTAGGCGCCGTGGCACCCAGCTCTAGGGTTGGTCGCGCTGATTTTGGCCGCAGTGCCTGAAAGCGCTGCCACGCACCGCAGCACTTGGATTTTGGAAAGTTTTCCGCCACAGCACTGTAATCCTCCGCAGCGCGCCGTAGCACCTGGCTTTCGGCAAGAAGGCGCCACAGTGCATCGTAGTGCCCAAAACTGTCCAGATTGGTCCGGAACTGGCTGAATTGGCCAAAACTTCACAATTTTCGAATTTTAAGTAAAATTGAGCACTGTATAAAATTGAATGTGAATTTTAATTTGTTTTAGATGTTAATTAATCCATGATCGCCCTTAAAATCATAAATATTAATTTGACCATATCTTAGATAATTAGACTCCAAATTAAGAAATTCAAGATGCTAAGTAGGTTAGAAATTTTGTGCCAACAGTAAACTGAAATAAAATTTGGGTGTTGACAACTAAAAGTCTAGGTTGACTAAAATACCCCTAACCCTAATTAGGTCATAACTTGGCCAAATGAGGTCCAATTTGGGTCTACTCTTAGTTAAAGTACTCAGTGTTATATAATGAAGCTATAGCTACTTAATTTACTGAATTTGGATCTCAAATGGAAAAGTTAGGTTTTTAACCCCTTAACCCTAGAAATGACACATTTACCCTTAAACTTAGAACACTCATAACTAATCCATTAGACATCAGAATTTAGTGTTCTTAAACTCTATAGAATCTTTGGATAGCAGACAACAATAAACTAACTGAATTTTTAGACTTTCCTAAGTGAAATTCCTAAAATACCCTTGTAGAATAGAATCGTTAAATTTGACCTATAGGACTTAATACTTGTCCAAATTTGGTGTACTTATTGTCTATCTTCATGTTAAATAGTAAAGAATCATTTAGCAGTAAGAAAATCTATTTTGGAGCATTAAATCAAAAAGTAACTTTTGGGACCCTTATGTAGAGGCAAAATGGTCATCTTGCCCAAATTTTAGGTTAAGTGTTCTTAACCCTTAAAATATCTTTTAAATTATTAAAAATAGTAATAAAACTAATTTGGAATTAATTTAGAACCCTTAACCCCATAATTAAGTAATTTGGTAAAATTCCCATTAAAGACTTGAGAATTTCCTAAGTAAAATCTATGAGCTTCTAGCATAGTTTAAGCCTTACATCGTAACTTTCTTAAACAAATCAGTCCAATAGTTAAGGAATAAAATGTAATAACTATCAACAACTCCTAAAATTCCCTAAGTCTTTTATTAGGAGCTTCTTAGGATCTACACTTCACTTTAGGATATTTTCCTTAAGATTAGGAATAGATGCTAGGTTAGAATTCATTCATTGAGTAAATGGGTTATTCAATGGATGAAACCTTATTTTTATTAATTTCTAGATTTTCATACTTTAATTATGCTTATTTTATCTTTCAATTTTGGACAAGTATTCTCAGAGATTCATCCTATTAAACTTTTTTTTGCTTGATAGGAATTGCCTTAATCTTTAGTTTATTTTTAGACTTAAAGACCTAAGATCTTATGTTTGACCCTTTGATTATGTGATTAACTCCAATCTTGTGGTGTTTAACTCATAATTCTTAGCTTTAGTAAATCTTGATCAGATTTTATATTAGAATGTCTAAATTTAACAATTCGGATGTGATGATTTATTATTTAACTTATAGTCAGTTCTGATTGAATTAAATTAGAACTTGATTAGTTCAAATTGCTTTTAACTTAAAAGGCCATGCTTCTAAGTTACACTCGATGGTAGGAATTGGAGATCCTGAATTTGTAACTTGGAATAGGTTGAATGGTTTAATAGATAACAACTGATGTCACCTTTTGTAGAAGAGTCCCTTGCTCACTATTATTTTTACTTGTGCTTTCGCATTCCTTGTATTTTGTGCCTTATTCCTTGAACATGTCATATAAGATAATGTTATTGCATGAAATGAAAACATAGAATATCTAGGATAACATTGCATTAGGTACAATTACTTGTTGATATGTCGCATTTTACCCTACTGGATAGGGGTAAGGAGAAATATGGAGTACTCGACATTCCTCATTGAGGAGTGTTGTGCAAAGTTTGGAACCTGTATAGTCTTGCAAATGTGCTTGACTTCTCAGCTACTTTTGGATGTGTCGACAAAAGTAAAAGTAAAACAGCTAAAAAAATTTTGCATTTGTGATTACTGCCTCTTCAGTTCAGTTTCTGTTCTGTTATTCCGGCCTAGCCTCAAATGACGTTAGGAATATTTCATCGCCTTGGCCTCCGCATTGACGCTAAGAATATTTTTGATATCAGTAGGCTAGATTAACCCTCTTCTGATATGGCAATACTTACATACTTGTTTACTGTTTATTATTTCCTATTTACCATCGTACTTGACTTTAGTCTACCTTGCTTTACTTATTTACTTATATATTATAGGATGCTAGATCTTTGTTGCTTACTTATATGTACCACTGTTAGTTTAATTTCTTTTAAATCATCATATATCATATGATCATCAGCATATTTAGGATTAGATTTTTCTTTCTATACTCTTACTTACTGTATTATACATGTATGCCAATCCTTGCTTAGTTTACTTGAGTTGTGCCTTTTTGCCATAAATCCTATTTAGTTATAAATGCTGTATTTATAACTTATCCTTCTCCTTTATATGCTTGTTGCACCCTTACGCTTTGCTTATTCTTATAGTCTAAGTAAAAATGGTGTTATCATAAAACTCATGAATTATTAACAGCCTAAAATATACTTAGACAATATATCTAATCAGATTTTTCTATTCTTTGACTAGGGCCCTACCATTGTGAAACCAACAATGGTAGATTCTAAGTTATTCGAGGTAGTCGAGCCTTCTGAAGATCAGATTCAAGAGGAGGAGCATGTTGCCACTGAAGATCCTTAGCTTAGCCCCCTTCTATTTTGTGAAGATGAGAGCTTTATCTTTTTTATTTAACTTAATTAATGTTGTAAAAATATAGGTACCATCTGACTATGTTTTTCATATTGTACTATTTATTATGAGTTGTATGTTGCATTTTTCTCTAATTATTGTGGTAAATTGGATGAATGTTTACTTTACCTTGCTTCCACACTCTGATTCCATATTTTCTTAGTGACTAAATACATAGCATGTATGCATTGGCTTATCTCTCCCTAACTAGTGGAATAGGGTTTACACTTAATCTAATGTTAAGTGAGGGGTTTGCCAAAGTGACACACCATCCCTTATCTTAATCTTGCAAATTAAGGGGTGGGGTGCCACATGCCCTCTCTTCTGCCCAGTTCTAACCTTGCGTAAAGAAGGTCTCAACTACCAACAGGAATATGCTTGGGAAGTGTTCTGATGTAGGAAAGGAAAGTCATTGTCTATGCATCCTATCAGTTAAAACCACATGAGAAAAATTATCCCGTTCACAACCTAGAATTAGCCTCCATAGTTGTTGCTTTAAAGATTTGATGTCATTATCTGTATGGCATCCAATGTTCCATATTTACTGATCATCAGAGTTTAAAGTATATTTTTACTCAATGCAAACTCAATTTTCATCAACGAAGATAGCTTGAGTTGATTAACGATTATGATTTGAGCATCCAATATAATCCCAGTAAAGCAAATGTTGTAGTTAATGCCCTTAAAATCCATACTACACTATCTGCTTTAATAGCTTCCAGTTCCTTAGTAGAAGAATTTCTTAAGCTCGATATCAGGCCAGTCCAAGGTGCTATGATCAATGAGTTAATATTCATAAGTTCTGTAGAATTCACATTTTATCACGAAGTCTCCATCTCCCAAATAAAGAATGAAGACTATCTGAAGTTTGAAATGGAAATTGAAAGCGGTCATCGATTTGATCTGCTCATACGAGGAAATGTTATATATCAAGGTGATTGCTTATGGATTCCTAAATCCATGCATCAAATAATTTTGGTCGAAAGCCATAATTCTGGATACCAAGTTCATCCTGGTTATACTAAAATGTATCAAGATTTGAAGAAGCCCTTCTGGTGGCCAGGAATGAAAAGGAGCGTGGCAGAATTCATTACAAAGTATTATGCTTGTAATCTAGTGAAAACAAAACATCAAAGTTCCTAAGGACTTCTCCTTCCTCTAGCAATTCCCGAATGGAAATGGTTCGATATTTTCATGGACTTTGTAATGGGTTTACCCAAATCAAGGTCTGGTGCTGATTCAATTTGGGTTATAGTCGATCGATTAACCAAATTAGCACATTTTATTCCTATACTTTAGAACAATTTTGTAGAAAAATAGGCGAAGTTGTATATCAAGGAAAGTATCAGGCTTCATGGAATTCTAAAGTCTATTGTATCTGATTGTTATAGCAGATTCACTTCTAAATTCTAGCAAGCTATGCATCAAGAATTGGGGACTACCCTAGCTATGAGTACCACTTTTCACCCACAAATAGATGGCCAGACTGAAAGAGTCAAACAAGTTTTGGAGGATCTTCTGCGTCTCTGTATCCTGGATTTTGGAGGTTTCTGAGAAGATCATATCCCTTTAGTTGAATTTGTGTATAATAACAGTTTCCAATCAAGTATTGTCATGGCTCCATATGAAGCCTTCTACGGGAGAAAGTGCAGTACTCCTTTGGCTTGGTCTAAAACCAGCAATGTGCAGTTATATGGTTCAAACTTAGTAGAAGAAACGAATAAGAAAGTGAAATTAATCCAACAATGAATGAAAGCAACCCAGGATCATCAAAGCAAATATCATAATGCCCAGGAATTATGTGTTGGAGATTTTGCATACCTCAAGGTAAGCCCTATGGCAGGAATCTATCATTTTGGTGTAGCTGAAAACTTAGTCCTCGCTACGTTGGACCATTTGAAATATTAAAAAGGATAGGCTCTGTAGCCTATAGTTGAAGCTTCCTGAGTATTTCTCTACAATCCACAATGTGTTTCATATTTCTTTGCTGCAATGATGTCTTCAAAATCCATCTCATCTAATTCAACTCCCAGCGGTATCTCTCCAGTAAAATCTTTCTTACGCGGAGGAGCCCATTAAAATCTTAGCTCGTGATCAAAAGCAGCTAAGAAATTGGTTCATAAGGTTCAGTGGAGGAATCGCTCTCTTCAAGAATCTACTTGAGAGAAAGAGGTTGATATGCAAATAAAGTATCCAAGTCTCTTTAAATGTCCAAGTACCCTTTAATTTGAATGTGTTTTCTTTTTCCTTCTCAAGATGATGTCGAGGACGACATTGTTCATAAGTGGGAGAGCCTATAACAACCCTAGGTTGTTACCTAGCTTAATCAAAGCTTAATCATGTCTTAATTTTTAATTTCATTATATTCAATATGCTAAATTAAGCTTACCCTGAAAGTTTGAGATCAATTGAACTTCTTTAAGTCAAATTAGTCATTTGATCAGTCTAGATGCCCTAGTTTAGACCTAAAATATTTTGATCTCGAAATTAAAATTTGATTGCATTTTTAAATTCCTCACTCCCAAATTAGCTAGGGGTGAAAGTTTGGCAATATTAAGAGGTTATTTGGACCATAATTCAATTTAATTTAAATTGGGATATTTGCACATAAGGGATCCCAATAATTTGAAATTGCAAATATTACCTAAACCATTTTACCTGTTCGGGCTCCGTTGTGCGGGCCACGGGCAATTCGCTGAGGAGCCTGGGTCACGCGACAACAGAGCTTTGCGCTATCCTATTGTCCCTCTTGTGGATCTGACTACTAAGATCTAGATTCGCCGAGCTGCGAATCTGCCATTAGATCAACCCGTGGATTTTATGGCCCGGATCACTCCTGTGATTGGCCATTAGGATCCGAGCTGTTCTGCCATTTGATCGATTGATCAAAGGCACCCGGCACTGTGGATCATCGTCTCCTCTCACTCGCGCGCCCGACCGAGAAAATCCTAAGTACTCCCGACAGCAGGGCTTGTCCCCCTCTCGTGCGTCCACCTCAACTAGTCGTTAGGATCTCCTCCATCTTAGTATAGAGCCTCGATCAGGCCTCGTGAGCCGGTCGAACTCAATTTGGAAAATTGAGAGCCAAGCCATAGCTCAATCTCTCGGGCCTCCCTAGCTCGAGTTGTTACCTCTGGAACCTTCCCATATATTCCCTAAGGCTATAAATAGCCTCTGATCTGCTCCTAGGATCGGCTTGCTAATCAATTGGAGTTTTCTTTCTCTCTGCTATTATTGGTCTGTTCGAGCTCTCCCAAGCATCCCATGCATGCGTACTACTGATAGTAGGTGTCTCATGGAGTTCAGGAACCCTAAGAGTCATCTGGAAGCCAAGCTAGCCCCTGCATTACTCCTTGTCGATCAACCTGAGCTCAGTTGAAGAACCAGGTATCCCCCTTTGCAAGCCTGAGCCAATGAGGCTCAGGATCCCCTCGTTTGATTCGTAATGTATAGTATTGTAAAATCGAACCTAATACTAATGTAATTGTATCCTAAGCTAGCCCCAATCCATTGATTTTGATCAATCGGGCTAAGCCCGTAAAAGGGGTTGGATCTGAGTAAGAACCGAATGATCTAGGCCACCCCAGACCCAGCCACCCTAGGAGTTTGATTCGTCTCACCTCCCTGAAGGTGTAGGGATCAAACTTGGGGCAAATTGTGCCCTCTACATGGAGAATTGCCTCCCCACAGTAGCCCCATAGCAAATGCTCTCACTTGAGTAAGGTCCGGTTGATCCAAACCACCTCACTTGGGGCTTTGGGTCTCTACCGATGCATCTGGTCATGATGAAGGTGTAGTGACCTTCAGTTGGTCGTGCCATGGCTGGGATGCACGGGAATTTCAACTATTAGGGTTTCCTTAATCAGTCTGATGTTGGGACGAGAGGTTGGGGACGATGCACTGGGCGGGTTGGGCCGACTCATGACCCGCGCTGTGCGATAGTCCCGGGTCTCTTGGGCCCCGGTCGACCCGCGTCTTTTGGTAATAGGCTGAGCACATTTATTAATATCCCAATTAATTTGATTTATTTTCCTTAAGGAAAATAATCTAATTAATCAAATCATAGGAAAATATAATGGGAGAAATATAGAATAAATTAATTGAATAACTTTTGATCCACTAGTCCAAAGCTTATGATCTTTTATATCAAATCAATTAGAAAATCATAAGAAATAAGAATATAAAATTATATTTAACTTTTAATGATTGAATATTCTGATTTAGCCTAATGTAACAACCCAAGTTATTACCTTATCCAATTAGGACTAATCCAAGTCCTGATTTGCTTTCTAGCACACTAATTAAGTAATCAAGAGTTTGCCACCAGACCTAGTCCAAATCAAGAGGCAAATGGATCAAATCCTGATTTTTGGGAATTTTAGGAACACTAAAAATTGACCTAATTATTTTAATCTCATATTAAAAATCGAACTTTGTCATTGCGCTTTTTGCCCCAAATTAGCTATGGGTGATATTTTGGTGGCAATCGGAAGTTATCAAAATTTTGTTAAATATTTTAATAATATTTAATTAATGTAAAATTAAGAAATTTAATTTGACCTCATAATCAAAATCAGACATCACCATTACGATCATCACCCCTAAGATAGCTTGGTGTGATGTTTTGGATGCGTTTGGAAGTCGTCAAATTACATCAAATATTTTAATGTAATTAAATACCCAAAAATAAGAAAATTAAATACTTGTCAGAATCAAAATCCGACTTCACCGTTGCGTTCTTCACCCCCAAATTAGCTAGGGGTGAATTTTTGGAATTTTTCGGAGCACATTTATATAATTTGATTTTTCTTATTTTAAAGCATTAATTACATAAATTTAAATAATTAAATGAATCCATTTTTCTCTCTAGCTGATCCCCATACTATTCCATCCTCCTTTCCCAACACCTTCCTCCCATTCCTTGCACTCAAGTAAATTTTTGCCCCTCTCCTTCCAATCCATGCTGATGGGAAGGCTCATTAATGGAGCCATGTCCCCTCCTCTCCTTTAAGATGGACCTTTAGCCCTTCCTCATCCTCCCTTTGCTCTCAAACTAAAGTCTCTTCACCTCTTCCAAAGCTTCTTCTCCTTTCTCTATTGATGCACTTGCTGTTGGAAGAAAACTCAGCCCTCTTCCCCCTATTGCTAGCAGTCGAAGAAGAAAAGGAAACTTAACCCTCAAGTTCTCAAGCTCCCAAGGATCTTTAGAGAAATCTGTCATTTGTAAGTCCAAGGTTGTGGTGTCCCGCTCCCCGCTGTGGTCCTGTTAACTCTTAAGTTAACATGATTATAGCATGACGGACACCAAATGGCAAGGTCCTTGCTTATGAATAGGTTAGTGACTAATACTAACCCATTATAATCAAAGACCTTGTCATTTACTATAAGAAGATCATCACTAAATGTAAATACAAGTAAAACAGAGTGTGGAAGTATAAATACAAACATCTATCCATCATATATAAATACAACAATTCAGAATAAGTAAAGTGCTGAAAGAAAAGTTTAATCTGTATTATTACAACATTAAAGCAGTTTATAATAATTGAAAATAACACTCGGCCTCATAATGCAGGAAAATAAAAGAAGCTAAGTCTAAAGATCTTCAGTTACAGGCTCCTCCTCTAATGGCAAGTCCTCCACTGGATCAATTGCTTCACAGAACTCTGAACCTATCATTATCAATTTCATAATGATAAGGCCCCAGCCAACAAAAGAAAAAAATCTTAATTAGACAATCTGTCTAAGTACATTTTAGGGTAATCAATTTATTATATTTATTAGATATCACCATTAGCATTAAACACAAAAGCATATAAACAGGAGCAGAATCACATAAGAAAAAATAAGGTAAAGCTATAAACAACTAGTTTATAACTTAAAAAACTATGAAGTAAGCACATACCTCCTCCATAGTAACTACAACAAGGTCAGGTAAGTACGAAAGACTAAAGAAAATGATTATAAGGAAAATATATCCTAAACATGCTTATGATCAATCCAGAATTATGCTAATTGACATAAAAGATTGAAAACAATGCTAACATCCTATATATGTGAAAACCACATGTAAGACTAACATCCTACAAGTGTATAAGCAGTAAGTAAGACTAGCACCCTATATGTAAATAAAGCTAGAAATATAATAAAGACTGTAAGTAAAAGTAGTATTGAAATGCAAAAAAAGTGTAAAGTAAAATAGTAAATTCAAAACTAAAAGCTATATTGGCTACTCAAGCCACTCAAATAGTAAGCAAACATAGTCTCACTTAGCCTGATGGGCTAAGATAGAAGCTCTGAATGGATAGTATCAGCGTACTTAGCCTAATAGGCTACAACAAAAACACCAAGTAGAAGTGTACTTAAATTAGTATAACCATATCAAATCCTGACTAATTTGTCAGTGGGGCAAGAGTCTACGTACGACTCATCCTATCCCACGGACTAGGCATGACATAGACTATCGGACTGACTCTACGGTCTAGCCGATCCCGAACAAAGAAGTGAAGAAGTATAAAAATTAAGCTACACTCTACTAATAATACAAGAAAAAGAACAAGTGCTACTTATGAACTTTTGAAATTGACATGGGATACTCATCAAATATCCTATGTACATTATGTATGTTCAAGGTGTAAAGCTCAATTCCAAGGTATGCAAAGCATCAAATCAATGTGAGCAAGAGACTCAACTAAAACATAGATGATATTCATTATTGTCTAATTATTTGTTCTATCTACTATAAGTTACACAAGTTCAGGATCTCCAAGTCCTACTATCGAGTGTAACTCAGATTCACGACCATATAAGTTGAAAATAATTAGAACTGATCAGGTTCTAATCTTATTAAATCAATATCGACTATATAAGTTAAATAATAAATCAATCAACCTATTTTAATGTTTTATCATGATCCCAACCCATCTTGATTGATCAAATCAAGATGAAAGGATTAATAATTAAACTCCAAATATTGAGGTTTAATCACTTAATCCACAGGTATATTTAAGGGTCTAAGGTTTAGAACCTAAATCTCACAGATTAGGTTAAGGCAAGTCCTAATGATTAAATCAACTTATTAGAATAGATCTCTATCCTTAGATCTAAGATTTAAAGATCAAATAATCATTAATAAACTAAGAAAAATCTATAAACTAGTAAACTGAGTAACCCAGAGTTACTCAATAGATGAATTCTAACCTAAGAACTATTCTTAATCCTAGGAATTAAGGCTCTTAATCACTAAGAATATCTCTCAGACACACATCCTAACTAATGTTATTAAGACCTATAGAAAGTTCTAAGAAGGTTAAGGAAGGGAGGAAAGCTCAAATTTTACTTAAGGACTTTCTTAAGGACTTAAAATGAGGTTTTGGTCAAAGTTCATACTAAACCTTATAATCTCATAAATTATGATGTAAATCATTATTCTTACTATTTAAAATATTTAGAATATGATTCTAGGGCCTTAAAAAGGTAAACCCTAAATTTGGGCAAAATGACTATTTTGCCCCTACTAAAGGGTTTAAAAGATCAACTTTTGATCTAGGGTTCCAAATCTTAATTTCTTAGTGGAAAAGTGTTTCTTACTGTCTAATATAAGATTAAACAATAATTACACTATGTTTGGGTAATGATTAAGCATTATGAGATCAAATTAATGAATTTGAATCATAGGGGCATTTTTGTAATTTGGCCTAATAAAATATAAATTTTATGTCAATTTATTGTTGCTTACTATCTAAGGTTTCCATAAAACTAAAAATCATTGAATGTTGATAAGTATTGGCTAAGTTATTGCCAATACAAACTAATGGGTAAAAGGGTAATTTAGGGTTTCTTAATTAAGGGTAAAAAATCCTAACTTTTCTAATTGGTATTCAAATTGAGTAAAATCAGTGGTTATGGTTCACAAATGATCCACTGATTACAATGACTAGTAATAGGCTCAATTTGCACTCTAATTGGCTAAGTTATGGCTTAATTAGGGTTTATGGTGATTAGTGAGTGATTATTGAAATTAATCACCAAATCATTAAACCAACTATACCACTAGGTTCCAATCTACTCTAGGAATTATCTAAAACTTGATATATTCAATTTGGACTATTAAATTTGCTAATCTTCACTAATCAAATTTTAGAGTAATTAGGGGTGATTAAGAGATCTAACCATTGGATTATAAATATTTTTGTACTTTACTGTTAATTAAGTTTTCTTAATAAAAATAGATATATGGATGACCTATTTTGGAGCTCAATTGACCAAGATATAATCAATTGAAGATCTAGGGTTAATTGACCTAATTAGGGTTAGGTCCTAAAAGTGATTAAGCTCAAACTAATCCAAACAGCAAAATAGACACTACTAAATTATTCCTTTGGATTTGTTGATTACTTTGAGGCCCATATTGGGTATGTTCGGTGATGAATCCATAAATTATATCTAAAATAAAAGTAAATTTCATTCATTTCTGATCTTTAAACTGCTCCTAAATTAAATTTTATTTATCTTTTTAGGAAAATGGCTTATCCAAAGGAGTTCTGAGACATTTATGCAAAATTCCATTTTTTTTCAAAGGAAACTGCTACGCGCGCTGCAGGGGGTCATTTTGCAAAATCACGTGATAGGGCGCTGCAACGGGTCTATTTGCGAACCGCGGGCACGGTAGCGCGCTGCAGTGGGTCAATTTGCACTGCGCGGGCGCGATAGTGCACTGCAGTGGGTCCATTTGCGAACTGTGGGCATGGTAGCGCGCTGCAGTGGGTGACTTTGCAAAATGCAGATGCGGCAGCGCGCTGTAGCGGGGCGATTTGCAAATTGAACCGCTACCGCGAGCTGCAGCGGAGCATTTTGCGAAATGCTCCCGCTACCACGCACTGCAGCGGTACGATTTACAAAATGCTAGCGCTGCAGTGCGCTGGAGCGGGTAATTTTGTGAAAAGAGGATGTGGTAGCTCGCGACAGCGGGAGACTTAGCGGATTTTTACTCACACCATTGCACGTCGCAGCGCGCTGCCGCGCGCTTCAGCGGCCCGCCGCATTTTTGCCACACAAGAACATTTATTGCATTTGGAAGAAGTGCCCTAACCAGCATCTTGTCCCAGCCATCATTCTCTCTACAGCAGATTACATTTTTATATGGAAAAGAAGATCTTGAGGTGATGTATTGGCTAAATAAATGAATATATTGGTCACCTCACCATCAATGGAAATTTTTGCCATCATTGCTCATAATTTTCTATTGGAATGGCTGGTTTGGATCTTAAGTGGAAGAATACAAACCCTCTCCAATAAATATCACTCCTCTTGACAAGAGGAGGGTTCCCCAATTTTGCTTAAAACCACTAAGTAAAGAAGAGGGGTGGATAGTGGAAGACAGGAACTCCCCAAGGGTGGAAGAGCCATTTTTGCTAGGGAGAAGAAGAAGGAAGGCAGGACTAGCGACCTAAGAAGAGGAACTTCAAGAAGGAGAAGAAGAATCCGAAGAACTTCCAAGGAACGTTCCTAGTATCTTCTAAACTCTACTTTTGTAATTTCTTTTCTTAGTTGATCATGAGAGGGTCTTTATCCATGTATGTGTCCTTTTTCATTTCTTTTGTAATGAGTAGCTAACTCTCCCTTGGGGAGGGTTGGGGTAATCCCATGTGTTAGATAGTCACATTTTTATTGTATGAAGTTTTCCTCAAGCATCAATAAAATGTATGAACTCAATGTCTTGCTCAAAAAATGCTTTTTATCAATTTAGTCTTGATTGTGAATTAAAGGAAAATGAATTTATGAACTCAAGAACTAAAGTGTCTTGTGCTCCATAGCTCACATTTGGTTAGATGCTAGATTCATGAGTGCATAAATGCTTGGAACTATGTGAGAAAGTTCTTGAGCTTAGTGCACCTTAATCTAAGCTCAACTATAGTGTTGATGTGTGTGACGCTAAGACCCATTAAGTGAGCTCCTTAGCTCAACATAATTGAGGGTTGGAAAGATTTAGTTATGTGCTCATGAATGAGGTGACATAGTCATAGATCCCAACATATTATTCCATCATCTCAATTTTGTGTTATGCGAGTGACGCTCCTAGTGGAATCATTGCTTATAAGATCTTTAAAATTTAATAATCTACATCTCCTTGATCAAGAGATAAGATAAAAACTCAAAACCTAAAATCATATAAGAATCTTTGTGCCAAAATAGAACCGATTGTGTGTTCATTTTATGCACAAGATTTGAACTTGTGAAACCTTGAGATAAAACTCAAGGGGGAACAAAGTGCACTTGATTTAATTTTAAGTAAATAAAGGACAAAGCTTGTGGAATCATTATGCATTATTGACTTATTATGACATGTGGGATGAACCCAACTCTCCTCTTCCTTTATCTGACTTATTTTCCACTTAGTGATTATTGTGCTTAATCTAGGACCAATTCAACCAATTACATCATAGCTTAAACACTAGTGATAATAGATAAACCTTAGTAACAAAACAACAAATTCTCTGTGATTCGATAAATCCCAGAAACTAACACTTTCCACTTATTACTTCAGACCACGTACACTTGCGTGCAAATGCAGACGTATATTTACAGTCTGTCAAGTTTTTGGCGCCGTTACCGGGGAATTGGAAATTGTTTGGTATTAAGGAAAATATATAAGCAGCTAGTGATTTAAATATTTTCTTGCATATACTTTTAGTTTTTGATTTTTGTAATTATAATATTTACTTTTTTGTTTCTGTCTTTTTTCTGAACATTATTGAATTTGTTCTTGATAGCCTAAGTATTATAGTGTATGAGTAGAAGGGTCTGCACAAATTATCTATTTGACCCCAAAATTGAAAGAACATACTTATAGGCTAGGAGAGAACAAAACCTTTCAACCCAACAAGCCATGATGGATAATGCTAATAAAAATCCTGTATAGCTATTAGGAGAGCCAGTAGGGGTGGCTAGGGGGAGAGCACTAAGAGATTACGCACTTCCCACTGTTAGGGGAATTCCCCATGCAATTGTTAGGCCTAATATTGAAGCCAATAACTTTGAGATCAAACCCTCCACACTGAGTATGGAGCAAAATAATCAGTTTGGAGGATTAGCCACTGAAGACCCGAACTCACATATTTCAACTTTTCTTGTAATATGTGACACATTCAGGTTTAACGGCGTCTCTGAAGACGCGGTTAAATTACTACTTTTCCCATTCTCTTTATGAGACAGAGCCAAGAGTTGGCTCACCTCTCTACCAAGCGATTCCATTCAGATGTGGGACGATTTGGCTAATAAATTCTTAGCCAAATATTTCCCTTCTGTGAAAACCACTCGGTTGAGAATTGAGATAACCAATTTTACTCAGTTGGAAGGGGAGACACTCTATGATGGTTGGGACCGATTTAAAGAATACCTGAGGCATTGCCCTCATCATGGGTTTCCTTTATGGATACAAGTTTAAACATTTTACAATGGATTGAACGCCCCTACAAGGACACTCATTGATGCAGCCACTGGGGGTTCTCTTAGTTGTAAAACCCAATTGGAGGCTTACGACCTCTTGGACGAAATGGCAAACAATATCTACCAATGGCCTCTCCATAGGAATGATCACCGTGATAAAAAAGAATGTAACTCACTAGGAAATTCACAGCAAATCCTTGAATTGCAAAATCAAATCTCCCAACTCAATAAGAAACTAAAATGTGGGTATGTAAGCTCTTGTCAGGAGGATGATGGGGAGTTGAGAAATATCAATATGATCATTAATCACGGAAAGAATAGAGAGAGAGATTTGAGAACTCGCTTATCGAGTTTAGAACTTCCACTACTGAATTAATGAATAAAACTGACGCCACTTTAAACATCATGAGCACACTCTTTTAGGACAAGAAATTTGATCTATAAGGGCAATTTGGTAATTTAGCCTAATGAAATCTAAATTTTCTATCAGTTTACTAAAGATTATGTCCTAAGGTTTCCATAGAACTTAAAATTACCAAATTCTAATAAGTATTGGCTAAGTTATAGCTAATGCAAGTTTTAGGGTTAATAATTAGGGTTTAATATGATTAGTGAGTGATTAGTGACATTAATCACAGAATCACTAAACCAATCACACAACTATGTTCTAATTTACTCTAGGAGTAATTAGAAAAAAAATTACTCAATTTGGATTATTAATTATGCTAATATTCACTAAACTATTTTTAGAGTGATTAGGGCTAATCAATATATCTAATAATTGGATCTAAAATATTTTTATAGTTTACTATTAATTAGGTCTTTCTGATCAAATTGATATATTGGAAGACCCAATTTGAAGTTCAATTGACCAAGTTATGATCAATTGAAGTTCTAGGGTTAATTAGGGTAATTAAGAATAGGTCCTAAAAGTGATTAAGCTAAAATTAATCCAGCAGAAAATTAAACACTACTAGGTTGTTCTAAAGGTTTTACTAATCACTTTAAGACCCATATTGACTATGTTTTGGTAAGTGATTACAAAGTTATGAGCTTTGGAAGATTAGGATTTGGGTCAAAATGTGATTAACCTAAATATGCCTCAAACAGTAAATCTAATACTACTTAGATGATAATTGGGCTTTGCTAATTACCTTGAGACCTATATTGGGTATGTTTGGGGAACCACACACAAAGTTATGGTTAAATGAAGATTTATGATAATTTTGAATTATTTAATATTCTAAAATATCACTGTGTGATATATAGCTCCAAATAGAAAATTAAGAATTCTATAATATTTCTCTAATTTTACTGATTCCAATGGTATATTTATTTGTATATTTTGGATGTGTATTTTGCAAGTTATGGATTCCTAAAGTCTTGGGATTTAATTTTATTATATTTATAAATAATACATTTATTGTTTAACCAATTCATCTATTTAATTAATTAATACATCTGTTAATATTAATTTAAGATATTCATTTTCTATTTATATATATAAATATATATATTATAAGGATATAATTATACATATATACTTTATAGTACATATAGGTTTATAAGTTATAAGTTATTATGTGTATAAATAAATAAATATATACATATATATTTTTTCTTAAATAACTATATATATATATATTTATAATTATTCAACTCTCTACAGGTGGGACCCATGCGGCAGATGGATGAGATGGCAGGCCTCAGACCAGCACGTGGCGCGACGCTAGAGGCTGAGGTGGATGTGGAACCCACCAGCCTTTAATATAGGCTGACAGCAACCAGACGGTGAGACCCGCCCCCAAGCTTCCACGGACGACACGTGGGTGGCATGCAGACGGCACGCGGACGATGCACCTGGGCCTATGAGCGATTCAGTTCCTTCAGGCGAGTCTGGTCCATCGGGTGGGCCAAGACCATCGGGCAGGCCGCTGCTATCGATCGGTCATGATACAATGAATCGAATCGAACGGATCTAAGTGTATCTGATTTGATTCGATGGAATGACACAGCTTCTTCTCTAGTCGATTATCGGGGAAAGAATTAGGGTTTAGGAAACAGAAAAAAAAATCGCAGATAACTCAAATATTGATCATACCCATACAAAATGAAATAAAATCGTGTGTTAAACTCAGGAAAAATGAAGAATATGATACCTTAAGGCAGTGCGATAAAAGTTTTTAGGTTCGAACGGGGAGGAGAACGCGAGCTTCAACTTCAACTAGAGGGTGAAACCGATGCCAGAAGCTCGTGAGGACACTTAAAGGAAGGTATGACCGTTCGTAAAGCGATGAGGGAGGTACACGCACTCGTGAGGCTGTCGCGTGCACGAGGGTTTTGCCACGCATAATGCGTAAAGGCTGGGTCGGCAAGGATAATGCGTGAACCTTTCGATCTTTGATCGAATGGTCCAGATCGTCCGCCAGGCTTAACCAAAAAAAGAAGATGGTGTGAACTGATCAAACGACGCCGTTAATTACTTTTAAATAATATTAATACTATAATAATTTATTTAAAATTTATTAACCAAAATTAATTAATTAAATGCATTCCAAACTTTTCCGATATATCACCCATAGCTAAATGAGGGGTGAGAAATGCAACGGCGCAATCAGATTTTTGTTTGGACGAGTATTTATTTATTTGATTTTTCAAGATATTTAAATAATATTAAAATATTTGCTAAAAATTTAATGACTTCCAAATGCATCCAAAATATCACCCCTAGCTAATTTGAAAGTGGTGAACGCAATGGTGAAGTCATATTTTTGATTAAATAGGTCAATTTCCAGGGTTTCTGGATTTTTCAGAAATCATGATTTGATCTATTTGATTCCTGATTGGATTGAATTTTAGGGGTGAATTCCAAATGACTTAATTAGGTTGCTAGAATCTTAATTAGGACTTAAATTAGTCCTAATTGACCTAAGTAACAACTTGGGTTATTACACTAACTATATTGAATTTAGACAATAATGATTTTCTAGGGTTTGGAGGGATCCTAATTTGGGATTAAAATGTCATTAAGAGATCTAGAGTTCATAACCTAGTTTTGATATCATAATATTATTCCTCACTTTTTTGTGAGTGAAATAGACTATTGAAGTGTCATATTTGGACTTCATATTATCAAGTTATGTTACAAATAAGTTTTGGTATTTAACTTCCAATTAATTAATTAAACCTAAAATAATGGTTAAATAAAATAATTATCCAAATAGATTTTAAATGGCATATTATTGATCTACTCATTTTTATGATCAAAATGATATATAATATTGCATAATTTGACTGAGTATTCTTATAATTATAAAGGAAATAATCTACAATTATTAATGATTGTTTAATAAATAAATGCAGCTAATTAGATATCCATTGAAATAAGTAACATCGAAATTAATGACACAAAAATTAGTAACACAAAAGTTAATAACACTAAAAATGGCGGCACTGAAATTTATAACACAGAAATCCATTAATTTATGGAACTCGAAGCGCCGTCGCTTGACACGCGTGTACCCCTTAAGGGTGACGCGTGTCCACCTCTGGCCCACAAAGAACCTGCTTTAATCAGCGTTGTTCAGAAGGTCACTTGGTCTAGTTTGACTGAGCTCCCTGAACCGCAGTACGCCTGGTTCAACCTGCTTTGTCTCGAGAGGCAATTGGATAAAGAATGGCTAGGGTTCGATGCAGGGGTCAATTTCGACCACTTAAAAGCTTAGCCCGCCCGCCGTTCGATAGCTGTTGAAAGGACCTATCGAACGACATAAGAATCATGATCAAAGGAAACTTCTATCATTAACAATGTCAAACCATAGTGAAGCTAGGACGGACGGGCTAGAGACATAACATGCCACAGTTGATTCGTCTAAAATCAGAACCTGATCGAGGCTCGATCGTGTCTGATTGAGTCTCGATCTAGTAACATATGGTGTGAAATTACACTAGTTACATTTAATTGAACAATAGGAGGAATGGATGGTGTACCTTAAGTTTTGGCAGTTTGACCCTTTGATGCACATTTTTAGACTCCACAAAGCTTTCCACAACTCCTTAATGTTTGCAAATCAATCAGCAAGAGGAGAGGTAGCTATGGAAGGGGATTTGAGGAGTCGGGCAGGTCAACTGGCATGAAGGATGAGCACCTGTATGACTCTGCTTCCCACTTGCTAAAGTAGGAGGAAGACGTACAGTTCTCAAGCCTCGGCCATAGGATCAGAATACTGATCCAACGGTCCGATTTCAAGATCCAACGAGAGCCGTTAGATCTAGGATATTAAAGAAGGAATGGTTCTAATTTGAGCAAGCAGTTGTCCTGTGTTTGGGCTAATACACAGGATTTCTGTGGTTCAGTAATTAGTTGTTTGATTATTTTTAAATATATAAAATATATTAATTTAATTAAATACTATATTATATTAATTACTTTACTCAATTATTTACTTAATTTTAAATATCTAAACGCACTCCAAAAAATTCTAAATTTTCACTCTTACTTAATTAAAGGGTGAGGATCTCAAAAATGCTATCATATTTTTTATCGAAGTTATATTTAATTTACCTAATTTTTTAAGCATTAAAATATTATTAAAATATTCGTGAAATTTTTGACGACTTCCAAACACTTTCAAATTATCACCTCTAGCTAATTTGAGTGTGGATAATCCAATGGTAGACTCCGTTTTTGATTATGAGGTCTAAATAACTTAGGTACTTTTAGAATTATCAGAAAATCAGGAAATGTTCGAAATTCTCAAATGATCTCCAAATCGCACAAAATTTGAGGTGGAGACTCCTAACACTATTATAAGTGTAATGAAAGAGGTTTGGAGTCAATTAGGTCACTAATTGATAGGTAAGAACATTAGGATTATTATAGCTTTACTGTATCATATTTAAATTCCAAAATGTGATTGATCAAGTACATTTGGATGCTAGTGGAGCTGGACTAAGTGCCTAAAGTTCATTTGCTTCTGCTTAAAAATAATATTTTATTTCTTTTATGTTAAATGTGAGAGGGATATTTTACTTTCTTATTCTCTATTTAATTTTAGCATGTAATAACTTAAATTCATTTCCTGTCGTTAGTTATTTTATGTTGGAAGTAGTTCTTTCTTATTTAATTTGCTTGGATTGAATAAGTGGGTATTTGAATGGATTGTATAAATACTTCATGCTCATAGAACTAATTGTTGCATATTGCATCTATCCCTATTGTAGCATGATGGTGCATACATGTATTTCATATTGTCAACTTATATTGCTTCATGTGATTGTTCATCTCTACTACTACTTGTAAATTTTAAGCTTTTATAAGTAATTGTAATCATCTTAAAATCCTATTATTGATTGTAATTGCATCTAGGAATTTCTTCATAGATCTTGTAAATATTTCTATTCATATATTTCATATCTTTTACTCCTAATTGAAATTACTTTCATTCAAGCATAATGTTACTTGCATTAAATTACTGTTTCATGCCATTCTTTCGTTCCTAAATATTTTAATTTCAATTACTCCTTCTGATGCATATGATTACTTGCCTTGTACATGCATACAATTATCATTCATATATACAATCATAATTACTTTAATCACATACATTTGAAATCATGTTATCATGAGTATTTTCTCTTCTTCTATTTTTCATCTTAACTTAAGGCCCTCTTCATGATCCTTAGCCAAACACAGCTCCTAGTGATTTGGGTTAGCCTCCTTTTAATCCAGTATTAGATGTTGTGGTGATACGCCAATGTTGGGTTTAGTTATTACCCAATATTGGAGACGTCACACTAAGTATATTTTAGGAAAATTAATACATATTCTTTTAGTATATCACCATTTACTTAAACAACTAAACCAAGCAAAGGGATGCAATAAGCTAAGAAAGAATAAGAAAAATCTATAAATAATACATTTATAACTTAACAAAAGTGAGATAAGAAGACATACATCAACCCAAAGCTGCAATAAGGTTAGGTAATATATATATATATATATATATATATATAATAATCTGTAAATATTAAAAAGAAAAACTCATCCTAACATGCAGCTGATCATATGATATTATGCAGATTAACAAAAAGTAAACGGAAGTGTGACACATATAAGTGAACTAAATCAATAACTAGCATCCTAGTTTATATAAGCAAGTAATATTCTAAAGCTGAACTACAGTAAAAGTAAACAAAAAGCAGAGAAAGTAAGTAATATGTAAGAACTATCATATCAAAAGAATTGGCTAAACAAGCCACTCAACTATAATTAAGCTGAACCATATCATATCATATAACTTAGCTTCTGAAAGCTAAGGTAGGAAAAGGTACTGAACTGAAGAGGCAAAAAATACATATGCAGTAAATTTTTAGTTATTTTACTTTACTCTTGTGGACACATCCAAGAGTAGTTGAGGAGTCAAGCACACCTGCAAGACTAAGTGGGTTCCCAAACTTTGACACAACTCTCCCCAATAAGTACGTGTCAGGTAATCCTTATTTTTCCTTATTGCCTATGTAACAACTCAGGCTGTTACCTTGGTTAATTATGACTAATCATATTCATAATCTTAATCCTAAGTATTAAATAAGTCATTAGAAGTCAGCCTCTAAGACCTAGTCTAAATCAGGAGTCAAATTGATCGAATCTTAATTTCTAGAAAATTTAGAAACCCTAAATTTGACATATTTAAAATGACCTCAGATCAAAAAACAGACTTTGTCATCACGCTCATTGCCCCCAAATTAGATATGGGTGATGTTTTTGTGTCAATCGGAAGTCATCAAAATTTTGACGAATATTTTAATAATATTTAAATACCCCGGACATTAGAAAAATAAAATACTCGTCAGATCAAAAATCTGACCTCTCCATTGCGTTCCTCACCCCTCAATTAGCTAGGGGTGAATATTTGGAAATTTTTGGGAGCCATTTGAATAATTAAAGTTAATTAAGCTAACGGGTCGGATCCGCATACCCTATCGGGTCGGATTCGTTGCGGATCCAAACGGCGCATCATCCCCCATTCGATCGGGTCGTTCGATCAAATGGTCTTGATCAATGATCCCCGAAGCCCTCCTCCATCGCACAGACACACGTCGCACGCTGCCCGGTCATCCAATCGCCGCCACCGCATGGCTTCGCAAGCTCTGCCCTCGGCTCTACAAAGCTCCACGCAAATAAGATTTGCAAAACTTTTCAGGCCAAGTGATCGCTGGCTCCGTCCCGTCCGCACACCAGCCCTCGTAGGACCCTATCCAGGTACCCTCATTTCCCCTTTTGATCGAACCTATGTTGCTATTTTTCTTAGATTCCGGTTCGAATGTGATGTTAGGCTTGTTGTTATGCTCCTAATTGGGTTTAATGGGACTCGATTCCCCGATTGGCACCCTGTTTGCAAACCCTAAAACTCCCCTTCGTCGACCCTATGGAGAAGAAGACGAAGCGCCTTCCGGGTTTGGGTTTTGGCCGGGTCGTGCCCGGCCCGTCCGGCTATTCGCGGGCCCCATGCCTTCTGAACCAAGTCGACATGTGTCGACTACTGGACCGCGCCGTCGCGTCATCCGCAAAGAACCGCAGCCGTGGTGGGACACTCTGTCGGATCGTGGGTCCCACTGGTCCCCTCCTGGCTGTCCCCCAGCCACTCACCCGTCTGTCTCAGTTGAAGAAGAAAGGGATTAGATTAGGAGTTTAAGTATAGGTATTAGCAAATTAATTAAGCATTTAGGTTGTTTAATCTGTACATTTAATTATATAATTACAAACTTGTTATTATAGGTTAGTTAAGTGAATTAGTTAGTTTAATGATATTAGAAAATTAAATCTTAGATTAATTAACAAACTTAATATAGTAATAATTATATATATATATATATATATATATATATATATATATATATATGTATGGGTCAAATTAATCTAACTTGCAGTTAACAAATAGCAATAATGAGTAGTTTAGCTAGTCTTAATTAATTGAGCTTATTAAATTAAGATAGTTATATATATATATATATATATATATATATATATATATTCTGTTAAATTTTGATTAATTATAATTAGCTTTTTAAGTAATCTATTAATAGTAGCTAGTTAAAAAGTTAAGTATTTATTAATTTAATTATAATACTTAATGTTAACATAATATTTAATTAAAACATTAGGTTAATTAAAACAAGATTATTTAAATGAATTAAGTAATAATCAGTTAATTAAATAGTTAATTAACTGTAGACAAAATGTTGAATTTATTTAATTAAAATAAAACAGTAGAATTAATTAACCTAATTAAACAGAAAATTATTTAATTTGAATAGTAAATTTAATTAAACTTTAAAGTTTAATATCTTTTTGTATAATAATCCAAACATAGCAAATATAGGACTCATTTTACTCAGAAATATAAAATGAATCAAATGACGTAATTCAAAAATTCGTTTCGAGGTACGAATAACGTAATAACATTTTAGAACTTAAACAAATCCTCACAACTTTTAACCTAGTTGTTCAAATATAGATAATATGAGTCTTAAAATACTCAAGAGAATAGCTCAAACACTATAAAAGTATTAGTTTTCTTATTTGGAGCTTAGTTTGAAAAGTAACATTTAGGACCACACCCTGAAAATGACCAAATTGCCCTTAGTATTTAAATGATCATAATTTAGTCAATTCAACTCCAAATTTAGAAATTCAAAGTGTTAACTAGCTTAGAATTTTAGTGTCATCAATGAACTAAAATAATATTTAGGATCTGGAACCTAAAAAATTAGAAATGGCCAAAATGCTCCTAACCCTAGTTAGGCAATAACTTGATCATTTAAAGTCTAAATTGGGTTTACACCCTGTCAACACACTCAGTATATTATAGAAAATTTATAAAAACTGAGTTTGCTGAAATTGAACTTCAAACGGAAAAGTTTGGTTTTGGTCCACCGTTGACCGATAAAATTACCAAATTGCCCTTAAAAATTGAAATAGCCATAACTTAGTCATTTGACCTCAGAATGCAGTATTCTTGGACTTTATGGAATCCTTGAACAATAACCAACAGTAAGCTGTACAAGATTTTAAATTTCCATAGGAGTAAATTACTGAAATGCACCTTAGATCAAAACCTTAGTTTGGACCTATAGGATCCATTTCTTATCCAAGTTGAGTGTACTTACTGTCTATCTTCATGTTAGACAGTATGAATTATTTAGCAGTAATAAATTCTAATTTGGAACTCTAAATCAAAAAGTTACTTTTCTGACCTTAAGTATGGGCAAAATAGTCATTTTGCCCAAAATTTAGGTTAAGCATCTGTAAACCCAAGATTATCTTCTAAGTAACTAAAATTAATATTATAACTGCAATAGAATCATTCTAAGTGTTAAAAATTAACTGTTATGTCAAAATGATAAATTTCTTAAATTTATCTTTAAGTCTTTCTTAGAACTTTGCACCTCACATTTGGGCAGATTTCATTTATTGAATAAGTGGGTTATTCAATGAATAAATCCTTGGTTTTCTTAATTTCTATATTCTTACAACTTATTTTGATTATTTTGTCTGTTAACCTTAGATTCAGGATAGCAGATTTATCATATTAAGTTTAATTTGCTCAATAGGATTTACCTTAATCAATATATCACTTTTAGACTAAAACCTAGATCTTATGTCTTATTTGTTTAAATTATGTGATTAAGCTCAATCTCATGGTGTTTAATCCATAACCTATAGTTTAGTAGATCTTGATCAGATCTTAAATAAAACATCTAAATTCATCAAATTAGGATGTTGTTATTTATTAATTAAACTTGTACTCATACTTGATTAAATTAGATTAGAATATGATCAGTTCTAATCCTTTTAACTTATAGGAATATACTCTTGAGTTACACTCGATAGTAGAAATTAGAGATCCCAAACTTGTGTAACATAGAATAGTTAGAATGGTTTAATTAGACAACAACAGTGTCACGATGTATAGAAGAGTTCCTTGCTTACTTGATTTATTATTATTGCTACGCATTCCTTGTATTTTTTTCTTAATCCCTTGGACATATCATATAAGAAAATTTTGTGCATGAAATGAAACCTTAGAATAATTAGGGTAACAGTTGCCTTTGGGTTCAGTATATTCTAGTAAATTCAGGTGCACATTTACCCTAATGGACAAGGGTAAGGAGTAATAAGAATGCTTAACATTATTCATTGAGAAGTGTGTGTTAAGCTTGGAACCCGTATAGTCTTACAGACGTGCTTGACTTCTCAACTTTTTCTGGATGTGTCCACAGAAACAAAAGTAAATAACTAAAAGGTTCTGCATGTGTATTTAATGCCTCCTCAGTTCTGCTACTGTTATGTCTGGCCTAGCTCAAAAAAGCTATGGGAATTTTTGTCTGCCCTAGCCCAGAAAGGCTTTGTGAATTTCACTAGGCCCGATTGGCCAATTTTCTGATATGGTAGTCTTTACATACATGTTTCAATTTTAGCTTACTATGTACTATATTTTTGGCGCATATTTCAGTCAGCTGTGTTTCCTTACTTACCTGCACACTTGTACTTATTTATAGGATGCTAGACTTTACTACTTACTATATGTATCATTTTCAGATTTATGTCTTTAATTAGTATGTCATATGATCATCAATATGTTTAGTATTAAACTTTACTTTCAGTACTTTTACTTACTGCACTATATATATATATATATATATATATATGCACATTTCTTGTTTAGCTGTTGAGGTGTGCTTTTTGCCTCACTTTTTATTTAGTTCTAAATGTTGTATTTATAACTTTTCTTATTCCTTGTACGCTTTATGCACCTATACTTTTCGTTCACTTTCTGTTGCATTTAAGTATAAAATGGTGACATTAATAACTTATGTAAAATATTCAGCCTAAAATGTACTTAAACACATGTCTAACAATATTTTCTTTTGTTGGTTGGGGCCCTGGCATTATGAAACCAATAATGTCAGATTTAAATAGATTTGAGGAGCTAGGTGCTAAATCAGAGAAGCCATCTCTAGAGGAGGAGCATCAGCTAGGAGAGACAGATGTAGTCTAATCTTCTTTCAGCTATTGTGAGGATGAGAGATTTATTTTCAATTGTTTAAACTATTTATTTAAATGTTGTAATAATATAAGAATTGTGACTGTGATTACTTTTCTGCCCTTTATTATTTGTTGAGCTATGTTTTGTTCCTTACTTGATGTATGGTGAATGGATGTAATGTTTATTAATTTTGCTTTCGCACTCTATATGTATGTCTTATTTAGTGACTGATCTTCTTAGTTATTCTGTGCACGTCCTTCTTTTATTAGTGGAATGTGGATCTTACCTAATCCAATGATAAGTGAGGGATTTGACAAAGTCACACTCCACTCTTTAGTCTAATGGTTATGGACTTAAGTAGCGAGGCGCCACAGTTGGTATTAGAGAATTCCATAAGGTGTTAGATTGGAATTTGTATTTCTCTCTACTTAATGGATGATTCTTCTGCCAATCAGGCACTAATTAAATACCAGAGTTACGTCCAAGCACCATGGTCATGAGCTCAAAATAATAGTAGTATGAAAATGAAGATGCATGCACAAGTAAAATATTAGTAAACTAATGTAACTTAGAAAATCATTAGACGTGCAAGGATGACGCTTAGGTGGCATTACCAACGATTTGAAGATAGATGGGAGTACATTGTCTAACTCCACCACCAGCATAAGAGGTACATAGAAGGAGTATTAGACCCCGAAGTTTGAATACTAGATTGACTACTCTAGCAAAGTATATTCATGGGATATGATCTCCCCGTTGTAGCCAAGGAGTGGCTAAAACGAGTAAATTTTGTGTTTGGAACTATTAACTGCCCAGACAGCATTAGGAACCCCATTGTATTCCATCTCCTACATCACAAAGCCAAGGATTGGTGGAGTATCACCCTACGAGCGCTCACCCATCGGTGTGAAGAAATGCAATGGGAGGTCACCTATGCGGACTTCCGTCGTGCCTTTACCGCTAGATATATCATATAGATATTTTAGTTTTTATTCACATGCTACCTATTTCACCTTCTACATCTTATATCTTAATTTTGGAATGAATGTTGAAATTAGAATGGAACTAATATTCTTATATTGCATGATCTGGACATCTAGGAATACTACTATATGGACATGTCAATATCTAATTCTTACACCTGCTTTGAGACAGAGTGGAAACTTGATGTATACTTAGTGAAGTAATATGGGAGAGAAGTCCAGGGAGTCCCCCCGGTAGGTGCCAGCATATTGGAGAAGATGATTGGAGACGCCGTATATAGGGGGCTGAACTTCCCCACCTTAGCTAAGGAGTAGTTACGTAGAGTAACCAAAATATTCGACGAGCTGAGATACCCAGACTATTTCTGACTCGGCATTGTCGAGCTCCTACTCCAGGATTATGCAAAGGAGTGGTGGGCCCGAAGACAATCGATGCTCAGACACGGAGCCAATCGCTTGCACCGGAAGATGACCTATGTTGACTTTTCTCAGGCCTTCATTGAAGAATATATAGGATATACTCTATGTTTTCCCAGTTGTTGTCTTTTTTTATCTTATGATCTATCTACTGCTTTCAATGATGTATTTTCATTTCTACTTCTGATTAATGGAATGTTATGATCTTCAACCTTCTAGATTGCTGAAGGTATATTATTTTTAATTAAGATTCTAGCAAATCAAAATCATGAACCCTAGACAGAGCCCTTCTCCTGCTCCCTCTAGTACTTTATCCAGTGAGGTAAGTGCCTTGCTGGAAATGATCAAAATGATGGTGGAATCCCACCAAAAATAAGCAGAGCTCCACCAAGAGCAAGCCAAGCGGGCCGCAGAGGCTCAAGCCAAGCAGGCTAGGAGAGCGGCCAGAGCTCAAGCTCGACAGGTAGAACGCATGGAGCGACTGCTCATCGCATAGATGAACTAGAATCGCTCAGTTCCTGAGACCGCCATAGCAATCCACCATTCATTTTAGCACTACACCCAGTCCACTGATGGACTGCTCCATAGTTTTCTATGCCTCAGACCCCCGACATTTGATGGGAGTCTCTCTGCTATTGATACGACAAATTGGATAAAAATAATAGAGAAGAACCTAACCAACATCAAGTGTCCAGATGCTGAGGTGATCCGTCTAATGACTCATCTACTCCAAGGTGAGGCAGAATACTAGTAGGACAATAACTGCCATACGCTATTTGCAGATTGGGAACTAGAAGAAATCTCATGGCATGAATTTATAGCAGCATTTCAAACTCAGTACACCCCTACTTCTGCCAGGCATACCATGGCAGATCAGTACCTTAAACTGCAGAAGGAAAGCCGATCAGTTTCACCTTATAAATCTAAATTCTGGTGGCTAGCAAGGTTTGCCTCCAATCTCGTCCCTATAGAATCCGATAGATGCCATCGCTTTCAAAGCGGGCTACGACCCTCCATCCGAAGGCTAGTCGTATCACACTGCTTAACCAACTTCACGGAGCTACTGGAATCCGCCAAGATGATTGAACTTGATGAGGCATCTGAGCTTAAGTGCAATTATGGTACGACTACCATTCAGCATGAGAACCCTAGGAGAGCTAGGGTGTATCAACTTGAGGCAGGAACTTTGTCAACAAATCTATTCGATGGCTGCACTTGCCCCCATCCTTATGGGCGATGCTACCATAAGACTGGGAACTGCTTCAACTGTGGGAGGCCAGGCCACTCCTAATATCGGTGCAACTACACCGATACTATTGATGGTGACCAAATCGATCACTCTAAATGCCAACGAGCTTTCGATTTGTTCCAGAAGCCTGCCACAGCCCATCCGGCACTACCACCTCTTCCTTCTGCTCAACAGAGTGAGATAGATATTGTCCCCCACCCAAATGCTCCGAGGCCGCCTATCCGGCAGCCTTACAATAAACAGCAGGCTAGTCCAGCATGAGTCTATGCCCTCACTCCTACCGAAGCCGCGGAAGATAATAACGTGGTATCAGGTACACACTTCTGAACCAATCTACCATTTTATTTTTACTTGCTTAAAAGTAACTAGTATATTACTATATCCATAATTAAGTACAATCTATATAAATAATAAGCCCTGCAACATCTTATTCGATACTGGAGCGAGTCACTCCTTTATTTCTGAGAGCTGGATAAAGTCTCTCAACTTGTCATTACACCGTTTAGAGAATCCTCTAAATGTAGGACTACCGTTTGGAGCTCAACTACAAGCCCATCAATTCTGCATGATACAAGTCCCTATTGGAGAAACATAATTCAAAGCCAAGCTTGTAGTCTTGTCAATAGCCAACTTCGATTTTATTTTGGGCATGAATTGGCTAAGTCAGCATGACGCCATCATCAACTGCCAAAAGAAGAAGATCACCCTGGGTAATGATAAATGAACTAAGTTGTCTATTGGGAACTTTAGTACAAGAGCTTCTTTAGTCAATGTTATCAAGGCCAAGAAGCTAGTAAGAAAATATTGCAGCGCCTTCCTAGTATTAATACTAAGAGAAAATGAGGAAGACATTCCTCTATCCAAGCCCCATCGTCTGTGAATTCACCAATGTTTTTCTTGAAGATCTACCCGATCTTCCACCTATACGAGAAGTAGAATTTGCAATTGACGTTGCCCCAGGAACCCAACCGATTTTCAAGGAACCTCATAGAATGGCACCCAAAGAGTTACAGGAATTGAACAAACAACTGCACGAGTTATTGGAAAAAGGTCTTATCAGTCCTAGTTCTTCCCCATGGGGAGCACCAGTTTTATTCGTCAAAAGGATGGGTCAATGCAGATGTGTATTGATTACAGAGAACTAAACAAAGTGACCGTAAAGAACAAGTATCCGCTGCCCCGCATTGATGATCTATTCGATCAACTGGCTGGAGCAAAAGTGTTTTTAAAGATCAACCTGCGATTAGGGTACCACCAGCTACAAGTGAAAGATTCTAATATAGCAAAGACTGCTTTCAGAACTAGATATGGCCACTATGAATTTCTAGTGATGTCATTTGGATTGACAAATGCGTCTTCCATCTTTATGGACCTAATGCAGCACATCTTGAAACTACACCTCGATAAATTCGTTATTGTGTTCATAGATGATATTTTAATATATTCTAAGACAAAGAAGAAACACGAAGGTCACCTCTGGACCGTATTAGAAGAACTGAGAAGCCAACAGTTGTATGCCAAGTATTCAAAGTGTGAATTTTGGCTTGAATCTGTCGCCTTCTTAGGCCACATAGTAGATGCTCAAGGGATTAAAATAAATCAGGACAAGGTCAGCGCAATCCAAGAATGGGTACAACCCAAGTTAGTAACAGAAATCAGAAGCTTATTGGGTTTAGCTAGTTATTACAAAAGGTTTGTGAAAGGCTTTTCTCAAATAGCCTCTCCACTCACCAAACTCACCCATGAGGTTGTACCCTTTGAATGGCCGCCAGCTTGTGAAGCAGCATTCCAAGCACTAAAAGATGCACTTACTTCTGCCCCAGTCTAAGTTATTCCTAAAGAAGGAGTGAACTATCAAGTATACACTGACGCCTCTGGTATAAGCTTAAGTGTCGTACTAATGCAAGAAGGGAAGGTCATAGCATATGCTTCCCGTCAGTGAATACCTACGAAAGAAATTATGCCATCCACAACCTCGAATTAGCCGCTGTAGTATTCGCCTTAAATATTTGGCGCCACTATCTGTATAGGATTCAGTGCTCAATTTTCATAGATCACTAGAGTTTGAAGTACATATTCACTCAAAGAGACTTAAACTGCCGGCAGAGAAGGTGGTTAGAATTAATCAGTGACTATGACCTTGATATTCAGTACCACCCAGAAAGGCAAATGTTGTAGCTGACACTCTTAGCCATCATGCTACTCTTAATGCTCTTATCCTTAAGAGACATATGGAGGAAGAATTCCGTAAATTGGATATCCAATTAGCGCGTAGTGACTAGGTGAGTACGATGCTCTCAATGATTAATGTGGAGCCCACATTGCACAGAGATGTATCTATTACTCGAACGAAAGATGATGGTACATATATTCAAACAAGCCATAGAGAGTGGTCGTCGTACTAACATTCGATTCCATAAAGGTGCCATTTATCAAGGAAATCATTTATGGATCCCTAAGTCCATGCATCAGGAGGTCCTAGTTGAAGGCCATAACTCTGGATATTAGGATCATCTGGAGAGTTCAAAAATGTACCAAGACCTGAAATAATCATTCTGGTGGCCAGGTATGAAGAAAAGTGTGGCTGAATTCATTGTAAAGTGCCGCACTTGCAGTTTAGTCAAGGCAAAGCATCAAAGACCCAGTGGTCTGCTTCACCAGCTTGAAATTCCCGAATGGGAATGGCTAAATATATTGATGAACTTTGTTATGGGATTGCCTCATGCAAGATTGGGAGCAAACGCTATTTGGGTCATAGTTGACCGATTAATAAAATCCACCCATTTTGTTTCTATTCTGCAAATAGATTCAATTGAGAAACTTGCAAAACTCTACACTAAGGAGATAATCAGCCTTGATGGGATCCCCAAGACAATCGTATCCGATAAAGACAGTCGATTCACCTCTAAATTTTGGCAAGCCATGCATCAAGATCTATGCACAACTCTAGCAATGAGTACATCCTTTCATCCACAAATGGATGGTCAGACTAAATAAGTGAATTAAGTTATAGAAGATCTGCTTAGGTTGTGTATACTTGATTTTGCTGGATCTTGGGAATATCGCCTCCCACTAGTGGAGTTTACCTACAACAATAGTTTTCAAGCCAGTATAAAGATGGCTCCATACGAAGCCTTGTATGGTAGAAAGTGTAGCACCCCATTGTCATGGTCAGAAATAGGTAGTGCATAGTTGTATGGATTTGAATTAGTAGAAGAGACAAACAAGAAAGTTCAATTGATTCAACAGCAAATTTGTGCAACTCAAGACCGCCAGAGTAAATACCACGACCTTCACCATCATCCTCTAAAATTCAAGGTTGGAGACTTCACTTACTTAAAGGTCAGTCCAATGAAGAGAGTCCTTAGATTCGGCATAGCTGGGAAACTTAGTCCTCGTTATGTTGATCCTTTCAAAGTAGCAGCCAAAATAGGTTCTTTTTCCTACAAGCTCAACCTTCCAGATGACTTTATTATAGTTTATAATGTATTTCACATATCATCTCTAAGGAAGTGCCTTAGAGATCCATCTCACCTAGTTCAGTTCCCAGAAATTCAAATCCAACCTGATCTATCCTATGCCGAGGAGCCAATTAAAATCTCGGGCCGTGATCACAAGCAACTTAGGAATCGTGCAATCAAGATGATGATCAAAGTTCTGTGAAAGAATCTTTCTCTCAATGAGGCCACTTAGGACAATGAGTCAAATATGCGAGCCAAATATCCTAGACTCTTCGTGTAATAGCCCAAACTCTTAAGCACCAAGGTATTGTCCGCTTTGGTCAGAAAGGCCTCACGGTTTTGCCCTCAAAAGATAACTTCACAGTAGGTCACCCATCCTAGGGGTGCTCCCACCTGAGCACTCTTAACTGTAGAGTTCTTATCAGGAACTCCATCGTTATCTAAAAAAGTGCCTCGATGTTTAAGAGTTTCACTTATTACTACTTAAGTGGGTCATCACAATATCCCTAACTTAAGTAATTGACGTCCTCGTCAGTATCCACACACAGATCCAAGAACCATCCATTGGGTAGATATGACTAGAGGTGACCCCTACAGGTACAAGAGGTACCCACAACCATGTAGCACCTTAACCATCATGGGTTCAAGAGGATGCTCACATGAAGTAGTATTTTGCTCTGTATGGCACTTAGCTCCTATCTGACACCCTATGATTTGCTCTGATATCATTTGTAACAGCCCAAACTCTTAAGCACCAAGGTATTGTCCGCTTTGGTCAGAAAGGCCTCACAGTTTTGCCCTCAAAAGATAACTTCCCAGTATGTCACTCATCCTGGGAGTGCTCCCACCTGAGCACGCTTAACTTTGGAGTTGTTATCAGGAACTCCACCGTTATCTGAAAAGGCGCCTCGATGTTTAAGAGTTTCACTTATTACTACTTAAGTGGGTCATCACACTTCGAGAAGCCAGGTATCCTTTCTTAGCATTCCAAACTTTCAACTTAAATTCATATTTTAATCGTGCTTTCTTCTTTCCACTTGAGTGATGTCGAGGATGATATCGTTCTTAAGTGGGAGAGCCTGTAATAACCCAGGTTGTTACCTTAGCCAATTAGAACTAATCATAGTCTTAATCTTAATTATAAGTGTTAATCAAGTTATTAAGAGTCAACCTCTAAGACCCACTCCAAATCAGGAGTCAAATGGATCGAATCCTAATTTTTAGAAAATCCAAAAACCCTAAAATTGGACCTATTTAAAATGATCTCAGATCGAAAAATAGACTTCGCCATCGTGCTCATTGCCCCCAAATTAACTAGGGGTGATGTTTTCGTGTTAATTGGAAGTCGTCAAAATTTTGACGAATATTTTAATAATATTTAAAAACCCCGAAACTTAGGAAAATAAAATACTCATCGGATCAAAAATCCGACCTTACCGTTGCGTTCCTCACCCCTCAATTAGCTAGGGGTGAATATTTGGAAATTTTTGGGAGCCATTTGAATATTTAAAACTAATTAATAAAAAAAAATCAGATTTTAATTATTTAATTATTATATTATTGTATTTTTAATTAAACAAACGGTGGGGCCCGCCATTTAAGCTAACGAGTTGGATTCGCATACCTTATCGGGTCAAATTGGTTGCGGATCCAAACGGCGCATCATCCGTCGTTCGATCGGGTCGTTCGATCGAACGACCCTGATTAACAATCCCCGAAGCCCTCCTCCCTCGCTCAGACACGCGTCGCACGCCGCCCGGTTGGTCAATCGCCGCCATCGCATGGCTTCGCAAGCTCCGCCCTCGGCTCTACAAAGCTCCACGCAAATAAGATTAGCAAAAATTTTTAGGCTGAGTGATCGCTGGCTTCATCCTGTCCGCACGCAAGCCCTCAAAGGACCCTAGCCAGGTACCCTCATTTCCCCTTTTGATCGAACCTATGTTGCTATTTTGCTTAGATTCCGGTTCGAATGTGATGTTAGGCTTGTTGTTATGCTCCTATATGGGTTAAATGGGACTCGATTCCCCGATTGGCGCCCTGTTTGCAAACCCTAAAACTCCCCTTCGTCGGCCCTAAGGAGAAGAAGACGAAGCGCCTTCCGGGTTTGGGTTCAGGCCAGGTTGTGCCCGGCCCGTTTGGCCATCTGCGGGCCCCGTGCCTTCTGAACCGAGTCGACATGTGTTGACTGCTGGACTGAGCGTCGTCCCGTCATCCGCAAAGAACCACAGTCGTGGTGGGACCCTCTGTAGGATCGTGGGTCCCTCCGGTCTCCTCCTGGCTGTCCCCCAGCCACTCACCTCTTGCCACGTTACAAAAATGGGCCCACCGTCTGTCTCAGCTGAAGAAGATAGGGATTAGATTAGGAGTTTAAGTATAGGTACTAGTAAATTAATTAAGCATTTAGGTTATTTAATATGCACATTTAATTATATAATTACAAACTTGTTATTATAGGTTAATTAAGTGAATTAGTTAGTTTAATGATATTAGAAAATTGAATCTTAGATTAATTAACTAACCTAATATAGTAATTGTACAGATAAATATATATGGGTCAAATTAATCTAATTTGCAATTAGCAAATAGCTATAGATTAAGTAATGTAAGCAAAAATATATGTGCATTTGTTAGATTAATTAGATTAATTAGATAATTATAATTTGTTTTTTATTTATTTAATGATAATGAGTAGTTTAATCAATCTTAATTAATCGAGCTTATTAAATTCAGATATATATATTCTGTTAAATTTCGATTAATTATAATTAGCTTTTTAAGTAATTTATTAACCGTAGCTAGTTAAAAAGTAAAGTATTAATTAATTTAATTATAATACTTAATGTTAATAGAATATTTAATTAAAGCATTAGGTTAATTAAAACAGAGGATTATTTAAATGAATTAAGTAATAATCAGTTAATTATTTAATTAACTGTAGACAAAATGTTGAATTTATTTAATTAAAATAAAATAGTATAATTAATTAAATTAATTAAACAAAAAAAATTTTAATTTGAATAGAAAATTTAATTAATTTATATTTAATTAAAATTTAAAATTTAATAACTTTTTGTACAATGATTCAAACATAATAAATATAAGACTCATTTTACTTAGAAAAATAAAATGAATCAAATGACGTAATTCAAAAATTTGTTTCGGGGTATCTATAGCGTAGTGACATTTTATAACATAAACAAACCCTCGCAACTTTCAACCTAGTTGTTCAAACATAAGCAATATGGGTCTTAAAATACTCAGAAGAATAGCCCCAACATTATAGAAGTATTAGTTTCCCTATTTAAAATTTAGTTTGAAAAGTAATATTTAGGACTCTACCTTAAAAATAACCAAAATGCCCTTAGTATTTAAATGAACATAACTTAGTCAATTCAACTCCAAATTCAAAAATTCAAAGTGTTAACTAGCTTAGAATTATAGTATCATCAATGAACTGAAATAATATTTAGGATCTGGAACTTAAAAAAATTAGAAATGACCAAAATTCTCCTAACCCTAGTTAGGCCATAACTTGATTATTTGAAGTCCAAATTTAGTTTACACCCTATCAACACACTTATTAAATTATAAAGAAGCTATAAAAACTGAGTTTGGTGAAATTACACTTTAAATAGAAAAGTTCAATTTTTTGTCCCCCGTTAACCGACAAAATTATCGAATTGCCCATAAAAATTGAAATAGTCATAACTTAGTCATTTGACCTCAGAATGCAGTATTCTTGAACTTTATGGAATCCTTGAATAATAACCAATAGTAAACTGCACAAAATTTTAGATTTCAATAGGAGTAAATTACTGAAATGCCCCTTAGATCAAAAACCTTAGTTTGAACTTATAAGATCCATTTCTTATCCAAGTTGAGTGTACTTACTGTCTATCTTCATGTTAAATAGTATGAAATTATTTGGGAGTAATAAATTCTTATTTGGAACTCTAAATCAAAAATTACTTTTCGAACCTTAAGTATGGGCAAAATAGTTGACAGACTGTAAATACACGTTTGCGCTTGCACGCAAGTGTACGTGGACTGAAGTAATAAGTGGAAAGTGTGACTTTCTGGGAATTTATCGATCCTTAGAGAATTGGTTGATTTGGCACCAAGGTGTATCTATTCTCACTAATATTTAAGCTATAGTATGTATTGGATGAATGGTCTAAAATTGGAACAAATATTCACTAAGTAAAATAACAAAATTTAAGAAAGATGAGAGTTGGGGCCATCCCACATGCTATGACATAATATTTATGTAGATTGATTTCTCAAGCTTTATTATTTAATTCAATTAAATCAAGTGCACATTATTGACCTTGAGTCTAGCTCAAGGACTTACAAGTTCAAATATAGTGCACAAAATGAACTCACATTCGATTCTAATTTGGCACAAAGATTCTTGTAAGATTCTTGGGATTTAAATTTTAATCTTATTCTCTTGATCAAGGAGAGCTTGATTTTTAAACCTTTGGATCTTACAAGCATTGATTTCCACTACAAGCATCACTCGCATCATACATAGTTGAGATGAGGGATTCACATGTTGGGCTCAATGACTATGTCACTTAGTTTATGAGCACTCAACACTTCCTTCCTCTACCTCAAATATGTTGAGCTAAGGAGCTCATTTAGTGGGTCTTAGCATCACTTGCTTCAACTCTTTGGTTGAGCTTAGATTGAGGTGCATTGAGCTTATGAACTTTCTCACATAGTTCCAAGCCTTCATGCACTCATAATCTAACATCCACCCTAAGGTGAGCTAAGGAGCACAAGACAATTAGTTCTTGAAGTTTATTTTTAGTTCTTTTCTCATAATCACATTCAAGACTAATTAGATAAAAATTTCTTAGTAAGGCATTAAAATCACAAACAAATTATGCTTGAGGGAAAACATTCATACATTAATATTACATTACGCAAATGGGACTTAACCCCAACCCTCCCCAAGGGAGTTTAGCTACTCACTGCATAAGAAAAGAAGAAGAACACATCCATGGATAAAGACCCTTTCATGTTCAACTAAAAAGAAATATCAGAGTGGAGTTTAGAAGATACTAGGAACACTCCGTAGAAGTTCTATGGAATCCTTCTTCTCCTTCTCTATGTTCCCTCCTTAAGTCACTAGTGTTGCCTTCTACCTCCTCTTCCAAAGCAAGAGCTTTTTCCACCCTTGAGGAGCTCCTCTTTTCCCTTGGATCTCCTCCTTACTTAGTAGAATTTTTGTTAAAATTGTGAACCCTACACTAGTCAAGAGGAGGGGTATTTATAGGAAGGGGGGGTTGCCATCCTCCTCTTCATTTCAAACTAGCTTTTCCATATAAAATTCTGAATTCATCATGACAATAACCTCCCTTTATGATGAGGTGACAATAATCCTCAATTGCTTACCCAAAACATCGCCTCAAAGCTTCATTTTTTCAAATAAAATGGGCTACTGCAGGGAATGATGGCTGTGGACAAAATGCAGGATAGAGGTCATGTCCCCAGCCGCATTTAATGCTTGTCTGGAAAAAATTTGCGGCGGGCCGCTGCAGTACAGCGCGCTGCGGCGTGTAATGATCCTTCGCACAATCGCCAAATCCCCCGCCGCCACTCGCTACCGCGTTTCAGCTTTCGAAGATGTCCCGCTGCAGACCACTGCAGCGCGCGATCGCGCACTATAGCGAGTCATTCCACGAGAATCACTGTTCAATTAGTTGAGCCCCTGTTTTATATAAAGTTATGAATATTTCCGCTGCAGTGCGCAACCGCGCGCTGTAGCGGGTCATTTTGCGAAAAACACTGTTCAATTAGTTAAGCCCCCATTTTATAAAGTCATAAATATTTCCGATGCAGATCGCTGCAGCGCGTGACCGCGCACTGTAGTGGGTTATTTTGTGAAAAGTACTATTCAATTAGTTGAGATTAATTTTCATATAGTTTAGATATTTCCACTACAACTCGCTACGGCACGCGGTCGCGCGTTGCAGCGGTTTTTCCTTAATAAATTTTTAAAACTCTGCAGAAATGCCTTAGAACTTCTTTGGATTTCATTTTCCTGAAAAAGATACAAAAAATTAATTTTAGGAGCAGCATAAAGATCTTAAATAGATGAATTTTCCCCTTTATTTAGATATAATCTATGGATTCATCACACCCCCACACTTAAATTTTTGCTCGTCCTCGAGTAAGCTTAAAATGATAAATTTTTTCTGTTTTGGAGGGATGATAGTCATAATAATGTTCATAAAGTAAGTTTAAGTCAAAATATGTGTATGGCAAAAAACGAAATGAACAATATAGTAATATTAATGTTTTTTATTGTGGCACTAAGGTGGTTTAATCAATGAATCTCCAAATGTTTGATTTTTTAATGCTTAAAATTAGGTTATGGGTACAATTCATTGTGGGCTTATTTAGACTAAAGAATTGGTTAGAGAATCCTAGAGTTGTGGTATATGTGCTCCTTCTTATGAATCACAAAGATGAAAAGTTTAAAGGAGAGATATTTTTCTTCATCCTTTCTTATTTTGTTCATTTGGGAGAGATATTTTTTATCATCCATTTTATTCTTTTCATCCTTAGGGAGAGACATTTTTCTTCATCCATAACATCTTTGTGATCATGAAGTCCTACGGGAGCCTGACACACTCCATTTAGAATCCATCCCATATTTTTAGATTAAGTCCTATGCCTTCCCCCATACTTAGTTCAAGTATTTATTTAAATTTTTGGAGATTTAGATTTTCCTCCATTCATTCCTCAATTACAACATTTTATTGCTTATAATTCATTTAATCATTTTTGTTAAGCATACTTTTACTTATATCACATTTGATTTTTATACTTTTGTGATTTTCATTTCTTTTGAAAAATTTAGAAAAAATATGTTAATTAAGAATAACTCAAAAATGCGAGAATATGAAAATTCATAAATTGAGATCTCCAAATAAAAACATACTAAAATAAAAGATACAAAAGAAAAAAATGAAAAAAAGAACAAATACAACCTAATTAGTTGTTGGGTTGCCTCCCAATAAGCGCTTGATTTAGTGTCTCAGCCTGACACAGGAAAGATCTTATATGATTCCTTCATCAGGAAGGTCTTGAAGGGTCCATCTGCCATTTCCTTGAAAGACTCCTTCCTCCAAGTATAACTTTTGACGATTTCCATTCACCTTGAAAGTGCTATTATTGGAGGCAACTTTGACAGCTCCATGAGAGAAAACTTTAGTGATGGTAAATTGTCCTGTCCAACGTAATTTTAGTTTTCCAAGAAAAAGTCTTAGTCTATAGTTAAAAAGCAATACCTTCATTCCTGGTTGGAGGTGCTTAAGTTTAATTAGCTTATCATGCCATTTTTTTGTTTTTCTTTATACAACTTGGCACTCTCATAGGCGTTTAACATAAATTCATCAAGTTCATTTAGTTGCAGCAGTCTCTGCTCTCCTGCCTTTTGGTGGTCAAAATTTAATTTCTTTATTGCCCAAAAGGCACGGTGCTCAAGTTCCACCGGAAGGTGGCATGCTTTTCTATAAACGATCTTATACGGAGACATTCCTAGAGGGATCTTGAAGGCAGTTCTATAAGCCCAAAGGGCATCTTGAAGTTTTGAAGTCCAGTCCTTCCTATTTTGGTTCACAGTTTTTTCTAAAATTTATTTAAGCTCTCTATTGGAGACTTCAACTTGTCCGCTGGTTTGATGGTGGTAGGGAGTACCCACCTTGTGTCTCACCCCATCTTTTTAATATATTCTCTAACTGCCTATTGCAAAAGTGTTTTCCCCCAGCACTGATCAAGAATCTGAGTGTCCCAAATCTAGCTAGCACGTGTTCCTTGATAAATTTGAATACAGTTTTAGCATCATTGTTGACACATGCCATAGCTTCAACCCATTTTAAAACATATTCAACTGCCACAAGGATATACAGATTGTCCTGGGACAAGGGAAAGGGTCCCATGAAGTCAATTCCCCAAACATCAAATAGAACTTCAAAAATCCCATTTAAAGGAAGCTCATCTCTTTTTGTTAAATTCTCGGTTCTTTGGCATTTGTCACAACTTTTGACAAATTCAGCGGCATCATTGAACAAATGGGGCCAAACAAATCCAGATTGAAGCACCTTTGCAACCGTTCTCTCAATTCCATGTTGTCCTCCATAAGGAGATGTGTGGCAGTGGAAGAGAATATTGCTAGTATCAGAGTTAGGAACAAATCTCCTTAGGAGTTGATTATTGCAATATTTATACAGAAAGGGATCATACCAAAAGTAATTTTTTATATCCACGAAAAATTTCTTTTTTTGTTGGTAACTCATATCTTTTGGTATGATTCCTCCTGCAAAGTAGTTTGTAATATCAGCAAACCAGGGAGGATCATTTGTAGCTACCCCATAGAGCTTTTCATCGGAAAAGGATTCACTAATATCAGTCGACTTATCATGATCAATGTGGGTTAATATGGATAAATGGTCAGCAAGCACATTTTCACTCCCCTTCTTATCCCAGATTTTGAGATCAAGATCTTGTAAGAGCAACACCCAACGTAGCAAGCGTGGTTTTGCCTCTTTATTTTGGAGGAGATACTTAATGGCAGCATGATCCGTGTAAACGACAGTCTTAGACCCGATGAGATACGACTTAAATTTAGTGAAAGCAAAAATGACGGCTAAAAGCTCGTTTTCCGTGGTGGCATAATTTCTTTGAGCGTCGTCAAGGAGTTTACTAGCATAGTAGATCGAATAGAAGGTTCGCTCTCTTCGTTGCCCAAGAACAGCGCCTACTGCCAGGTCACTCGCATCATACATAATTTCAAAAGGTGAATCCCAGATTGGAGTAGAAATTATTGGAGCAGAGATCAACGCAATTTTTAGTGTATTGAACCCTTTTAGACAATCATTATCAAAATTAAACTCAACATCCTTTCCAAGCAATCTACAAAGTGGCATACTTATGTTTGAAAAATCCTTGATAAATCCTCGATAAAAACCAGTATGCCCTAGGAAGCTTCTAATTCCTTTAACATTGATGGGAGGAGGAAGTTTTTCAATTACTTCAATCTTAGCTTTATCGACCTCTATCCCCCTCCTAGAAATTAAATGACCAAGAACGATACTCTCTTCAATCATAAAATGACACTTTTCCCAATTCAAGATCAAATTTGACTCTTCACATCTTTTTAACACCTTTCCCAGATTAATTAGACATTGATCGAAAGAGGTTCCAACCACAAAAAAATCATCCATAAAAATTTCTAAGAACTCTCCTATCATGTCAGAGAAAATTGCCATCATACAATGTTGAAAAGTAGCTGGTGCATTGCACAATCCGAATGGCATTCTCCTGAAGGCAAATGTTCCAAAGGGGCAAGTGAAACTTGTTTTCTCTTAGTCTTCAGGAGCAATCAGGATCTGATTATATCCTAAATAACCATCAAGAAAATAGAAGTAAGGATTTCCTGCTAATCTATCAAGAATTTGATCGATAAAAGGAAGGGATAATGGTCTTTTCGAGTTGCTTTATTTAATCTCCTATAATCAATGCAAACTCTCCACTTGGTTACAATCCTAGTAGGGATCAGCTCATTGTTGATGTTGAGAACAACGATCATCCCACTCTTTTTGGGAACCACATGTATAGGGCTCACCCAAGGGCTGTCAGAAATGGGAAAAATGATCCCAGCATCTAAGAGCTTGATGATTTCCTTGTGAACTACTTCTTTGATGTTAGGGTTTAATCGCCGCTAAGGTTCAATTGAAGTCTTAGAGTTGTCCTCCAATGGGATACGGTGCATACACAGAGTTGGGCTAACCCCCTTCAAATCCGCAATACTCCACCCCATTGCCCTCTTATGTTCTTTTAAAATGTTACTTAAAAGATTCTCTTGATGTTGAGTTAACAATGAGGAAATTGTTATAGGAAGTGATTCATCTTCTCCTATGTATGTGTATTTTAAATGTGAGGGAAGAGGTTTTAATTCAATTTTAGGAGGGCAAATTATAGAAGGTTGAATCATCTTCCTTTCCTCAACTAATTCTTCAATAACTTCTATTTCAGTGGGAACTTCATATTCTTCACTTCCCATCATTCCCTCTTCTTCAACATCTTCCATTAACCCAGCTTCTTCTAATAAATTGATCTCCCAACAATCCTCATTTAACTTAGAAGGGAGTTTCATAGAATCATTCACATGGAATTTAATCTCTTCCTCTCCATAACGCTACATTAATTCCCCTTTATCTACATCAATTAAGGTTCGTCCTGTGGCCAAGAAAGGTCTACCTAAAATAATAGGAATCTCTTGATTTTCATCTTCCATGTCCAAGATTATGAAGTCTGCCGGGAAGATGAACTTGTCAACCTTTACAAGTATATTTTCCACAATTCCTAAAGGAGATTTTACAGATCTATTGGCAAATTGGAGTAGAACAGAGGTAGGTTTTAAATGATCAATTCCTAGTTTTTTGAATATGTAGAAAGGCATCAAATTAACAGATGCACCAAGATTACAAAGGGCTTTTTGAAAAGATTGGCATCCAATTGTGCATGGGATAGTGAAACTCCCTGGATCCTTCTTTTTAGTGGGAATGTTTCTTTGAAGGATTGCACTGCATTCCTCTGTTAATGCCACAATCTCCTTTTCATCAATCTTCCTTTTCTTGGATAAGATGTCTTTCATAAAGTTAGCATAACTAGGCATTTGTTTGAGGGCTTCAGCGAATGGGATATTGATGTGGAGAGTTTTAAGGGTCTCAAGGAATTTTTGATATTGGACATCGAGTTTCTCCTTGGCCATATGCTGAGGATAAGGTATAAGAGGTGTCTCTTTAGTAGGATTTCTAGGCTCTTCCCTTTCGGCTTCCCTTGCCACGCTCTTTTTCGTCCTGATTGTTTCTCCTTCCTCCTTTTCCTCTCTTGTGTTTGTAATGTCTTCGTTATTTTCTTTTCTCAAAATTTCATGAGTAACCTTTCCACTCCTTAAGGTTATTACATTCCCCGATTCGTTCTCATATTCCCCGATTACCCGCACTAGTGAAGGTTGTTCTAATTGCTTCATTATGTCTTTCAATTTTTGATCAATTCTTTTGAATGTCTCCTCTTGTCTGAGGAGAGTATGCTCATGCCTATTTAGAGTGGCGTCAGTTTTATTCATGAATTCAATAGTGGAGTTTTTAAATTCCTTAAGTGAGTTTTTGAACCTCTCTCCATTCCTTCCATGATTTATGATCATATTAACATCTCTCAATTCCCCATTATTCTCCTGAAAGGAGCTTATATATCCAAATTCTAGCTTCTTATTAAGTTGGAAATTTTGATTTTGCTGTTCTAGGATTTGCAGTGATTTTCCTAGTGAATTACACTATTTTTTATCTTTGGAGTTGTTTCTTTGGAGGGGCCATTGGTAAGAATTATTGGCCATTTCTTCCAAGAGGTCATAAGCTTCCTCTTGGGTTTTTCCACTAATGAACCCACCGGCGGCCGCATCGATGAGTGTCCTCGTTGGAGCATTCAAACCATTGTAAAAGGTTTGCACTTGCATCCATAGAGGGAACCCATGATGTGGGCAATGCCTGAGGCACTCCTTAAAGTGATCCCACCCATCATAAAGATTCTCACCTTCCATCTGAGTAAAGTTGGTGATCTCAATTCTCAACCGTGCAGTTTTAGCCGGAGGGAAGTATTTGACTAAGAATTTCTTAGCCAAATTGCCCCAAGTACGGTTAGAATCACTCGGTAGAGAGCTGAGCCAATTCTTGGCTCTATCTCTCAGTGAGAATAGGAATAGCCGCAATTTAACCGCATCTTCGGAGACACCGTTAAATCTGAAGGTATCACATATTTCAAGGAAAGTTGAAATATGTGAGTTATGATCTTCAGTGGCTAATCCTCCAAATTTATTATTTTGCACCATACTCAGTGTGGAAGGTTTTGATTTCAAAATTGTGGGCTTCTATATTTGGCCTTACAATTGCATGGGGGATTCCCCTAACAGTGGGTAATGCGTAATCTCTAAGTGCTCTACCACTAGACTCTTCTAAATTTTCAGTGAAATTATCCATAACAGCATGTTGGTTTAATAAATTTTGTTCCTGCCTAGCTTGTAAGTATGTTCTTTCTATTTCGAGATCAAAAAGATATTCAGTACAGACTCTTTTACTCATACAAGTTACAATATGGCTTATCAAGAACGAGTTTGGCAATTAAGATCACACAGATTTTCCAGAAATAAAATATCAAAAAGAAATATAAAATATTAGCTTAAGAATTACAACAAATCTACAACTACTAATATATGCAATCAAATGCTTAAATCGCTAGATACTTATAGATTGTCCTTAATTCAAATCAGAAACCAATTCCCCGGCAACGACGCCAAAAACTTGACAGACTGTAAATACACGTCTGCGCTTGCACACAAGTGTACATGGTCTGAAGTAATAAGTGGAAAGTGTGACTTTCCGGGAATTTATCGATCCTCAGAGAATTGGTTGATTTGGCACCAAGGTGTATCTATTCTCACTAATGTTTAAGCTATAGTATGTATTAGATGAATGGTCTAAAATTAGAACAAATATTCACTAAGTAAAATAGCAAGATTTAAGAAAGAGGGGAGTTGGGGCCATCCCACGTGCTATGACATAATATTTATGTAGATTGGTTTCTCAAGCTTTATCATTTAATTCAATTAAATCAAATGCACATTGTTGTCCTTGAGTCTAGCACAATGTCTTACAAGTTCAAATCTCGTGCACAAAATGAACTCACATTCGGTTCTACTTTGGCACAAAGATTCTTGTAAGGTTCTTGGGATTTAAATTTTAATCTTATTCTCTTGATTAATGAGAGCTTGATTTTTAAACCTTAGGATCTTATAAGCATTGATTTCCACTACGAGCATCACTCGCATCATACATAGTTGAGATGAGGGATTCACATGTTGGGCTCAATGACTATGTCACTTAGTTTATGAGCACTCAACACTTCCTTCCTCTACCTCAAATATATTGAGCTAAGGAGCTCATTTAGTGGGTCTTATCATCACTTGCTTCAACTCTTTGGTTGAGCTTAGATTGAGGTGCATTGAGCTTATGAACTTTCTCACATAGTTCCAAGCCTTCATGCACTCATAATCTAGCATCCAACCTAAGGTAAGCTAAGGAGCACAAGACAATTAGTTTTTAGAGTTTATTTTTAGTTCTTTTCTCATAATCACATTCAAGACTAATTAGATAAAAATTTCTTAGTAAGGCATTAAAATCATAAATAAATTATGCTTCAGGGAAAATATTCATACATTAATATTACATTATGCAAATGGGACTTAACCCCCAACCCTCCTGATAGACTGTAAATACACGTCTGCACTTGCACGCAAGTGTACGTGGTCTGAAGTAATAAGTGGAAAGTGTGACTTTATGGGAATTTATCGAACCACGGAGAATTGGTTGATTTGTCACTAAAGTATATCTATTCTCACTAATGTTTAAGCTATAGTATGTATTGGTTGGTTGGTCTAAAATTAGCACAAATATTCACTAATTAAAATAGCAAGATTAAAGAAAGAGGAGAGTTAGGACCATCCCACATGCAATGATATAATACTCATGTAGATTTTTTTCTCAAGTTTTATCATTTAATTTAATTGAAATCAAGTGCACATTATTGTCCTTTAGTCTAGCTCAAAGGCTTACAAGTTCAAATCTCGTGCACAGAATGAACTCACATTCAGTTCTACTTTAGCACAAAGATTTTTGTAAGATTCTTGAGATTTAAAGTTAATTCATTTTCTCTTTATTCAAGAAGAGTATAAATTTTCTCAAATCTTAGGATCTCACAATTATTGATTTTCCACTACGAGCATCACTTCGCATCTCACATAGTTGAGATGAGAGAATCACATATTGGGCTCAACGACTATATCACTTAGTTCATGAGCACTCAACACTTCATTACTCAATCTCAATTATGTGGAGCTAAGAAGCTTATTTAGTGGGTCTTAGCATCAAGTCTTTGGTTGAGCTTAGATTGAGGTGTATTGAGCTCAAGAACCTTCTCACATGGTTCTAAGCTTTCATGCACTCAAAATCTAGCATCCAACTAAAGGTGAGCTAAGAAGAACAAGATAATTAGATCTTAGATTTTTCTTAGTTCTTTTCTCATAAACATATCAAGACTAATTAGATGAAAATTTCTTAGTAAGACATTAAAATCACACATACATTATACTTGAGGAAAAATATTCATACATCAATGTTACATCATGCAAAATGGGACTTCATCCCAACGCTCCCCAAGGAGAGTTTAGCTACTCATTACACAAGAAAATAAGGAAGACACATACATGGATAAAGACCCTTTCATGGTCAACTAAAAAGAAAATACAAGATTGAGTTTAGAAGATACTAGGAACGCTCCGTCGAAGTTCTCTGAAATTCTTCTTCTCCTTCTAATTATCCTCTCCTTAGGTCGCTAGTGCTGCCTTCTTCCTCTTCTCCCTTTGCAAAATCTTGCCTTGCCACCCTTGGGGAGTTCCCTCTTCCTTTGGATCTCCTCCTTACTTAGTGGATTTTTGCTAAAATTGTGAACCCTCCTCTAGTCAAGAGGAGGGGAATTTATAAAAGGGGGAGGCTAAATTCTTCTCTTCATTTGCAACCAAATTTTTCATAAATAATTTTGATTTCAACATTGCAAAATTTTTCCATTAATGGTGAGGTGACAAAAATCTCATTTCTTTACCCAAAACATCACCTCAAAGCTTCCTTTTTTAACAAAAAATGGCTGCTGCAGGAAATGGTGGCTGGAGACAAAATTCAGGATAGAGGTCATGTCTCCAGTCGCATTAAATGCAGTGTCTAGGAAAAAATTTGGCGGGCCGCTACAGCTTGTTGCGGCATGCTTTAGCACACCCTGGTCCTTAGCATATCAGCTAAGTTCCCTGCTGTAGATCGCTGCAGCGCGCGACTGCGCGCTGTAGCGGTCGATTCCGTAAACACTATTCAATTAGTTCTTTTCCCTGCTTTTATAGAGTTTAGAAATATTTCGGCGGCAGAAGGCTACAGCGCGCGACCGCGCGCTGTAGCGGTGAATTCCGTGAAAAAAACACTGTTCAATTAATTTGGCTGCCCATTTTATAAAGTCAAGCATTTACGCGGCAAACCGCTGCAGCGCGTGACCGCGCGCTGTAGCGGTGAATTCCGCAAAAAATACTGTTCAATTAATTTGGCTGCCCAATTTATATAGTCAAGTATTTCCGCTATAAACAGCTGCAGCGCGCGACTGTGGGTTGTAGCGGTGAATTCTGCGAAAAATACTGCTCAATTTATTTGGCTGCCCAATTTATATAGTCAAGCATTTCCGCGGCAGACCGCGGCAACGCACGACCGCAAGCTGTGGTGGTGAATTTCAAGTATTTTCACTATAAGTCGCTGCAGTGCGCGACCGCGCACTGTAGCGGTGAATTCCGCAAAGAACACTGTTCAATTAGTTGGGCGGCCAAATTTATAAAGTTAAGCATTTTCCGCTAAAAACCGCTGCAGCGCGCGACCGCGCGCTGTAGCGATGAATTTTGCAAAAAACATTGTTCAATTAGTTTTCATAGGGTTTGGATATTTCCACTGCAGGCCGCTGCGGCGCGCGATCGCGCGCTGCAGCGGTTTTCCTTTAGTAAATTTTTAAAAACCTACAGAAATGCCTTAGATCACCTTTGGATTCCATTTCTCTGAAAAAGATAAAAGAAATTGATTTTAGGAACATCATAAAAATCTTAAATAGATAAATTTTCCCCTTTATTTAGATATAATTTATGGATTCATCAATCTTCTTTTTCTTGGATAAGATGTCTTTCATAAACTTAGCATAACTAGGCATTTGTTCGAGGGCTTCTGCGAATAGGATATTGATGTGGAGTGTTTTAAGGGTCTCAAGAAATTTTTGTTATTGGACATGGAGTTTCTCCTTAGCCATACACTGAGGATAAGGTATATGAGGGGTTTCCTTAGGTGGTTCTCTAAGTTCTTCCCTCACGGCATCCCTTGCCACACACCTTTCTGTCCTTATTGTTTCTCCTTCCTCCTTTTCCTCTCTTGATTTAGCGATGTCTTCGTTATTCTCTTTTCTCACAATCTCCTGCATCCTTCTTCTTCTCATTCAAATTCTGCATTTCCTTTAAAAATTCTGCTGTCATGATGGCCAATCCAACTTCAGGGATGAAGTGACCTTTACTTTTCCATTCTTTAATCTCCACATCACCTCAAAATGTCAATTTTCCATTAAAAATAATTCTACTGTAGGAGGAATGATCGCTGGGAGACAAGGAGCAGGTTGGGGGTCTTGTCCTAGCCTCATTTAATGCATTGTTCAGCAGAATTTTGGCCTGCCGCTGCAGTGCGCTGTAGTGTGCTAGAGTGGATGAATGTTCATGAGATGGTCCATTGTGGTGCACTATGGCATTCTGGTTTGTACAATGATGGGACGCTCCAGCGTGCTATAGCGCCAGCACATCACAAATTGATCCGCTGTAGCACGCTATAGCGCCAGCTCTTCGCAAATTGATCCGCTGCACCGCACTGTAGCACCAGTGTTTTTGCAATTTGATCTGCTGCAGCGCGCTGTAGTGCCAGTGCTTTCGCAAATTGGTCCGCTGCAACACACTATAGCGCTAGCGCTTCGTAAATTGATCCGCTGCAGCGCGCTATAGCGCCAGCACTTCCCAAATTGGTTCGCTGCAGCACGCTATAGTGCTAGCGCTTTGCAAGTTGATCCACTGTAGCGTGCTGTAGTGCCAACGCTTCGCAAATTGGTCCGTGGCAATGTGCTATAGTGCTAGCGCCTTGCAAGTTGGTCCGCTGCAGTGCGCTGGAGTGCACTACAGCGCGCGGCAACGGATTTTTCCGGAAATGTTGGGAAATTGTCCAGAATTGTTCAAAATTTTTTAGGTCAACATTTTTCTTTATTTGGGATATAAATTATAGATTTATCACACCCCCACACTTAATTTCTTGCTCATTCTCGAGTAAGCTCAAAATAATATTTTTGTACGAGAGTCAACAAGTAATATCAAAGAGATTTTGATTTGTAATTCAAAGCTTGTGCTTAACTGAAATGACAAGAGCAATTAACACTAATTAAATTTTTCTACACTTGGATTATGAATCGAGGTTGATAGGCTAATCTCCAAGTATAAGTATTTATGCTTGGTGCTGGATAATGGGAAGGTTCCTTGGAATAACTGAACTAGGGAGGTAATGAGTAATCAAGAGTTTTGTGCCATATGTGCTCCTTCTTATGAATCACAAAAATGCTTAGATTTAAGGAGAGATATTTTTCATCATCCTTTTTCATTTCTTTCTTTTGGGAGAGATATTTTTCTTTATCTCTATTTTAAGTTTTCTATTTTTTTTTCATTCTTAAGGAGAGATATTTTTCCAACATAGTGGAAGAGGGGCTACCGAATAAGAGGGGAAGTGGGGTCCAAGTACAAAGAAGGTAAAGGAAATGGAAATTTTTAAATATAAATTTCTAATTTTTAATTCATGCATAAAAAAAATAGATTTGATAAATGTGCTCCAAAAAATTCCAAAAATTCACCCATAGTTAATTTGGGAGTGGGGAACTCAACGGCAAAGTTGAATTTTATTTGAAGATCAATTTATTTATCCTAATAATCGGGGTATTTAAATACATTAAAAATATTTGAGAAAATCTGATGACTTCCAAATACTTCCAAAACATCACCCCTAGCTAATTTAGGGAAGACAAGCACAATGGGAAAGTCGAATTTCAATTTTGATAATTATTTAATTATTATATTTTTTGGGATATTAAATATATTAAAATATTCAAGAAAGATCTAACTACTTCCAAATACTTTCAAAACATCACCCCTAGTTAATTTGAGGGTGATGAGCGCAACGGTGAATTCGGATTTTGATTTCGGTGTCAAATTAAATATCTCAATTTTTTAATTAATTAAATATTATTAAAATATTTCAAATGTTGGATTGAGCTCCAATTTGCTCCAAATCTTTGAGGATTGGTTCTAATGTCTAAGTGAACTTAATGAAATGATAATTATGATACAAATAATCTAATATTAGGCCAAATAACAACCTAGGGTTGTTACATCCACTACCTCGTCGTGCTAATGCCACACGAGCACCCTACCAAAATCCCCTCGAGTCATCCCCCACCTCCTCTGCAAATCGCCACCACCCTTAGCAACCCTCTTTGAACGAGAAGAATAACCATGATAATGAAAAAAAAAATGAAAAAAAATTAACGGCTAATTGACTTATTAAATTCTTAATTGAGATGAAAAATAATTAAATATTAATTTTTGACTCACTAAATTTCTAATGACTAATTTTATTTTTGCTCTAAAATTTATTTTGCTATTAACTTTTAAATTTTTGCTCCTAACATTTCATGTATTCAATTTTTGTTCTTTATTTTACACTTTCTTTATTATATATATATATATATATATATATATATATATATATATATATATATATATATATATATATATATATATATATATATATATATATATATGTATTATAGTTATAATATATTATTATGTCATAAAAATAATAATAATAATAATAATAATAAAATTAATATGCTATTATCGGTATTATCATAGTCATTATTATTATTAATATAAGTATTATTATTATCATTAGATAATAATAATAATAACAATATAATATTTATCCTAATAATAATAATTATTATATATTATTATGTCATTATCATCAAAATGATAATGATAAATCATAATAGTAATATGTATTGTAACAACCCAATACTATTAATCAATATTTAACAATCCTATTGTTTCATAATCATTTCCATTAGACTCCAAATGATATTTAGAACAAATCATAATACTCTCGATCAAGTCTGAGCTCAATTGAAAATTTCAAATATTTTAATATTTTTATCAAATCAGAAAATTATGATAACTAAATTGACCTTCAAATCAAGATCAGAGTCCGCTATTGAACTCCTCACCCCCAAGTTAACTAGGGATGAAAATTTAGTGCGTTTGGAAATCGTCAAAATTTCACGATTATTTTATTGTATTTTTGATACCCTGAAAAAATATCAAATAATTAAAAGAACCTCAAATTAAAATTTTAACTGCATTTTTTAGTTCCTTGCCCCTATTTTAGTTAAGGGCAATTTTTTTTGAATTTTTTCTTAAGAAGCATATAATTGTTTAATTATAAATAAACAAACTAATTTAATAATCGATTAATTAATCTGATTAATTAATTAATAAAAAAATTATGTACCGCGAATTTATTTATCAGCATCAAAACACCTAATGCGATTCGATTGAACGGCCCATTGATAATGCCATTCGATCGAGTCGAGCGGCCGATTCTTTGAACTAGGGATCACCTTACCCTTTGAAGCCGTAGGCAACGCATGGCTCGCACCGCAAGCGCGCGCCAATGGGAGGCCTCGAAAAGTATCAAATCACCGCTGATCTTACCCATTAAGCCCATCCCTCCCTTTTATTTTTATCAAGACGCTCTGCTCACATAGAGGGGGAAAGGAGTTGGGACCAAACCCTTTGCAACCTCGCCTTTAGCCAAGAGCCGAAACTCCACTAGATCTTGATCGAATAGCTAATTGCCATTGGTATCCATCCATTGAATTCTAATTAGCCTTTTCGGGATTGAATTTTTTCATTGAAGGTATATCTGATCCATTTTCTTAATTGGACGATCCTTCTTGTTTTACTAGTTATGATTTGTGCTCGATCCTTTGAGTTTTTATAATTATCCTTGCATAACGCATTTGGATTTTTGTTCTAATTTTTATTTAACTAAAATGATTATGATTCTTTTTTCCATGCTTATAATCTTTATAATCTATGCACAAGATTGTACTCATTTGAGATATATTTTCAAATGTGTAAGGAGATCATTATTCACTATGAGAAATAATTCAATGTCGTATGATAAATTTCTGCTTTTCTCAATTCATGGGAATAATTGAGTCTCTTACCATTGCATGAGTTTATGTTTTTATGCTCCTTTCATTGTTTATGGACTTAAACGAGCCCTTGATGACATACTGGTTTGTGAATTATAACAAGCCTTTGGAGACATTGTGAGTTTTCTTTTCTACTTAAATTCCAATCATAATATTTGTTTCTACATTATCCACTATCCTAATTTACTTTAGTTATGCTAGCACTGTATTTGTTTTAATGTCGATCCTTTATTATCTGTCTTTCATTTTTGAGTTCACATATCGTACATAAAATCATGGCAAGGAGTCGGCAGGCAGGCATGCATCAAAACCATGATATTTCAATCTTTTGTTCCAAGCAAAAGAATGTTGCTAATTTACACAAAATCATGCGGTTCCATAGTATTTTGTTCAAGCAAAAGAACATTATTACGTATATGAATACTCGTATTTTCTTACCTATAACTTTGTCGCATCAATACATTGATGCAAGGCCATTTGATTTACATTTAGGCTATAATCATGTATAAATCCATATCAAGTTTTAAATTAATAACTATACTCATTATTGATGCATTAGAGAATTTGCTTTTATTAGTATTACTTAACTTTTAAAAATGCATAATCACTTTCAATACATTTAACTGCATTATAAAATAATTTGCATCATGAATGGAAATTGCTTCTTTACCCACACTCTTATATAATTTGTTTTATTATTATTGTAATAAATCATTTGTTGTTTTCTTAATATTACGGTTGAAAATATTGTCTTTTTCATGTAACTATTATGGCTATAATGAATAATCAACTTATCTAGTGAGCTTACGATATGTTTATTTTTTTTGTGGATGCTGAATATTATTATTAGTCAAAAAAAAAAATAAGTGTTGACAGTTTATATTAGTGACAAAAATTGTACTTGCCTAAGTCTATAACACTAATCTGCCCTTCACAATATTTCTTCTAATGATTCTACTAATTATTCTTGTTAATAATTTTTTTTCAAATTTAACTACATACGTGGGCTTATTATCAAAAACTTCTAATTCAATGTTTTGTAGATTCTTCTCCTTATTTTCGACATTCATGCTATTTAAATATATTTTTTAAGCCTAAACATTATCGCATTAGTAAACTCTAGCAATACTTTGTGTAACGACCCACTTAAATAGTAGTAAGTGAAACTCTTAAATATCAAAACACCTTTTCAAATAACGATGAAATTCCTGATAAGAACTCCAAAGTTAAGCGTACTCATGTGGGAGCACTCCCAGGATAGATGATATGTTGAGAAGTTATCTTCTTATAGCAAAATTGTGTGGCCTTTCAGGCCAAAGCGAACAATACCTTGAAGCTTATGAGTTTAGGCTATTACGAATGGTATCAGAGTAGACCATAGCGTGTCAAATAGGAGCTAAATGCCATACAGGGTAAAAGCACCACTTCATGTGAGCAACCTCTTGAACCCATGATGGCTAAGGTGCTACTAGATTGTGGGTACCTCTTGAGCCTGCAGGGGTCACCTCTTGTAGCCCCCCGCCCCGTCGCCGCGCGCAAAAGAGATAGCATAATCAATTTTGGCGACAAAGCAATGCGCCACTCGGGAAGGAATTTCCATCTCCCCAAATAGCTCAAACTAACACTAAAGGCTGTTGACAAAACCCCAAAGGAGGGTCAAAAGCTAATACTTAAAATAAAAATAGTATCAGTATCCTAAGTATTAGTCAAATATATACATTATATTTAAAATACAACATAAAAAATCTAATATATGTATAAAATATCAATATTTCTAATATGTTGATCACATCACAATACTAAGTATAAGTAATATATAAATAAAGTGTGGAAAATAAGCATACATCCAGAAACAGTCATCACAGAAACTGAATAAAAATATTCATCTCATAACAGAAAAGTAAATTCATCCAGAAATTATTACAAACAATTTAGTGAAATAAAGTCTAAGTACTGAACTAAAATAACTAATCAAAAATAATAAAGCTGAAGCAGAAATCCACTAAAGCTCCATGAACTCCTCCAGAACCTCCTGAACGTCCTCTTAACCTAGCTCCAATAAACTGCTCAGAATCTAGTAAATTGTCGAATCTCAAAAGTACCACAGGTTAGACAATAAGTCTAACACATCAAAACTAATCTAAGCAGTTCTAATTATTTAATTAACATTTAAATAATGTAAAACAAAGCTACAAAAAAATTGTAAAAGTAATTGAATATCTGAAATTGTATAAAACTAAAATAAAGTAAAGCTGACGGTATACTGAATACTAAAAAAGAATAAAAACAGTATATGATCTGAAACTGAGTAAATAACATATAAAACTATATTGTATGCCACTGAAGTCATGCATCTGTATATGCCACAATACTGTATGCCAATGATATGCAACCAAAATATCACTGAACTGCTATGAGTCGTACGGCCCAATGTCTACATACATCCGATTATGAAATACAGTTTACTGTGATGCCGTTCCATCCTGAATTTCCCCTGTTAATGTATGCAATATTCTGTAACCTATAAATCATCACTGATACCCATACATCATGCATATGTTCATGCTCATGTCTCTATACTACATGTCTTAAAATCCAGAAATCCAAAAAATGATTTAAAATCAAATAATGAATCAAATATCTCTATTGTGCAGAATCCATCTAAATTAACTTTGACCCCTAGTTCTAGTTTTAATAACTAGTTTTACTTAGGATTTTACTTAAAATCATCGGTTGAAAAGGTGGTATACACATGGCTCTATATTTCTAAGAAAGGTGAATTTAACACTACGATAGGAGGCATAACCCGATCGCAGTTTATATCTCAAACTAACATGTTAAATACCATAATTATAAGCATACTTAGTGTTCTACGCAGGGTGACTTGAGATACTTAATTTGTTTTAAATTGCACTTATTGAAGCGCACTACGATAGAAGGCAGAACTCGATCACAGTCTATATCTCAAACTAAAGATCTAGTTCACTAATTGTAACACTCTTAGACCTAAAAGATTTACTCTAACGGGACTGTATTTGTCTAATTTCTCGGGATAGCACCTGATCATAAGTCCACATTGGAGTGACTCAACCAATACTGAATATTGCTGAAGTGACTCAGCACCATGGATATGCATATTCATATCTAACTAATAATTTGGGTTATGGCAATTCTATTTAACAACCAAGGATTTACCAAAGCTATGAATCTTGACTCTAATTGGGTGAATCCTATGCAAGGTTCCAAGAGTGTGACCAAAAGGTCACTCAACATAAGTTACTACCACATAAGAGGAATCTCATTTAAAGTACTTTGGGTGATCCTACCACAAGGGTCTAAGATCAATCTTTTAAGATTAAGAAGGATCATCTAAGTTCCTACCTTAATTTTCAGCAAAAGATCTTCCTACCTCAAGGTATTATCAATTAATAGACTTAACCTTTTATGCACAATTAATCCTAAAGTAAGATCATAAAGATCTTACACTTCTATTATTCTAATTCATATAAATTCTTTTGAATTCACAATTCCTATTCTCTTAAATTTGAAATGACTAGGTGTAATAACTCAGATTATTACTAGGGGCATTTATGACTGATTCATGTCCTAATTAGGGTTTCAGTACATTAATTAAGTCATTAGGAACTCATCTTTACGATCCAGTCTAAATCAGGGATCAAATGGATCAAATCCAGATTTTAAAAATTTCCAAAATTCCTAAAAATTGACCTATTATTTTGATCTCAAATCAAAAATCTGACTTCGTCATTGCGTTCACCAACCCCAAATTAGCTAGGGGTAATGTTTTGGAGGCATTTGGAAGTCATTGGATGTTTATCGAATATTTTAATATTATTTAAATACCCCTAAATTTTGATAGTTAAATATTTGTCAAATCAAAATTCTGATTGTGCCGTTGCGTTCCTCACATCTCAAATAGCTAAGAATAATTTATCTAAATTTTTTTGCGTACACCACGATGATGGATGAGGTCCGCCTCGCCCTCGTGCGGTACAAGAAAGATCATCCTGGTGCCACACAGAAATAGCTGATCAAGTGGCTGGAGGACACTCATCAGTTCAAGGTCAGCCAAGCAACAGTGTCGGGCACACTCAAACGGTCGGCGGAACTGCTCGCCAAGGCCACCACCTCCAACCTCAGCTCCAAGCGTCAAAAGACGGTGAAATTCCCTGTCATGGAGGTTGCCTTAGCCGAATGGTTCCTTGCCAACCAGGAACACGTCAACCTGAGCGGGGACCTCATACGTGAGAGCGCAATGAAGATCATTGACCGCCTGTACCCGGATCACCCGCCGTTTGAGTTTTCAAATGGCTGGCTTGAAGCTTTCAAGGTCCGTCACGGGATCAAGAAGCATCGCAGGTTCGGGGAAAGCGGTTCAGTCGACATGACTACTGTTGCAGCTGCCCTTCCGGGAATTCGTCAAGTTCTTGACACATACGAATGGCGTGACATCTACAACATGAATGAGAATGGGTTGTTCTACCGCATGCAGGTACTGTAAGTTCAGAAAGATATCAAATGAGTTGGCCCCTGGCTAACTAAGCATCTTCGCCCGCATTACAGGCGGACAACTCCCTTGCGACAAAGCAACTCGAAGGCAGGAAACAGAGCAAGGAGCGCTTGACCCTAGCACTGTGTTGCAATGGTGACGGCTCTGACAAGCTCCCACTGTGGGTGATTGGCAAGTTTAAGAACCCCAGGTGTTTCAAGAACATCAACGTCACGTCACTTGGGTGCGTATACAGGAACAATGCGTCCGCATGGATGACACAGATCATCTTCCTGGAGTGGCTCCGGGCATTTGATCTCCATGTTTCCGGCCGGAAGGTCCTCCTGATCCTGGATAACTTCAGCAGGCACACTCCGGTGGAGAAGATTCTGGTTCACATCCGCCTCCGGAACACAACCATTCTCTACCTGCCTCCGAACATGACCTCGAAGATTCAACCGTGCGATGCCGGCATCATCCGCAACTTCAAGGCCTACTACCATCGCCGCTTCAACCGTTCTCTTCTCCAGCGCATTGAGGACAAGGTGCCGAAGCCGAAGAAGGTCGACATTTTGGGGGCCATCCAGTTTGCCGTCCCCGCATGGAATTATGAAGTCAAGTCAACGACGATTACCAACTGCTTCCTACACTGCAAGATTCGATCGACATAACAGGCTGAGGCAGTTGAAAACGTCATGGAGGACAACCTGGTGGACCACGAGGTCATCACGGATCTACAGTCACAAATCCAGCGCTTCCGCTACAGGAACCCAATGGACATCAGGAACCTGCTCAACTACTCGGAGGAGCAGATCACGTCATACACGCTGGATCTTGATAGCTTCATTGAGGACCACCTTGAAGAAGCCGGACTTGCTCCAGCGCTGCATGAGGAAGAGGACGACAGCAAAAAAGTGCCTGCCATGAGTGCCGCTGACGCTTCCGAGATGCTGGATAAGCATGTGATCTTTTTCATGCAGCAACAAGATGCGGACGAATCTTGTGTGAGTTCCATCCAGAAATTGAAGGATAAGGTGAGTATGATCAGTACCAACCGAATGGTTCATAAGAACATTGACAGGTTCTTCAAGCGTATCTAGCTTGTTTTGTAGTTTTTTTTTTCTTTTATTTTTTGAAATATACTGAATATCACTTTAGATAAGGAGTGGGACCAATAAAAATTATCGAGTATCACTTTACGGAGATTTATCACATTTTGTATGAGGCCCGAGTTGGGACCGAGTCGTATTTATCACTTTAGACAGGATATCACTTTAGACAGTATCACTTTAGACAGGTTTTACTGTACTCATAATTATCTAAATTGAATTAATAAAAATCAAAATAAATTATTTTAATATTAATATTATTTAAATTAAGCTAACGGTGTCGTCTGTTGCACAGTTGTCGTTACCCTGTTTCCGTCCAATTGGACGGCTATCCTCGACCGTTCCATCGAGGATCGAACGGTCCATCTGTCGTCTCTTCCACGAAGGGCAGCGCGGATGTAGCGCCCCGCCTCGTCGCCGTGTGCAAAAGAGATAGTCATAACTAAGTTCGGCGACGAAACGGTGCGCCACTCGGGGAGGGACAACCCGTCTCCCCGAATGACTGAGAACTAAGCCCACCTGAAGGGTTGCTGACTCAACCTCAATGATGGTTGAGAGCTAATACTTAAGATAAGAGTAGTATCATTATCTTAAGTATTAGATAAATACATACATTAGATTTAGAATATAACAGGGATCCAATATATGTATAATATATCAGTATTTTCAGTTATACTGATCACATCACAATACTAAGTATAAGTAGTATAATACAGAGTACGGAAGCTTAAAGCATACATCCAGAACATTCATCACAGAAGCTGTATGAAAAACATTCACCTCAGAAAAGAAAAAAAAATACATCCAGAGCTATTACAAACATTGTCTTAAGTACTGAAATAAACTAAGTACTAAACTGAAAATACTAAGCAGAAAATTAAACTGGAGGAGAGTCCACTAGTGCTCCATGGGCTCCTCCTGAATCTCCTGAGTGTCCTCCTGACCTGTCTCAATATACTGCTCAGGATCTAGCAAATTGTCGGATCCCAAAAATACCCTGTGTTAAAGTCTAACACGTCTAAACTAACCTAACAGTTCTAATTATTCATTTAATATTTATATAATGTACTTAAATCTGCAGAAAAACTGTAAAGGCAACCGAAAGCATAAAACTGTATGAAACTATATAAAACAGTAGCAAAGTAAAGTAAAACTGAACTGTAAACTAAATACTGTAAATAAATCAAAATAGTACTGCATCTAAAACTGAGTAATCATATGCAAGCTATGTTGCATGTCACTGAGACTGTGCATCTGAATATGCCACAATACTGTATGTTACTGATATGCTACCAAAATATCACTGAACTGTTATGAGCAGTACGGTCCAATGTACACATACATCTAGTTGGGAATATTGTCTACTAATGATGCTGATGCATCCTGAAATTCCCCAGACAATGTATGCAATATTCTATAACTCATAAATCATCACTGATACTTATACATCATTCTGATACTCACACATCATTCTAATACTCACACATTATGCTTATGCTCATGCTCATGCTTCTAAACTACATGAGATAAATCCAGAAAATGCTTTAAAATCTGATAATGAATCCAAAGTCTCTATTGTGCAGAATCCTGCTAAAAGGATTCTGACTCCTAAATTCTAATCTCGATAATTGGTTAAGGTTGAGAGTTTACTTAAAAAAAATCATTAGCTGGGGAGATTGTATACACATATTTAGCATATTTGCAAGAAAGATAGATTTAACCATTAGCTTGTTTAAACTGCACTTATCGAAGCGCACTACGATAGGAGGCAGAACCCGGTCACAGTTTACATCTCAAGCTAAGCTGTTAAATACCCAATTACAAGCATACTTAGTGGTCTACACAAAGTGACTTAAGATACTTAGTTTGCTTAAACTGCACTTATCGAAGCGCATTACGATAGGAGGCAGAACCCGGTCGCAGTTTACATCTCAAACTAAGGATCTTGTTCACTAATTATAACACTCTTAGTCTTGGAAGATTTATTCTAACGGGACTGTATTCGGCTAATCCCGCAGGATAGCACCTGGTCATAAGTCCACATTGGAGTGAATCAACCAATCCTGAATAGTACTGAATTAATCCAGTAATATGGGTATACCCTACTATACCCAACTAATAATCTGAGTCTTGCAGATTCTCTTTAATCAACAAGAATTTATCAAATCTATTAATCCTTACTCTAAGTAGGTGTATCCTACACAAGGCCCCAAGGATGTGATCAAGGGATCACTTGTAACAACCCAGGTTGTTACTTTGCTCAATTAAGACTAATCTGAGTCTTAATTAAGGTTCTAAGTCACTAATTAAGTGATTTGAAGCAAATCTCTGAGACCTAGGTCAAACCAAGAAGTCAACAAAGTCAAAACAGGAATTCTGGAAAATCCCAAAACCTAGAAATTTGACTTTTTATTTAGACCTCAGATTGAAAATCTGACTTCGCCATTGCATTCAGAACACCCAAATTAGCTAAGGGTGAAATTTTGGAGGCATTTGGAAGTCGTTGATTTTTCGTCGAATATTTTAATATTATTTAAATCCCCTGAATAATCAAATAATTAAATACTCATCGAAATCGAAATCTGACTTCACCGTTGCGTTCCTCACCCCTTAATTAGCTAAGGGTAATTTATTGGAAATTTTTGGGATTTATTTAATAGGCTAAATTTAATTAATTAAAACTGAATAAAGTAATTTAAATATTATTATTTATTTCTGCATTTAACGGCGCTGTCAACATCCAAGTAACGCTGTCCCTATTTTCTTTTCGCCTGCCGTTTGATCAGATGGTTCTTTCGAACTGTCCGATCGAGAGATCGACGGTTGGGCCGTCGTCCCTGTCGCTGGCTCAGCGAGAGCGCTGCGCGTGTCTCGTGCGAGGACACGCGACTCCTCCCGTCCTCCATCTGGCGTGCACCGCCTAAAGATCGACCGCTGATCTCCTCTTTAAGAGGATCTACGCATATTTTGGCTCGGTTTCACGAGCTGGAGCAAGAGATCACTCTGGGGATTTTTGCATTCTCTTCTCGATCGAAACCCTAAGTCCATTTCAGGTACGCCTTACCCTAAAACTGCTTCATATACGCTTGATATTCATCTATGTTCTATTATTTCTTGCGTATCGATTGATTGAAGCTCGAGATCGAGCTTTTTGTCTCCGTCGCTAAACCCTAAATCGCGAAGAAGGAGGCGTCGTGCAAGGGATTGAATCGACGGCCAAGATCAAACCGTAGATCTTGGCTCAACCCTACCCGTCTGATCTTAATTAGTTTAAGTTCAGATGATTAGATTAAGCCTAAATCTAACCTAATCTAAATAATATAATCCTAATCGCTTTTCAAAACGCTAATTTTCATCCAAATGTTTTGCTCCGTCTATTATGAGATAGACAGATCTGGACCGCAGATCTCAGACCGGTTTTACCGGTCTATTTTTCCTTCCCGGACCAGTCAAGCCGGTCCAGGAAATCGAACCGGCGCGTTCTGAAAGCGCGGGGCCCACTGCTGACGCGGGCAGCTGACGCGCTGCCAGGTGGGGCCCACCGGTGTTTTCCTTCAGCCACGGATCGCTGACGTGGCACCGGTTGCGGGACCCATCTGCTCTCCTTCAGCGAATCCAGTCGTGCCACGTATCCCCTGCAGAAACTGATAATTTGATTATATATATAAATATTATAACAGATAATTATAATTGAAATATTAATATAATAACAGTTATATTAATATAACTAAAACAGTAATAATTAATTAATTAATTACCAAACTTTAACCCTAAATAATTCCTAAATTACTCATCCAAAATATGCAAAATTATATACCATTGGATTCAGCAAAAATAGAGGAATATTATGGTACTAATAATTTTGTATTTGGACCTGTATTTAGCAAAGTGATTTTTAGGGTTTAATTTAATTTAAATTATATGTCGCAAACCTTATTTAGCTCATAACTTTGTATCCAATGATCCAAATATACCCAATATGGATCTTAAAGTGATCAGAAAGCTCTAAAGATTAATTTGAAAGTGTTTATTTTGCTGTTTGGATTAGTTTGAGCCTAATCACTTTTAGGACCAAACCCTAATTAGGTTAATTAACCCTAGAACTTCAATTGACCATAACTTGGTCAATTGAGCTCCAAATTTGATGATCCATAGGTCTATTTAGATCAGAAGAACTCAATTTTCAATAATATGTAAAAATATTTTAGATCCAACGGTTAGATTTGCTAATCACCCTTAATTGCTCTAAATCTTGATTAGTGAATAATAGCAAATCTAGTAACTCAAATTGAGAGTTTTAAGCTTTAGAGGACTTCTAGGTCCATTTAGAATCAATCCATAAGGTTGGATTAGTATTTGAGTGATTAATTTTGTTAATCACTCACTAATCACCCTAAACCCTAATTAGGTCTTAACTTAGTCAAATTAAGTCCAAATTGAGCCTACCACATGTCATTATAATCAGTGAGCTATTTGTAAACCATAGTCACTGATTTTGCTTAATTTGGACACTAATTGGCAAAGTTAGAATTTTTGACCTATAATTAAGGATCCCTTAATTAACCCTTAAACCCTAGATCTTGTATTGGCCATAACTTGGCCAATACTTATCAGTTTTCAGCAAATTTAGGTTCTATGGAAAGCTTAGACAGTAAAGAACAATAATCTAGAAGAAAATTTAGCTTTCATTTAATCAAATTACTAAATTGCTCTTATGAGTCAAATTCACTAATTTGATCTCATATGGCTTAATAATCACCCAAAATTAACTTAGTTACTGTCTAATCTTATATTAGACAATAAGAATCACTTTCCAAAAGAAAATTTTAGAATTTAAGCCCTAGATTAAAAGTTGATCTTTTGAACTCTTAAAGTAGGGGCAAAATGGTCATTTTGCCCAAATTTAGGATTTAGCCTTTAAAAGCCCTAAATTCAATTTCAAATCACTAAATTCAGTAAATACAATGATTTAAAACTGAAATTATTTAAACTTAAGTCTAAATTAGGTTTTTATTAAAATCTCAAAATATACTCTTTAAGAAAATTCCTAAGTCTTAAGAAGAGTTCTCTTTCCTTAATTATTCTTAGATCCATCCTTAGGTCTTATAACATTAGTTAGGATGTGTGTCTTGAGAGATACTCTTAGTAATTAAGAGCCTTAATTCTTAAGATTAGGAATAGATCTTAAGTTAGTATTCATCTATTGAGTTAATTGGGTTACTCAATTAGGTGAAACCTTGAGTTTTCTAGTTTATAGATTTTCTTAGTTTATTTAATGATTATTTGATCTTTAAACTCTAGAATTAAGAATAAAGATCTATCCTATTGAATTGATTTATCATTAGGACTTGCCTTAACTTAATTTGTGAGATTTGGGTTCTGAACTTAGACTATTAGATTATACCTTTAGATTAAGTGATTAGACCCCATCATCTGGAGTCTAATTCTTAATCTTTTCATCTTGATTTGGCTAATCAAGATGAAGTTGGGATGAATTAAATTACAAAATTAGGTCGCTGATTTATTCATTTTAACTAAATAGTCGTCTTTTGATTAAGTTATAATTAGGACTTGGCCAGTCCTAATTATCTTCAACAAGTAGGATTCGTGATTCTAAGTTACAGAATGTGTAAGAGTTGTTGATTCTGAAACTTATGTAACTTAGAGTAGATAGAACGAATAAAGTAGACAACAAAGGATATCACCTGTGTTTTAGATAGAGTTTTCTTGCACTTTGATTTTGATGCTTCGCATTCCTTGATTTTGAGCCTTATACCTTGAACATATATTATGTACTTAAGATATTTGATGAATATCTTATGTCAATTTTGAACATTCATAAAAAGCATTGTGTTCGTTTCACAAGTGGTTTGTAAGGTGTAGCTTGATTAGTATACCTCTTCGATCAACCCGTTCGGGGTCGGCAACCTTTCGAGGGTTTAATGTCCGACAGTCTATTGGCCATGCCTAGTCCGAGTGATAGGATGGATAGACTCTTGCCCTACTGACTACAGAGTCAGGATTCTAATATGGATATACTAATTCAAGTACACTTACATTCAGTTTTGTCTTAGCTCATCAGGCTAAGAGTTTCAGTAATGTTCAGTTCAGAGTTTCTTAGCTCATCAGGCTAAGAATTATTGAGTTCGTATCCAGTTCAGATGGCTTATACAGTTACTATAGTTTTAGTTTACAATTACTATTTTACTAGTATATTCTACATTTCAGCACTGTTTTACTTACAGCTTTCCTGCACATGTTTTTATATAGGATGCTAGATTTACTTACTGTTTTCTTATGCTTGCTTAGGATGTTAGTGTACTCAGTATTATATGTCACTTAGCATAATCAGTTTGATCATATGCATATTTAGGTTGTATTTTTCTTACAGTTTTACACTTCTTTTACTTACCTGTTTGTGTTGCAGTTGCCTGGAGGAGGTATGTTTACTTCCTTTTTGTTTAGTTATAAACTATGGTTTATAGCTTGTTACAGTTCTTTTGTTCGCTTTCTTGCACCTACTATGCTTAGTTCTGTTTTTATGGTGATATTCAGTTAACTTAAATAAACTCTTACCCTAAAATGTACTTAGACTTATTGTCTAATCAGTTTTTCTTTTATTGGCTGGGGCCCTACCATTATGAAACTGATAATGGTAGGTTCTGAGTTTGTTGGTTTAACAGATCCAGTGGAGAATTTGCCATTGGAGGAGAAGCCCGTTCCTGAAGATCCTTAGCTTTAGTTTTTCTTCCAGTGAGATTGAGAGTTTTCTTTCAGTTCTTTTAATCTCATTAAATGTTGTAATAATACAGGATTATATTTATTTTTCAGTACTTTACTTATTCTGTATTTGTCGTATTTATACTGTATTAGATGGATGTTATGTTTTATGCTTCCGCACTCTGAGTTCATGTATGATCATTTAGTGATAGTAGTTCTGGATTGAATGGCAAAGTCCTTATTTAAATTGGATTAGGATGTGTGACTAATCCAATCTTAAATGGGGACCTTGTCATTTGGTGACCACTCCACCGTAATCATGTTAACCTAAGGGTTAACAGGACCACGGCGGGGCAGGGCCACCACAGTTGGTATCAGAGAATTCCATAAGGTGTCAGATTGGAATTTGTATTCCTCTCTACCTAATGGATTGTTCTTCTGCCACTTGATCACTAAATGAATACTTGAATTGACATCCATCACATTATGAGTATAACTCAGAATAAGTTAAGTTATTAGATAACCATAAAAGATGATAATTAACAATATATATATATATATATATGCTCAACAAATCTAAGTAGGATGTTATAATTGTAGGAATAGAAGATCTTCTAGAAATGGCATTTATGGCTTACCTAAAGGAGTTCGAGACTATTTGGAAATATGAACATAAACTAGGTAAGAAGCAAGGAAGAACAATCGAAGGAGTATCAGAACAAGGATCGCAAGTGATAAACAAATTACTGAAAGAAGGCGTCTATAGAGGCCTTGATTTTCCGGTACTAGCAAGGGAATGGCTTGCAAGAGTTGACCACATATTTGGTGTTATGGAATGGCCTAGTCACATCAGATTAGAAGTGGTGCTATGTCTTTTACGTATGCAAGCAAAAGAATGGTGGATTATGACATACGAAGAATTGTTCCATAAAGCACAAGAGGAGCATCGTGAAGTGATTTATGAAGACTTTCGTAGAGCATTTTTCATTAAATATATAGGATGGGAATAGTTTTATAAGTCTATGATGATGTATTTTGTTATTTCAATAAAAGTTTAAATAAACGAGAAAAGTAGTAGTTATATTATGTCTTGTTATAATAAAGAACTCAAGATAGTTGTTTTGATTTCAGGAAAATGAATCCTGCTACTTCTCCCAACAATACTCCACTCAACCCTCAACCATCTGCAAGCAATGCTCCAAATAATACCGTGGCCGCTTCCAATACTGTTGACGAAAAAACTTCTCTAAGAAATATGGTTACTGTAATGCTAGAGAATCAAAATCAGCAGGCTCTAGCTATTCAAAAATTAGTATCAATAATACCTGTTACTAATGCCAGCACTTCTTCAGCATCCCCCGCTCCTCAAGTTTCCAATATCTATCGGCAGTCTGCAGATGGGATACTTCACAGTTTCCTAAGGTTAAGACCGCCTACCTTTGAAGGATCTGAATCCCCGATGGATACCTTAGCATGGCTGAAAACTATTAAGAAAAATAACACTAGTCTTGGTTGTTCAAGCAACCAATCTGTAAGACTAGCCACTCATCTTCTGCAAGGAGAGGCAGAACATTGGTGGGAGCAAGAAAGAAACACACGATTTGAAGAGTTCGAGTTAGACGAAATAGAATGGAGCTGGTTTGTCCAAGCCTTCAAGGAATCGTTTATTCCACCCTCCACCAAAAACATCATTGGTGAGTCTTTGTTAAGGTTAACTCAAGGAAGTCGAACAGTAGCAGAATATACTTCAGAATTTCGAAAGCTCATCAGATTTTCACTTCATCTGGTTCCAACTGAAGAAGATAGATGTTTCAGATATAAGAATGGACTCAGAGAGTCTATCAAAGATCATGTAATTCCTTTACAACATACTAAATTCGAGAAGCTAGTTGAGACAGCTCGGGTAGTGGAGCATCATCAAAATATTAAAGACATGAAGAGAAAGGCTTTCACTATGAATAAATACCCTCAGAACTTCAAGCAACAACGAACAAATCAAGGAAGGGTATATCAAATGGAAACCACTGAAACATCAAGTCAAACTGCCACATGTAATAGGCCACATCCTTATGGGAAATGTTATCATTTTGGCAGAGTATGTTTTACATGTGGAAGACAAAGTCACGCATATAGAGACTGTCGATCAAATAAAACAATTGATGGAGTAACTATTGATCGGAATCGTACAAATAAAGTATTCCGTGCCACTCCTATCAACTTCAGAGAACCCCAGAAAACTCTTATGCCACCTCCTGCTCAAGAGCGAACCCTTGCAAAAGTTCAATATGCTGCAAATCCTTCAAACCCAAATCAATCAAAAGCTCAAATATCTGACAGCAGACCTGCTGGAAAGGCAAGAGTGTATAATCTCACTCCAGTAGAAGCAGCAGAAGACAACCATGTAGTCTCAGGTACAAATCGCAACTTTTTGCTTTTCTTACTAAATTAGAGTTTCCTAAAGTCTATGCTTTTATTAATAGGCACCTTATACTTTAAAGATGAGCCCTGCAGTATATTGTTTGATACTGGGGCTAGTCATTCATTCATCTCTAAAAATTTTGCTAAAAGATTAGGATTATCATATTACAAACTTGCGAAGATCTTGAGTGTTGGACTTCCATCTGGAGCCCAACTTAGTGCGAACAAATTTTGCGACATTCAAATACCAATTAATAACCATACTTTTCAAGCCAAGTTAGTTGTGCTACCTATAGTGAACTTTGATATCATACTAGGCATGAATTGGCTTAGTATGCATAGCGCAACTATCAATTGTCAAAAGAAGAAGGTTGTGTTGCAAACTCCAGGAGCTTCAACAACATTTATTGGGAAGATCAGTACTAGTAGCTCCTTGATCAATGCAATTCAAGCAGAGAAAATGGTGTGCAAAGGTTATAGTTGTATTCTGATGGTGATGATGGGCAATAGTAAAGAAGTAACCCCAATCTCTAAAATAAAAGTTGTTAGAGATTTCGAAGATATTTTTCCTGAAGATCTGCCTGGTTTACCTCCAACCAGAGAAGTAGAATTTGAAATAAATGTAGTTCCAAGAACTCAACCTCTATCAAAAGCACCATATAGAATGGCTCCAAAGGAATTGCAAGAATTAAATGAGCAATTACAAGAACTGCTAAATAAGGGGTTTATTAAGCCAAGTATGTCCCCGTGGGGAGCCCCGGTACTATTTGTAAAGAAGAAAGATGGGTCTATGAGAATGTGCATAGACTATAGAGAGTTGAATAAAGTCACAATTAAAAATAGATACCCACTTCCCCGTATTGATGATCTGTTCGATCAACTTGCCGGTGCTGTAGTGTTCTCTAAAATTGATTTAAGGTCAGGGTATCATCAAGTGAAAGTGAAGGACTCAGATGTAGAAAAGACAGCGTTCAGAACACGATATGGGCATTTTGAGTTTCTTGTAATGTCGTTTGGCCTCACAAATGCCCCATCTCTATTCATGGACTTAATGCAGAGAGTTCTGAAGCCTTATCTAGATAAATTTGTTATAGTATTCATTGATGATATCTTAATCTACTCCAAGACAGTAAAAGATCATGAAGAACACTTGAGATTGGTTCTGGAGAAGCTTAGAGAGCATGAGTTATATGCTAAATTCTCTAAGTGTGAATTTTGGCTGGATTCTGTATCATTTCTTGGACATGTAGTTGATGCTCGAGGAATCCAAGTAGATCAGAGTAAGATCAGTGCTATTCAGGATTGGGTTCAGCCCAAGACAGTTACTGAAATTCGTAGTTTTCTGGGTTTAGCCGGATACTACAGAAGGTTTGTTAAAGGCTTCTCTCAGCTTGCCGCACCTCTTACAAAACTAACTCAGAAGGCAGTTCCATTTGTTTGGACAGAAGAATGTGAAACTGCATTTCAGTCTATAAAGGACGCGTTAACTTCTGCTCCAGTTTTAGTTCTTCCAAAAGAAGGAGTGAACTATCAGGTGTATACAGATGCATCTGGAATTGGGTTAGGATGCGTATTAATGCAAGAAGGCAAGGTTATAGCATACGCATCTCGCCAGCTTAAAACCCATGAGAGAAACTATACTGTACATGATTTAGAATTGGCAGCATTAGTTTTTGCATTAAAAATCTGGCGCCATTATTTGTATGGAGTTCAATGCTCTATATTCACAGACCACCAAAGTCTGAAGTACATCTTTACCCAGAGAGAATTAAACTGTAGACAAAGAAGATGGCTGGAATTAATAAGTGATTATGATTTAGATATCCAGTACCATCCAGGCAAAGCTAATGTGGTAGCTGATGCGTTAAGCCGTCACACTGTCCTTAGCAGCCTAATTTCAGAAAGTCCGTTGGCAAATGAGTTTCATAAAATGGAAATTTCTCTTGCTAAGGGAAATTCAGTCAGTACCATGATATCCATGAATAATATAGAACCCACATTTCATAGAGATGTTTCAATCTCTCAAAGCAAGGATGACGAATATTTAAACCTTAAAGTGGCAATAGAAAGTGGTCGTCATCCAGAATTGAATTTTAAGAAAGGTGCTATTTACATGAATAATTGTCTCTGGATTCCTAAATCCATGCAGAAAGAGATCCTAATTGAAAGTCACAATTCAGGATATCAAATTCATCCAGGAAATTCTAAGATGTACCAAGATCTAAAACAATCATTCTGGTGGCCAGGAATGAAGAAAAGTATTGCAGAATATATTGCAAAATGCCACGCTTGTTGCTTAATAAAAGCAGAACATCAAAAGCCTGGTGGCTTATTGCACCCACTAGAAATCCCAGAATGGAAATGGACTGATGTATCCATGGATTTTGTCATGGGTTTGCCTCGATCAAGATCTGGAGCTGATTCAATATGGGTAATAGTAGATCGCCTTACAAAATCTGCCCATTTTATTCCAATCCGTCAAACTGACTCAGTAGAGAAATTGGCTAAATTATATATTAAGGAAATAGTCAGATTGCACGGAATTCCTAAAACCATCGTATCTGATAGAGACAGTCGCTTTACTTCTAAATTTTGGCAGGCTGTCCATCAAGATTTAGGCACAACTTTGGCCATGAGTACAGCATTCCATCCCCAAACAGATGGCCAAACAGAGCGAGTAAATCAAGTCTTAGAAGATCTTTTGCGTTTATGTATGTTGGATTTTTCAGGATCCTGGGAAGAGCATATTCCTTTAGTGGAATTTGCATATAACAACAGTTTTCAATCAAGTATTAAGATGGCACCATATGAATCATTATATGGGAGAAAATGTTCATCCCCACTAGCATGGTCTGAGTCAGGAGATACTCAATTATATGGATCTGAGCTAGTAGAAGAAACAAATAAGAAGGTTAAACTCATTCAACAATGAATTAGAACTGCTCAAGACAGGCAAAGCAAGTATCATGATAATCGTCATCGTCCTCTAGAATTCAGCAAAGGAGATTTTGTGTACTTAAAAGTGAGCCCGATGAAAGGAATCTATCGTTTTGGAGTTTCTGGAAAACTCAGTCCAAGGTACATTGGACCTTTCAAAATTTTACAGAAGATTGGTTCAGCAGCCTATAAATTAGAGCTTCCAGAAGACTTCGCTGCTGTACATAATGTATTCCATGTTTCATCTCTAAGGAAGTGTCTCCGAGATCCTTCTCATCTTATTGAACATCCTGCAATTGAAATTCAACCTGATCTTTCTTATATTGAAGAACCAATAAAAATCCTAGATCATGATCTGAAGAAATTAAGGAATCGATCCATTCCAATGATAAAGATTCAGTGGAAGAACCGGTCCTATAACGAAGCCACCTGGGAGAAAGAGGTGGATATGCGCCAAAAGTACCCAAACCTTTTTAATTAAGGTAATTCTTCAACTCTATCTTATTTCAATTCATTTCATTATATCTGCTTAAGTTCTTTTCTCACTTGAGTGATGTCGAGGACGACATCATTCTTAAGTGGGGGAGTTTGTAACAACCCAGGTTGTTACTTTGCTCAATTAAGACTAATCTGAGTCTTAATTAAGGTTCTAAGTCACTAATTAAGTGATTTGAAGCAAATCTCTGAGACCTAGGTCAAACCAAGAAGTCAACAAAGTCAAAACAGGAATTCTAGAAAATCCCAAAACCTGGAAATTTGACTTTTTATTTAGACCTCAGATTGAAAATCTGACTTCGCCATTGCATTCAGAACACCCAAATTAGCTAAGGGTGAAATTTTGGAGGCATTTGGAAGTCGTTGATTTTTCATCGAATATTTTAATATTATTTAAATCCCCGGAATAATCAAATAATTAAATACTCGTCGAAATCGAAATCTGACTTCACCGTTACGTTCCTCACCCCTCAATTAGCTAAGGGTGATTTATTGGAAATTTTTGGGATTTATTTAATAGGCTAAATTTAATTAATTAAAACTGAATAAAGTAATTTAAATATTATTATTTATTTCTGCATTTAACGGCGCTGTCAACATCCAAGTAACGCCGTCCCTATTTTCTTTTCGCCTGCCATTTGATCGGACGGTTCTTTCGAACCGTCCGATCGAGAGATCGACGGTTGGGCCGTCGTCCCTGTCGCTGGCTCAGCGAGAGCGCTGCGCGTGTCTCGTGCGAGGACACGCGACTCCTCCCGTCCTCCATCTGGCGTGCACCGCCTAAAGATCGACCGCTGATCTCCTCTTTAAGAGGATCTACGCGTATTTTGGCTCGGTTTCATGAGCTGGAGCAAGAGATCACTCTGGGGATTTTTGCATTCTCTTCTCGATCGAAACCCTAAGTCCATTTCAGGTACGCCTTACCCTAAAACTGCTTGATATTCATCTATGTTCTATTATTTCTTGCGTATCGATTGATTGAAGCTCGAGATCGAGCTTTTTGTCTCCGTCGCTAAACCCTAAATCGCGAAGAAGGAGGCGTCGTGCAAGGGATTGAATCGACGGCCAAGATCAAACCGTAGATCTTGGCTCAACCCTACCCGTCTGATCTTAATTAGTTTAAGTTCAGATGACTAGATTAAGCCTAAATCTAACCTAATCTAAATAATATAATCCTAATCGCTTTTCAAAATGTTAATTTTCATCCAAATGTTCTGCTCCGTCTATTATGAGATAGACAGATCTGGACCGCAGATCTCAGACCGGTTTTATCGGTCTATTTTTCCTTCCCGGACCAGTCAAGCCGGTCCAGGAAATCGAACCGGCGCGTTCTGAAAGCGCGGGGCCCACTGCTGACGCGGGCAGCTGACGCGCTGCCAGGTGGGGCCCACCGGTGTTTTCCTTCAGCCACGGATCGCTGACGTGGCACCGGTTGCGGGACCCATCTGCTCTCCTTCGGCGAATCCAGTCGTGCCACGTATCCCCTGCAGAAACTGATAATTTGATTATATATATAAATATTATAACAGATAATTATAATTGAAATATTAATATAATAACAGTTATATTAATATAACTAAAACAGTAATAATTAATTAATTAATTACCAAACTTTAACCCTAAATAATTCCTAAATTACTCATCCAAAATATGCAAAATTATATACCATTGGATTCAGCAAAAATAGAGGAATATTATGGTACTAATAATTTTGTATTTGGACCTGTATTTAGCAAAGTGATTTTTAGGGTTTAATTTAATTTAAATTATGTCGCAAACCTTATTTAGCTCATAACTTTGTATCCAATGATCCAAATATACCCAATATGGATCTTAAAGTGATCAGAAAGCTCTAAAGATTAATTTGAAAGTGTTTATTTTGCTGTTTGGATTAGTTTGAGCCTAATCACTTTTAGGACCAAACCCTAATTAGGTTAATTAACCCTAGAACTTCAATTGACCATAACTTGGTCAATTGAGCTCCAAATTTGATGATCCATAGGTCCATTTAGATCAGAAGAACTCAATTTTCAATAATATGTAAAAATATTTTAGATCCAATGGTTAGATTTGCTAATCACCCTTAATTGCTATAAATCTTGATTAGTGAATAATAGCAAATCTAGTAACTCAAATTGAGAGTTTTAAGCTTTAGAGGACTTCTAGATCCATTTAGAATCAATCCATAAGGTTGGATTAGTATTTAAGTGATTAATTTTGTTAATCACTCACTAATCACCCTAAACCCTAATTAGGTCTTAACTTAGTCAAATTAAGTCCAAATTGAGCCTACCACATGTCATTATAATCAGTGAGCTATTTGTAAACCATAGCCACTGATTTTGCTTAATTTGGACACTAATTGGCAAAGTTAGAATTTTTGACCTATAATTAAGGATCCCTTAATTAACCCTTAAACCCTAGATCTTGTATTGGCCATAACTTGGCCAATACTTATCAGTTTTCAGCAAATTTAGGTTCTATGGAAAGCTTAGACAGTAAAGAACAATAATCTAGAAGAAAATTTAGCTTTCATTTAATCAAATTACTAAATTGCTCTTATGAGTCAAATTCACTAATTTGATCTCATATGGCTTAATAATCACCCAAAATTAACTTAGTTGCTGTCTAATCTTATATTAGACAATAAGAATCACTTTCCAAAAGAAAATTTTAGAATTTAAGCCCTAGATTAAAAGTTGATCTTTTGAACTCTTAAAGTAGGGGCAAAATGGTCATTTTGCCCAAATTTAGGATTTAGCCTTTAAAAGCCCTAAATTCAATTTCAAATCACTAAATTCAGTAAATACAATGATTTAGAACTGAAATTATTTAAACTTAAGTCTAAATTAGGTTTTTATTAAAATCTCAAAATATACTCTTTAAGAAAATTCCTAAGTCTTAAGAAGAGCTCTCTTTCCTTAATTATTCTTAGATCCATCCTTAGGTCTTATAACATTAGTTAGGATGTGTGTCTTGAGAGATACTCTTAGTAATTAAGAGCCTTAATTCTTAAGATTAGGAATAGATCTTAAGTTAGTATTCATCTATTAAGTAAATTGGGTTACTCAATTAGGTGAAACCTTGAGTTTTCTAGTTTATAGATTTTCTTAGTTTATTTAATGATTATTTGATCTTTAAACTCTAGAATTAAGAATAAAGATCTATCCTAATGAATTGATTTATCATTAGGACTTGCCTTAACTTAATTTGTGAGATTTGGGTTCTGAATTTAGACTATTAGATTATACCTTTAGATTAAGTGATTAGACCCCATCATCTGGAGTCTAATTCTTAATATTTTCATCTTGATTTGGCTAATCAAGATGAAGTTGGGATGAATTAAATTACAAAATTAGGTCACTGATTTATTCATTTTAACTAAATAGTCATCTTTTGATTAAGTTATAATTAGGACTTGGCCAGTCCTAATTATCTTCAACAAGTAGGATTCATGATTCTAAGTTACAGAATGTGTAAGAGTTGTTGATTCTGAAACTTATGTAACTTAGAGTAGATAGAACGAATAAAGTAGACAACAAAGGATATCACCTGTGTTTTAGATAGAGTTTTCTTGCACTTTGATTTTGATGCTTCGCATTCTTTGATTTTGAGCCTTATACCTTGAACATATATTATGTACTTAAGATATTTGATGAATATCTTATGTCAATTTTGAACATTCATAAAAAGCATTGTGTTCGTTTCACAAGTGGTTTGTAAGGTGTAGCTTGATTAGTATACCTCTTTGATCAACCCGTTCGGGGTCGGCAACCTTTCGAGGGTTTAATGTCCGACAGTCTATTGGCCATGCCTAGTCCGAGTGATAGGATGGATAGACTCTTACCCTACTGACTACAGAGTCAGGATTCTGATATGGATATACTAATTCAAGTACACTTACATTCAGTTCTGTCTTAGCTCATCAGGCTAAGAGTTTCAGTAATGTTCAGTTCAGAGTTTCTTAGCTCATCAGGCTAAGAATTATTGAGTTCGTATCCAGTTCAGATGGCTTATACAGTTACTATAGTTTTAGTTTACAATTATTGTTTTACTAGTATATTCTGCATTTCAGCACTGTTTTACTTACAGCTTTTCTGCACGTGTTTTTATATAGGATGCTAGATTTACTTACTGTTTTCTTATGCTTGCTTAGGATGTTAGTGTACTCAATATTATATGTCACTTGGCATAATCAGTTTGATCATATGCATATTTAGGTTGTATTTTTCTTACAGTTTTACACTTCTTTTACTTACTTGTTTGTGTTGCAGTTGCCTAGAGGAGGTATGTTTCCTTCCTTTTTATTTAGTTATAAACTATGGTTTATAGCTTATTACAGTTCTTTTGTTCGCTTTCTTGCACCTACTATGCTTAGTTCTATTTTTATGGTGATATTCAGTTAACTTAAATAAACTCTTACCCTAAAATATACTTAGACTTATTGTCTAATCAGTTTTTCTTTTATTGGCTGGGGCCCTACCATTATGAAACTGATAATGGTAGGTTCTGAGTTTGTTGGTTTAGCAGATCTAGTGGAGAATTTGCCATTGGAGGAGAAGCCCGTTCCTGAAGATCCTTAGCTTTAGTTTTTCTTCCAGTGAGATTGAGAGTTTTCTTTCAGTTCTTTTAATCTCATTAAATGTTGTAATAATACAGGATTATATTTATTTTTCAGTACTTTACTTATTCTGTATTTGTTGTATTTATACTGTATTGGATGGATGTTATGTTTTATGCTTCCGCACTCTGAGTTCATGTATGATCATTTAGTGATAGTAGTTCTGGATTGAATGGCAAAGTCCTTATTTAAATTGGATTAGGATGTGTGACTAATCCAATCTTAAATGGGGACCTTGTCATTTGGTGACCACTCCACCGTAATCATGTTAACCTAAGGGTTAACGATCTTATGGCAAGACCATTAAGACCTCACTTTTCTACTTCTTAAGGTTTACTTGTTATACTTAGATAAAGTGATCAGATCAGATGATTAAAATTCATTTGATCCTTTCCTATTCTACAATCATGAGATAAAATCAAAGATCTTATTAGAGTTAGATCATTGCATAAATCATTATAATTTTAGTTCCATCTTATGCTAATTGTCTTATATAAGAGAAAATCAAAGATCTAAAGTTTGGATTCAGATAGTTCAATCACACATATTCAATGTTATCCTTAGCACTTCTAATTTAATGATTTCAGATCAATATCAAATCATATGCATTATTAGAATAATGTCAATTGAATTATCTTACAATCAAGTTAATCAATTAAGTGATTAAGGTTTGGATCTTAATCAAGACAAGCTAGGGTTTAACTCCTAACCTTTCTATCATTAAGACCAATATTACTTTAAAGGTCAATGGCAAATCTATGCATTATTAGTGTATTATTGATGTCAAGCTTAGGTTTGGATTAAGTATTATCTACTTAATCGAGTTATCAAAATTTCTATGTTTAAGTTTAGTTTACATATCAAGATGTCCCATTTAAATGTTAAAGTTTTCTAACATACATCCTAATATCATAAAAGCATATAAATGGAAAGATGACATAAAATAAAAAGGTGATTAATGTTAATCAAATCCTAAAACAAATAAAGGGATTATCACTTAATCACAATTCTAAAAGATCTAAGTTTCATACCATTTAGGTTATTAAGGTTTATCTATTTGATACATACTCTTAAAGATTCTATTACTTGGCATTTGACATGACATACATTTAAAGTACATGGTAGATTGGTGAGCACATTAAGAATGGCAAGATTTCAAATTTAATTTTTACATAGAATTTTAAGCAATGTTCAAATTTAGTATAACTTAGCCCCACTAGGGTCCTAGGAGTATTAATATCAAAACAGTGAAGTTTTGGCCATTTCAGCCAAAACTGGGCAGTTTTACAAAATCTGGGCAGTTTTCTGGAAAAATTTTGGAAATTTTGCAAATTCAGGGCACTGCAGCACGCTGGAGCGCTTTTTGCGCGGTAGCGTTTTCCGCACTGAGGTACGCTGCGGCCCGCTGCAGCGCGCTATGGCGCGCTGTAGCGATCCAATTTGCAAAATCACTGTTCAATTAATTTATTTTGTCATTTCCTAAGTTCTAAAATATTTCCGCTATAGTCCATTGTAGCGATCATTTTGCAAATCACTGTTCAATTAGTTTTATTGGCATTTTTCCTAAGTTTTCATGAAATGTCGCTGCAGCCCGCTGCAGCGTGCTACAGCGCGCTATAGCGGTCCTTTTAAAGGGAAGAGTGACAGGGAAGCCTCATCATGGCTAGAGAGGCTAGGTGAGGGGAGAGGTAGGCCATTTCCCATCAAATATGGGAGGGGGAAAATGGGAGGCATGGGTCAGCCGAAAGGAGGAGGTGGCCAGCCGAAAATTTGGAATAAAAATGGGGAAATTGCATTTTGGGGATCCAAAGATTGCTTTTTTTTTTTTTTTTTATTTAAAAATTCAGATTTTTTAAAAACACGCTCCGAAAAATCTCAAAAATTCACCCCTAGCTAATTTGAGGGTGAGGAATTCAACGACGAAGTCGGATTTCGATTCCGACGATTAATTAATTATGCTAATTTTTCGATGCATTTAATTTCATTAAAATATTCGCGAAAATCGATGACTTCCAAACGCGTCCAAAACATCACCCCTAGCTAATTTGAGGGTGACGATCGCAACGGCGAAGTCGAATTTCGATTTTGAGGTCAAAATAAAATCTTCAATTTTCTAATTAATTAAATATTAAAATATTCTGAATCAATCGATTGGTCTCCGAATTGATCCAAACCTTCAGGGTTTGGTTCTAATGACTAGATGAACTTGATGGAATGATAATTACGATACGATTAAGATAAATTCAAGCTGAGTAACAACCGTGGGTTGTTACAGCGAAAGCTGCTCATGTACCGCACGAGGACACGCGGTGCTTCCCGTCATCCAAGTGGCGTTCACCGCCTAAGGGTCTGCTCCCATACCCATTTAGGACCCCAATCAACCTCTCGACTGGATTTCGTGAGAAAGGCAGTGAAGATCGCTTGAGCTAAGAGAAAATCAAGACCTAGTTCTGGACCATTGATCAGGCATCTTCCAATACTTCTTGTTGTTCAGTTCAACTCGCATATTCACATGTTGTATATCGATCCTGCATCCCAATGATCGGGCCTGATCAAACAAATATCAGCCCGATCATTTTAAGTTTTGAATTTTCGCACAATAACCATCTTCCCCGTCCGGTAGATAGAGATTAGGGCTTGGTATTTCAGTCGATCTAGACCTACTCCGAGCTTATAATTGATAAGTAAAGTAAATGGCTTGTAAAATAAATAAAAATTCAATGAAGTCACTACTTCAAAACTAAACTTATTAACTTTATCAATTAACTTAAGAATCTATGAAACCTAAGTTAATTGGGGGACTTTACTAGTCGCAATCAGTAAGATAAATAATTAAAAAATAATAAATATCATATAGTTTACAATAGTTTATTAATCATTGAAACGCTGCAACGCATTAAAACTAATTCCTTGAAATCATGCATTGAGACTTTGTGCATAATAATAATCATTTAATATATACTTCAGAGGAGTTTTATTTGATGGATTTTAGTACATTTGTCATTAAGCCTGGGCAGGCTATTGATGTATCCGAAGATCACATAATTTCTTTGAGGGATAATGTGTGTGTTTGCAGTTGACCCCACTTTCAGATAAGTTGAGTAGATGTACTCAACTCCTCACTTGTTCTGCGCTCATAGAACAAAATATAAGATAAATTATTTATAAATTACATATCTCACAATCTTATTGATTGTGAATGATTATTATAGTTATATGACTATTTTTATTCAGTCTTGTTAAGACTGAAAATACTTTACTTATTTCATTTCAGCAGCTTATTATTTCAGTTTTACTTATAGCTTATGCAGTGTAGTTTTCTCATATATCACATGCAAAAATTAATTACACTGTCTTTTACTTTGCATATGAATCAATTGGACATATTCATATTTCTCTTATATAAATTGTATACTTTATAGTTGTTTCGTTAATCTATTTAATGCAAGAATAAATAATGTGAACCATTTTTATATTTCATAGCTTTTAGCTATTATACTTTTATTCATTCCATGTAAAATACTCTGCTTATATTAAAATTGTAAATGGCTAACATGATATTTGTACAAAATTAATATATCCTTAAATTGTACTTAGACTATTAAAGTCTAATCACTTTTTCTTTTATTAGCTGTGCCCTACTATATTATAAACAAAATACGTAGATCAAGAGTGTGAATCAGGTGTTGTACTCAAGGAGGAGCCTGAACTATAGTTGAATTGAAGACCTTATCTACTTTATACTTTTTGCTTATCTGAGGATGAGTAGTTATATGCTCAACTTGTAAACTAAATATTTCTGTGATGTTTTAAACTATTCTTTCTTATTGTATATTTTCTTATCATGAATGATGAATCTTTAATTGGAATGTTTAAAATTTCCTTCTACCCATAGATCCGCATATTTTAAAGGTAGTACTCAATGTTGGATTATAAATCCCTAATCAAGTATTAAGTATTACCGTAACACCCATTGTTAAATTAATATAACAAATCTAATAGTGGGATGTTACAAGTATATAAAATTATTATACTTATTATTATGTATATAATAATAATAATACAATACTATTATTGTTATTATCAAAAATTACTATAATAATAATTATCTCATATATATTGTATTATTATACTATTCTCCTATTGTTATCATCTTCTAATATTAATAATAATAATAAGTATATAAATACTTATTATTATTATTATCATAGTATATTAAGCATAATACTAACAATATTATTATAATATTATTATCATATTTCCTCTCTATTTTCATCAACAAAAAATAAAAATAATCATAAGTATACTACTATACTTATTAGCATCGCATAAATAGTAATGATAATAGTAAATATAATAATTATTATTATTATCATGTTATTATTATCTTAATATTCTCTCTCTAAAATAAGCGTACACATAAAATTATCATAAAAATTAACAATATTATTTCCTTCCTATAATCATATTCTCTCACTAGGATAAATAATAATAATTCTTTGCATATAAATTATTGTATAAATGATGATGATGATAATAATAATATAATATTATTATTATCATTATTATCCTTATATATATATATATATATATATGTATATATATATATATATATGTATATATATACACACACATACATATTATTCTCTCTCCAATATTCTTATTTTCATTATTATCTTACAAGGGATATTGAAATGCCCAGAGATCTTTCATTTTCTGAACCATAAGATTATCTTCAAGGTTATTGGGTGTTTTGGAATCTTCCTCTCCTATTCTCCCTCTTAAATCATTCTCACTCATTTCCGCTTTTTAACTTCCAGTGTTTAAAACATTACCTTGCAAAATTTTCTTTTTTTTTCAAGTTCTACTTCATTTACCGTAGCGTGTTGTAGCATTTTTCTTCACAAAATTCTCTTCTTTTTGTTATTTGATCAGTTCGGAGCTGAAATGACATAAAACACACTAAAGTAGCAACAAATCTTAATAAAAACATGCATTCTAAAAAATAAATGGACTATAATTATTGGGTTCATCAAAGCTCAACAGAGAAAATTTTTCTTTCTAGAAGATGCAAGTTGAAGACTTACTGTATTAGAATAAATTGTATTTGCCATTGAGAGGAATAGAAAGAAACTAGAGACTATAAGTGATGAATATTGGTATGTTCTCGATAGAACAACGCTAGGTTTGATACGCTCATACCTAACTTCTTCGGTTGCTTTCAATATCGTCAACATTCGAACTAATGGTAGCCCTGACAAAGATGCATGAGAAGCCTTCATCTTCTAACAAGGTTTTCTTAATGAATAGGCTCTTTAAAGTGAAGACAATGTAAGGTTGTTCGACAACTAAACAAATGAATGATTTCGACACCGTAACCAACCAGTTAAGCTCATTCAAAATTTGTTTTAAAGACGAGGTGAGAGATTTGTAATTTATATCTTTATTGCCAGATAGTTGAAATAATTTATTTATTACAATGATTAACTCATCAAAAAATGCAAAGCTACGCTTCAATGATGTCGTAGGGATCGTGCTGAATTAGTATGTTAGGAACATGGCTAGGGGTGAGGCTTCAAGCTTAGCCCTAAGTGTTGAAAGCAAAAGGTGACAAAAGATGAAGTTGAAAAAAGGGAAAGTGGAATGCTGGAGTTGTAGAAAGAAATGGCACTTGAAGAAGGACTGCCCAACTACGAGGAGAAAAGATGATGGAAACCAAGTTAATGAATATTCTATGAACATCTCGAAAGAACATGAGCATGACTCGTTGGTCTTATCTTTGGTAAGTGTTGAATCCTAGTTTGGGAATTTAGGAGCCTCTCTTCATGCAATGTCAAGCAAAAGAGCTGTTTGCAATTACTTGGGAGAAGATTTGGGAAAGGACTATCAAGGTAATAACAAGGCATACAAAGTTATAAATAAAGGTGATTTGAACATCATGTTACCTAACAGATTTGTATGGAGATTGAAGTATGTGAGATACATTTAGGTCTGTTAGCCTGTGACGATTATGCATGATCTTTAAAGGAATGACAATGGAAAGTGACAATAGGTTCGTTGGTTATAACTTAGAGCAATATGGAAGGGTTACTTTATGGGGTTAATAAAGTGCCATAATTGATTACGAGAGAAGAAACAAATATAGAAAAGAAGGTTCACTCCTCGATAGAAGTGAACAACATGGATTCATGAAAACTAAAACAGCGTGCAACTTTAGTTGCCCTTGAAGTGTGATCAAGGAGGGGTGAGCCACACCATGACCTTAGCAGTTGAAGCTATGATGGGGAAAGGAGAAGATTCCAGAGATAAAGATGGATTGATCACAATTAGTTTCCAAGTGGGAGATTGTTAAAATGTGAAGATAATTGGATCATAAAAGGGGGTGTCAATAGAGTTCTGGTGGGTTCCAAAGAGTTCTGTGGGTTTTGGGGCAAGGAAGCACTAGCTGACAGCAAACATGACACTCAGACGCACCACGGGCACCTTACAGGGTTTGTAGATCAAGGAGAGAGCACTCAGGCGCACCCAAGCACTGTGGATAGAGGCACAAGTTCTCAGGTGTGCTCAAGAACTCGTGGTACAACAACTTTGGTGCTCAAGTGCACTTGGCACGATTCATATACAAAAACAGGCATCCCATGGTTAATTGTGGGTGGTTTCAAGCATTCTTGGGCTTGTTATAAAGTTTGTTGGAAGCCCTAACTTTTAAAAGTGTCAAGGAAATATTTTTCAAGTGGGAGAAATCTTGTGATGGCTAGGGTATGAGTTGAAGAGCGTAGATAAGGACAAAGAAGAGGTGAGGTGCTAGGATTGTGTTTCCATAGTTGGCAAGTAGTTCCTTTTCTTCCAAGGGATAGGGCTTCTCAAGTACATTGTAAAACTTGTAATCTTCATAGTGGAATCTTGCTTGATTGTGTGTCCATGTTTTTTCTCGTTATCAAATTTTCCATGTAATTTCTATATGTTTATTTTCTTGTGATTTTCTATTTTCTTTTTGCTTTTTGTATTTTCACATAATTGCTCTATGTTTTGCACAAATTATAAACCCTAAAGGGGGTTTAAAATACTAGCACTTTGCATCATCTGAAATCAACCGAGCTCACTAGCACTCTTAGTTCCTTCCTTGTCCTTCTGGCCCTTCCTCCTAAGGTTGCGAACCCAGAAGCGCTCCAATGAACCTATCCGGCCAATCAGTGGGCTAAGATCAGTGTTCGAGCACCCAATCAAGAGCCAAGGCTCGAAGAAAATCTTTGAGATCCTCCCCAGCCTCTGGAACCAAGTCATCTACCAACAGTTGCCCCAGCAAAATCTCTGAGCACGGTACCCCCTCTAATCTTCCTTCTGTTAACCTCTTAACATGTCGATTGGCCGTCAATTTCCAGTGTTGCATGCTTGGAGAGTCCTGTAGATGCTAGGATCAAAAGAAAATAAGCTTGAGTCAATCTGGTCAACTATCAGATCGAAATTTGTTAGGAATTGTCGGGGACCGACATTGCATCCCAGCAGCAATTTCGGGCGATGGAAGATTCCACTTTGCCTAGTAATGCGCTCTATAAGCATTTTGAGGTCTGAGAAATAATTTTTGATCCCCAATTGGGCTCGAGCTAGCCCAGTCCACCGACGCTACAGTCGGGCTCTCAATGCCACACAATGAAACCCAAGTCGAGTAGACCACCAACAAGCTGGGAGGGCCCAGTCGTCAGAGATAGGCCCGCTCAAACCACCCAAGCTCGATGAGGGTGCTAGAACCAATAGCCCCCTCTGGTGCGGCCGAGTAAAGTTCCGGCGTTCGATACCAACAACTATGAGGTTAATGGTGCCCATCGACGCGCCTTACTGTGCTGAGCATTTTGGTATCTAGTTCATTGCATGAGATGGTCGGAGTCGCACATTATTGGCGACGAAAGTCCACTCTTATTTAGAGTCTCTACGGGACAAAAAACAGTCACGGATCAGACCGACTTGTGATCTGCACGGTTCTGTTAAGCAGAATATTCCAGAAATATGAGAAAAACCGTCGGGTTCCGTCAGCCTGCATGTTAAATCCGTGGAATATTCCCGTAATATTTAGATTTTATTAATGACGCCAAATTAAATTAAATTAGAACTTTAGGAAATTAATTCAAAATGTATTTTTATATAATTATGTCAATTTAAATATTAATAATGCAATCTTATATACCATCATGAGCAAAAAAATTAGAGGAATCTAATTATGAAATAAAATCGATATCGGATGGGTAATTTTCTTAATTACCATCTAATCATGTTAAAAAATAAGTATGACATTAAGAAACATAGTTACCCAAATTCAGTGTTTAAAGTATTGAATTACTCCTTCGACAATAAACTTACTATAGGATCAGAGAAAATCTAATTTGGAAGCCTAAATCCCTAAGTCAAATTTTGAACCCTTAAATACTAATATTTTAATAAACATTATCAAAAATCAATTATAACTTGATTTTGAAACTCTTGATTGCTCTAGTAATCTTTAAATCAATGATTGCGTAGATTAGATAGCTATTAAGCCTGATCAAATTTAATGGAATTTTATTTAGATAAAACCCTAATTTGAGTCTAGGTTTGAATAGTTTAAACCTTAAGAGATTAGAATCCTAAGTTAAGAAACTTAAACCATATAGATAGAGCTTAAATATCTTAAATCTTATTCTTGGTAGATTATTTATTGATGCTATTGGGGAATGGATTCTGTGTAGGGATTGCATGTTGATTGACATTGACTCTCACCTGACTCTGAGGATGGGTAATACACCTTCTGCAGGTGGTGTTGTCATGGCACCGAAGGAGAAGTTTGATGTCCATCCAAGCCCGCACTATTGCATGGCAAGAGGATTATCTTATAAAGAAGTTGAATACAATTCAAGATCTCCAAAATATGCGATTTGAAACAGAAGTTGCCCCGGATGTGACAGTAGAATCCCATCAGTGGGTGGGTCGTTGCACGAATCAATAAAGCGAAGTTGAAGTTGATGATTATAAAAATGGTTATGGTTCAAAGTATGGCTACTGAAATTACTAAAGTTTTGAGGAGCGAGCTTCGTGCATGAATAAGAACAATTTGGTCCTCAAACTTATCGTGAGGAATACACTACAATATCTAAAGTGGAGGTATATGATCCCAAGGAGATTTCTGGTTCCAAAGTTGAGGGAGATTATTCGGCATTGACCTATGATTTTAATGGAAGTGAAGATACCATCTTAAAAAATGGCAAAAAATAGAAAAGAAGTTCAAGAAAGGATCAATATCCAGATATTATTTAAGGGGAAAAAAAAAGGTCATTGAAAACTTAAGAAGGATCATATAGCTGGTGTAGAGTTGCATATATCACTCAATTTATACATTGGACACTTGTACTGAAATCTCCTATGAGGGTTTTTCAAGGGGGTTTAATGATCCTTTTACATTTTCTTTCTTTTTCTATAATTTAAATTTATTTCTATTTTAATTCTAATTTTTTTTGGAGGTCACCAACCACATTTTTGCATTCTTTTTTCATTAATAACCCAACAGATATTCTCTAAAAAATTGCATCCTCTATTGTTTTTGTTTATTCTAAATTATTTACTTCTAATATAGGCACCAATGTTTTCTGCTCAAGTAAGAATCAGGGATTGCATATTGACGATGTTGTTCGGAGACTGGGTTTGCTGCAAAAGCAGATCTTGCCAGCATCTTGCGTTATTATGAGATTTAACAAGCAGATCTTTCTGTTTGATATTTTCTGCCATCAAATGTTTTTTTCTTATCTAATCTCAGGCAAGTTATTTCATACCACAATGATCTCGCGCGCATATGGTCTAAAACTAACAATTTTCATTACAAATCAGCAATGAATGGATCTGCGTTTACGGTGATTCACTTTTTTTTTTCTGAACTTTTTACTTTTTTAGAACGCAGTTTTGCTATAATGGGTCGGGTCGGTAGGTCTACAAAACACATCATTAAAAATACATCTATATGGTAATTAGATAAAAATTATATATAGTACAACCAATGACAAAGTAAACCTAATAAAATGCATGCTAGTGAAAAAATAAATAATGTATATTTATATATTTCTCTGCGGAGACATCCGATAAAATTGGAACGATACAGAAAAGATTAGCACGACCCCTGCGCAACGATAACACATATAAATCGAGAAATGGTGCAAAAAAGAAAATATATATATATACATATATAATATGCAAGTTAATATAAAATGCATGCAATTGTACGCAATATTATAAACAGGTAAAATTAATCAAATAGTGAGCAAGAGAGAATTTGGAAATCACTATTTATAAGCTTGGTGATCAACATTACTAAAAAGCAACTTAAAATATATGTGTGTGTATATATACATATAATGCAAGTTAATGTAAATGCATGCTATTGTATTCAATATGCAATATTATAAATAAGTAAAGCAAAGAGTAAGACCTCGAATACTAAGCATAGAAAGGGAGGATTGGAAAATCACTTTTTAGAAGACTGGTGATCACCATCACAAAAAAGCAATCTAAACTTCAAATAAAAAAATAGCAAGAAATTTTAATCAAAATAAAATGAATCAAAAATTATGTTCTATATTTTATAAGAAAGATATTTTCATACCTTATCAATCTATCTGCTTTTACCTTGGTTTGAAAAGGTTGTGTTATTCAAAGAAAGATTTTCTTTAATAAACTTAAACTATATACAAATAATCTTAAGAAACTGTTACACTGGGGAGACCAAGTCATGTGCAAGGCAATAGAAAGAAAATTTGGCCTAGCGTATCATCAAAAATTCTCACAAATGATAGTTCGTACAATCGATGACTCAATAAACCTATCAAATAATAAAATGCATGCTAATGTATGCAATATTATAAATAGGTAAAGCAAAGAGTAAAACTTTGAATATTAGGAAGAGAAAGGCAGAACATAGAAATCAATTGTTAAAAGCTTGGTGATTACCATCACAAAAAAGCAATTAAATTTCAAACAAATAAAGTAGCAAAAAATTTTAATCAAAGAAAAATGAATAAAAAAATACGATCTATATTATATAATGAGATTATTTACATACTTTGTCAATCATATGCTTTTTCTTTGGTTTGAAAAAGTTGTGTTGTTCAAAAAAAAATTTCCTTAATGCACTAAAACTTTATACATAAATCTATGAGTTTATCAAAAGTAAAAAAGCTTTACCCATGTCCATATAGCTCTACTTTTGCCTAACTTTTTAGGCTTATTTTATTTTGATTAGTCCTAAGTATGGTAAGCTTATAGATTTATGAATAAATGGAATCTTTGGTAGTTTCAATGAACTTCACCGCAAAGGATATATAGTTGAACCTACCAATGTCGAGGTGAGCAATGTTGGTCGGGAGCCTGGCTGCAAAATGCTCATAATGCGGTGATGGAAGAATCGATAAGGTGTTAAGACTTCTATGGCTTAATTTTTAATTAATTAAATTTCTAAAAGGATTAAAATGATATTTAATATAACTTTATAAAGACATTGATAAAATCAAAACATTAAAAGCCAATTTGGGACATATAAAACTATAAGGACTAAAAAAGAAATTTTCTCAATAGTTGTTTTCCACTTCTATGTTTTAACTACAAGCCAATTTTGAGAACCAACTTTTCTACAAAACCTTTCACAAATTGACCTACATATCTACTAAAGATTCAACTTAAATGTTTCAATCATTTACTTTAAAGATTATATTACTATACCATTTTTATAGACTTAGCATTGAGAATTACTAGTTGATGCCCCACTTCTAAACCTATTTTCTATTTTATACTAAAAATAAAAATAACTATTTATAATAAATTTATCCACCAAAAAAAATAAAAAAATATAAATGTAAAAATATGAAGCTTAAATTATTATTACTTTTAGTAAATCATATAAAAATAATCTAAATGCCAAAAATAAATTAACTATATTTTGTTAATGTTAATTGTATTGTATAATGAAATTAGAGTCTTAATATAACAAACTTAAAGCGCTCATATTACAAACCTAGAGCAAATATTAAGTTGAATCAAACATAGTGCTGGTTTGATAATTGCACGTGAAAGATTTGGGGTTAAAGACCATACATATGCAGATGCTACAAAGTCAAATTTTACAAAGCAAATTTATTTGAGATTTTAAACTTCTGTGCATGCTTATACATACAAGCACGTGCGTACAGACTCATGCAAACAAAATTCCAAGCAAAACGTATCATTTAAGAAACTAAGAACTAAGAATTTTTAACACCCTATTGATTCCTCCATAACCGCATTCTGAGCATTTTGCAGCCATGCTCTCAGCTAACATTGCTCACCTCGATGTCGGTAGGTTCAGCTATATATCACTTGCGGCGAAGTGGTGCCCTTCATTGAAACTACCAAAGATTCCATTTATTCTTAAATCTATGAGTTTACCGGACCTAGGACTGCGCAAAATAAAATAAGCCTAAGAAGTTAGGCAAAAGAATCTGGAAATTACTTGTTATAGTCATGAAGATCATCATAAAAAAAACGCAGCCTAAAATTCAAACAAATAAAATAGCAAGATAATTTAATCAAAGTAAAATTAATAAAAATTACGATCTATACTTTATAGGAAACTATTGTCAAACCTTGTCAATCATTCTTTTTTTTCTTTGGTTTAAAAGGTTGAGTGGTTCAAAGAAAGATTTTCTTTAATACACTTAAATTATATACAAATTATCTTAAGAAATTGTCACATTTGGGAGACCAAGTTATATGCAAGACATTAGAAAGAAAATTTGGCCTAGAATATCATTAAGAATACTCCTAAATGATAATTAAATCAAGAAAATATTTAGTACAACCAATGACTCAATAAACATATTTAATGATAAAATACATACTAATGTAATATATATAAATATATGTATATATATTTATATACAAAAAATGAAAGTTAATGTAAAATGCATTCTAATGTATGCAATATTATAAATAGGTAAAACAAAGAGTAAAATCTCAAAAACTAAGCATAAAAAGGCAGAATCTAGACAACCTAAACTTCAAACAATAAAATAGCAAAGATCTAATAATAACAATCATGGTTTAACTCATTCAGAACTCAATAAAAGTTCTAAGTACTTAACGTACTGTCAGGATGTCGATCCGACTGGCTCGGTGTGAGACAAGGGAGGGAGGATTGGGAATCTCTTTCGCCAAAGGGAGAGAGCTGAACGGTGCCTTGTCGTGAAGAGGAAGAGGTCATGAACTTGGCGCTTCTTACAAACTTAGATGTAACTACAATGAACAACATCTAATTTCTTATCAAAATATATAAATATGCCTCTCTCTTTCTCTCTTTCTTCCTTAATAAAGTTGAATACGAAGAGATAACATGAGTATATAAATATGATATCAGAACTTCAATATGAGTGGAATCTCGGTATGAAATTCATATGATCAATATAAGAAGATTTATGGTGCTTTAGGAACATCAAGGTACATACAGGATCCATCAACATAACACAAATTATTTAGATTAAAATAAGAAGGATTTCGTACCTTGACGGAGTCGATAAAGGATCGGCAAAAGAGGAATGTATGAAGGAATCTGTGGTTAAGAGGAAAGCAAACAAAATGCCCTCGCGATTCCCTTGCTCGATCGGACCAGATCCGAGAGTAACATGCAAGGATCAGGCAAGGCGAATCCCTTTTTACCGAAAGAAGATGAACGGATCGGATATTCCACGATCAGCGCTTTCTCTTGACGTCTAGCATTCAATTTGCAGTGGAGTCAGAAACCTTACATTTCGGCTATGTGGCGGATGAAGCGAGGAGGCTGGAGAGAAGAAGTGGAAACGGTTAGAGGAAGACGGTGAAGATCTCATCTATCGAGTCGTGCGTCACCTGAAGAAGGAAGCGCGTTTGATAAAGGGTTTGCGATTCGTAGGGTTGGAACTAATGTTAAGGAAAATCCAGCATCCCCAAATTTGCATTTTTATTTGATTTTTATTTGACTTAAATCAAGATTCTGCTTTTTTTTTTTTACTTAATACGGTCAAATTTATGTATAATCGATCTGATAACAACTTGGATTATCATAAAGTGATTTAATACTTTCATGGTTATGTGGTCACTAAAATGAGTTTGTGCATACTAAGCAATCTTAATGGAGTTAAGATTAATTCAAAAATTTCAAAACTAAAGAGATTAGCATGCTTAGATAAAACTCAAAATATGTAATTTCTTTACTTGCCTCTATGCCAGGTTTCGATTTTCCTTCGTCATTTCAGCTTTATATTATAAATCGCACGTGAGTTACAGCACAGACGACTAAACTTGACCATTCAATAGCAGACCCTTCTCCCATATGCAAAGAATAGGGAACCGAATCCAATAGGTACATTCTGTTTTTAGAATAAAATTCTTTGGTTTATCGGAGCAGGATTTACAGCGAGTACAGGTTTTCACTACATCATTCATTCTATTAACATCGAATGCAGAGGAAATACAAAAATGAAGACTATGAATTTTCTCAACTCGTTAAACTGAATCCTAAAGGGACATTCAAAACTTATTCAGTGTTTAAATTGCTTAAGGCTTAGTATTTATTTAATATTCTACATCCATTATTGACTCCTGAACCGATTCTTAAAGGCATCAAAGAAATAAAATTATTCTAATATGTTCTCCAATGCTATAACATCAATTTTTTTTATTAAGCGCATTAACAGAATTAATTCTCAATTCAGCTTGACTCTTTTGCCTTATATCACACATTGTTGGTTTGAGATGTAATTATGTGAATTAAGTTGAATTATGAAGAATGCAGAAAACTTGATTTACTCAGCTTAACTCAGATTTAAAGCATCTAAATTTCCTAACAATGAGTCCATTTATACACAAAATTCTACTAAAGAATGTTAAGCTAAAAAAATTATTGGTAAAATCTCAACTATAAATTTCAGATTCTAAAATTTGAAATTACAGCATGAAGAACTTTCTCTAACTTAAAGACAATAATTCACTACAGAAAAGTTCATAACAGTTCTCAAGTGCTTAAGCTTTTTTACTTCGTTCTCCATCTTCATCAATTTGACTTCAAGGAAATTAAGGTTTCTTCAACTTAAGTACAGGCGGCTTTTGGAATCAATGTCAAAGCAAGTTGCAAAATATAAAGCTAATAGATCCACATTTGTTTTTATTAAACATTTGTCAACAAATAGCACTTGATTCCATAATAAAATTTAGTAGAAGTATCAGTACAATGAAACACTCTTAATTGGGTCTGAGAAATAGGAGAACTATTCTAAAGTCTGAACATAATCTGATGAAATTCAGAAGTTGTATTTTACTCCACATTTGATTATATGATACTTAAATATTTTATGATTTCTAACCTATAGACAACAAATTTAGCTATTATCTGTGGAATATTTTAGCATTGCCATTCACATCTATCATGTATACAAAAATTTAAAAAAGATTAGCTCTTCATGAATGCAAATAAGAAGAAGCCTATTCTTTATGTTCTGCTCTCGGAAGTGCTTACAAGATTCATTTAAGGTCATTTGAATATTGAAATTTCTCAGAACTATAAAAGGTTTGGTCGGCCCAGTAAATGTCAGTCTAAATGCCTTTCTAAATTCAATTCTTAACTAGGACCGTCGTTTGAAAAACGCATCCAGATAATTTCAAGCAAGCAGTACAAATTATTCCAGCTATTTCTTTTAATAGAAACTGAATAATATCAAAACTCCAAAGATACATCATACAGCGAGTTGTATATAGCCTATATGATGAAGGTATCCACAGTATCAATGCGATGATCCTCTGGAAACTCTTTTTGATAAAATGCAGATCTTGAATGAATGAATGAATGAACCAAAAATAAAAATCATAATAATAAGAATTCCAATAAAGTGGTTTAACCGCATTTTAAATTCAGTATAGCATCTTTTCGTCCATCACTCCGAAGCTTGTACGAACAGACAGTTCTGACCAGCTTCAAAAGTAGGCTCTGAAGGATAAACAAAAACTGCAGTAGCTGCAAGCGAAGGATTCATTGAAGCCGAGTACCTCACTGAAGTCACGGTGACAACTGGAATATGCTGCGAGCCTGATAGCAGAGGCAAAAGCTTGAAACCGATGACGTGCTCTGATTTTGGCAGAATGAATACTGAATCGGTGTTGGGACCTGTGAACACAAAACTCTGGCAGTCCCCTACTGAGCACTTCACCTCCTGGAGTAATGCTGTGTTGTTGCGAACTTTGATGGACAATAAGAAAGGCAGGCCGAGAACCGCATGGGGAGGGCAGTCTATGCTAACAACCAATGGCGTTGCCTCGGCACTCACGCCCATCACTTTTTGTCTGGCAAGGACAAAATTATTATGCTGGCCTAGGCCGGTATCTCTGGCCCATTCCAGAAGAACTGTGCCAATGCCGATGTCTGGCGACTTGGCATGCGGTGTCACAGCAAAAACCTGCTTGAATTCTTCGCCCGGAACAATAAGGCTGGGAGGAGTGAGAGGATTAATGACACTTCGATGCACAGAACATGAGCTGGAGCCATCAGGTTCTATGGATAATGAGGCGATGCACAATGGAATATCGCAGCAGTTTCTAGCACGGACAATAAGAATGCTTGTCTCATTCAGTGGCAAAGAAATTATCTTCTGGTCAACAATGGGCAGCGCCTTAAGTTTGGAGAGAACCAAGGGTTCCCTTCTGAAAGGCATCATGAAGCGATGAGATATAACAAATGGGATTTTGCCTTCAATCTGTAAGCTCCTGTGCACATTAACTCTCTCTGCATTATTGGCTTCTGTATGCATATAGCCTAGCGAAACATAAAGCATAACAGATTTGGGCCGGTTCCATTTTATTTCCAAACGGCAAGACCACAACTGCCCAACACCTAAAAACGGAACAGAAACCACCCCAAATGACTGCTGAATTCTCCTAATGTCATCAGAATTGGACTGGAAGCCGTCATCAAACACCCTAGAAACACTGAGAAGCTCAACATGGTGGCTATCTAAAGAAAATGATTCCGATTCTCTTGGACTTATTAACATTCCACCACCTCTTGCATCCACCAGATTTATCTTCAGCTCACCAGAATAAACAGCATGAGCTTTGGAGACGACAGAGACAGAAACAATGAAGCTCTCCCCAACCAATGCAGGGCCTGATGCACTTAAGTTGAGTTCTACTTGAGGCCCAGGTTCTGCTACTTGAATATACTTTTGGCCTGAAAATGAAATCATGTGGTCTCTGGTTGGGACAGTCTCCATAAGATCCTCAAACTTCCATAGAGGCAAATCTTCCAATGAAACAGGACTTTCAGGCCTGCAGCAGAATGTGAACTGCTTCCCCACCATAACATTCACTGACATGCACTCAAGCTTTCCACTTTGTCCTATATAAGCACATTCAAAAATCTTAGAAAAGATATGATAAAAACAAATATATTATGCTGTATTTACATTTTCAAATATATATATATATATATATATATATATATATAATATACACATATATAGTAAAATGCGATTGATCTATACATAGAAAATTAGTATCCTTCCCCACTTCTAACCCACTATGCAGTTCAATTATGATTTAAACATGAAAAACTAAAGTAAGACCATGACATTAATGTGTCTTCGGATTGCATAATTGGTTGCTACTGAGGTACCATAGTGAAAACCATATTATTATTATTTTTAGCAAAATTCACATATATGTGTATGTATCAGTATGTGTACATAAGCATGCAAGTCAAGCCATTAGAGCATGTCATGCAAGCACCTAGCAGAGTCTCGCTGCCCAGAATTTTAAAAAAATATTTGCATGCCAGCATAAAAAAGTAAGAACCTAAAAGAAGTTCAATGAGTACCAGAGCTTATCTCAAGCGTCCTCCTAAACCACTTGTTGGTAGTCAATATAAGAGATGAAATTGATTCTAAACGGTTGTTGTCATCGCTATCTGTCTTGACTCGTTTGATAATTAGTTCATTATCATTGACCACTTTAAAATTACAGCTGATCTGATTAAATATAACTTCCAACTGATCAATCTCTACTGGATGAGGCAATTGTGATAGTATTGACACGGTAAAAAGTGCCGATGAGCCTGACTTCATAGTTTGACTGTGAAAAGCAACAGATGTGCGGAATGCCATCCTTAGTGGACTTACAAGATCGACATCAACACTTTTGGGGTGGTCATCTTCTACAAACAGTTCACTGCTGCGTTCTGTTGCGTGACCCTTTAGGAGGCTGAAAACTTCCTGCTGTATTGTCTCCCTCTGTGAAAGACTAAGGGGACCAGCAGGGCCATAAACCCATTTACTATCTGGAGCTTCCACTCCACTGAAGGAAAACACAGGCAAGGCAGCCATCTCAAGGGAGTACTGGATAAAATCAACTACTGAACCAAGCATTCTGGAACATTCCCTCAAGTAACCCAAACATTCCCACAACAAAGCGATCCAGCCTTCCTGCCTGTACATACCTGCGACACCATCAAAGAGTTGCCTCGCATTAATCAAATCCCCCGCGTTAATATACTCTACAGCCATTCTATGTCTACAATAAGTAGCAGATCTTGGAGCATTTAAACTCTTAAATGATTCACAGGATCGTGTAAGTGATGCAATGATCTCATATGAACCTTGCGACCTTTGTTCTTCAACAGAAAGGGACCTTGCACACTCTGCATCTGAAAGACTATACAGTGCAATCGAAGTGTCAGTTATTTTAACACCATCTTTCCTTAAAAAAGAAAACAAGAAACATACATTTGGATTTCTGTTGAATTTCCATTTTCAAATAAGCGGCCATATAAGCCAGTAAGTGTAGATGGCACAACAAAGTCTCGATGTTCCTCGACCATATGCATCAGTGGGCTCTTTGTAGAAATAAAATGATCCTGGAAAAATCATTTCTCCCAGAAAAAATCAGCTGCTGATAGTACACAGAAAAGTGTTAAAACAAAAAGTATAAGAGATTTACGGATTTTAATAACAAATCAGAACAGATTTATTTCTAAAAAGCTTGTGCTTTCAATTATTTCCAAATGAAACTCCCATTATTATTCTCAGACATCTGAAGACTGCAATTCCCATTCAAGAAATGAATAATGCGTGGCTCTAGTAATTCCAATTGGTTCATCAAACGTTATTCCTAAGAACTTTCAGAATTTTCCTAGGTTAAGCCACTGAGTAGAGTGTTTAAATGCGAGAATGAGACCTATTTCAAGTTGGCCAGCTTGGGCTCCAATGATTTATGACCTAATTTATTTCCTGTGATTTCGATCCCAATTTAGTCTTAAAATTGAATCAAAATGAATAGTAGAGACAATAATGATTAAACTGAAAAGCTGGAGACTAGAGTAAACCAGTATGTTTATGTATTGGGTATGCGTGCATATATATATATATATATACATTTTTTTTTTGCAGGTTGCGGAGGTTGCTGCTCTTTGTGCGGGTGTAAACAGGGAATTCTGGATGGCTGGTGATTGGCTGTTCGTTGGTGTCTTGCAATCTGTTCTGCGACCTCAGATGTTCCTCTGGGTCTTTACTACTTTGGTTTCAGTGGCTTAGTATATGGCAAGATAAAATTTGGTTTTGTAGCATCTACCTTTTGCTGTCTTTTATCTTGCAGTGGTAAGGGTAATGCTTTACTGCAAATAAATAAATATATATATATATATTATGAGAGTTATTAATTCTTTATTATGTTTATATAGAAAGTGGGAGAATGACGCTATTCATTTATAAAAATGCAAGCATTTTCCAACATATTTCTTACCTTCGTCCATCACAAATTCTTGAATGACTCAAATTTAAAATAGCGAAAGAATAAAAGTAATATTTGGCCTTCAACACCTTCAATTCATGTAATGTGAAATTGTAATGTGCTCCCTCCCAATTTTCATAAATTCTTAAAAGTCACGTTCCAATTTTCACTAGACAGAAGCCAAGGTGCCTTCCTATTAAATGCTCAAACTTAATAGATAATAATATAGGAACCAATAAGAAGCTTGACTAACCAGTATATCCAAAAAAATATGCAAAGATAAAATAAACAGATAATTTCATTGTCCTCGTAATCTTATTCCCTCATCAATGGCCCTTAAAGGCTCATTTTCTTGCATAGTCGTATTGCACCCAGATAATATAACACTAACATTACATTTCTGTAAGAGGTACACAATAATTACATATGAAAAACAAAGGTGATATGTAAGAAATTTATATCCATTCAACAGAATAGGATAAAAAGATACAATTTTACTGAAGATAATTAATTTGGTTCATCAAATTATTTAATATTGTTTTGAGGTGAAAAAGATGAGCAGTGAGTGAAAGAATAATGTAATATATTTTTAAAAGAACAAAGCATTGTACAAGTCTGTACAAATATTAAGAAAATATGTTAATTAGTTATACTTGAAAACTATAGCAGAGTGATAAAATATAAAATATAAAATATAATGAAATACTAGAATTTTAAATAATATGTTTGGTTGTGTCAGAAAGATTGACAATGGAGGCCTGCTAAGAATTCCGAAGAAAAAGCTTAAGAATAAAAAAGATCTAATGGGTACTAAAAAAGTTATATAGTAAATATTGAAAAGATAAGGTGTTCGGGTTACTTATTGAAATTTTAGGACAAGGATATTAAAGTGGGCATTTGAACGCAATTTGGTTTATCAATGATCTTTCTTCAATCGAACTACATCAAGGATTAAACTAGGCTAATTTTTTGCATTAACTACAGACATTGTTAATGAACACTTCAAAAAGCATCTTGGTGCATTTGTTTGCAAATTATATTTTTCTTATTGATACAACTAGTGATGAGATAAAAACATAACTCAATCTATAAAAACTACCCTTAAATCAAAAGAGTTATGCATCCACATCAGAATAGAATATAAAAAGTAAAATATTAACAATATGATAATTGAAGGGCAAGTCAAAAGCAAAGTGTGAGGTTCAAATACCTTTGTTCTATCATACAAAATGATAGCTAAATAGATAACGATACGATTAACAAGATCTAGTAGGTTGGGTGGGTAAGGATAGAAAATTTTAACTTTAATTGATAAATAAAAGATTTATAGAAGTAAGAGACCAGCAATGTTAGATGTGCCAAACCTACAAAGCACAAGCATGAATATGCTAAAAGATGGAAGAGTGAGCATACACAAAAAAATATGATGAGAAATGGATGAATTCATAGCAATGTTGGAGCAGCTCCAATAGAGAATAAGTAAAGAAAGACGTCTTAAATGATCATGCATAATGAGTGTAGACTACTAAAAGACCCATTTAAGAAAGTAGCTAATGGAATTTTTTCATGTTAAAAAAGAAAAAGGACCGAAAAGACATGTTAAGAAATTATTAAGAATGATTTCGCAAACTTGAAACTTAAAGAGGGTTGTTATGTGATAAAGCATAGTGGAGAAAAGATTCATGTAGCAGATAACACTTGTGGATTAAGATCTGATGTTTTTCATTTATAGGATGAGAACTTAGAATGTCTGAAAAGTGCTTAAAATGTTTAAAGGATAATTCAAGGCATGTTATCCAAAACTTAAGCATTTAGATAACTAACCTTCAAACTAATATATTTACAAACCTGCCATTTATCCTTACAAACAATCATCCAGCTTTATATATAAAATTTCATCAACTTAAAATGAACAAAGGGACCTGAGTGGAACGTGGTTTTAAGATAAGGACTTCATGATAGTTTTGTAAAAATCAAAGTTTTATGTTAGATACGTAATTAAAGAAGAATTTAGTGGCATGTATGCAATTAGCCCAAAGTTTAATTTATAGATTCCACGCTACACAGAGAAACAGCAGACAGCATGGTATAGAACTACATTTCTTTAAGAATGGCAATCATTAGTAATACATGGATGTGCCTGCATTATATACACCCGTAAATATTGTAGCACTTAAAAGCAAACTAGCTCAGACAAGTAGATATTGACCACCTCAATATAAAAATATAGTCAAAATTCCCATTGAACTCTGGGAAGAAAAATTGCCAGGCTAACTGTGATCTCTTTAGTAGCCTTATAAATAGAAGAAATCACCTATAGAAACGTTTCCATTGAAGGAAAGCCACCCCTTGCAAATCAATTTGCTTCTCATATTTCTAGCATGCTTGTGAAACCATGCAATAGCCTAACAGCAGAAAGATGAATGCTTTAATGTACAAGTGCTCAGCCAAAAATTTTATTTCAACTTGATATTGGACAGGTTGCAACCTTTCTTGTTGGCAATCTATATATTAAAACATGAATATTAGCTTGATGAATTGTAGATATAAAAAACCATGTGTCAGTGCTTAAGTTAAGAATTTGTTTCTGCTCAAGCTAAACCAACCAAATTCAAGTATTTGTTAAAAATTTCTGAAAAATACATCCAAATTTGAATATGAGAATAGAACAAATGAACGAATAGAAGATGATTTTCCGTATTAGCTTGATGAATCGAAGATATTAAAAACCATATGTCAGTGCTTATGTTGAGAATTTGTTTCTGCTCAAGCTAAACCAAACCAAATTCATGTATTTGTTAAAAATTTCTGAAAAAAACAACCAAGTTTGAGTATGAGAATAGAACAAATGAATGAATAGAAGACAATTTTCCATATCCAAAGAAGGGCGGAGCTATAGTGGGGCATAAGTGCCCTCATTTCCCAGTCTTATATATTTTAAAAATGTTTATATAAAAAACCACATTTATTAAGCGAGATTGTTGGATTAGAGCAGTGGCCAACGCAAAAACTGGCCTTGCTCAGGTAACGGGTTTAAGTCTGCCCGTTACTATTATCTTTTGCAGTTTTTACCTGATTTTTTGGGTTCTTTTCATACATAGCACCCAAATGTTCATAAAATGCATATCCTGCGCCAAAATATTAAAATTAACAAATAAAACTTTTAAGAGAAAATTATTAAAATGCTCATTTGTCTCTTGTAAATTGTTCAAAATAATCCATAACTCTTATAAATATTTTTTTGGATATTTCAGCGATCGATTCCGGCTAAAAAACATAAATTTAACGGAAGGGACGGGGAACAGCAAGGCAAGAAAAATACTCAAACAAAAGTTAAGGGACCAAAACAAATATTTAAAAAAGTGAAGGACTATTTTGAATATTTTATAAGAATCAAAGGATTATTTTGATAATTTTCTCAAATTTTTAACTACAACATTGAAAACCTAAATATAAATATATAACAACCAAATTTAAATATTTACATTTAAGCAATTTATTTATAAGAAGACCTTTAAGATTGGTGAGAGAATTGAGTTTTACTTGTAAATATTTAAATTTTAGCGATTGATATATTATTTAAAGTCCTTTATAAAATTAAAAGCATTATCATTCCACCAAATTTTAAATCATTCTAATTATAAGTAAAATATGATAGGTCTAGTGATGAGGATGCTAAGGTGGATGAGTAGGAATACCCATAAGGATAGAATGAGAAATGAGTTCATTCATAGCAAAATTGAAAAGGCTCCAATAGTGGAAAAGTTTAGATAATGTAGTTTTAGATGGTTCGAGCGTATTAAGCGATAGATTGTTCAATTCCTTTGATAGAAAAATTGAGTGTATGAATTTTATTCATGTTAAAAGAAGAGGAAAACCAAAAATTTCATTTACAAATCTACGGATTTCATACATTTACAAATACATATGGATTTCATACATTTACAATTTTTGATTCACTATTTCGAAATCACCCTCTACCTAATGTTTTTTAACTTATGCAAGCACTGGGAAACTGGACTGCCATGGATGATGCTTGTCATGAAAGACGGTCGTAGCCTATGCATATATATATATTTATCTAATATAAATCAACAGTACAACGACTCAACCGAGATCAAACTCCACGGTTTCATGTGTCAGGAGGTCCAAAAGCCTCCCGGGGAGCACATCTCCCCTATCAAAAGAAAAAGCACCCTAACGAGCGGGCATACATAGCACAAAAATCTGCCACCTGATTCGCGTTGCGCGATCAGTGGGAAAAGATAACACGAGGAAATTCAAGCAAGAAAGCGAGGTGATTTGCATGACGTTCTCCGCCTCGTGAACGGAGAGTCCTCTCCCAAAGACGACGAAGCCTCCGAACCGCTCCCAAGCAGTCACCCACTATGATGACTCTATTAGTATCCTCCGTAGTCAAGAGGGCCTTTTGCAGAATGGTCACTGCATGTATCTCTGCCTAAAGATGAGACTGTGCATATAAGCTATCTCCTGCAGCAACCAGTAACTGTCCGTCAGAGTCGTTGACAACAGCTGCCCCAAAGCAGTATACTCTCTGTACCTGTAGGACACGTTAATGTTGGCCTTCAGCCAACGGGTCAAAGGGGGCACCATCTGTAGGTGGAGGGGCCCTGATGTGCATAGTGACCCCAGGAGTCAGACCCGTCATGCAGTTCAGCATTAACCATGGCGAAAAATATCGAGCCCGCGCAGACCATCAGTGTATGGTGCGGGCGATCGTGAGAGTGATCAGTCCTGCTCCTCCATGACTGATAGAACGAGTACGCAACAAGCTGGTACGCTCCCTACCCTCCTCCAAGTCAGAGCCCCAAGCACACGCTGCTGACTGAGTGAGCCCTCATCTGAGTAACTAACACCTTGTCGGTATAACATCACTGAGCAATCTCCAAAGAATACAGGCCTCCCTAGGGCCCAGGGTCATCTCCCACATGGACGCAAACTTTCAAGACTGACCTCCTCTCTCCAACCGGTAGATTTGGCCGGCTCTTCTCTCGGTAAAATCATCCACCTACTACTGTAGGGTCCCCTCAAGCTGGGGGTGTCTCTAGACGACTAGCCAGCCATAGCCCAAAAGTATCCAAACAGCAAAGTCTGCCCGCTACATCGTAAAGTTCTCACCTCTGCGGCGGTAGCGAAACTCCATGACTCTCACCCAAAGGAGGTCCTCTATGCTGACAAAGTTATAAGCATGACGGGCTGCTAACAGTCCTTCAGAATCGCAAGTTTCTGATCCCAAATCCACCAGACTCGAGCAGTCGACGGATATCCTGTCATCTCACATAATGTAGACTGTGACCCCCCACTCCTTCCCAAAGGAACTTACGAATGATAGCCTCAATGTCGGAGAAGCAGGAGTCCGGTATTGGCGCCACCAGCATCTGGTAGCTGGGGATCATATCAAGAACTGACCTGATCAACCACAATCTACAAGCAAGGGAGAGGTGACGACTGCTCCAAGAGCCCAACCTACCACGAACCTGCTCAGTGATGGCTAAAAAGTTTGCTCTCCGCGGGGGTTTGCCTGTGACTACCACCCCGAGGTATCTAAGAGACCCTCCTCTCTGGAAACCCAACTGGAACGCTACCCTGCGCTGCCGCTAAACTAGGGTTCGTCGGCTGAAAACAATCTGTGACTTTCGCGAAATCACAAACTGCCCTGCCCAACTCCCATACTCTGCCAGAATCCATTGAACCTCACAATCCGGTGCCATTGAAGCCGGTGCAAATAGGATCAAATCATCCGCGTACATAAGATGGAGAAAGGTAGGCCCGCCACTGTCCAACTATATACCGATCAATCGGCCTACTGCTACTGCTGCCTGACTAAAGGAAGAAGAGCTCTGGGCACAAAATGAATAGGTAAGAGGAGATGGGGCATCCGTACCTGAAACCTCTCCGCCCCACTATCCATGGATATTGGTGCTCACCAACCAAGACTGAGAACCTGGGAAACTCCATGCACTGCATAGCACAATCCATCCACCGCTACGAAAAGCTAAAATCTCTAAATAACCATGTGTAAACACCCCCACTCTATCCGGTCGTAAGCCTGCTCTATATCCCTAAAGTAGAGTGACTCCTGAAACCCTCTCACCGAAGGAAGTACGTCGTCAGAAGTGTTGGAGGGGGTGTCATTGCAACCAATGCATTGAAAAGCTTTTAATACCCCTCGCATACACTATGAGAAAGAGGAAAGGAAGGATGGAAAGGAGGAAGATGAGCCCCCACTCCCTAAGGGGGTTCGCCGAAGTATTGGAGGGGGTGTCGGCCCCCCGGGCTGCGACCAGCAGGCCGAGCAAGGTCACGCTTCCGCAGGTCCACGCCGGGACCCCAAGGCAACTCCATGGCGGTGGCGGCTGCGCAAGTGGCGAATGATATGCTCGTAGTTGCGATGTCTCGGGATCGGGATCAACCTCAAAGGAGACCGACAAAAACGGAGGGGACCGAGGCCTCGGCCCGATCGCCCAAGCGAGAAACTCCCTTGGCTGCAACTGCGAGGTTTACGCCGGCATCTTCTCCGAGGTCCTCGGAGACGTCAAGCGGCTCTTATAGATTGGCAATGGGGCTACCGGCCATTACACAAGGCGAGGATCTCACAAGGATTATGGCTGCATCTTCCTCAATGAAGATGGCAAAAATTTTAGCAACACAGAAAAATTATGAGCCCGGTTACCCAAGGTTTGAATATCGTAATTTCTGAATCTAATGCAAGTGATGTTGTGAATGTTGTGGACTAAGATGTGCTTGAGAACAGGTTGCTACCTGATAGCTCTTCACCGTTCCAAGAAGGAGCCATGGCAATTTCTTAGAAAGAACGCCTGCAAGGTATTAGACGAAATGTTCCAACTGGGCCGCAGTCGCATTTTGCGGACAAAAATGTTTGGACACAACCTAAAATCATTCCTTGTGTGCAAATTAGTACGTCAGATAACTTGAGAGGTGAACAAGGAGAAATTATGATGGACTATGAAGCCCAACTAAGGCCAAGGGAGAGGTTTGCGGGCCCTTTGATGGTCCTCCTTTTTGGCCGAGGCATTCAGTATCATGTCATAATCAAATGAACTAAAGCTACGGTGGAACAAATTCAGTGAGTTCACGGTCTTCATGTTAGAACCGAACTGCTTATTAGTGCAATTTGTGGATAAGCAAGCCAACGAAAAAGTGCTTACAGGACTGTAACTACCCAATGTCGTTACTTTACAAGATAGGTCAAATCCCGCCTTAGAAATCAGGATCCAGGGAAACTTCAAATTAGGGCAAACAAGAATACCCTTAGATGAGAATAAATTTTTAGATCAAAGTGCCCTAGTTTGGGAGAATTCGAATAATAGAATATCCCACCTTATTTTTCGAACTTTTTAAATTCAAGAAATTAAGAATATTGAAATATATGTCCGAATTCATCAATTTTTGTGTCATTATATTGAGTTCATTATTTAAAAGCTGCTCATGAAGTTTCATCAATTTTGAATCGTCGGTTCAACATAAATTAATTTTTGAAGTTTAAAATTTCAGAAAATAATAAAAAATAAAATAATTATCCGAATCAAAAAATTTTGACTCGAGGGTGTTCATTACATCATAACATACATTGGTGTCAAGTTTCGTTGTATTTAAACGCCAAATAGCGGAAGAATGCGAAAAATTATTTAACTATTAAGTAAATTTTTGAATTTTCCTTAAGTTTTTCTCTTCAGCCCGCTCTCCTAATTTTCTCCCGATACCCTTCGCCCGGCGCCTGGGAGGGCCCCACTTGATCGTTCCTCTTCTCTCTTCCCCCCTTCCTCTACTTAAACCCCCTCACTCCCTTCTCTCAAGCTAGCTCTCCTCCTCAGCCCCCTCACCCTGCACCAGCTCCCTCACCCTGTTGCTAGCTCCCTCACCCTACTGCCAGCCCCTCTCCCATCCATCTGCCAGCCCCGGCAACCACCCCGGCCACCCCGGCAGCCATACCGGCTTCCTATTTGGACCCCCCAACCCAACTAACCCCCTTCCCGGCACTCCAAAATAGCAACAGCCCTCCTCACCCCTCTCAAAACCCCTCCCAACAGCAGCAGCCCTCCCCTTCCAGCAGCAACCCTCCTCTTGCCGGCCACCAGCCAACCACCATTTCGGCCACCTCCTGCAGTCGTCTGTCCCAGGTAAGAGGAGAGGGAAATGAGGTAGAAACGAGGAGATTTTACTATTATGTATTTCATTTTATATACTTAATATTTTATTATTATGAAATTAAATATGATAAACCTTATGTCATCACATTAACATTGTTGTCATTAATCAATAATAATAAATAAATTCATATGTTATAAGATGACTATATTTTCATTCAAGCACTTTTCATTCTAACATTTAATAATTATTATTACTTTCTACAATTAATTTCCATCATTTTCATTGTCTTTTATTTTTGTATATTATTATTATCTTAATAAAAATGTTAACCTAATGTAAAAGCGAAAGAAAAACAGAATAGAAGAGAAGATAGTAGTTACTCTTAAGAACATTGGCTAAAAGACTAAATTAAAAAAATCTAAAATCCAAATGCAGATCCAAAAATTGAACTGTCAAACTTTTGATCTTAAAGAACAAAGGTACCCAGTATATGACATGTATTACATTTTTATCACATATGATTTATTGCTGCTTAGCTTCGCTTATTTGCTTTGAGTCAAACTCATTTGAAACTTGGTTAGTTGTTCGGAACCAACGTAGTAACATTCGTGGGTTATTACTGAAAAAAAGAAATCAGTAATAACAGTCGTGGGTTATTAGTGGAAAAAAAATATCGGTAACAACATTTGAGGTGGGTTACTGGAAAAAAGACATCAGTAACCTGCATCTTTGTGCTAATATTTTTTTGCATGAAAATATTTATTTTGTTTGCGTTGTTACCTTACTTTTCCTGCATTCTTATTCTTATTTCTGCTAATCGCATTTTTGCTTTTATAAAAATGTAATATTATTTTGTTTACTGCGGTACTTAGAGTATTCTCTAATTACTAGGAATTCCAATCCCGGTATTATTTTCTGAACAATATCAGGTCAGTTATTTCTGGAGGAGCTCAAAGAAAACTTTAAAAACATAAATTATCAAACTATCGATGGATCTACGACGGCGGCACTTTAACTTTTTATCTCTTAATTTTCTCTTTTGTTGAACAATATTCATGATGTGCGATGAAAATCTTTTGTAATATGAAATTTTAAAATGAATGAGAAATATCATTGGCTTTTGTATGTGTATGCTCTCTTCTCTCAAATTGCTCAATATAATCCTGCGGTATGTGAATACCTGAATGTCGGGACATCACAAGGAGGGCCATGATTTATCGGCGGCCAAGTTCTTGGCTTGGACAATAGGGTGCCTGGATTCACACCAAGCATGAACCTAGGATGGTCAACACCGATTTGGATACGTTTGCCAGGTATTCCCTTGACCCATGGAGCAAGATAAATCTTACACGCATAACTTACTCAATCGGCAACAGGCCCATTGGCTTGGATGCAACTACCGCTAATGGCGAAAGGAGTGAATTTGCCCGTATTTGTGAGGAAATAAACCTCCAAGATAATAAGCTCATTACATTAGTGCCTATTCAAGGTGCGGATGGGGTGTTTACCCAACGCGTTTCTTATGAAGGAATCTCTTTTTATTTAAAACATTGCGATAAAGCAGGGCATAAAGACTGCTCGGATCGTAACATGCAACAAACACAAGCACTTTCAACTCCTACCAATCTGGAAAGCATAAATAAAGAAGCAAATTAGGTTCTAGTTCAACGCCGAAAGGGCCCGACTTCAAGTCGTGATGCTCGTGGTGGAATCAATGCTAGGTTTATGAGTGCATGAAAGCTTAGAACTATGTGACAAAAAAAGTTCTTGAGCTTAATGCACCTTAATCTAAGCCCAACCAAAATGTTGATGCATGTGATGCTAAGACCCACTAAATGAGCTCCTTAGCTCAACAAAATTGAGGTAGAGGAAGAAATAGTTGAGTGCTCATGAACTAAGTGACATAGTCATGAGCCCAACATATTAATCCCTCATCTCAACTATGTGTGATGCGAGTGATGCTCGTGGTGGAATCAATGCTTATAAGATTTAAAAGACTAAAAAAATCGAATGTCTCCTTAATCAAGAGATAAGATAAAAACACTAAACCTAAAATTTTATAGGAATCTGTGTGCCAAAATAGAATTGAACGTGTGTTCATTTTGAGCACAAGATTTGAACTTGTGAAAGCTTGAGGTAAAACTCGAGGAAGCACAATGTGCACTTGATTAAATAAAAAAGAAAAAAAGAAAAGCTTGAGAATTCAACATGCATTAATAAACTTCTCATCGCATGCGGGATGAATCCAACTCTCCTCTCTCTTTTATCTAACTTATCTTCAAAAAGTGATTATTGTGCTAAATCTAAGGCCAACTCAACCAATCAATTAAGCTTAAACATTGCGAGAATAGATAGACCTTAGTGTAAAAATATGCAATTCTCTATGGTTCGATAAATCCTGGAAATTAACACTTTCCACTTATTACTTCAGACCACGTACACTTGCGCGTGAGCGCAGATGTGTATTTACAGTCTGTCAGGAGTCCTAAATGTTACTAGGTGAAAATACAGCCCCTAAGAAAAATGGGACAATGCCATAATGATCCTTATTTTCTACTGAACAAAATTATATAAAATTTTGTTGCATTTGGTTTATTAGAATGAAAGTTATAGAGGTTTTTAAAATACAATAATTAAATTAAATTAATCTTTATTGAAATTAACTAATCATTTTATTTATCCTTTAAATAATGACTTATATGCAGGCGGACCCCATAATGACAAAGGTGCAAAGCGGCGGGTCCACCGATTATTCTTTGGCGGCTGACTCATCTAGCGGGTCCCAAGCCCTGGCTTAGAGAACTAGTTTAGAGATTCGACCGCAGGTGCACATCAAACTAGTCCAGCGGTTCGATCGGGTCGAAGCGACTTCTTTGACAGCTTGTGGGAGTTCAGACGTCTAGAGCAGAGCTCCGATCAACAAACAAAGCAATCGGTGAGATTCGAAACCAAACTGGAAGCTACGACTCTAGCCTTCCGATGGGGCCTAAGATCTAGACCCGAATCTCCTTCTTCATACCGAAAAAATAATGCCCTAAAATGACTCTAGAATTAGGGCAACATAATGGTGAGATTTCGAGTTACCAGCAAGATCGAATAACATTGTGATCAGAATAGCTGCATAATAATTTCATTTACAATTATTCGAATAATGTGAAATTATGGCATAAGTAATTGAATGCAGATTTAGGGATAGACAGATATTTCTATTAAGAATAATGAATCAAATAAAATTTAGAAATTTTAACATCCAACTAAATAATGCAATTGATCGAATAGAGCAAAGCAATCACCATATCGAAGGAAAAAATAAACTGTAGTAGGATGGTGAAGTACCTTTGGTTGGGATTTGCCGAGAGCTTAGCTGCGATCGGGGAGCTTCCTTCAAAAACTTGCAAGCTCAGAGCGTGTGAATGCTCATGAGGAATGATCAGGGGCCTTAATTGAGACCCTAGAAGCTCCTGCCAGTGGCGGAAGAGAGATCATACGCGGCCGGCCTCTGCCGCGTGTGCGATGCGCAAAGACCCCGATCAATGCAGTGGAGATGATGGGTCACTGCCATATGATCAAATGATCAGACGGCTCAGGATGCGCCGCTATGGATAACGACAAGGGAAGAAATGGCGCAAGGTTAAACGGACGGCACATGTTATTTTAATTTAATATAGTTATATTTAATTATTTTAAACTAATTTACTTAATTAAAATTAACTAAACGCATTACAAGAACTTTCAATAAATCACCCCTAGTAAATTGAGGGGTGAGGAATGTAACAGCAAAGATGGATTTTTGTTTCAACGAGTGTTTAATTATTCAAATTTATGAGTATTTAAATAATATTAAAATACTTGTCAAAAATCCAATGACTTTCAAATGCATCCAAAACTTCACCCCTAGCTAATTTTGGGGTGATGAGCACAATGATGAAGTCAGATTTTTGATTTGAGGTCAAATTAAATAGATCAATTTCTAGGGTTTCTGAAAATTCTCAAAATTAGGATTTGACCCATTTGACTATTGGTTTGGACTAGGTCTTCGAGTTGAACTTCTAATGACTCAATTAGAGTATTAGAATTAAAATTAGAACATGATTTAATCCTAATTGATATAAGTAATAACTTGGGTTGTTATAAAATTCTCTAACCATTATCTTCTAGGCTCACATCAAGGAACTAGGAGTCCTAAAATTAGCTAGGAGGTTAAGCTACCTTAAAATTACTAAGTTACATAATAGGATAGCTAAGGTGAAACCTATACTCAAAGAGTGTGAGGAATTTGGTTAAGCTCTAGATAACCACTTAAGAGTTCTACTAATGAATCTCATGAACATGGGGAATTGACTAAACCATTTTCATCTTATGGTTTAGGATTTACTATAATTCTCAAGTACTAAATCAAGCATTATAGATCTACAAAATTTACTAATTTGTATGTTGAGGCTCTTTCCAAGTTTATTAGTGCTAAGAAAAACTAGGCTATTATAGTTATTTTTCTACACAAATTATCATCTAATGTTGATACATATCATAAAGTATGTTTTCTAAGGTGTCCTAATATTTTGGAAACCTAAACATGCAAAACCTTAATTTTGGGAATTTAATATTATTTTATTTAAAGGTCAACAATTCACATTTTTCATTTGATGTCCAAATCATGTAAACATAGTGGTTATAATTTCTTTATAGCATAACAAGTAAAATAACACTAAGTAGGTTCAAATCACACATCAAATGGGTAATCGAAGCATTAATGACTCTTAATGTACTTAACAGGTCATTAGAAAATGTAATTATCAAATTGGAAAATTAATATCATATTAATGTTCTACATATTTTTATGATAAAAAAGGCATGATTTCAATATATTTGGGTTTGTATATTTAAAGTTATTAAATTACAAAAAAATTTATTTAAATTATTAAATGCAAGTTACTGTTCCTACTCTCCCTGCCCGCATGCATGCATGGATTTCAAGCGCACCATGCCTTGGGCTTGCACACGAGCTGCAGTTACGGCCCGCTTGGGTCGGGCCTGCAAGGGTCAGGTCGACCCGGGTCGTAGCCCAAAATGACAAGAATCGAACACTGTGAGCTAGGGCATCAAATTTGTGCTAGCTCCGGTGATCACCGTTGGTCGGTCACACACCGATCGAAAGGTCTCTGAGAGACCTTTCAGTTGACAACTTGTACGACACTGAAGGCCGCCCCAGTGATGATTAGGATGATGATCTAAGCTTGAAGCCACGTTTTAATAGGTTACTACTATAACCAACTACATATGATCGACGAATTGGGCTCCAACTGTATATGATCGATGAATTGGGCTCAAACTGAGCTCAATCGAGCTTAGCTGGAGCTCCACAATCAATGGTAGAGTTATGATATAGCTAAATGAAACTTCACTTAAGAGAAATGCAAAGTGAAATTGGAAGTAACGGCGATACTTCTATTGTCGTCTTGTAGCTCTAGTGTTAGGTCAACACCGACGCTTACTGCAGTTCCAACACCATCTAAACCATCCCACAAGATCGTGCATGTGCAAGATCATACAATGGAGAGCCAGCCACCATCGGATCGAGTCGTTAGGCGCCATTTGCAAAAGAAAGGGTGGCATTGACCCACCGTCTGATCAGATGAAGGGTCTGACGTCGTAACTCAAAATATATAATTTATTAATATAAAATAATTAATAATTATTTAATTAATCAAAATTGGATCACCAAATGAGCTCAAAAAATCCCAAAAATTCACCCTTATCTAAATTGTGAGTGATTAACTCAAAATGAAGCCAAATTTTAAATCAGAGATCAATTTAATTATCTTAATTTTCAGAGCATTAAAATACATTAAAATATTGGGGATAATTCGATGACTTTCAAAAATTCTCAAAATTTCACCCCTCACTAATTTGGGGGTAAGGAGTTCAATGGTAAACTCTTATTTTGATTTTGAGGTCAAATTAATTTAGGCAATTTTGAGGCTATTTAAATTGCTCAAAATATTCGCACAAAATGAACAGTCTCCAAATTGCACCAAATTTTAGGTGTTGGCTCCTAATACTATTAGAAGTCTAATGGCAATAGTCTTAATCAAATTTAGATGTTTAAAACTAAGTAACAACCATGGGTTATTATATATTGTAATAACTCTAGGTTGTTACCCAACTTAATTTAGGTTTAATCATAGCATAATTTTCATTTCATTATATTCATGTAGTCATTAAAACTTAACCCTAAAATTTTTGGGTCAATTAGACCACATTAGGTTAATTTAGCAATTTTATTAAATCGGGAACCCTAGATTACAAACAAAATACTTTGATCTCTAAATCAAATTCTGATTGTATTTTTAAATTTCTCACCCTCAAATTAGCTAGTGGTGTAAGTTTGGCAAAATTTCAAGGTCATTTAGGCCATAATTAAATTTATTTTAAATAGAGAAAGATGCATAAAAGGGTTCCAAACAATTTAAAATTTCACATTTAACCCTCCACGGTCGCCAACAGTCTGGGTTCCGCTGTGCGAATCATGAGCATTCCACTGTGTAGCCTGGGTCATGTGATAGCAGAGCCCACACCGTATGACTGTCAAACCCCTTCAATCTAATGGCTTAGATCATATATGAGTTGTGGGCACTCGTAGTCATCAGATCGCGCCCAAAGAACCCATGGCCTGGATATCTCCAGATCAGGTCGTTAGGATCTGTGTAATCAGTATCGTTCCACAGTTTTGATCGATAGATCAGATAGATCGTAGTGCTCCCGCACTATCGACCTTTGTCCCAAAAGAGCCCCGTCCCCGATAGGTAGGATCTTCATACTCTTGATCACGGGCTTTGTCCCCCACTCCTCCCAGCCGTGTTGGCAAACTGTTAGGATCTTCCCTAAGGTAGTTAGGCATCATAAGAGGACTCTAAGGCTTGGTTGTCCCAATTTGGGGAATAAGAAAGCTCAGCTCCGACCCAAGCTCTCATTCCAAGCTGAGCCCTTTGCCTCTCCCCAATGCATCCCTTAGGCTATTTATAGCCTCATACATCACACAATAAGATTTTTGCCTACTGTGTGATTTCAATTTGAGTCTTCCCCACATCCCCGATTCCCTTATGTCTATGAGCTCTCATAGCGAATTCCCAGCTCCAGTCCATGGCCATTTGAGGGTGCGCCTTGGTGTTTAGGTCCCCTAGTCAGCTCCTCTGGTGCATCCAAGCTTTGTCTCCTATTTAATTGGTTGAGCGCTCATCCTCCCATCTAACTAGGTACCCCTTGTCTTATAGTGAGCTGTGTGAGCTCACTACTTAGTCAATTGATCGGACTTCATTGCTACAAGCAGATGCTTACGTCCTAGGATCGATTAGGTTCAATTCAGTGTCATCAGCAAATTGACAGAGGTTCTGATAGTGTGAAGAGCTGTCTGGATAAGATAGTGGCTCAGTGATGCACCTCCTCCATTTTGTGCAAGTTTGGCACTCTATTGAGTTACCATTTCCAACATGGAGCGGTTGCATATTGATCTGTGATCCATGATGGATCGATATGATCTGGCTAGCTGGGGTTCAACCCAGCAGCCATCCTTCACTCGAGCGGGCACTATGTTGCATGCTGCTTAGATTGAGTAAGGACTCACCATCCTAGATGTTCTCGTGCTAAGATTTCTTAGGGTTTAACTCCACCATGCTTCAATGATGGCGTAGGGATCGAAGGCTAAGCCTCTAGTGGCCTCTGTATGGAAGATTTTGTCCCCACAGTAAACCCTAGAGGTTCCCATAGCAAGAATTAGCGGAAGTAGCAGCCTGATGATTCAAGTATTGCCAGATGGGGCTTAAAAGTTCAATCGATGCATATTGGCAAGGTGATGGTGTTGCTATCATTAGGAGGCGTCGACGTTGGTTGAAGCTTAGTAATCGAGTGATTAGGGTTAGCCCTAATCGCTGAGTCTCGGGGCGAAGGCACAAGGGAGATTCACAGTGGCCGGCTAGGTCGAACCCCGACTCATGTAGTTTTCATTTGGAGCCGCCACTATTAAATATATAATTCGATTCTCTGATTTTTTTCTTTAAGAAAAATAAATCAAAACTATCAAAAATCTAATTAATTTAATTCAGAATGTATTATTACAATAACTTTGCCATCTTAGCTCCAAACTATACGAAATTATATACCACTTTGTTCAGAAATATGCAAGGAATAAGAATATACAAAAATACTTTAATTTTTTAGAGTCATTTTCTTAATTTTTCTTAAACACTCTGATGGATTGATTAGTAAATATTAGCATTTCTACTTGTCCAAATGATCAGTTTATAGTTTCTAAATGTTCCTATTGGCATGAAAAACTTAATTCCATGGTTAGATAATTTTTTTGTAATCTATATCCTTAATTATGCACTAATCCTTAAATTGTATAATTAGTGATAATTAAGGTTTTTACTTAACCTAATTAGCATGTTATTGCCTCTGATTGCTCTCTTATATATTTAAGATCTAATTAGCCATGTTGAATCCATTTTTTTAATATTATTCATTCATTTAGATGCTAATCACTTTAGAAATAAATTAGTGTTAATTAGCCATAATCGTTCTCTAATTTTTTTAATTTAGTATGCATATGACCATTAGACAGTAAAAATCATATTAGTAATTTCATAATTTGTTCTTAGGCACATTAAATTCTAATATTTAAAAATTATGGTGAAATGCTAATTTAAGCTTTAATAATACAAATCTAAATCAAATTGTTGATTTCTTACCTTTTCATTTGCATCAACTTAGTTAACACTTACTGATCTGACATTGACTCAAGACTAGTAAATTAGAAGATTTAAAATTGTATAATAACTCATGCGATTAATCATCTTGATTAAATATTAAGATCATTAATTTTCTTCTAATCAAGATAAATATCATAATGTAATCCTTACTAAAATATGAATAATTTGCAAACAATCAACTCTTAATAAATGTATGATTTTACCACCACAAATCATGTGCTTATAGTTAAGATATAGTTTAGAATAGCAGCATACTTGATTCTACATCTTAACTTAATGATTAAACTCATAACCCTGCATGTAATTACACTATTTCATTAAATTCAATCCTTGATAAGTACAAATTTAAATGTAATGGCTAGAGCTTTAGATCTTTAAGGTATAAGGGTAGCCATAAGCTTAAGTAAATATTATAGATGATTAATCCTATGCCTTGTGGTAGGATAACCCTAAAGATTTATATTGAGTTATCTTATGTGGTAGTTATCCTAAATTGAAGGACTTATATTTTATTATCCTTGGAGCCATTTGTGTAGAACCTAGGATGGATTCATTAGTTTGAATTTCCTTGGATTCTAAAATAGATAGTTTAGACATGATAATATTAGTATTATCATAATGGTGATTGTAGTACATGTCCATATCATTGATTTAAGTCAATAGAATATAAAATTAGTTATTTTATCCTAAGCAAATTTATAAAAGGGATTCATCCCCTTATCTTTGTGTGCGTTGATAAGTGCAGGTTAGTTTAGGATAACATATCATAATTTTAGGGTATGTGTAATTAAGGTATGGAACATCTTAGTTTGAGAGAATAAATTGTAAAATAATTTTGTCCCCTTATCCATGTGCACATTGATAAGTGCAGTTAAACAAACTAAGATATTCAAGTTACCTTACTTAAGATCATACTAATTATGTACATACACTCCCATCATGTGAATTTAGAAGATTTTAAGATTTTAGTCAAAATAAGTAAATTCAATTCTAAGTAGTATATGATTAAATTTCAGATTGTAGTAGCTTCAATCAAATGTGCTTGTTAGATAATTAGGATATACAGTTTGATAATTGAAAATGAATGTTTTTCTTTAGTTTACTTTATTGTCTTTTGATGATTTAAGAATTATATTGATTTGAAAGAATTTGGCATAAATTGCATAAGCATAAGTATCAAAAAGCATTTATGAATTATAGGATGCAGCATGCATCAAAATTGAGTAGGACCTATGGGATGAAGCTGCATCATAAATATTAAGATTTAATTGGGGTGCATATGGCACCAAATGCATAGTTGCAGCATAAATCAGTGGCATACTCAGGATATATAATTTAATAATTGAGAATGGATGTTATTCTTTGGTTTAGTTTCTTGGTTTTTGAGGATTTAAGAATCATATTGATTTGAAAGTATTTGGCATAAATTGCATAAGCATAAGCATCAAGAAATATTTGTGAACTATGGGATGAGTAGGACCTACCGGATGTAGCATGCATCATAGATATTAGGATTTCATTGGGATGCATGTGGCACAAAATGCATAATTACAACATAAATCAGTGGCATACTCAGATGCATATACAGTGACATACATCATAGTTTAATTTCTAAATTTTATTTAGTTTGTCTCTTATAGATTGTTCATTTCCGTACCTCATACTTTTGTTATTATTTTACTTTAGCTTCAGTTCTACATAGTTTTTCAGCTTTCTATTATTTCAGTACTTTTCTATGGTAGTTTTAAGTTTTATTTAATGTTAATCTCTCTAAGTTATAATAAAGCATGTTGTAGCTTTTGATGTGTTAGACTTATTATCTAACATGAGGTCTTTTCATTTCTTTTGTCCGAGAAACTGATATTTTTGGATCTGATGATTTATCTGATCCGAAGCAGTCTGAGGAGCCTGCTGTGGAGTTCACTCAAGAGATTTAGGAGGAACCCGAGGAGCAGTAGTCAGCACATCTCATATTGTTTTTAGTACCTTAGCTATGAGATGAGAGATATTTTCATTTATGGCTCTTTTCATTATTAAAAAATGGTTTGTAATACTTTAACTTTGGATGTATTTTCTATTTCTTTTCTAAAATGAATATTTTTACTTAACTTCTGTAATGAATATTATGGATGAATGCTATGACTTCTACACTCTGTTATTACTACTACTTATACTTATTATTGTGATGTGATCAGCATGTACTTTATGCAAATACTCATATACATTAGATATTTACTAAATCACCTTTCATAAATCTAATGTGTATATGTACTCTGACTAATACTTAAGATAAGAATATTACACTTGTCTTAAGGGTTAGTCCCTAGTTCTACCTTGAATAGAGTCACAACAATATTCTGGGAGGTTCAGTAGCCCTTCTCGAGTAACACACAGTTCCTTCGCTAATTGTGTTGTCAATAACATCGCTATTGCGCACAGAGACGGTACGGGGCGTTACACATGTATACACTTACCCCTATCATAACTCCAGAAAACTCTAAACTAAAGTCCATTATTTTATATTATGAAAATATTTCATATTTCATTTTATTTGATACTAGAGATAGTCAGTCACTTATATCAGAAGTTCTTACCAAATGAATTCAACTATTATATTCAAAATTAGAAGAATCATTAAATATAAGATTACCATCAGTGCCTATATGATAGAAAATGAATATTGCATCTGCAATATATTGGTAGATAGAAAATCCTTATTTATCATGCTTAGACTACTTCCTATTTATAATTTTGATATTATTTTAGGAATGGATTGGTTATGTCAACATAAAGCTCTTATAGATTGTCAAGAGAGAAAAGTGAATTTTAATGGGATAATAAGTTAGATACTATCAAAGGAAAATTGAATGCCTTAATACACTTTATTAATATTATGAAGACAAGAAAATAGATTAGAAAAAGATATGAATTTTATTTGCTAACAATGATATGTATGGAGAAAAATAGAGTTTCTTTAGCAGACTCTAGAATAGTAAAAGATTTTGCAGATATATTTCCCAATGAACTTTCAGGATTACCACCTATTGGTGAGATAGATTTTTTGATCAAACTTCTTCCTAAAGCAGAACCACTGTCCAAAGCACCATATAGAAGGGCACCATGATAACTATGACAGATACATGAATTTATGGATATAGGGCTTATTCATCCAAGTGCATCCCCTTGGGGTGTGCTAGTATTATTTGTTAAGAAGAAAGATAAAACCTTAAGGATGTGTATAGATTACAAGGAATTAAGAAGAGTAATAGTAAATAATAAGTATCCACTTCCATGCATAGACAGTTTATTTGATCAATTATCAGGGGCTACTGTATTCTTAAAAATTGATCTTTGATCATGATATTATCAATTAATAATAAACGAAGAAGACATACTAAAGACGGCCTTCAAAACAAGGTATGGACGTTTCAAATTCTTGGTTATTTCATTTGGACTTACAAATTCTCCATCGGTATTTATTGACTTAACGCAAAAAATTTTACAACCATTTTTGGATTAATTTAAGAAAGTATTTATTGATGATATATTGATTTTCTCCAAAAATGATAAGGATCATGAATAATATTTACAAGTAGTATTGACAATACAAAGACAACACCAATTATATGTCAAATTCTCAAAACATGAATTTTGGCTAGTTTCTATAACTTTTTAGGGTCATATTGTTAATAGTAGTGGAATTTAAGTTAACTTAATAAAGATAAGTGCAATTCAAGAATAACCTCAACCAATGGTAATAAAAAATATAAGAAACTTTCTTGGGCTCATTGGGTATTATAGGGGGGCTGTTAAAGGATTTTTAAAGATAGCAGATCTGCTTACAAGGCTTACACAAAAGGCAGTACTATTTATATAGAGTCCACAATGTGAAGAAGCATTCCATAAATTAAGGGATGTGCTAACAACAGCACCAATCTTAACATTGCCACTGGAAGGAATTAATTATCAAATTTTTACAAACGCATCTCGTAACAAATTAGAAGGCGTATTAATGCAAAATAAAAGGTTTATCGCTTATGCATATTGACAATAGAAAGTTCATGAGAAAAATTATCCAATTCATGATCTGTAGTTTGCAATAGTAGTATTTGCCTTTAAAATATAAAGGCACTATATTTTTGGAATAAAATGTGAAATCTATACTGATCATAAAATTTTTAAGTACAACTTTACTTAAAAAGTGCTTAACTTAAGACAGAGATTGTAACGCAGAATCCCATCGTTGTGCGCAACTGAGGTATTTCTTAGATAATCAAGATTGTTGGCGGCAGAGCAGTGCGTTACTCGGGAAGGACTACTGAACCTCCCTGACTACTGCTAACTTTTTAAACTCAACCCCAAAGAAGAGCTGAGTACTAATCCTTAAGATAAGAGTAAAATACTTAATTTAAGTATTAGATATATTACTTATACACATTGGATTATGAGAGTGATTTTAATATGAATCCAATATATATATGAGTATTAGCATTACTTACATGTTGATCACATTACAATACTGAGTATAACTAGTAATAAATGCAGAGTGTGGAAGCTAAAGTATTCATTCAAATCATCCATCACAAAAGCTAAGTAAAAAGCATTCATCTCAAAAAAGAAAAGAAAATACATCCAGAGTTAAACTATTACAAATAATTTGTATTAATTAAAATGATAGTTAAATATCTCTCACTCATTGCAAAAAATAAACTAATGCAGAAAATAAAAGCTGAAGATTGAGCTGGCTAACACTCCACAAACTCCTCCAGGATCTCCTGGGAAGCCCCACGAGCCTGCTCTACAAATTGCTTTGGATCAAACAAACTATCGTATTCCAAAATTTACCACATGTTAGAGAACAAATCTAACACATCTAAACCTACTATATACATGCATAGTCTTAAGAGTTTAACAATTGAGTAGACAAAACAATACTGAACAAAAGTATTGAAATAACTGAAAAGCATAAAATTATACTAAATAAAAAGGTAACTAAAATAGTATCTGAAAGACTAAGTACTAAAAAAAGAAAGTTGTAAGGAACTGAAACTAAATAAAATGTAAATAAAACTGTGCTATATATCACTGAATATATGTATATATATTTGAATATGCCATAGAACTTTATGCCTCAAATATGCATAACCTGATGTCACATGACATCCCACAGAATCCTAGGAGAGCAGACGCTATGCTAACAGATCCTAGGTAAGCATAATGCTCCCTTAACAGATCCTAAGTGAGCACAATGCTCCGCTAATAAATCCTAGGTGAGCACAAAGCTCCGCTAATACAGTGATATAACTTATGCAATTCATTATATTTCAAGGCTTTAATAATTATATGCTCATAAAATGTTAAAACCAAAATTGATCAAAACCAAGCAGATAAATCTATTTGTCTCCATGGTTCAAACCTTAATTAAATGGATTACATATTTTTATTCTAGTTCAACTAAATTCAATATTCATTTAAGAATATTATTCTAAATTATCACATGGGGATTGTACATATGATTGATTAGCATATCCTAGGAAGGGTGACTTTAATATTTAATTTGCTTAACTATTCTTATCGATACGCACAAGGATAAGCTACATAATCCTTCTATAATTTATTCTCTCAAACTAAGTTGTTAAACTCCCTATCTAAAACATGCTTTGGTCTTGGGATGTTTATCCTGACTTGAACTATACTTATTTAATTACCTTAGATAAGACTAAGACTCTACAGTTCTATTTAGTTAAATCAACCAATTCCATCTCCTGCTAAATAAATACACTTTATGGATATGCACTATCCTCTCCTTATGATAGTACTATACAGTTTCATTCTAATAATCTATTTAAAGATCAAGGAGTAACAAGCTAATGAATCCTTACTCTATTGTGGTGATTCCTACACAAAGGCTCCAAGGATATAGCATAAAAGCCACTCAACTTAGGATACTACGACAATGGACAATCTTAATTTAGCATCTTTAGGTTATTCTACCACAAGGTTTTAAGATCAAGCATCTAAGGTTATTAAGGTTCATCTATGAGATCCAAACTCAAAACTCAAATAATAAGGTATCTCCTACCTCAAGAACTAGCCTACTTAAGGGTCTAATATTTAATTGATTTAACATTACTTTATATTTTTAATATTCAAAGTATAAGAAGGCACATTCATTTATAGGTTAAGTACTAAGTGATGAACTTAAGTATAATTATCATTTCAATCACATCATTTAGCACCTAAATTAATGATGCAAATCTAACATTTGCAACTTAAATCAACACATCAATCATGGGATAAAATCATATGAGTTATTGGGAATTGATTGTTTTACAAACCAACCTTATTTTAGAGATCAATTTATGCTAATAGTCTTACTTAGGAGAAATTCAGAGAATATAAGCTTGAGTTCAAATGATTAATCACATGAATTATTATAAGTTCTTAAACCTTCTAATTTACTAATTTAAGAGCAATGTCAAATCAGCAAGATTAGATTGAGTCCTTACAAATTATTGAATGCCCAAATCAAGATGCTTAGTTTAACTTAACTTAATCTTAAGAACTATCAAATCAAGTTAGGGTTGAACCCAAACTTGACATAGTTAGCGTTATTTATGCAAATATTGACTTATAAGATAATCAATAAGTTATTTTTCCAATTATTGAAGTTTAATTCAGACTTAGATCTTTTATTAATTAACCTTCATGCACTTAATTAAGCTATTTAGGGTTTCATTCTTGATGAAGGCTAATTAAGAGATTCAAGTGTCCAAATTAGATATTATGTTTCTAATATGCATACTACTATATAAGAAGGGTATATAAGTTTAATTAATAAAATTAGAGAATAATTAATGCTAATTAATCATTAAAAAAGTCATAAAAGGATTAGCACATAAATACAAGATTAATAATCTAAATTTCATGCAACTTGGTGATTAAGCTCTAAGTAATCATGTGAATAATCAAAAACCATAAAATAAAAATTTGGATAATTACAAACATTAATATTCACTAATCATGCAATTCAAGGATTAGGGCATCATTAGAAAAATACAAATCAAAATATTATCCTACTTAGCACATGCATTTTATATGCATAAGGAACCAAATGAAACTAAAATCACAAGATTTGGTTAAGTACATATGCTAATTTTCCTTAATCAAGCTACTAAAGTAATTGGGCAAAATTAGAAAATATTTTCATAGAAACTAAAATATTTTTGTATATTATTGCTCCTTGCATTTGTTTGAACAAAATGATATATAATTTCATATGGTTTGGATTTTAAAAAGTTATTGCATTAATTTATTCTAAATGTATTTAATCAAATATCCAGTATTCAATTTATTTTCCTTAAGAAAAATAATTCTAATAATCCATTTATTATTTAAACGGGGTCGACCAAATAACAAATGGTGTTGGTTGGCTGAGGCCCAGTGACCCGTGATTGTCGCATCGTGCAAGTCATGGGTCGGCCCCAACCCACACAGTGCTTCGTCCCCATCCCTCCTTCCTTGATGTTATGAGAATTCAGCTTATGGTTCATAGTTAATTGCAGAGTGCCTCAACCATGCCAAAGCCCCATTTTGATCACCACATGATCAATGAGCTGAGACACATCAAACGCACCTCTAAGCCCTCTATAAGGATGCTGAAGACTTTCGGACCTTACTCACCTGAGGACTCCGCCTGGAAGCTATTGTGGGGATTAAATTATTCCCATAAAGGCCATGATTTAACCGGGGTTCAATCATTACATCTTCAGGGAGGTGAGACGGATCAAACCCCTAAGGTTATTGAGTCTAAGGTGCACCCATACACTGGGTCCTTATCAGACCTAGCTTCTGGAGGTCAGCTAAGCCCAATCGATCATATTGATTGATCGGAGCTAACCCAAACCTTGGAAACGATTGTTGTGAGTTAGTCTAGCCTAGCTATGTATTCAAGAATGGAATGCATGCAAATGCTGAGTCTATTCAATTTAGCATGGAAGAATATGTACCTGGTTTGATCGGGAGAGCTAGCTAATGTTGCTGGAGACAATCCTTAGGGCTTGTGAGCTATGGAAGGGAACTAAGGATCCTGAACACTAAGTTTAGATTTCTTGCTGCTGGAAGGAGCAGAGATCGCCAAGAGAAATAGGATCGGCTGAGAATTGAGAATTAGGTAGAATCAAAATTTCAATCAATTCGATGAGCAAATGGCTCATTGAAGCATTTCTGAGGTTATTTATAGCCTCAAAAGTAGAAGGGGAAGATTCCAGAGGCTTGGATTGGCCCGAGAGCTTGGGCCAAAGCCAAGCTTTCAAATTCTCAAAGGAAAGAGCTTGGGCTTCAGGTCCTGGACCATGGAGCCTCCCCAAAAGTCGGATGAGCCAAATGGCTATGCTGACCTGGACGAAGGAGTGGGAAATAGGTTTGGTAACTGGCGTATGATCAAATTTTACATGTTGGGAGATCGCACGAGTGGGTACAAAGATCCACATTCACATGAAGGGTAGGAGTCATTTGATCAATTTATAGAAAGACTCGATGGTCTTGATCTCCCTGATCCTAATGGCCTATTACATAAGTGATCTGGGCTGTATGTTCAACAGGTAAGATCCAGCTCTCGGGATTATATGATGCTAAGACAAAATCCAAGCCGCAGGATCCACGGGTAGATGGGAGGTTTTGCATCGGATCCACTGTCGCAGGACCCGGGCTCTACATTGGATCGCCTGGGGTCTGCATAGCGGATCCAAAACAGGTAAACTTGTTAAGGATAAATTTGCAATTTCAATATAATTTAATCCCCTTTATATAATTTTCCCAATTTAATTTAATTCAATTATGGCCTAAATAACCTCTAAAAATTCTCAAACTTGCACCCCTAGCTAATTTAGGGGTGAGGAACTCAAAAATGAAATCAAAATTTGAATTAGAGATCAAAATATTTTGGCTATTAATTAGCGTTCTTAATTTGGCAAAATTGATCATTTGACCTAATAAAATTTGATTGACCCCAAATTCTTAGAGTTGATCCTAATGACTATCTGAATGTAATATAATCAAAACTAGAATGAGATTTAACTTAAGTTTAAGCTAGTAATAACTTAGGGTTATTACAGACTCCCCCACTTATGAATGATGTCATCCTTGCATCATGCTAAGAAGGGAAAAAAAAATGCAAATATTTTAGAACTTGATTTAGAAAATAAAAGTACCTGAATTTTCAAAGAGACTAGGATATTTATGTTGCATATCAGTCTCTTTCTCCTAAGTGGATTCTTCAAGAGAGTGATTCTTCCACTGAACTTTCACCATCGGCATAGAGCGATTTCTCAGTTGCTTTTGATCATGAGCTAATATCCTGATAGGCTCTTCCATATAAGAAATGTTCGGCTGAAGAGATACCGCTGGAAGTTTTACTAGATGTGTTGGATCACAAATGCATCTTTGTAATGAAAAAATATGAAATATGTTGTGTACTGCAGAGAAATCATTGAGAAGCTTTACCTTGTAGGCTGAAGAGCCTATCCTTGCTATCACTTCAAATGGTCCGACGTATTGGGGACTAAGCTTCCCAGCTACACCGAAATAGAAAACACCCTTCATTTGGCTGACCTTAAGATATACAAAATCCCTAACATTAAATTCCAAAGGATGATGATGAGCATTGTGATACTTGCATTGCCAATCTTGCGTGGCTCTAATCCTTTGCTGGATGAATTGCACTTTTCTGTTAATTTCATCTAGATGATCAGATCCATATAGTTGGATGCAACCAATTTCAGACCATGCAAGTGGAGTGATGCACTTTCTGCCATATATGCTTCATATGGTGCCATGCCAATGCTTGCATGATAGCTGTTATTATAATTAAACTCCATGAGAGGAATGTGGTATTCCCAGAAACTACCAAAATCTAGAATGCATAATTGTAAGAGGTCTTCAAGAACCTAATTAACACATTTTATCTATCTATTAGTTTGAGGATAAAAGGTAATGCTCATGGCCAGGATAGTTCTCAGGTCTTGATGTACCGCTTGGCAGAAATTGGATGTAAATCTGCTATCATAATCAAAAATAGTTGATTTCAGGATACCATGGAGTCTGACAATCTCTTTAATATAAATCTTAGCCAACTACTCCACAAAATCAGTTTAACACACTGGAATGAAATGTGCTGACTTGGTCAGTCGATTAAATATGACCCAGAATGAGTCAACACCGAACCTTGACTTGGGCAAACCCATAACAAAGTACATGGAGATATCAAAACACTTCCATTTAGGGATTTCTAGAGGATGAAATAGTCCTTTGGGCCTTTAGTGTTCAGCTTTAATGAGATTGCAACCATGACATTTTACCATGAATTCTACCATGCTTCTCTTCTTACCAAGCCACTAGAATAATTGCTTCAAATCCTGGTACATTTTAGTACTTCCAGGATGAATTTGATATCCTGTGTTATGGCCTTTGATAAGAATCTCCTGATGCATGAACTTATGGGATCCATAAGTGATCTCCCTGATAGATTACAATTTTGTACAGCTGCAAATCATGTTGGTGGCCACCTTCATTATCGGCTTTGAATTGTAGATAATCTTCATCTTTAGTCTGTGAGATTGAGACATCTCTATGAAATGTGGGTTCTATGGTGCTTAGACTTAACATCATGCTTAGCATATCACCATGCACAAGAACAATATGTAGCTTACAGAATGCTTCTTCAATCAGAATTTTATTGATCATGGCACTGAGATTAGAATGACGACTGAGGGCATTGGCAATGCCATTAGCCTTGTCAGGATGATACTGGATATTCAGATCATAATTGTTAATTAGTTCTAGCCATCTTCACTGATGGCAATTAAGTTCACGCTGCATGAAAATATAATTCAAGCTCTGATGATCGGTGAATATTGAACATTGAATGTCGTAAAGGTAGCGACTCCATATCTTTAGAGAGAACATCGCGACAGCAATTTTGAGATCAAGCATCGAATAATTCTTCATGTGTAGCTTAAGTTGACAAGACACATATGCAATTACTTTTCCTTCTTGCATCAACACACATTCCAAACCTATACCAGATGCATCCATGTAGACTTGGTAGTTTAGACCTCCTTAGGTAAGACAAGCATGGAGGCAAAAGAGAGCGTATCTTTTAGCGCTTGGAATGCATCTTCACATTCAGGGCTCCAAACAAAAGGCACAACCTTATGAGTTAGCTTGGTTAAAGGAGAGGTGATCTGAGAAAAACCTTTCACAAACTTTCTTTACTAGCCAGTTAAACTTAGAAAACTTCTGATATCAGTCTCAAATTTTAGCTGCGACCAATTTTGAACGGCACTGACCTTTTTCTGGTCTACCCAAATTCCTTGGGGTTCAAAAACATGACCTAGAAAATCTATTGAGTCGAGCCAGAACTCGCACTTAGAGTACTTAACATAGAGTTCATGATTGTGCAGTTATTCTAGTATGGCTTGCAAGTGGTTCTCATATTCCACTTTTCTTTTTGAATAAATCAAGATATTATCGATGAAGACGATGATAAATTTATCGAGGAAGAGTTTAAGAATGCACTGCATTATGTCCATGAAGATGGATGGTGCGTTCATTAAGCCAAGGACATTACTAGGAATTCGTATTGTTCATAATGAGTTCTAAATGTCATTTTCTCTACATCTCCTTCCTTGACTCACAGCTAATGATAGCCTGACCGCAATTCAATCTTTGAGAAAATCTTGGCTCCAGATAACTAATCGGAGAGATCATTGATACGCGGTAACAGATATTTGTTCTTAATCGCCACCTTGTTCAGCTCACGATAGTCGATACACATGCACATCGAGCCATCTTTTTTCTTAATGAAAAGCACTAGCGCACCCCCATGAGATGAACTTGGTTTAATAAGACCTTTCTTGAGAAATTCTCGAAGCTGCTTGTTCAACTCTTGCAACTCCGTAAGCGTCATACGGTATGGAACTTTGGATAAGGGTTGCGTTCTTAGAATCAGCCCGCTTGCAAATTCCACTTCTCTGTTGGGTGGAAGACATGATAAGTATTCAATAAAGACATCAGGAAATTCACATATGATGCGATTCTCACCGATAGGGACATCCACTTTCTTCTCACCTAGCATCGCTATAAGGTAGGCATTACATCCCTTTATAACTAACTTCTCAACTTTCATGGCATTGATTAGTGAGGCATGAGTACTGAACTTGCCCATGAAAGTTTTAGCTTGGCCTCCGCTACCTAATGCAATCTTCTTCTTTTGATAATGGATTGTACCATCATGCTTGCTTAGCCAATTCATTCCCAATATTACGTCAAAATTGGCAATTGGAAGCACGATTAACTTGGTTCAAAGTTTTGTTTGCCAATGGGGATTTCTACGCTACAAAATTATTGCGCTTGAATATGGGCTCCAAAAGGTAACCCTATGCTTAAAGAATTTGCTAATCGATAGGAGGTTAACTTCAGAATTTTAACCTAATTTCTTGATACGAAGGAGTGACTCGTTCCAGTATCAAAAACCATGTTGCATGGTTTTCTATTAATCACTAGGGTGCTTATGGTATAAGCAATAATAAAGTTCTACTTGTATCATTCAGATATGTTAACAGCCAGAAACAAGAATTAAAATAGGTTTAAAATGTAACTGATACGACATTGTTGTCCTTGGGGGCAGATGCATGAGTCAACATATAGACTCTAGCAAGAGCAGTCGGTTGATGATTATATGGTCCTCGACCCTAATGATTGTAAGCCTGGGTAAGAGCAGATGTAGTTTTGGGAGTTGCAGAAGGGAAAGGAGGTGACATCACAGCCAAAGTAGAGGAACAACTATTTAGCGATTGTAGACAGAATACATAATCATGCTTAGAATGGATGATGGTCACTCCATCAATAATTTTCTTGGCATCGCACCAGTAGAAGCGATGGCCAGGTTGGCCGCAAGTGTAGAAAATGTTCCCCTAATGATAACATTTCCCATAGGTATGGGGACTCTTGCATTTTGAGATAGCCGCTTGAGATTAGTCAACATCGATGTGGAATAATTTCACTATCTTCCTATATCTGGAGGTCTCTCTCCTAGATGGCATGAAGTGGGCTTTCCTCTTTTGATCCATCTGACTTTGAAAGTGCTCTTCGAGTCGATCTGCTTCAACTAGCTCAAAGAAGTGCTTAAACTGATGGGAGACTGGATGGGCTCTAATTGAATCTCATAGTCTGATATGTCCAAAATTTATTACAAAATTAAATGTTAAAAACATTTAAATATCATATACTTTGAGTAAATTATATACATTTTCAGGAAGAATGAAGAAAAGGGCAATCCAGAGCTAAATTGAAGAATTTTGGAAGAAAACCGGTGTGGCGCACCGCAGCGCGCTATATCGGTCCACTAAATTCCCTCACCTAGAAGCGTACCTGAAGGCCAGAAAGGAAGATCGCTGTAGCGCGCCACAGTGGACCGCAGTGGATTTATCTGCCACAGTGCACTATCGCGGATTTTGCCACCACCGTGTGCTTTAGCGGGTGTATTGCACATCACAAATTTTGTCCCAAGGCACCACAGCGTGCTGTGGTGCGCTATAGCGCACTACAATGCAAGGTGACCAGCTGAAGCTAAAATTTACTGCCTTGGATTCCCAAGGCAGTCAAAGACGCTACAGCGCACCTAAGGACCCCAAAACTAAAAATTAAGTACTGGAAAAGCTTTATTTTTCCTCCTTTTTGACTGAAACTTGAATCACACTTATTGCATGAATTAAGACTAGCTTTGACCATAAATTCAAGTGCCATAAGTGTGATTAATCCAATTATCCAGAATTTTTTCTTCCCATTACTATAAAAGGTTATGAGAGGGGAGTATGAGGTTGCACCACCTTGAGAATTAAAGCATCTCAGCTCTCAATCCTTCCAACTGAAACAATTTATCATTTCTCTCATTCTCTCCTTCTTTCTAAACATTAAAAGAGAATGTCGTCTGGGAAGAAGTCAACAGCAAGAAAGGGAACTGTTGCTCCATAGCTGGTGGGGCTTTTAACAATAAGAGATTCACTTCGGTTGAAGCAGAACAATGCTTCAACTAAGTGATAATCAAACATAAATTAATCCTCAAATGGGGATTTAGGCTCCCATACCCTGTGAACCCTGATCAAGTCATAAACAGGGGATGGGAACACATGGTGAGTCCCACGGGCTCAACTTACCTCTCCATCGTGCAGGAGGTTTATGCCAATGCTATTAATGTGATTCGGCATAAAATTTTTGTGAGGGGTAAGGGTGTGGAGTTTGGAGCAGGGAAATTGAAAGATTTTATTTGTTAAGAGTGGTAGATGACTACTCCTACCTCCAACTTATAAGCTCCCAATATGACCCAGCAGCAATTGCGAGTGAGATCATTCGCACTGATACACGATGGAGAGGAAACCTGGCAAACATTCCTCGAGCACTCCTAACGCATTCAAGCAATTCTTGGCATGTATTCGTCTCCAGCTTTATCATGCCCTCGGGGTGACTTGGTCATGGACGTTGCTCCTTTGTGCATTACAACAAGATGGAGATATTCACATCTCCAGCATTATAAGGGAGCAGCTCTAGAACACCCTAACTGAGCCTTGCGCTGCTCTTGCTTTTGGGACACTCATTTCAGGTATATTTGAGGATCAAGGAGTTAAGATCCTCTCTTCTGAAGTCGTAATCCCACCCCGTGCTCCTCTAGAACTGACCAACTTGAGCGCCTGCACCCAAAAGGGGGTGCTAGCTAAGAAGAGGTGGGGTGAAGAAGGTGAAGCTTCAACTTTCGCTGTATGTACGTGCATCAATGGGACTTGGGAATCTCCTTAGCACACGACATGCGCTTCATCAAAGGTGAAGTCGCTCGGCAGCACTAATTTCAAACATAATTCCACGACACTCTCAGAACAATGTTCCAAGAATGGAACTTGCGTGGAGGACCGGACGGGTCTAGGCTGCCTCACCCCCTGTTGGAGAACCCATCCCGGACGATGACTAGCCAGCAGATTACACTTATCAGAACGTGGACGAGGAAGATGATAATGAGCATAATGATTAATAAGGTTGTACTATTTTGTTTTACTATTTTCTATTTTCAGTTTTCATCCTTATTTTTGTTCCTTTGTTTTGCTTATCAATAAAATAATTTTTGGAACTTTGGCACCCTCATCATTGCTATAATTGTGTTTAAGAGTAAAATTTTTTGAACATAATTATTTCCTTGATTCAATAATAAATTCAAATGTGTAATATTAAAGACACTAGTATGATTGAAATCAAGGTGATAAATCAACATTACAATCCTGCACCTCTTAATTAACTGCAAGGCTCTTAATTAAGAGCAAGGCTCTAGTGAGCTTTAGATTCCAACAAATTGAAATGAACATGTGTTTCAGTCTAAGTGTGGGTGTGAGGAAACTTAAGGAATTAAAACCAAGATGGCAAGGTGTGAGTGAACAAATGAGTGTACTAAGCTCCTATATGACTTAATGACTACAAATAACTAAATTATGGGATGAAGAAAAAGGTCTCTCCCTTAAGATGAATTTTTAAAAAAAGAAAAATAGGAATGATGAAAAATTTCTCTCCCAATATTGAAAATTGAGAACCTATGATGAAGAAAAATATCTCTCCTAAAAATATACAAATGTTCCTTGTGAATTATAATTAGGGGCACATATGGCACAACACTCTTATCACTCACCAAATGCTTAACTAAGGTTTGAAATTCCTAAGGTAATTACCCCCCCCCCCCCCCCCCATGCATAATAAAGACTTAAGCATGAACATTTGAGATTGGAACTAGATTATAACTAGAATTTGGAGCTTGATTAAGGAGGGTAGTAGAGGTTGGAATCTGAAGTCACCTTAACCTAGAGCAGTACTTAGTGACTAAAACATTTCACATTGATATCCCACATTGAATCTATTAACTAAGAATTCAGAAAATTATTTGTAAGCTTACTCAAGGATTAGCAAGAATTAAAGTGTGGGGTATGATATGTTTGAAATTTATAGCAAAATTAAGTGTTAAAAACATTTAAGCATCATATAAACTAGTATACTTTGAGTATAATTTATACATTTTTAGGAAGAATGAAGAAAAGAGCAATCTAGAGCTAAATTGATGAATTCTGGAAGAAAATCGTTGTGGTGCACCATAGCGCGCAACAGCACGCCATGGCGGTCCACTAAATTCTCTCACTTGGAAGAGTACCTGAAGTTCTGGAAGGAAGACCGCTACAGCGCGCCATAGCGGGCTGCAGCGTCATTTCCCGGGAGCATCATTAAAACGTTATATGAAATAATTGAACAGTGCCAATCCGCTTCCCCAAAAGATTAACCACTGCGGCGCGCTACAACACGCTATGCCTTATAAGAATTTATGCAGACCTGGGACAAAACTATTGTAGTCCTCCGCAGTGCGCCACGACAATATATCTGATTAATTATGAAAGACCTTATGTGAACTAATTGAATAGTAACTATTCTGCGTTCATGACAGTCTAACTGCAGTTACGTGCCGCAGCGCGCCATGATGGAACTTTTTATTATTCATGAAAACCTTATGTGAGTTAATTGAACAGTTACTATTCTGCTTTCACGAGAGTCTAACCGCCACAACGCGCTTTCAGTGCGCCACAGCGAACAACAGCAACCTTAAGGTAAACTATTAAAATATACAGCGGAACAGTGTTTGAGCTTTAGCTGCTATAGCATGCCACGGCATAATAGTGTTTGAATTAAAACTGCTGCAGCACACCACAGCGCCCGTTATAGAAAGCTCCAGAATCTGCATTGAATACAGCATAGGGAAGGCCACAAATTCAGACCTTTGGCTTTCCCCTACCTCTTAAAACTTGAGTTAAACAATAACTCTGATGAATCCAAAGAGACTAAGTAGAATAAAAAAAAATTGCTTGCATTAAAGTAGAAGAAGATGAAGGGTCATTTGTGATTAATACACGGGGGCTGAAAATTCCCCTATTTAAGGGTTAATTTCAAACAAAAGAAGGTTCCAAATTTCAATATTCAAAAGTCTAAAAGGAGAGGCTGCATGAAAAACAAAAAGGAGAACTCTTCAAGGGGAAAGCAGTAGATCGTGAAGAGTGAAGAAAAGAAGATAGTAAAGGAAAGGAGGGGAATTCAAGTAGAAGTGCAGGAGAAAGATCAAGAGAACCCTAGAAAACCTCTGGGTATTTTTTAGTACTTTTCCTAAACTCTAATTGATTATTTTTTACCGTAAACTGATGCCAAGGTTTACTTCCTTTTGCATGTATACTTTTATTTATTCAGTAATGAAAAGCTAAATCCTTTTGGAGAGGGTTGGGATGTAGTTATAGAAAAATGTAAGGCTGTAATGGTGCTGTAATAGAAATGTTTGAATGAATAAAATTAATTTCTATTTAACTATCTATTATTATTATTATGAAGACATGCATGGATGAAACTTTGTCAAAATACTTTGCTAAATATAAAACTTAAATGAATTATCAACTAATAAAAGAACTTGAGTTCCAAGCTCAATAATTGGACATGAGCAAGAAAAGTAGTACAAGTAGAGCTGAGAACTATGTGACAAGTTCTCAAGCTCACTTGCACATTTCCTTAAAGAGCTCTACCAAAAGATTTGATGCTTGTGAACCAAGTTCCCATCAATTTTGCTCTACTGCTCAGTAAAGTAAAAGAGATGAGAGGATGTTGAAAATCCAATGGATGATGCAACATAGTCCATTGACCCAACACATCCTCTCATCTAGCTAAATCGCATGTGCAAGCGCATGATGCATTATTGATGGAAATCATATTTGTGAGACCTAACAATTAAAAGAAAATATTTGGTAACCTAGACGTAGGAAATCAAAAATGAATTTAAATCATAATCTCATAAAGGTTTAGGTGCTGAGGTAGAACCCCAAGGTGAGTTCTCCTTGTTGCAATAAATCTAAATATTGTAATTAGAAGTTAACTCCAATTCTATCAATGTTCACTTGATTTAAGTAGGCATGGAAAAATCAATTTATACATTTAAATAATAAAGTGACAACACCATGTCTTTACAAGTACTACAACAAAACCCCAACTCTCTCCTTTTGAACAAATTGTAGCTTACCCTAAGGTAATTTGTATTGTTAATTTAGGAACCAACTCAACCTAAATTTGACCTTATAAACATTTTTGAAAGAAGAAATAACTTAGTATCAAAACCACCATTCCCTGAGGATGATAAATCTTGAAACTAAACTTCCACTTATTACTTTAGACCACATGCACTTGTGTGCAAACGTGAATGTGTATTTTACGTCTGTCATAGTCCCTTCAAGAACCTGCTGCACCTCGATGCTTCAGATCTAATAAGATTCAGGGTGAAGAGGGAAAATCTCCTAAATTCAAGTTCATAGTCAGAAATAGATCTCCCACCTTGGGAGAGGTTGAGTTGTTCATCTTGGGATGAAGGCTTCTCTGAATGCTTCTATGAATAGATCCCATGGGATGTCTTCAATCTCATTATTTGCAAACTTGATGCTCCTTTTATTTTTTCATTAGTACTCTACTTCATCTTTAAATAGGTGGGTAACCAAATGAATGGCTTCAAAATTTGGAAATTTGATACTGGCCAGATTCTTTTTAACAATTTGAGCTAGCTGATAGTATTCGTGGGGTTCATCACCCCATTGAATGTTGGTGTTCTGAGTCTCTAAAAACTATGGAGGAAACCATCTGTGGAGAAGTGAGGTGAAGATGGGGCTACTGTAACAACCCTAGTGTTGTTACTCATCAATTAGTGACCTAATTGACTCTAATCCATTTTCATTACTCTTATAATAGTATTAGGAGTCTCCATTTCAATTTTTGTGCGATTTGGAGATCGTTTGGCAATTTCCAACATTTCTTGGTTTTCTAATAATTCTGAGAATGCCTAATTTATTTAGACCTCAGAATCGAAAACAGAGTCCGGCATTGGACTCACCACACCTAAATTAGCTAGGAGTGATATTTTGGAAGTGTTTAGAAATTGTCAAATTTTCCCCGAATATTTTAATAATCTTTAAATACCCATAAAATTATGATAATTAAATTGACCTTCGATCAAAAATTAGATTACATTTTTGAGTTCCTCACACCTCAATTAGATAAGGGTGAATTTTTGAGATTTTTCGGAGTGCGTTTGGTTATTTGAATTTGATTAATAAATAGAGTATAATTAATTATTTAATTAAAGTATATAAATTTGTATATATATATATATATATATATTATAAATTAGAATAAGTTTGCCAGATTTAATTTCAATCCACGGTGATCCGTTACAGGGCGCAATGCATGAGACAGCGATCTCGTGCGATCTGAGTCGTTGTCTCATTTTTTTTTATTAAATCGCACGGCTGCTATTTGTGGGTTTGATCAGACCGTTGGATCTCGCATCTGATCCAACGGTCGTGATCCTTCTCCTGTTCGTCTCTATCGCCTTCCGCACAATCATTCGCAGGAGCACAGAGGGAGCTTGCGGCCATACCTGAGCTGGCCCTCTGATGGCCGCTTTAGGCCTTGCAAGCGCGATAGAACCCTCACTTTTGGCTTCTTACCGCTAGGCTGAACTTCAGGAGCTTGAAGGATCGCTCGATTGTCTGCAACTCCTTCACCTTAGCAAACCCTAACTTTACTTTGCACGACGTCGAGGAGCAAGGTACCATCCCTAATTCAATCCCAGTTAGATTTTTTTCATATGAGTATTCCTTCTTATTACTTATTGAGTATGGATTAGAGATTAAATCAAGCTCAATTGAGCCATCGCCCATGTCTTCGATAACTTCTTAACCCTAACCCTAACTAAAGTAGCCCACCTAGGGCATCATTAGGTGGCGGCCTCAGTCGTCATCTGGCAAGAATCTTAGGTTTAGGGCTTCAAATGTGGTTAGGGCTAGAAGTTACCAGGCAGGCCAGAATCCGTAACTGCTGGATCAGTCAATGAGAACGAGCCCTAATTCAGTGCTTCCAAGCTTGCGACAGGGTGGTAAGGCTGAACCGAGGCCTAAGGCACGGTTCAATAAATTGAATCGAACTTGTCTGATCCAGATTCCTCTAAACCGCACCGTCATCCCCGAATTAGGTGCGATGCTTGTCGGCATTAGAAGGCGCCACGTCAGTTTGTGGAGTTGCGTGCACCACTGAATCTGGCGCCGTCCAGAAATTCGTGCCTCTTCATTATTACTTGTTGATTATCAAAAGAATTCTGAGTTGCTGTCTTGTCCTAAAATTTTGTTCCATGCATTAAAATCTGTATTAATAATTATTTGATTAATTAAATGATTAGCCATTATATTTAAATAATTAATTACTTGATTTTCATTTGATTATAACTTTAAAAATACAACTCCAAATAATACAAAATTATATACCATTTTAATCACAAAAATGAGTAGATAAATAATATGTAATTTAATTTTAGCTTTGATAATTATTTTAATTAATCAATATTTAAGATTAATTAATTAATTACAAATTAATTTTATCATTTCATGTGACTTAATTTGATAATTTAATATCCAAATTGTCCACTTCACTCACAAAAATGTGAGGAATAATAATATGAAATCAAAATTAACATTTAAACCCTAGTTTTCTTAATCACTTTTTAACCCTAATTAGGAGTCATAAAAACTCTAATTTTTCCAATGTTGTCCAAATTTGACATACTTAGTGTCATTTTTCTCTTTATAATATAAGGATTTCATAAATATAAAAATCATTTCCATTAGACAATAATTTATGATTTTAGGTTTTTGACTCTAACTTAATGTTATGGTGATTATCCTAAATTTCTAGATAGCATGTTTTAGGTTTTATAAAATCTTAGGATAGCTAATATATCGTATTTATTATCTCCCTTATAAAATTAGATTACATTTATATGAGCTTAGTTCTCAATTTTTTATATATGTGAATTAATTATCAAGTGCTTAATTCAACTTTCAACCCTAAGGTAGAAACCCTATGATTGATTTATAATTTGATATATAGTTGATCCTTAGATCTATTAGTTACACCCATTAAGAATAGTTAGTCTTAATTCCTTTGTAAATGTAGGTTATTGAATCAACTAGATCTAGCTTCAGTGATTAAATTAGAACTTAGTTCATTCATCCTAATCCCTAAACCTTCTCTTGATTATCTTAAGATCTAGTAATAGGAATCTCTAACTTACTTAGATTAGTTTAAGAATCCTATTGAATTCCTTAAACATCAACTATTATAATATTTAGAACTTGTAGTTCTTAAGTCCTATCAATTACTTACCTTAAACCTTTCAATTGCTTATAACTTAGCTAGATTAATACTTGATTGGTTAGATCCTTCAAACTATAACCTAGCTAGTGAAGTTTAGTGAATTTACCTTAACTTCCAATTTCTTAACTTAGATATTTTTTTTATATTAATCCCTTCCTACTAGACACCTAAACCTTTATTTAATTATATAATTGAATCTTATAGTTTAAGAGGTGATTAAGAACTAGTTTTTAATTATACCAATTAAACTTAAAAATTATTTTGTCATAACATACAAATTGAATTGAATCTACTACTTTTAAAACCTCAACCACTACTATACTTATAATTAACTTGAGATCAATATCTCAAAGTTAATTGGGAGCTCAATTAGCTCCAATCATTAAGTAGATCATTAAAATTAGATATTTTTGGATATCACTTAGTTATAGTTGTTGAGTTTCCTTAAATACTTGTTTAGCTTTGAGCCTCATTCATTTGAAACATTCATAAAATACATTGAGCATAAATAAAACTTTCACATAAAAATTACTAGGGGTTTTTATTGGTAGATTAGCCTAGGGTAGGCTAAAAATGAGTAATAAGGAGACCTCACATTCTCAGAGGGTGAATGTGAGTGTTTTAGGATTTTGATAGACTTTAAATACATTCATGCTTGCACACAAGTGTACGTGGTCTGAAGTAATAATTTAGAACGTGAGTCCCGAGATTTATTGTCCTCGGGGAATTGGATGTTCTGTTACTAAGGTATATCTACGTTCAAAAATGTTTAAGCTATGCATATTTTGTCAAATTGGTTCCTAAATAAGCACAACAATTCTTAGTAGAAGAATACTACGATAAAAGGAGAGGAGAGTTGGGTATCTCCCACATGATATGCTAGATGACTTATGTATGATGATTTCTCAAGCTTTTCACTTTTCATTACTTTTTAATTAAGTGCACATTATCCTTCTTAGAGTTAACTCCAAGATTTACATGTTCAAATCTCGTGTTTTGAAATGAACACACAGTCGGTTTTATTTCATCACAAAGACCCTTATAAGATTTTTATATTAATAGTTTTCCTCTCTTTTCTTGATTATAGAAATGAGAGTTGTTTAGTTAATATCTTACAATCATTAATTTGACTAAGAGCTTCACATGCATCATGCAAGGTTTAGATAGTGAAGTGATCTCATTTGGGCTCAATGATTATGTCACCTCATTCATGAGCACTCAAAGAATCCCCTCCATCCCTTCACGTATGCTGAGTAGCGGAGCATATTTAGTGGGTCTTAGAATCACACGCTTCAACTCCTAAGTTGAGCATATAAAGAGGTGCATTAGGCTCAAAAACTTTCTCACATAGTTCTAAGCTCTTATGCACTCATGATTGTAGCTCTAAACTAAGGTTGAGCTATGGAGCACAATACTTGTTTTTAATTTTGATGTCATTTAGTCCTTTGTCATTTTGTCCACATTCAAGTCCAAAATAGTTCTTTACACTTCTTTAACAAGTTATTTAATTCACAATTTTATTAAATCTTAAGCAAGTTGTCATACAAAAGTCTCTTTCAATTTATATAGGATTGCCCCAACCCTCCCCAAGGGAAGTTTAGCTCTCCATTATACAATATATTAAGAAGAACACATACATGGATTAAGACCCTTTCATGATCAACTAAGAAAGATAATAAGACAAGAGTTAGAGAGTATTAGGAACATTCCTTGATGGAGTTCTCCGGAACTTCTCTTCTTCTTATTCTTGGTTGCTTCTCCTAGGTCTGTAGTGCTACCTTTCTTCCTTCTTCTCTTTAGCAATAGGAGTCCTTCTTCCCTTGGAGAGTTCTCCTTCTCTTCTAAAGCAGCCCTCTCCTTACTTAGAATGTTACTGAGCCAAGTTGGAAAGCCTCCTTAAGTCAAGTAGGGTGGTATTTATAGTGGGGCTGCATCCTTCTTCTTCTCATTCAAATTCTGCATTTCCTTTAAAAATTCTGCTGTCATGATGGCCAATCCAACTTCAGGGATGAAGTGACCTTTACTTTTCCATTCTTTAATCTCCACATCACCTCAAAATGTCAATTTTCCATTAAAAATAATTCTACTGTAGGAGGAATGATCGCTGGGAGACAAGGAGCAGGTTGGGGGTCTTGTCCTAGCCTCATTTAATGCATTGTTCAGCAGAATTTTGGCCTGCCGCTGCAGTGCGCTGTAGTGTGCTAGAGTGGATGAATGTTCATGAGATGGTCCATTGTGGTGCACTATGGCATTCTGGTTTGTACAATGATGGGACGCTCCAGCGTGCTGTAGCACCAGCACTTCACAAATTGATCCGCTGTAGCACGCTATAGCGCCAGCTCTTCGCAAATTGATCCGCTGCACCGCACTGTAGCACCAGTGTTTTTGCAATTTGATCTGCTGCAGCGCGCTGTAGTGCCAGTGCTTTCGCAAATTGGTCCGCTGCAACACACTATAGCGCTAGCGCTTCGTAAATTGATCCGCTGCAGCGCGCTATAGCGCCAGCACTTCCCAAATTGGTTCGCTGCAGCACGCTATAGTGCTAGCACTTTGCAAGTTGATCCACTGTAGCGTGCTGTAGTGCCAACGCTTCGCAAATTGGTCCGTGGCAGTGTGCTATAGTGCTAGCGCCTTGCAAGTTGGTCCGCTGCAGTGCGCTGGAGCGCACTACAGCGCGCGGCAACGGATTTTTCCAGAAATGTTGGGAAATTGTCCAGAATTGTTCAAAATTTTCTAGGTCAACATTTTTCTTTATTTGGGATATAAATTATAGATTTATCACACCCCCACACTTAATTTCTTGCTCATTCTCGAGTAAGCTCAAAATAATATTTTTGTACGAGAGTCAACAAGTAATATCAAAGAGATTTTGATTTGTAATTCAAAGCTTGTGCTTAACTGAAATGACAAGAGCAATTAACACTAATTAAATTTTTCTACACTTGGATTATGAATCGAGGTTGATAGGCTAATCTCCAAGTATAAGTATTTATGCTTGGTGTTGGATAATGGGAAGGTTCCTTGGAATAACTGAACTAGGGAGGTAATGAATAATCAAGAGTTTTGTGCCATATGTGCTCCTTCTTATGAATCACAAAAATGCTTAGATTTAAGGAGAGATATTTTTTATCATCCTTTTTCATTTCTTTCTTTTGGGAGAGATATTTTTCTTTATCTCTATTTTAAGTTTTCTATTTTTTTTTCATTCTTAGGGAGAAATATTTTTCCAACATAGTGGAAGAGGGGCTACCGAACAAGAGGGGAAGTGGGGTCCAAGTACAAAGAAGGTAAAGGAAATGGAAATTTTTAAATATAAATTTCTAATTTTTAATTCATGCATAAAAAAAATAGATTTGATAAATGTGCTCCAAAAAATTCCAAAAATTCACCCATAGTTAATTTGGGAGTGGGGAACTCAACGGCAAAGTTGAATTTTATTTGAAGATCAATTTATTTATCCTAATAATCGGGGTATTTAAATACATTAAAAATATTTGAGAAAATATGATGACTTCCAAATACTTCCAAAACATCACCCCTAGCTAATTTAGGGAAGACAAGCACAATGGCAAAGTCGAATTTCAATTTTGATAATTATTTAATTATTATATTTTTTGGGATATTAAATATATTAAAATATTCAAGAAAGATCTAACTACTTCCAAATACTTTCAAAATATCACCCCTAGTTAATTTGAGGGTGATGAGCGCAACGGTGAATTCGGATTTTGATTTCGGTGTCAAATTAAATATCTCAATTTTTTAATTAATTAAATATTATTAAAATATTTCAAATGTTGGATTGAGCTCCAATTTGCTCCAAATCTTTGAGGATTGGTTCTAATGTCTAAGTGAACTTAATGAAATGATAATTATGATACAAATAATCTAATATTAGGCCAAATAACAACCTAGGGTTGTTACATCCACTACCTCGTCGTGCTGATGCCACACGAGCACCCTACCAAAATCCCCTCGAGTCATCCCCCACCTCCTCTGCAAATCGCCACCACCCTTAGCAACCCTCTTTGAGCGAGAAGAATAACCATGATAATGAAAAAAAAAATGAAAAAAAATTAACGGCTAATTGACTTATTAAATTCTTAATTGAGATGAAAAATAATTAAATATTAATTTTTGACTCACTAAATTTCTAATGACTAATTTTATTTTTGCTCTAAAATTTATTTTGCTATTAATTTTTAAATTTTTGCTCCTAACATTTCATGTATTCAATTTTTGTTCTTTATTTTACACTTTCTTTATTATATATATATATATATATGTATTATAGTTATAATATATTATTATGTCATAAAAATAATAATAATAATAATAATAATAAAATTAATATGCTATTATCCGTATTATCATAGTCATTATTATTATTAATATAAGTATTATTATTATCATTAGATAATAATAATAATAACAATATAATATTTATCCTAATAATAATACTTATTATATATTATTATGTCATTATCATCAAAATGATAATGATAAATCATAATAGTAATATGTATTGTAACAACCCAATACTATTAATCAATATTTAACAATCCTATTGTTTCATAATCATTTCCATTAGACTCCAAATGATATTTAGAACAAATCATAATACTCTCGATCAAGTCTGAGCTGAATTGAAAATTTCAAATATTTTAATATTTTTATCAAATCAGAAAATTATGATAACTAAATTGACCTTCAAATCAAGATCAGAGTCCGCTATTGAACTCCTCACCCCCAAGTTAACTAGGGATGAAAATTTAGTGCGTTTGGAAATCGTCAAAATTTCACGATTATTTTATTGTATTTTTGATACCCTGAAAAAATATCAAATAATTAAAAGAACCTCAAATTAAAATTTTAACTGCATTTTTTAGTTCCTTGCCCCTATTTTAGTTAAGGGCAATTTTTTTTGAATTTTTTCTTAAGAAGCATATAATTGTTTAATTATAAATAAACAAACTAATTTAATAATCGATTAATTAATCTGATTAATTAATTAATAAAAAAATTATGTACCGCGAATTTATTTATCACCATCAAAGCACCTAATGCGATTCGATTGAACGGCCCATTGATAATGCCATTCGATCGAGTCGAGCGGCCGATTCTTTGAACTAGGGATCACCTTACCCTTTGAAGCCGTAGGCGACGCATGGCTCGCACCGCAAGCGCGCGCCAATGGGAGGCCTCGAAAAGTAACAAATCACCGCTGATCTTACCCATTAAGCCCATCCCTCCCTTTTATTTTTATCAAGACGCTCTGCTCACATAGAGGGGGAAAGGAGTTGGGACCAAACCCTTTGCAACCTCGCCTTTAGCCAAGAGCCGAAACTCCACTAGATCTTGATCGAATAGCTAATTGCCATTGGTATCCATCCATTGAATTCTAATTAGCCTTTTCGGGATTGAATTTTTTCATTGAAGGTATATCTGATCCATTTTCTTAATTGGACGATCCTTCTTGTTTTACTAGTTATGATTTGTGCTCGATCCTTTGAGTTTTTATAATTATCCTTGCATAACGCATTTGGATTTTTGTTCTAATTTTTATTTAACTAAAAGGATTATGATTCCTTTTTCCATGCTTATAATCTTTATAATCTATGCACAAGATTGTACTCATTTGAGATATATTTTCAAATGTGTAAGGAGATCATTATTCACTATGGGAAATAATTCAATGTCGTATGATAAATTTCTGCTTTTCTCAATTCATGGGAATAATTGAGTCTCTTACCATTGCATGAGTTTATGTTTTTATGCTCCTTTCATTGTTTATGGACTTAAACGAGCCCTTGATGACATACTGGTTTGTGAATTATAACAAGCCTTTGGAGACATTGTGAGTTTTCTTTTCTACTTAAATTCCAATCATAATATTTGTTTCTACATTATCCACTATCCTAATTTACTTTAGTTATGCTAGCACTGTATTTGTTTTAATGTCGATCCTTTATTATCTGTCTTTCATTTTTGAGTTCACATATCGTACATAAAATCATGGCAAGGAGTCGGCAGGCAGGCATGCATCAAAACCATGATATTTCAATCTTTTGTTCCAAGCAAAAGAATGTTGCTAATTTACACAAAATCATGTGGTTCCATAGTATTTTGTTCAAGCAAAAGAACATTATTACGTATATGAATACTCGTATTTTCTTACCTATAACTTTGTCGCATCAATACATTGATGCAAGGCCATTTGATTTACATTTAGGCTATAATCATGTATAAATCCATATCAAGTTTTAAATTAATAACTATACTCATTATTGATGCATTAGAGAATTTGTTTTTATTAGTATTACTTAACTTTTAAAAATGCATAATCACTTTCAATACATTTAACTGCATTATAAAATAATTTGCATCATGAATGAAAATTGCTTCTTTACCCACACTCTTATATAATTTGTTTTATTATTATTGTAATAAATCATTTGTTGTTTTCTTAATATTACGGTTGAAAATATTGTCTTTTTCATGTAACTATTATGGCTATAATGAATAATCAACTTATCTAGTGAGCTTACGATATGTTTATTTTTTTTGTGGATGCTGAATATTATTATTAGTCAAAAAAAAAAATAAGTGTTGACAGTTTATATTAGTGACAAAAATTGTACTTGCCTAAGTCTATAACACTAATCTGCCCTTCACAATATTTCTTCTAATGATTCTACTAATTATTCTTGTTAATAATTTATTTTCAAATTTAACTACATACGTGGGCTTATTATCAAAAACTTCTAATTCAATGTTTTGTAGATTCTTCTCCTTATTTTCGACATTCATGCTATTTAAATATATTTTTTAAGCCTAAACATTATCGCATTAGTAAACTCTAGCAATACTTTGTGTAACGACCCACTTAAATAGTAGTAAGTGAAACTCTTAAATATCAAAACACCTTTTCAAATAACGATGGAATTCCTGATAAGAACTCCAAAGTTAAGCGTGCTCATGTGGGAGCACTCCCAGGATAGATGATATGTTGAGAAGTTATCTTCTTATAGCAAAATTGTGTGGCCTTTCAGGCCAAAGCGAACAATACCTTGAAGCTTATGAGTTTAGGCTATTACGAATGGTATCAGAGTAGACCATAGCGTGTCAAATAGGAGCTAAATGCCATACAGGGTAAAAGCACCACTTCATGTGAGCAACCTCTTGAACCCATGATGGCTAAGGTGCTACTAGATTGTGGGTACCTCTTGAGCCTGCAGGGGTCACCTCTTGTAGCCCCCCGCCCCGTCGCCGCGCGCAAAAGAGATAGCATAATCAATTTTGGCGACAAAGCAATGCGCCACTCAGGAAGGAATTTCCATCTCCCCAAATAGCTCAAACTAACACTGAAGGCTGTTGACAAAATCCCAAAGGAGGGTCAAGAGTTAATACTTAAAATAAAAATAGTATCAGTATCCTAAGTATTAGTCAAATATATACATTATATTTAAAATACAACATAAAAAATCTAATATATGTATAAAATATCAACATTTCTAATATGTTGATCACATCACAATACTAAGTATAAGTAATATATAAATAAAGTGTGGAAGCTAAGCATACATCCAGAAACAGTCATCACAGAAACTGAATAAAAATATTCATCTCATAACAGAAAAGTAAATTCATCCAGAAATTATTACAAACAATTTAGTGAAATAAAGTCTAAGTACTGAACTAAAATAACTAATCAAAAATAATAAAGCTGAAGCAGAAATCCACTAAAACTCTATGAACTCCTCAAGAACCTCCTGAACGTCCTCTTAACCTAGCTCCAATAAACTGCTCAGAATCTAGTAAATTGTCGAATCTCAAAAGTACCACAGGTTAGACAATAAGTCTAACACATCAAAACTAATCTAAGCAGTTCTAATTATTTAATTAACATTTAAATAATGTAAAACAAAGCTACAAAAAAATTGTAAAAGTAATTGAATATCTGAAATTGTATAAAACTAAAATAAAGTAAAGCTGACGGTATACTGAATACTAAAAAAGAATAAAAACAGTATATGATCTGAAACTGAGTAAATAACATATAAAACTATATTGTATGCCACTGAAGTCATGCATCTGTATATGCCACAATACTGTGTGCCACTGATATGCAACCAAAATATCACTGAACTGCTATGAGTCGTACGGCCCAATGTCTACATACATCCGATTATGAAATACAGTTTACTGTGATGCCGTTCCATCCTGAATTTCCCCTGTTAATGTATGCAATATTCTGTAACCCATAAATCATCACCGATACCCATACATCATGCATATGTTCATGCTCATGTCTATATACTATATGTCTTAAAATCCAGAAATCCAAAAAATGATTTAAAATCAAATAATGAATCAAATATCTCTATTGTGCAGAATCCATCTAAATTAACTTTGACCCCTAGTTCTAGTTTTAATAACTAGTTTTACTTAGGATTTTACTTAAAATCATCGGTTGAAAAGGTGGTATACACATGGCTCTATATTTCTAAGAAAGGTGAATTTAACACTACAATAGGAGGCATAACCCGATCGCAGTTTATATCTCAAACTAACATGTTAAATACCATAATTATAAGCATACTTAGTGTTCTACGCAGGGTGACTTGAGATACTTAATTTATTTTAAATTGCACTTATTGAAGCGCACTACGATAGAAGGCAGAACTCGATCACAGTCTATATCTCAAACTAAAGATCTAGTTCACTAATTGTAACACTCTTAGACCTAAAAGATTTACTCTAACGGGACTGTATTTGTCTAATTCCTCGGGATAGCACCTGATCATAAGTCCACATTGGAGTGACTCAACCAATACTGAATATTGCTGAAGTGACTCAGCACCATGGATATGCATATTCATATCTAACTAATAATTTGGGTTATGGCAATTCTATTTAACAACCAAGGATTTACCAAAGCTATGAATCTTGACTCTAATTGGGTCAATCCTATGCAAAGCTCCAAGAGTGTGACCAAAAGGTCACTCAACATAAGTTACTACCACATAAGAGGAATCTCATTTAAAGTACTTTGGGTGATCCTACCACAAGGGTCTAAGATCAATCTTTTAAGGTAAAGAAGGATCATCTAAGTTCCTACCTTAATTTTCAGCAAAAGATCTTCCTACCTCAATGTATTATCAATTAATAGACTTAACCTTTTATGCACAATTAATCCTAAAGTAAGATCATAAAGATCTTACACTTCTATTATTCTAATTCATATAAATTCTTTTGAATTCACAATTCCTATTCTCTTAAATTTGAAATGACCAGGTGTAATAACTCAGATTATTACTAGGGGCATTTATGACTAATTCATGTCCTAATTAGGGTTTTAGTACATTAATTAAGTCATTAGGAACTCATCTTTACGATCCAGTCTAAATCAGGGATCAAATGGATCAAATCCAGATTTTAAAAATTTCCAAAATTCCTAAAAATTGACCTATTATTTTGATCTCAAATCAAAAATTTGACTTCGTTATTGCGTTCACCACCCCCAAATTAGCTAGGGGTAATGTTTTGGAGGCATTTGGAAGTCATTGGATGTTTATCGAATATTTTAATATTATTTAAATACCCCCAAATTTTGATAGTTAAATATTTGTCAAATCAAAATTCTGATTGTGCCGTTGCGTTCCTCACATCTCAAATAGCTAAGAATAATTTATCTAAATTTTTTTGCGTACACCACGATGACGGACGAGGTCCACCTCGCCCTCGTGCGGTACAAGAAAGATCATCCTGGTGCCACATAGAAAGAGCTGATCAAGTGGCTGGAGGACACTCATCAGCTCAAGGTCAGCCAAGCAACAGTGTCGGGCACACTCAAACGGTCAGCGGAACTGCTCGCCAAGGCCACCACCTCCAACCTCAGCTCCAAGCGTCAAAAGACGGTGAAATTCCCTGTCATGGAGGTTGCCTTAGCCGAATGGTTCCTCAGCTCCAAGCGTCAAAAGACGGTGAAATTCTGCATTTCAGCACTGTTTTACTTACAGCTTTTCTGCACGTGTTTTTATATAGGATGCTAGATTTACTTACTGTTTTCTTATGCTTGCTTAGGATGTTAGTGTACTCAGTATTATATGTCACTTGGCATAATCAGTTTGATCATATGCATATTTAGGTTGTATTTTTCTTACAGTTTTACACTTCTTTTACTTACTTGTTTGTGTTGCAGTTGCCTAGAGGAGGTATGTTTCCTTCCTTTTTATTTAGTTATAAACTATGGTTTATAGCTTATTACAGTTCTTTTGTTCGCTTTCTTGCACCTACTATGCTTAGTTTTATTTTTATGGTGATATTCAGTTAACTTAAATAAACTCTTACCCTAAAATGTACTTAGACTTATTGTCTAATCAGTTTTTCTTTTATTGGCTGGGGCCCTACCATTATGAAACTGATAATGGTAGGTTCTGAGTTTGTTGGTTTAGCAGATCCAGTGGAGAATTTGCCATTGGAGGAGAAGCCCGTTCCTGAAGATCCTTAGCTTTAGTTTTTCTTCCAGTGAGATTGAGAGTTTTCTTTCAGTTCTTTTAATCTCATTAAATGTTGTAATAATACAGGATTATATTTATTTTTCAGTACTTTACTTATTCTGTATTTGTTGTATTTATACTGTATTGGATGGATGTTATGTTTTATGCTTCCGCACTCTGAGTTCATGTATGATCATTTAGTGATAGTAGTTCTGGATTGAATGGCAAAGTCCTTATTTAAATTGGATTAGGATGTGTGACTAATCCAATCTTAAATGGGGACCTTGTCATTTGGTGACCACTCCACCGTAATCATGTTAACCTAAGGGTTAACGATCTTATGGCAAGACCATTAAGACCTCACTTTTCTACTTCTTAAGGTTTACTTGTTATACTTAGATAAAGTGATCAGATCAGATGATTAAAATTCATTTGATCCTTTCCTATTCTACAATCATGAGATAAAATCAAAGATCTTATTAGAGTTAGATCATTGCATAAATCATTATAATTTTAGTTCCATCTTATGCTAATTGTCTTATATAAGAGAAAATCAAAGATCTAAAGTTTGGATTCAGATAGTTCAATCACACATATTCAATGTTATCCTTAGCACTTCTAATTTAATGATTTCAGATCAATATCAAATCATATGCATTATTAGAATAATGTCAATTGAATTATCTTACAATCAAGTTAATCAATTAAGTGATTAAGGTTTGGATCTTAATCAAGACAAGCTAGGGTTTAACTCCTAACCTTTCTATCATTAAGACCAATATTACTTTAAAGGTCAATGGCAAATCTATGCATTATTAGTGTATTATTGATGTCAAGCTTAGGTTTGGATTAAGTATTATCTACTTAATCGAGTTATCAAAATTTCTATGTTTAAGTTTAGTTTACATATCAAGATGTCCCATTTAAATGTTAAAGTTTTCTAACATACATCCTAATATCATAAAAGCATATAAATGGAAAGATGACATAAAATAAAAAGGTGATTAATGCTAATCAAATCCTAAAACAAATAAAGGGATTATCACTTAATCACAATTCTAAAAGATCTAAGTTTCATACCATTTAGGTTATTAAGGTTTATCTATTTGATACATACTCTTAAAGATTCTATTACTTGGCATTTGACATGACATACATTTAAAGTACATGGTAGATTGGTGAGCACATTAAGAATGGCAAGATTTCAAATTTAATTTTTACATAGAATTTTAAGCAATGTTCAAATTTAGTATAACTTAGCCCCACTAGGGTCCTAGGAGTATTAAAATATCAAAACAGTGAAGTTTTGGCCATTTCAGCCAAAACTGGGCAGTTTTACAAAATCTGGGCAGTTTTCTGGAAAAATTTTGGAAATTTTGCAAATTCAGGGCACTGCAGCACGCTGGAGCGCTTTTTGCGCGGTAGCGTTTTCCGCACTGAGGTACGCTGCGGCCCGCTGCAGCGCGCTATGGCGCGCTGTAGCGATCCAATTTGCAAAATCACTGTTCAATTAATTTATTTTGTCATTTCCTAAGTTCTAAAATATTTCCGCTATAGTCCATTGTAGCGATCATTTTGCAAATCACTGTTCAATTAGTTTTATTGGCATTTTTCCTAAGTTTTCATGAAATGTCGCTGCAGCCCGCTGCAGCGTGCTACAGCGCGCTATAGCGGTCCTTTTAAAGGGAAGAGTGACAGGGAAGCCTCATCATGGCTAGAGAGGCTAGGTGAGGGGAGAGGTAGGCCATTTCCCATCAAATATGGGAGGGGGAAAATGGGAGGCATGGGTCAGCCGAAAGGAGGAGGTGGCCAGCCGAAAATTTGGAATAAAAATGGGGAAATTGCATTTTGGGGATCCAAAGATTGCTTTTTTTTTTTTTTTTTATTTAAAAATTCAGATTTTTTAAAAACACGCTCCGAAAAATCTCAAAAATTCACCCCTAGCTAATTTGAGGGTGAGGAATTCAACGACGAAGTCGGATTTCGATTCCGACGATTAATTAATTATGCTAATTTTTCGATGCATTTAATTTCATTAAAATATTCGCGAAAATCGATGACTTCCAAACGCGTCCAAAACATCACCCCTAGCTAATTTGAGGGTGACGATCGCAACGGCGAAGTCGAATTTCGATTTCGAGGTCAAAATAAAATCTTCAATTTTCTAATTAATTAAATATTAAAATATTCTGAATCAATCGATTGGTCTCCGAATTGATCCAAACCTTCAGGGTTTGGTTCTAATGACTAGATGAACTTGATGGAATGATAATTACGATACGATTAAGATAAATTCAAGCTGAGTAACAACCGTGGGTTGTTACAGCGAAAGCTGCTCATGTACCGCACGAGGACACGCGGTGCTTCCCGTCATCCAAGTGGCGTTCACCGCCTAAGGGTCTGCTCCCATACCCATTTAGGACCCCAATCAACCTCTCGACTGGATTTCGTGAGAAAGGCAGTGAAGATCGCTTGAGCTAAGAGAAAATCAAGACCTAGTTCTGGACCATTGATCAGGCATCTTCCAATACTTCTTGTTGTTCAGTTCAACTCGCATACTCACATGTTGTATATCGATCCTGCATCCCAATGATCGGGCCTGATCAAACAAATATCAGCCCGATCGTTTTAAGTTTTGAATTTTCGCACAATAACCATCTTCCCCGTCCGGTAGATAGAGATTAGGGCTTGGTATTTCAGTCGATCTAGACCTACTCCGAGCTTATAATTGATAAGTAAAGTAAATGGCTTGTAAAATAAATAAAAATTCAATGAAGTCACTACTTCAAAACTAAACTTATTAACTTTATCAATTAACTTAAGAATCTATGAAACCTAAGTTAATTGGGGGACTTTACTAGTCGCAATCAGTAAGATAAATAATTAAAAAATAATAAATATCATATAGTTTACAATAGTTTATTAATCATTGAAACGCTGCAACGCATTAAAACTAATTCCTTGAAATCATGCATTGAGACTTTGTGCATAATAATAATCATTTAATATATACTTCAGAGGAGTTTTATTTGATGGATTTTAGTACATTTGTCATTAAGCCTGGGCAGGCTATTGATGTATCCGAAGATCACATAATTTCTTTGAGGGATAATGTGTGTGTTTGCAGTTGACCCCACTTTCAGATAAGTTGAGTAGATGTACTCAACTCCTCACTTGTTCTGCGCTCATAGAACAAAATATAAGATAAATTATTTATAAATTACATATCTCACAATCTTATTGATTGTGAATGATTATTATAGTTATATGACTATTTTTATTCAGTCTTGTTAAGACTGAAAATACTTTACTTATTTCATTTCAGCAGCTTATTATTTCAGTTTTACTTATAGCTTATGCAGTGTAGTTTTCTCATATATCACATGCAAAAATTAATTACACTGTCTTTTACTTTGCATATGAATCAATTGGACATATTCATATTTCTCTTATATAAATTGTATACTTTATAGTTGTTTCGTTAATCTATTTAATGCAAGAATAAATAATGTGAACCATTTTTATATTTCATAGCTTTAAGCTATTATACTTTTATTCATTCCATGTAAAATACTCTGCTTATATTAAAATTGTAAATGGCTAACGTGATATTTGTACAAAATTAATATATCCTTAAATTGTACTTAGACTATTAAAGTCTAATCACTTTTTCTTTTATTAGCTGTGCCCTACTATATTATAAACAAAATACGTAGATCAAGAGCGTGAATCAGGTGTTGTACTCAAGGAGGAGCCTGAACTATAGTTGAATTGAAGACCTTATCTACTTTATACTTTTTGCTTATCTGAGGATGAGTAATTATATGCTCAACTTGTAAACTAAATATTTCTGTGATGTTTTAAACTATTCTTTCTTATTGTATATTTTCTTATCATGAATGATGAATCTTTAATTGGAATATTTAAAATTTCCTTCTACCCATAGATCCGCATATTTTAAAGGTAGTACTCAATGTTGGATTATAAATCCCTAATCAAGTATTAAGTATTACCGTAACACCCATTGTTAAATTAGTATAACAAATCTAATAGTGGGATGTTACAAGTATATAAAATTATTATACTTATTATTATGTATATAATAATAATAATACAATACTATTATTGTTATTATCAAAAATTACTATAATAATAATTATCTAATATATATTGTATTATTATACTATTCTCCTATTGTTATCATCTTCTAATATTAATAATAATAATAAGTATATAAATACTTATTATTATTATTATCATAGTATATTAAGCATAATACTAACAATATTATTATAATATTATTATCATATTTCCTCTCTATTTTCATCAACAAAAAATAAAAATAATCATAAGTATACTACTATACTTATTAGCATCGCATAAATAGTAATGATAATAGTAAATATAATAATTATTATTATTATCATGTTATTATTATCTTAATATTCTATCTCTAAAATAAGCGTACACATAAAATTATCATAAAAATTAACAATATTATTTCCTTCCTATAATCATATTCTCTCACTAGGATAAATAATAATAATTCTTTGCGTATAAATTATTGTATAAATGATGATGATGATAATAATAATATAATATTATTATTATCATTATTATCCTTTTATATATATATATATATATATATGTATATATACACACACATACATATTATTCTCTCTCCAATATTCTTATTTTCATTATTATCTTACAAAAATAAATAATAATAATTATTATTATTATTATCATAATTTTCTACTATCATCATTCTTACTATTATCTATGCTACTATATTCCTTCACTCTCTCAATCATCCTCTTCTCTTCTTATTTTGTTTTAATTACATTGAAACGCACTGAGAGCAAGGGAAGATAATAAAATTTTGCATTTCTTCATCTCTTCGCTAATCAAAAGATTTTCACACATATTTGAAAGAGATCAACTTAGCACAAAAACAAGTGCCCCATATATCATGAACTACATTTGTATATGCTGATTTAATTACATATTCTTTGCTCTGCTTTTAAACTCATAAGTTTTATTACGTTAGAACCCAAATTATGATAATCAAGCAGATGTGCTTGATTCCTCAAAGTTTGAGAATTGCTCACTCGAACGGTATTATTATTATTATTCAGTTCAAGATAGAAATATTCAATTTTTGATGTAGTATTACTTACTCGTGCTAGATTATTTTTATCACTGTTTCAATTATAATTCAATATTGATTTATAGAGAATGCTATGATAATTATCTATTTAATGCTTATTAATTTGTTTCCCTACAACTTACAAATTTTATTACATGCTTTGCACTTATATATATAATGTGATTAGTGATTTCCAAAGTATTTAGAGTTTTCTCTAACAGGTGTTCAACCTGAGTACTTTTGTAGTAAATGATAGGTCAGGACATCACTGAAGAATTGGAACAACATTAAATAATCAACTAATGCACTTTTACTTTTCTTATCTTCATGTATTTTAAATAAGGAAAAAAAATATATTCTTATAATTATCATTGGATCAGAATAAAAATATTTTTCATATTTTTAAGTTAATTGAGCAATGATCTGTGATATTTATGCTATTATTCTAAATCCCTAATACAATCCCCGTACCATCGCTAGGAATCAATATTGGGGGACATCACTCAACCAATTGGATCAAAATTAGCTACCACTACTTTCTGGCACCTCCTTACATATTTTCATTGAATTAAGATGAGCACAAGCAAGGTTTACACTTTCTATCCTCACTCCTTGCTCATAGATTTTGGCATTCAAAGTTTTATTAATGCAATCTCTCAGAACTAGCTTGATTTTCTTCTTTCTTTTTTCTCTTCGAGCTTTCCTTTTTGTTTTAACTTCATTAAATGCAACACCTCCAAATGAGGTGTGCATGAGCTTTTCATATTCAAACACACTTAACTTTTCACTCTAGCTTCTTAATTCAATAAGGTTTAATGTTCCCCGTCCTCACTCTCGCCATTTCAAAAAGACCTTTTTCTTCTTATCTAAAGTTGGCATGAAATCTGTCTTCTTCCATGCCTGTATCCTGATTTCATGATTCCCCTTTCCACATCTCATATCGCTCGAGTAATAGCTAGAAAAGGATGTCCAAAAATGATATTGGAAATTTCATTTCATCTATCTCATTCACATACAATGAAGTCTATAGGAATCTTAAAGCTTCACTACAACATTTTTCAAGATTTCGATAGGAGTCATAAATTCAAGATTTGCAAATTTTAAAATCACAAGGATATCTTCCATTCCCCCTATCCCTAACTGCTCATATATATGATAAGGCATTACAGTAACAGAGTCCCCTAGATTATGCAATGGATCTACAAAAACTTCACCCTTTATCTGACAAGGGATATTGAAATGCCCAGGGATCTTTCATTTTCTAAACCATAAGATTATCTTCAAGGTTATTGGGTGTTTTGGAATCTTCCTCTCCTATTCTCCCTCTTAAATCATTCTCACTCATTTCCGCTTTTTAACTTCCAGTGTTTAAAACATTACCTTGCAAAATTTTCTTTTTTTTCAAGTTCTACTTCATTTACCGTAGCGTGTTGTAGCATTTTTCTTCACAAAATTCTCTTCTTTTTGTTATTTGATCAGTTCGGAGCTGAAATGACATAAAACACACTAAAGTAGCAACAAATCTTAATAAAAACATGCATTCTAAAAAATAAATGGACTATAATTATTGGGTTCATCAAAGCTCAACAGAGAAAATTTTGCTTTCTAGAAGATGCAAGTTGAAGACTTACTGTATTAGAATAAATTGTATTTGCCATTGAGAGGAATAGAAAGAAACTAGAGACTATAAGTGATGAATATTGGTATGTTCTCGATAGAACAACGCTAGGTTTGATACGCTCATACCTAACTTCTTCAGTTGCTTTCAATATCGTCAACATTCGAACTAATGGTAGCCCTGACAAAGATGCATGAGAAGCCTTCATCTTCTAACAAGGTTTTCTTAATGAATAGGCTCTTTAAAGTGAAGACAATGTAAGGTTGTTCGACAACTAAACAAATGAATGATTTCGACACCGTAACCAACCAGTTAAGCTCATTCAAAATTTGTTTTAAAGACGAGGTGAGAGATTTGTAATTTATATCTTTATTGCCAGATAGTTGAAATAATTTATTTATTACAATGATTAACTCATCAAAAAATGCAAAGCTACGCTTCAATGATGTCGTAGGGATCGTGCTGAATTAGTATGTTAGGAACATGGCTAGGGGTGAGGCTTCAAGCTTAGCCCTAAGTGTTGAAAGCAAAAGGTGACAAAAGATGAAGTCGAAAAAAGGGAAAGTGGAATGCTGGAGTTGTAGAAAGAAATGGCACTTGAAGAAGGACTGCCCAACTACGAGGAGAAAAGATGATGGAAACCAAGTTAATGGATATTCTATGAACATCTCGAAAGAACATGAGCATGACTCGCTAGTCTTATCTTTGGTAAGTGTTGAATCCTAGTTTGGGAATTTAGGAGCCTCTCTTCATGCAATGTCAAGCAAAAGAGCTGTTTACAATTACTTGGGAGAAGATTTGGGAAAGGACTATCAAGGTAATAACAAGGCATACAAAGTTATAAATAAAGGTGATTTGAACATCATGTTACCTAACAGATTTGTATGGAGATTGAAGTATGTGAGATACATTTAGGTCTGTTAGCCTGTGACGATTATGCATGATCTTTAAAGGAATGACAATGGAAAGTGACAATAGGTTCGTTGGTTATAACTTAGAGCAATATGGAAGGGTTACTTTATGGGGTTAATAAAGTGCCATAATTTATTACGAGAGAAGAAACAAATATAGAAAAGAAGGTTAACTCCTCGATAGAAGTGAACAACATGGATTCATGAAAACTAAAACAGCGTGCAACTTTAGTTGCCCTTGAAGTGTGATCAAGGAGGGGTGAGCCACACCATGACCTTAGCAGTTGAAGCTATGATGTGGAAAGGAGAAGATTCCAGAGATAAAGATGGATTGATCACAATTAGTTTCCAAGTGGGAGATTGTTAAAATGTGAAGATAATTGGATCATAAAAGGGGGTGTCAATAGAGTTCTGGTGGGTTCCAAAGAGTTCTGTGGGTTTTGGGGCAAGGAAGCACTAGCTGACAGCAAACATGACACTCAGACGCACCACGGGCACCTTACAGGGTTTGTAGATCAAGGAGAGAGCACTCAGGCGCACCCAAGCACTGTGGATAGAGGCACAAGTTCTCAGGTGTGCTCAAGCACTCGTGGTACAACAACTTTGGTGCTCAAGTGCACTTGGCACGATTCATATACAAAAACAGGCATCCCATGGTTAATTGTGGGTGGTTTTAAGCATTCTTGGGCTTGTTATAAAGTTTGTTGGAAGCCCTAACTTTTAAAAGTGTCAAGGAAATATTTTTCAAGTGGGAGAAATCTTGTGATGGCTAGGGTATGAGTTGAAGAGCGTAGATAAGGACAAAGAAGAGGTGAGGTGCTAGGATTGTGTTTCCATAGTTGGCAAGTAGTTCCTTTTCTTCCAAGGGATAGGGCTTCTCAAGTACATTGTAAAACTTGTAATCTTCATAGTGGAATCTTGCTTGATTGTGTGTCCATGTTTTTTCTCGTTATCAAATTTTCCATGTAATTTCTATATGTTTATTTTCTTGTGATTTTCTATTTTCTTTTTGCTTTTTGTATTTTCACATAATTGCTCTATGTTTTGCACAAATTATAAACCCTAAAGGGGGTTTAAAATACTAGCACTTTGCATCATCTGAAATCAACCGAGCTCACTAGCACTCTTAGTTCCTTCCTTGTCCTTCTGGCCCTTCCTCCTAAGGTTGCGGACCCAGAAGCGCTCCAATGAACCTATCCGGCCAATCAGTGGGCTAAGATCAGTGTTCGAGCACCCAATCAAGAGCCAAGGCTCGAAGAAAATCTTTGAGATCCTCCCCAGCCTCTGGAACCAAGTCATCTACCAACAGTTGCCCCAGCAAAATCTCTGAGCACGGTACCCCCTCTAATCTTCCTTCTGTTAACCTCTTAACATGTCGATTGGCCGTCAATTTCCAGTGTTGCATGCTTGGAGAGTCCTGTAGATGCTAGGATCAAAAGAAAATAAGCTTGAGTCAATCTGGTCAACTATCAGATCGAAATTTGTTAGGAATTGTCGGGGACCGACATTGCATCCCAGCAGCAATTTCGGGCGATGGAAGATTCCACTTTGCCTAGTAATGCGCTCTATAAGCATTTTGAGGTCTGAGAAATAATTTTTGATCCCCAATTGGGCTCGAGCTAGCCCAGTCCACCGACGCTACAGTCGGGCTCTCAATGCCACACAATGAAACCCAAGTCGAGTAGACCACCAACAAGCTGGGAGGGCCCAGTCGTCAGAGATAGGCCCGCTCAAACCACCCAAGCTCGATGAGGGTGCTAGAACCAATAGCCCCCTCTGGTGCGGCCGAGTAAAGTTCCGGCGTTCGATACCAACAACTATGAGGTTAATGGTGCCCATCGACGCGCCTTACTGTGCTGAGCATTTTGGTATCTAGTTCATTGCATGAGATGGTCGGAGTCGCACATTATTGGCGACGAAAGTCCACTCTTATTTAGAGTCTCTACGGGACAAAAAACAGTCATGGATTAGACCGACTTGTGATCTGCACGGTTCTGTTAAGCAGAATATTCCAGAAATATGAGAAAAATCGTCGGGTTCCGTCAGCCTGCATGTTAAATCCGTGGAATATTCCCGTAATATTTAGATTTTATTAATGACGCCAAATTAAATTAAATTAGAACTTTAGGAAATTAATTCAAAATGTATTTTTATATAATTATGTCAATTTAAATATTAATAATGCAATCTTATATACCATCATGAGCAAAAAAATTAGAGGAATCTAATTATGAAATAAAATCGATATTGGATGGGTAATTTTCTTAATTACCATCTAATCATGTTAAAAAATAAGTATGACATTAAGAAACATAGTTACCCAAATTCAGTGTTTAAAGTATTGAATTACTCCTTCGACAATAAACTTACTATAGGATCAGAGAAAATCTAATTTGGAACCCTAAATCCTAAGTCAAATTTTGAACCCTTAAATACTAATATTTTAATAAACATTATCAAAAATCAATTATAACTTGATTTTGAAACTCTTGATTGCTCTAGTAATCTTTAAATCAATGATTGAGTAGATTAGATAGCTATTAAGCCTGATCAAATTTAATGGAATTTTATTTAGATAAAACCCTAATTTGAGTCTAGGTTTGAATAGTTTAAACCTTAAGAGATTAGAATCCTAAGTTAAGAAACTTAAACCATATAGATAGAGTTTAAATATCTTAAATCTTATTCTTGGTAGATTATTTATTGATGCTATTGGGGAATGGATTCTGTGTAGGGATTGCATGTTGATTGACATTGACTCTCACCTGACTCTGAGGATGGGTAATACACCTTCTGCAGGTGGTGTTGTCATGGCACCGAAGGAGAAGTTTGATGTCCATCCAAGCCCCGCACTATTGCATGGCAAGAGGATTATCTTATAAAGAAGTTGAATACAATTCAAGATCTCCAAAATATGCGATTTGAAACAGAAGTTGCCCCGGATGTGACAGTAGAATCCCATCAGTGGGTGGGTCGTTGCACGAATCAATAAAGCGAAGTTGAAGTTGATGATTATAAAAATGGTTATGGTTCAAAGTATGGCTACTGAAATTACTAAAGTTTTGAGGAGCGAGCTTCGTGCATGAATAAGAACAATTTGGTCCTCAAACTTATCGTGAGGAATACACTACAATATCTAAAGTGGAGGTATATGATCCCAAGGAGATTTCTGGTTCCAAAGTTGAGGGAGATTATTCGGCATTGACCTATGATTTTAATGGAAGTGAAGATACCATCTTAAAAAATGGCAAAAAATAGAAAAGAAGTTCAAGAAAGGATCAATATCCAGATATTATTTAAGGGGAAAAAAAAAGATCATTGAAAACTTAAGAAGGATCATATAGCTGGTGTAGAGTTGCATATATCACTCAATTTATACATTGGACACTTGTACTGAAATCTCCTATGAGGGTTTTTCAAGGGGGTTTAATGATCCTTTTACATTTTTTTTCTTTTTCTATAATTTAAATTTATTCCTATTTTAATTCTAATTTTTTTTGGAGGTCACCAACCACATTTTTGCATTCTTTTTTCATTAATAACCCAACAGATATTCTCTAAAAAATTGCATCCTCTATTGTTTTTGTTTATTCTAAATTATTTACTTCTAATATAGGCACCAATGTTTTCTGCTCAAGTAAGAATCAGGGATTGCATATTGACGATGTTGTTCGGAGACTGGGTTTGCTGGAAAAGCAGATCTTGCCAGCATCTTGCGTTATTATGAGATTTAACAAGCAGATCTTTCTGTTTGATATTTTCTGCCATCAAATGTTTTTTTCTTATCTAATCTCAGGCAAGTTATTTCATACCACAATGATCTCGCGCGCATATGGTCTAAAACTAACAATTTTCATTACAAATCAGCAATGAATGGATCTGCGTTTACGGTGATTCACTTTTTTTTTCTGAACTTTTTACTTTTTTAGAACGCAGTTTTGCTATAATGGGTCGGGTCGGTAGGTCTACAAAACACATCATTAAAAATACATCTATATGGTAATTAGATAAAAATTATATATAGTACAACCAATGACAAAGTAAACCTAATAAAATGCATGCTAGTGAAAAAATAAATAATGTATATTTATATATTTCTCTGCGGAGACATCCAATAAAATTGGAACGATACAGAAAAGATTAGCACGACCCCTGCGCAACGATAACACATATAAATCGAGAAATGGTGCAAAAAAGAAAATATATATATATACATATATAATATGCAAGTTAATATAAAATGCATGCAATTGTACGCAATATTATAAACAGGTAAAATTAATCAAATAGTGAGCAAGAGAGAATTTGGAAATCACTATTTATAAGCTTGGTGATCAACATTACTAAAAAGCAACTTAAAATATATGTGTGTGTATATATACATATAATGCAAGTTAATGTAAATGCATGCTATTGTATTCAATATGCAATATTATAAATAAGTAAAGCAAAGAGTAAGACCTCGAATACTAAGCATAGAAAGGGAGGATTGGAAAATCACTTTTTAGAAGACTGGTGATCACCATCACAAAAAAGCAACCTAAACTTCAAATAAAAAAATAGCAAGAAATTTTAATCAAAATAAAATGAATCAAAAATTATGTTCTATATTTTATAAGAAAGATATTTTCATACCTTATCAATCTATCTGCTTTTACCTTGGTTTGAAAATGTTGTGTTATTCAAAGAAAGATTTTCTTTAATAAACTTAAACTATATACAAATAATCTTAAGAAACTGTTACACTGGGGAGACCAAGTCATGTGCAAGGCAATAGAAAGAAAATTTGGCCTAGCGTATCATCAAAAATTCTCACAAATGATAGTTCGTACAATCGATGACTCAATAAACCTATCAAATAATAAAATGCATGCTAATGTATGCAATATTATAAATAGGTAAAGCAAAGAGTAAAACTTTGAATATTAGGAAGAGAAAGGCAGAACATAGAAATCAATTGTTAAAAGCTTGGTGATTACCATCACAAAAAAGCAATTAAATTTCAAACAAATAAAGTAGCAAAAAATTTTAATCAAAGAAAAATGAATAAAAAAATACGATCTATATTATATAATGAGATTATTTACATACTTTGTCAATCATATGCTTTTTCTTTGGTTTGAAAAAGTTGTGTTGTTCAAAAAAAAATTTCCTTAATGCACTAAAACTTTATACATAAATCTATGAGTTTATCAAAAGTAAAAAAGCTTTACCCATGTCCATATAGCTCTACTTTTGCCTAACTTTTTAGGCTTATTTTATTTTGATTAGTCCTAAGTATGGTAAGCTTATAGATTTATGAATAAATGGAATCTTTGGTAGTTTCAATGAACTTCACCGCAAAGGATATATAGTTGAACCTACCAATGTCGAGGTGAGCAATGTTGGTCGGGAGCCTGGCTGCAAAATGCTCATAATGCGGTGATGGAAGAATCGATAAGGTGTTAAGACTTCTATGGCTTAATTTTTAATTAATTAAATTTCTAAAAGGATTAAAATGATATTTAATATAACTTTATAAAGACATTGATAAAATCAAAACATTAAAAGCCAATTTGGGACATATAAAACTATAAGGACTAAAAAAGAAATTTTCTCAATAGTTGTTTTCCACTTCTATGTTTTAACTACAAGCCAATTTTGAGAACCAACTTTTCTACAAAACCTTTCACAAATTGACCTACATATCTACTAAAGATTCAACTTAAATGTTTCAATCATTTACTTTAAAGATTATATTACTATACCATTTTTATAGACTTAGCATTGAGAATTACTAGTTGATGCCCCACTTCTAAACCTATTTTCTATTTTATACTAAAAATAAAAATAACTATTTATAATAAATTTATCCACCAAAAAAAATAAAAAAATATAAATGTAAAAATATGAAGCTTAAATTATTATTACTTTTAGTAAATCATATAAAAATAATCTAAATGCCAAAAATAAATTAACTATATTTTGTTAATGTTAATTGTATTGTATAATGAAATTAGAGTCTTAATATAACAAACTTAAAGCGCTCATATTACAAACCTAGAGCAAATATTAAGTTGAATCAAACATAGTGCTGGTTTGATAATTGCACGTGAAAGATTTGGGGTTAAAGACCATACATATGCAGATGCTACAAAGTCAAATTTTACAAAGCAAATTTATTTGAGATTTTAAACTTCTGTGCATGCTTATACATACAAGCACGTGCGTACAGACTCATGCAAACAAAATTCCAAGCAAAACGTATCATTTAAGAAACTAAGAACTAAGAATTTTTAACACCCTATTGATTCCTCCATAACCGCATTCTGAGCATTTTGCAGCCATGCTCTCAGCTAACATTGCTCACCTCGATGTCGGTAGGTTCAGCTATATATCACTTGCGGCGAAGTGGTGCCCTTCATTGAAACTACCAAAGATTCCATTTATTCTTAAATCTATGAGTTTACCGGACCTAGGACTGCGCAAAATAAAATAAGCCTAAGAAGTTAGGCAAAAGAATCTGGAAATTACTTGTTATAGTCATGAAGATCATCATAAAAAAAATGCAGCCTAAAATTCAAACAAATAAAATAGCAAGATAATTTAATCAAAGTAAAATTAATAAAAATTACGATCTATACTTTATAGGAAACTATTGTCAAACCTTGTCAATCATTCTTTTTTTTCTTTGGTTTAAAAGGTTGAGTGGTTCAAAGAAAGATTTTCTTTAATACACTTAAATTATATACAAATTATCTTAAGAAATTGTCACATTTGGGAGACCAAGTTATATGCAAGACATTAGAAAGAAAATTTGGCCTAGAATATCATTAAGAATACTCCTAAATGATAATTAAATCAAGAAAATATTTAGTACAACCAATGACTCAATAAACATATTTAATGATAAAATACATACTAATGTAATATATATAAATATATGTATATATATTTATATACAAAAAATGCAAGTTAATGTAAAATGCATTCTAATGTATGCAATATTATAAATAGGTAAAACAAAGAGTAAAACCTCAAAAACTAAGTATAAAAAGGCAGAATCTAGACAACCTAAACTTCAAACAATAAAATAGCAAAGATCTAATAATAACAATCATGGTTTAACTCATTCAGAACTCAATAAAAGTTCTAAGTACTTAACGTACTGTCAGGATGTCGATCCGACTGGCTCGGTGTGAGACAAGGGAGGGAGGATTGGGAATCTCTTTCGCCAAAGGGAGAGAGCTGAACGGTGCCTTGTCGTGAAGAGGAAGAGGTCATGAACTTGGCGCTTCTTACAAACTTAGATGTAACTACAATGAACAACATCTAATTTCTTATCAAAATATATAAATATACCTCTCTCTTTCTCTCTTTCTTCCTTAATAAAGTTGAATACGAAGAGACTGGTACATCTTCGAGCTGCCTGGGTGAATATGATACCCAGAATTATGGCCTTCAATTAACACTTCATGATGCATGGACTTAGGAATCCACAATCAATTACTTGATAAATTACACCATTCTGCAACTGCAGATCATGACGAAGACCACCTTCAATAACTATCTTAAACTTCAGATAATCATCATCTTTGGTCTGTGAGATAGAGACATCTCTGTGGAAAGTGGGTTCCACATAGATATTTACTAAAAGCAAACTTAGCATATCACCACTAACTGGAGAAATTTCAAGCTTACGAAATTCATGTTCTAAAGGACTGGATGCGATTATAAAGGATAAAGTAGCATGACGACTAAGAGCATCGGCCACCAAATTTGCTTTTCCTGGGTGATATTGAATACTATGATCATAATTGCTGATGAGTTCTAACCATCTTCTTTGACAGTAATTCAATTCTCTTTGAGTGAAGATGTACTTCAAGCTTTGACGATCGGTGAAAATTGAACATTGCACTCCATACAAATAGTGACGCCATATTTTCAAAGCAAAGATTACAGCTGCAAGCTTGAGATCATGAACTAGATAATTTTTCTCATGGGGTTTTAATTGACAAGAGGCGTAAGTGATTACCTTACCATCTTGTATTAATACATAGCCTAGACCAATTCCAGAGGCATCTGTGTATACTTGATAGTTTAAACCTTTCTTGGGCAGAACGAGAACTGGAGCGGTGGAGAGTGCATCCTTCAGAGTTTGAAATGCTTTCTCGCATTTAGTACTCCAAATGAACAGAACGTCTTTCTGGGTTAATTTAGTCAAAGACAAAGCGATCTGAGAAAAGTTATTAACAAACTTTCTGTAATATCCAACTAATCCTAAGAAACTTCTAATATCGATAACAGACTTAGGTGGTACCCAGTCCTGAATAGCGCTCACTTTACTCTGATTTATATGAATACCTTGGGCATCGACTACATGTCCCAAGAACGCAATGGACTTAAGCCAAAATTCACACTTAAGGAACTTGGCATACAATTGATGTTCACACAGAGTTTCTAGCACTAATCTCAAGTGTTCTTCATAATCTTTCAAGGTTTTAGAATAAATGAGGATATCATCGATAAAGATGATCATGCATTTGTCTAAGTATTGCTTAAGAATTCGCTGCATCAAATCCATGAAGATTGATGGCGCATTAGTGAGTCCAAAAGACATCACTCAGAATTCAAAATGGCCATAATGAGTATGAAAAGCGGTCTTTCCTACATCATCTTCTTTTACTCGCAATTGATGATATCCAGACCTTAAGTCAATCTTGGAGAATATGACAGCTCCGGATAGCTGGTCAAATGAATCATCAATTCTGGGCAATGGGTATTTATTCTTTATAGTGACTTTATTTAGTTCACAATAATCTATACACATATATATAGATCCATCTTTCTTTTTCACAAATAAAATTGGTGCACCCCGAGGAGACATACTTGGCCTAATAAAGCCCTTACTCAAGAGCTCTTGCAATTGCTCATTGAGCTCTTGAAGTTCCTTAGGTGCCATTCTATAATGTGCTTTGGATATAGACTAGGTACATGATTAATTCAATAGAGAACTCCACTTCTCAGGAAGGAGGTACCCTAGGTAAATCTTTCGAGAATACGTCGGTGAATTCTTTAACTACTTTACAGTCAGAGAGAGGGATACTTTCTTTTGTTTCACCCATCATAGTGACTAAATAAGCATCGCAACCCTTACTGATCAATTTTTTAGCTTTAATTGCATTTATTAACGATAACTGTGTACTGGTTCTTCCTATAAATGTTTCAGACTTGCCCTAGGAATGGAGAGTGACCTTCTTCTTAAGGCAGTTTATCACGGTGTTATTGTCACTGAGCCAATTCATCCCAAGGATGATATCAAAGATTACTAATGGCAGGATGATTAATTTAGATATCTGACCATTTATTGGTATTTGGATGTTATAAAACTTTTGAGCACTTAGTTGGGCTCCAGATGGAAGTCTAACACTCAGAAATTTAGCTAAGTTATATGAGTGTAGCTTAAGGATGTTGGCAAATCATTCATAGATAAATGAATGACTATCATCGGTATCAAATAATATGTTACAAGGCTGGCCATTAAAATAGAGTGTGCTTAATTCATATGAATTGCATTAATGACTTACAAGAATTTAATTATGTAAATGAAAATGTCGAAAGAGGAGTTTTAGAGATGTGTACCTGAAACCACATTATTATCCTCTGCGACTTCGATAGGTGTTAAGGCATAGACTCGCGCAGGACCAGCCGGACGATTGTTGGTCTGCCTCCTGAGATAGTCTTGAGAGTTAGGAGCTGGTGACTGTGCTGGAGCAACTTCAGATGCAGGTGCTGGCATTATAGCCAGATTTGGTTCTCTCCAGTTCAGCAGAGTTGCTCTGAACACTTTCTTCTTCTGATAGGGTTTCATTGGAACTCCATCCACTATTTCCGTGTGGTCATAGTGGTAGAACCTGTGGCCTGTGTGCCCATAATTATAGCACTTCTGGCCAAAGTGGTAACACTTGCCATACGTATGAGGCTTGGTACAGCTTTGAATTTGCTTGGCAGTCAGTGCAGCTTCTAGCTGATAGACCTTCGCAGTATTAGATCCGTGTCCCTTGAAGTTTCCCTGCGGGTTCAGAGTCGTTTGCGCTTTTCATTTGAGATCCCCTTCAGATTGGTGATGCTCAATCACTTTAGTCATTTCCACTAGCTTGAAGAAGCTAGTCAGGCAGAGTGGCACGATCTGATTCTTCAGTGAATCTTGGAGTCCACAAAGAAAGCAATGGCACTTAGCTGACTCAGAATGAGTAACTTCTGGCGCAAAGTGAATCAACCTATGAAATTCCCTTTCGTATTCAGCAACCAAATGACTCCCTTGAGTCAACCTTATAATCGTGTCTGCAATAATGTTTTGTGCAGATGGGGGAATGAATTCAGTTCTGAAGGCTTTGATGAACTCATCCCATGGGATGTCCTCCAATTCGTAGTCAGTGAACTTGGTGTTTCAGACCTTTTCCCACCAATATTCTTCTTCCGCATGAAACAGGTGTGTAGCGAGATGGATAGCTTCTGAGTTCGGGATCTTCAGACTAATGAGATCCCTTTCCACAGCCTTCAGCCAGTCGGTTGTATCCATTGGTGACAGATTCCCACCAAAGGCTGGAGGTCTTAATCTCAAGAAATTGTGAAGGAGATTATCCATCGAGTGATGGAAAGAAGAAGCAGGTTGTGGGGTAGGGACCATAACAGTGTTGGAATAGAATGATCACTCAGCATATTCTGCATGATGATTGCCTGTTGGTCTTGGTTCTTCAACAAGGTTGCCACCATTGCTTGCAGGTGAGCTACTTCATCATTAGAACTACTGGAGGCGATGGTGTTCTTGATAGGAGTAACGGTAGGTGGTGATTTAGGATTCATTCTATTTAAGTAATATAAATAGTGTCTTAGAATTTTATTGAATGAAGACAGTCGATAGATATTAAAAAAAAAAAAATTCATTACTTGCTGAAATAAGGGATTACACAAGACTTAGAAAATGTCAAGAAGCATATTCTACTAGAATCATGTAAGCCAAAAGATAACAATTATCCTAACTAACACTCAGATATCCTTAATATACTCAGCCCTAAAGGCCATACAAAAGTCCTCAAAAGTCACTTCCTGATGTTTCCTCTTACGCTTCCTCTCAAGCCTCCTCATGGTGTCATACCACCAGACTCCTGTGTAATCCAGCATCAGATCCATCACAATGTCCACATAGAGTGACTCAGGACACTTTATATGTATCAAGATTGACTCCACTTGGCTCAACCATTCCTTTGCGTATATAGGAAAGTCAAGCCCTCGGTACACTGCTTGATGTAGAAGCTTGACCAAGACCAAGGTCTTGTGAAACTCCTTCAATCTGCCAGTTACTCTCTTATCTCCATTTGAAACTACAGTACTAAGCTAACTTGAAGGCATGCAGATAGTAGTCCACATCAAACTCCCCATAATCCATTTGACTCTAAGGAAAGAATTTTATTTGGTTTTTATTAGACTCAAGGTGACTTGATTGTTAGGATGTGACAATTCTTCTTCTACATTTTTCGTAGAGTTACTGATACTTACTATGTTATGGATGCTACATATATTGATGTTTCCAATTTAGAAGAATGGTCCATTAGGTAGAAAGGAATCATAGATCCCATTCTGACACCTTATGGTGTTCTCTGATACCAACTGTGGGGCTCCCCGTACTAACACTAGGGAGTACGGTGCTCCAACTGTGGAAAAGCCCCAACTTAAGTAATGTCAAGTAAAACCCAACCTGCCTTAATACAAGGACTTGTCACCTGAATACTATAAACATTCATCAATATATATTTATACGTATATCAAAGTGGCGAAAGCATAAAAATATAACGTAGCATCCACAAGCACAACATAGTAGGAAGAAGAGAACAAAATAGTAACTCAGCTCAAGTGCAGAAAGTAAAGTATATCTAGAATTTAATTATTACAATCTGTGTTAAATAAAAAATATAAAAGTCTCTCCATCTCATTGAAAGAAAAAGTAAAGTCTATATAAGTTGTAGTAGAACGATCCTCCTCTTGCACTGGCTCCTCTCCTGTAGCACTGCCTACGAACAAGCCTGAATCTGACATTTGTCAGTATCATAAATGCTAAGGCCCCAGCCAATAAAATAAAAAGGTTACAGTTAGACAATTGTCTAAGTACATTTTAGGCTATTTAAATGAACTGAATATTTAAAGATATCATATTTAATTAATTAAACATGCAAGCAATTTTATGGGGTGCAACAAGCTACAAGGAAACGGGGTAACTATAAACTAACCATTTATAGTCAATCAACAAATATGTGAAATAATATACAAAACACGAAAGTAAACAAGGTGAAGCTAAAAGCAAAAGTAACTGCAACTACTGTAATAAATCTGATCCTAACATGATTATGATCACATTAAAATATGCTGAGTATAAAAGAAGATAAGTACTGAATATAACAAGAAATTCTAACATTCTAAACATGCCAATATATACAGCTAATCCATAAGTATATACATACAACATGCAGATTAATATGAAAAGGAAAGACCACTGAGACATGTGGCAAAGACAAAATAATCAGACATAACATAAAGCCACTGAGACATGTGGCAAAGTAAGCCAGTACTGCAAGTAAGGCCACTGAAGCATGTGGCAAAGCAAAAACAAGACTGAAAAGTAAACTAGAGTACAATAAGCCAAAGACATAGTACTACCATACCAAACAATAGGCCATACAGGGCCTCTGAACTGAGAGTTCACTATAACCATCCTAGACATCCAATATGCTAAGCCTGAGTTAAACTCATAGAATAAGTCTATAACCATCCTAAACATCCAATACGCTAGGCCTGAGACTATTCTATAACAATACAACAACTGAAGAGGCAGACTAAGCTAGGACATACTCTACTAACTAAAAGCACTACAAGAACTAGATGAACGATATGTTTTACAAACACTAACGGATGTATCATCCATATACTAAGTTCTCCTATTATGCTCAAGAAATAAGGATCAATATCCAAGGTATGCCAAGCTATCAAGTCAAAGTAGGCAAGAGACTGAATTTAGACTTATCTGATATCTGTTGTTGTCTATTAAACCAACTAACTATTTTGAGAAGATAAAAGTTTAGGATCTCCAATATCCAGCTATCGAGTAAAATCTCAGATTTACATTCTTAATGTTAATATCAGAACTAAGCAAGTTCTAATTCAAAATCATATGATGACTATAAGGTTTAAACAAATGAATTACGACCTAATTATTAATATTTTTCTCTCTTACGCAAATCTTGATTAAGTAAATCAAGATTTAAGAATTTTGGACTTAAACTCCACCTTGGTGTTCAAATCCTAAATCCAAGGTTATATCCTAATAAGGATCTAGGGTTCATACTTAATACCCAAGTTACAAATAGAGAATCTTATAAGCTAAAAGATCCAAGAGCTAAGAACTTAGTGAAAGGTTATTCTACTGATTATAAGATAAAATAATCAATTAAGAACTTGAGAATCTATGATCTATACCCAATCTTTTAGTATAATTTCATTATCTAATAGATTGAATCAATCCTATACCCACATGGAAGGCTTCAAAAGATTCAGACAATAATTCATTTGAGGAATTTCAATTGGAGATAGTTTAATTCAAGTAGAAGTTCTAAAGTCTAAGATCTAAGATCTAAGGTTCGATCACTTTAAACTTAAATTAGGTTTTCAACTTAGACTTTCTAAATGTGTTTCTTTTAGAATTAAAGCTCATGAACTAACCTAATTACATTTATTAAATTGAGATTTAACATCTAAAATTATTAGATTCAATTATTAAGGCAAAGTGACCCCTTTATGATCACTTAAGATCTAAGTATTTTAATTAAGGCTAAATGAGGATTTCTTAACTTAATATGAATATTTTTAACTTAAGAATTTAGAGAGATGCTAATAATCTAACTAAAGATAATCTACTAAATTTTTCAAGGTTTAAGGGGCACTTAAACACATTTTGGTTAAAATGATCAAAATACCCCTCTTAAGGCTAAATATGAGATTTTAGGATTTAATTGTCCAAATTACTTCTAATCTATTTTAATATGTTTCATATTGGTTAATGAAGTGGGAAACACACTTATCTTAGGTTTTGATAACCTAATTAAGCTAATTATCACTAATCACCTATTTAAGCCAATTAGGGTGATTAATGAATTTAGGGTATTCTAGGGCAATCCAACCTTACCCATAGGTACTAATATACTTAAGATAGCATTAGGGATTAACTTACCCAAAATTAGAGGCTTAATCATGACTTAGTTCACTAATCCCTAGTTAGGGTGATTAAAGCATGATTAACAATATTAGGGTTCCTAAATTACTTTTAATGGTCTATATAAGTTCCTTAGGATTAAATGAGCAATCAGAGCCCTTAATCAATTAATTTAATTATTAATTGAATTTATTATGATTTAATTAAAAATAGAAAAAGATTGGGAAATTATTTTAAATCCAACCATTAGATCTGTGATTTTATTTTAGATTTAGATTCCTTATATTTTTCTAATTCAAATGGTATATTCGATCATACTATTTAGATCAGTATAACTAAAGTTAATCAAATAATTTATTCTGCATTTTTATTTAAATAAAAACCATAAGAATTTGATTTATTAAATAATAACCATAGAAAATGCAATCCTATAATTCGCTATTAGCCGCGGCCCATAATTATAAGGCGCGGGTCATGGGTCTGCCTGACTCGCGACTTCATCTTCCTCATCGGCGAGCTCCTCCCTAATGGAACTTCCACGCCGAAATTCTCCACGCTCCGGCCACGCCACGCCTATCTCTCGATGGCTACACCTTCAGGAGACTCAGACGCACCGATTAAGGTCAGAGCCCCCATCTGGATCCTTCTAGATCAATGGGGTGCTACCGATCGAGACAACCGCTTCACAGACGATTAAGGTTTACTGTGAGAAATAAATTCTCCTCACTGAGGCTACCATTTGGCCTGAGCTCGATCTCTACACCATCCTAGTGGTGAGGCAGATTGAAACCCTCTGGCCATATACATTGGGGTGCCCTGGATCATCGAGTCCTTACTCGAGCTCAGTTGTGAACTCGAGGCGCAAACCAGACGAATGGAGGATCAAATTAGGCTATCCCAGACCCTATGGACAATCACACTAGATTTCCTAAGTGACTACGGCTACCTAGACGACATCTAGAGGCTTAATTTAGAGACAGAATGGAGGATTTAATCAACGGAATTCAATGGCAGAAGGCTGTACCTGAAGTCAAGGTCGCAGGCTTGGCCATGGGAAAATGAAGGGTGCTGGAGCTTCCTTGATAACAGACGAAGGTTCACAGGGGGTCTGAACACTAGACGGACCCTCTATCAGCGGTTCGCAGCTTCAGAAGTTCCAGAAATCACCGAGCAAATGGGACTCCAGCAGGCTTTCAGCTAAAAAATTGAGGATTCACAGTGAGCAAAGGGGCTCACTGTGAAGTCCTGAGGGTATTTATAGGCACTAGGAAGGTCCAGGGTGGCTGCCGAAGTCGGCAGCCATTGCTTAGGCTCGGCCCGAGGGTGCTCCCACAATTCCCTAATTTGCCATGGACTGGGCCTCAGCCTTGGCTGGGCATGCTAGGGATACGAGGGCAAGGTCGCAACAGCTTCCCTGATATAGCACGGGAGTGGCAGACTAGCTTGAGGGCGTGGCTATACGGGGAGGATTCGACTGTCGGGCACGAGCTGAGGAGGAAGACTATCCACAGTCGTGGGGTCACCAGGACCGTCTAATGGATCGTCAGTTGATGCAGAACTGCTCTGATCTCCCGACATCTAACATCTGCGCGAGGAGGCTAGATCGACCGTCGGATCGGTCCCAAGGATCGAATGGGCGATCAAGGATACTTAAGAAGATTACTTGAATGCCGTCGGATTAGAATCCCAGAACCGCGGAACGGTCGAGATAAGGAGGGCATTATCGAAGGCGCGGGCCGTTGGATCAAATCTGTGGGATGGATAGCCCGGATGGCGCCCGCGGTTTGGGGTCAGCCGACCGTTGGAGGGAGGGTGGATTTTCAATTACAAATTGTTTAGAACCCTAATTTATAATTAACCCAGATTAAATTAAATCCAAAATGTGTCTAAAAGACCTCCAAAAATTCCTAAAATTTTACCCTTAGCTAATTTGGGGGTGAGGAATTCAAAAATGAAATTAGATTTTAATTTGGAGATAAAATTAATTTAAGTATTTTCTAGGGCTCAATAATTAGGCAAAAATACCAAAATTTCCAATTTAGCTCTGATTGATTCCAAACTTCCAGGGTTAGGTTTAATGACCCATTGAGTCTAATGGAATCAAAATCAAAGCTTGGTTTAGCTTAATTAATCTAGTCTTAGCTAAGGTAACAACTAGGGTTGTTACATACATTTTGTCGCAGTGCCTGCATCTCGGGTTGGCTACATCATAGCATGCCACATCGCACCTTAGCGCTAGGCTCTCGACTAAGGGGCGCTACAGCACACCATAACACCCAGCTCTCAAGAAATCTGGCATCATAGCACGTAGCGACGCCTGAAAGCATGGCAGTGCACCACAACACCGAAATGCATCGTAGTGCCAAAAAGTACTGCCACATGCTGTAACGCCCGCGCCTCAAGAAAACTAGCATCACAGCGCGCCATAGCGCCCAGAACTGTCCAGAATTGCCCAAAATTGTCCGAAATGGCCTAAACTTCATATTTCTTGCATTTTAATAACTCTACGACCCTAATGGGGCCAAAATATATCATTTATTAAAATTAAGTATTGTGTGAATTTGGAGACAATTTTGAATACGAAAATCTACCATTTATCTTAAAGGGCATGTGCTAAATCCTAAAATATGCTTTTAGACCCTCGAACAATTTTTATCATAATCTAATCATTAAACATCAGAATTCACTATTTTTAGATTCTATGGAACCCTTAGATAGTGAAAAATAATGAAATGACTGAATTTTTAGACTTTACCAAGTAAAATTGCCAATTTTCCCTTATAGGATAAAATCCTTAATTTAAACCTTTGTGACTTAATACTTGTCCAAATTTGATATACCTATTGTCTATCTTCATATTAGACAATAAGGAATCATTTTACAATAAAAAAAAATCTAATTTGGAGCCCTTAATCAAAAAGTAGCATTTTAGACCCGTAAGTAAGGGCAAAATGATCATTTGGCCCAAAATTTAGGTTAAGTGCCCATATCCTCTAGAATATCAATTAAAATAATAAAATCAGTAATAAATTTGATTTGTAATCAATTTAGGCTCTTAATCTCCTATTTGGGCTGAATTGAGAGAATCCCCATTTATGATTAATAAATTTTTTAAGTAAAAATAATGAACTTCTAACTTAGTTCTAATTTCACATCCCAGCTTCCTGAAGTATTTTTATTCCAGCAAATATAGATAAATTGCTTAATTATCATCAAATCCTAAAACTTCTTAAGTCATTCCCTAGGAGTTTTCTTAGAATATGCACCTTCACTTTAGGATCTTTTCTTTAAAATTAGGGATAGATACTAGTTTAGATTTAATTCATTGAGTAAATAGATAATTCAATGAATGAAACCTCAATTTTATTAGTTTATAGATTTTTATATTTTAATTATGATTATTTTATCTTTTAACTTTAGATTAAGACTAAGAGATCATTCTATTAAGCTTTGATTATGCTTAAAAAGATTTGTCTTAATCATTACTCCACATTTAGACTTAAACCTTAGTCCTTAAGATTACCTTTGAGATTATGAGGTTAAACCCTAAAACTTTGAATTTCATTCTCAATCTCTAATTTTAGTAGATCTTGATCAGATCTTAGCTTAAATCATTTAAATTCATTAATTATGATATATTTATTTATTACTTAACTTTTAAGCATCATTAATTAAATTAAATTAGGACCTAATCAGTTCTAATTATTTTTAATTCATTAGGCTATGGATCTAAGTTATACTTGATAGTAGGAACTGGAGATCCTGAACTTGTATAACTTGGAATAGTTATAATGGATTAAATAGATAACAATATATATCACCATGTGTAGTAGAATTTCTTACTTACTATTAAATTAATTGTTGCTTTTGCATTTTTTGTATTTTGTGCCTTTATCTTGAGCATGTCATATAAGAAGATTGATGCATGAAATGAAAATATAGAAATGCTAGTATAACATTTGCATAGGGTTTATTTCTGGTTAGATTTGTGCACTTTTACCCCAATGGACAGGGGTATGGAGAAATAAAGATTACTTAATATTACTCATTGAAGAGTGTTGTGTTAAGTTGGAACATGAATAGTCTTGCAGACATGCTTGACTCCTCAGCTACTTCTGGATGTGTCCACAGAAGTAAAGTAAATAACTAAAACATTATTGTATTTGTACTTACTACCTCCTCAGTTCTTTTCTGCTTCATTATTTCGCCTTAGCCTCTTATGACGCTAAGAAACTTACCAGCTTACCCTCTTATGATGCCAAGAATATTACATTTTTTAGTTGAGCAGGTTAGTTTAGCCCTTCTTCTGCTATGGTCATCAGTACATACTAATTTACTAATTTACTATTATCTTTTTATTGCAGTTAGCCTTTAGTTTCCTGCTAAATTATGTACTTATAGGATGCTAGATTATCTTACTGCTTATACGTATCACAGTTAGATTACTTTTTTTTGAACCTGCATAAATCATATGATCATAAGAATATTTATGATGAGTCTTTTATTTCAGTATTTTCTTTACTTTACTTATACTTATATGCCTAACTTTGTCATAGCTTTGGTGTTGAGGTATATTCTTTTACCTCATATATTACTTAGTTATAAATACCTTTATTTATGACTTCCTCACATTCCTTGTATGCTTGTTGCACCTATTTATTTTGCTGCTTTGGTAGTCTAAGTAAAATGGTGATATTATAAAACTCATGAACTTAAACAGCTTAAAATATACTTAGACAATAAGTCTAATAAGATTTTTTTCTTTTCTTGGCTAGGGCCTTAGCATTGTGAAATTAACAATGTTAGGATCTGGCAATTTGAGGGAGGACCTTGTGCTTGAAGAGGAGCCATACTTGGAGGAGCAGCAGGCTAGAGTAGAGGATCAGTAAAGTAGCTGACATTTTATTCTATAAGGATGAGTGATTTATTTCATTTTAAACTTATCTTAAAATTGATGTAATAATTATAGTACCCATATATATTCTTTAACTATACTATTTTATTCTAAACTGTATATTTATTTCCTATCTTGTATTGTGGTGGTTTTGGATGTAGCATTTTACTTTTCTATGCTTTTGCACTCTAATGAATGTATATACTTAGTTAATAATTTTGATGCATTATTCAGGGCACATCCTTTCCTTATTAGTGGATTGAGGCTTACACCTTAATCTAATTTTCCAGCATGGCACACCGCCCCTTGATCTAATCCTGTGGATTATCATGTGGTGGGGCGCCACATGCGATCAGTCAACCCGAGTAATCAAACCAAGTACCCTCTTCTCTCTGTCGAGTTGTGTGAGCTCGATGTCGATTACATTTATTTTAGGATAGCTTAGAGAATGCCTAGAAAGCATGTTAGTTATTAGCTATGCGTAGATTGAGTGATGAGCTTGGTCCAGACAACTATACATTATAGTCTAGATAGAGCTTCTACTAATGCCCCAAGCTCACCATTACACTAATCGAGAGCTCTAAACCCCTCAATTTTATTGCATAGAGTGGGATATGGACTAGTGCCAATGATTGCAAACATCTGGGACTCTACTTGAGTCCTAATCAATCATAGTGATCGATTGGGCTCTAACAGCATAAGATGCTAAAGCCCGAGTAGCTCCCCGACGGTCCATTCTCTCCCAAGCTAAGCCAGGTGGGGCTTCGAACTGCCTTGGCACCCTGATGGTGCACAGATCATGCCTGGGTTGTGGCTAAGTTTATGTGGGGAGTATTCAGTCCCCATAGTAAACTCTAATAGAGGGCTTAAGGTGAGTAGGGTCTGGATGTCTTCGAACACCTCACAAAAGGCTTCTTGGTGCATCTAACATGCATCGGCCTCCTAATTGTGTAGTAATTAAATTCTAGCTGTGGCGTTGTCAGTGCACCCAACATTTAGGGATAAATCCTAACCCAAATTGGCAGGGCATCATGGAAGACGACGAAGATGCTGAATAGTGCGGGTCGGGCCAGCCCACGACCCACGCTGTTCGATAATAGCAGGTCGTTGGGCCCGACCGACCCGTGTGTGTTTTGCTTCGGGCCAAGGGATATTAAGGGATTAAATCAAAATTATTTTCCTTAGGGAAAATAATACGATTTAATAAAACCTATAATTTGAATATTATAAGAATTCAATTTATATTAATTCAATATCTTTGTTATCCTAAATCCAAATGATATGATATTATATATTATTTTGACCAAAAAAATATGTATAATTTGAATATACAATAATATTGAATTTCTAAGATTTATTTTACTAATTATTGCTTAATTAAGTGAAAGCTTCATTAGTGTTAACTCTTCACTTTGACATCCAAAATCCTCAAGCTTGGTTTCTATGTCTTCATTAGACAGTAAAGAACATTATGGCATGCTTAATTTTTGAATTTTGCATTAAAAATTGCTAATAAAGTTATAATCAATTTTTTTTTAATTATGGAATATTAATAAACTTTACTTATCTAAATGGCATGTTTCTAGTTCTGATTGCTTCATTTTAATATTTTTAAACTTAATTGCAAGATTTGTTTTCAATTTCCATTGTTGATATTTTTAATTAACTACTAATAGTATAACACCCCAATTAACTTAATTTAACACTTTGGCTTAACCAAAATGAAATCTATTATTGTTTAGAACCTTAGTACTTGATGTGTGACCTAAAGAAAATCTTTCATGTCAATTTATGCACTATTAGCCTTAATTATGTCCTATTTAATCCAACTCTAATATTGCCTTAATTAAGCTAAGAAATGAAATATATCATAGATCAAAACATTGATTTTACACCCATTAATTTGCATAGACTGAATTGATACTTGTTTATCTTGCCATTTGATTGTAGTATAACAAGTCAAACAATTAGGTTTTAAAACAGCTAGTGTGATTTAACTATCTTAAACAAAACCCTAATTCTTCTTGATTTTTTCTTGAGTAAGACAATCAGCATAAAATGATCTCTAAAATATGATTTCTTTACAAAGCAATCGATTCCCAAGTTTGTATGATTTATCCTATAATTATTGTGCTTATGGTTAAGGTAGAGTTTAGAAGATCAGCATTCTTGAATCTGCATCTAAACCTAATGATTGAAGTCATAAACATACATGAACTTTCATCATCTTGATTTCTTAGAATTTAGGTTATGATTTAAATGTGATGATTAGAAGTTTTAGATCTTTAGAGTACAAAGATTATTCTAAATTTAAGTAAAGGCTAAACCTTTAATATGACTACTTTGATGTAGAAAAGTGTCTTGTTTGTCCCATTTTGAGGTAGGACTTTAGATGGACCTTAAAAATCTTAGATGATTATTTCTACGCCTTATGGTAGAATAATCTAAAGTGACTTAGATTGAGTTATCTTTTGTAGTAGTTAACATAAATTGAATGACTTATTTGTCAGCTCCTTGGATCCATTTGTGTAGATCTTATAATAATGGAGAAGGGATTCATTAGCTTGTAAATCCTTGGTCATTAAATAGGATGTTAGAATGAGAATATCAGTATTATCATATGGAGATTATAGTGCATACCCATAAAACTTATTTATTCAGTAGGATATGGAATTAGTTGATTTACTCTGAATAAAACTATAGAGTTTAAGTCTTATCTTAGGTAATTAGATAAGCAGAGTTCAGTTTAAGATAAACATCCCAATTTCAAGATATGTTATAAGATGGGGATTTAACAGCTTAGTTTGATAGAATAAACTGTAAAAAGATTTTGTCCCTTATCTTTGTGTACATTAATAAGCGCAGTTAAACAAACTAAGTGTTTAAAGTCACCCTTCTCAGGACATACTGATCATGCATATGTACTCTGAACATGTGATAAATTAGAATGTGTAAGAATATTATAATGTGCAATAAATGTTAAATTTAGTAGAATTAAAATAAAATGATATAATTTTTATAGTTAAGCTTCTAAATTTTGAAATTTTCAAGATATACATGCATGAGAAATTTGGCTAAGCCTTTAGACAATATGAAAGGATATTTACTTTGATTTTGGTGTATTTTTTAGTTTTTAAACAATTTGAAAGCATTCAATTACCAAAAATTTGGCATATCATGAATCACATAAGCATATCATGGCATTAGCAGAGTGATTCTGCTCACTTAGAATCCGTGGGATGTTATGTGACATCAAGGTTATGCATATTTGTGGCATAAGATTATGTGGTATATTCCGACACACACACACACATATATATATATATATATATTTATATATATCTACATTGACATACAACACAATTTTATTTCAGCATTTTATTAAGTTTTAATCTCTTATAAATTACTCATTGCAGCACATTGTCTTTTCGCTAATATTTTAATTTACTTTTAGTTCTATACAAATTTTCAACTTTTAGTTATTTCAGTACTTTTTTATAGCAGTGTTCTATTTTATTTAAATGTTAATCATTTTTATAATAAAGTATGTTGTAGCTTTTGATGTGTTAGACTTATTATCTAATACAAGGTACTTTTTTTTTCTTTCGTTCGGTAAACTAACATTTTGGGATTCGATGATTGTTAGATCTGGAGCAGTTTGAGGAGCTTGCTTTGAAGGCTACCCAAGAGACCCAGGAGGAGCTGGTAAAATATTAGCTATTTCAGCTTTTATTTTCTATTTTTAGTTAGTTTAGCTATGAGATGAGAAATACTTTCTTTTACTGCTTTGTTCATTTTAAATAATAGTTTGTAATAATTTAACTCTGGAAGTATTTTCTCTGCCTTTTCTGAGATGAATGTTTTTACTTAACTTCTGTGATGAATGTTATGAATTAATGCTATAGCTTTCGCACTTTATACTTATTCTTAGTATTGTGATGTGATCGACATGCAAGTTATGCAAATACTCATATACATTGGATACTTATTAAACCGCCTCTCATAAATCCAATGTATGTAAGTACCTTACCTAATACTTAAGATTAGAATATCATACTTATCTTAAGGATTAGCCCTCATTTATACCTTGGGTAGAGTCTTAACAGGACATTCGGGGAGGTTCAGCAGCCCTTCCCAAGTAATGCACCATTCTGTCACCAATTGGGTTGCCATTAATACCCCTGTTGCACATTGCAATAGGAAGAGGTGTTATAGTTGGTATCTGAGAAGAATCATAAAATAATAAGGAGTGTTTTCCTATCTACCTTATGATCCATTCTCTGGAGCAGGTATGATCACAATCACTAAGTGTAAGCATGCATGATCCATATATCATCAAATTGAACCTAAGAAATGAAATTAAGAGCATCTGGAAAGAACATCTTTGAATTTGAATGAACCTTAAAGAAGTAAAAGGCACATAAGTAAATTAAAGTAAACTCAAGGCTGATCTTCAAATAAAATGATATTTTAGGAATGAAGTATCATCATTATGGGGTCAGTTATGTAATAACCCTAGGTTATTACCTATCTTAATAATAGCTTAATTATGCCTTAATTCTAATTCCAATGCATTCAAAATACCAAATTAAGCTAACCCTGAAAGTTTGAGGTCAATTGGACCTCTCTAGGGTAATTTTGCCCATTGATTAGTCTAGGTGCCCTTATCTAGACCTAAAATATTTTGATCTCAGAATTAAAATTTGATTGTATTTTTGAATTTTTCACCCCCAAATTAGTTAGGGGTGACAGTTTGATACTATTTGGAGGTCATTTGGACCATAATTTAATTTAAATTAAATTGGGATAATTGCACATAAGGAATCCAAATAATTACTATTTACAAATAAATCATAAGCCATTTTACCCGTTCGAGATCCATTGTGCAGACTGCGGGCGATCCGCTATGGAGCTTGGGTCATGCAACAGCAGAGCCCCGCTTCATCCTACCGTCCCTCCCATGGATTCGATGGCTAAAATCTAGATCTGCGGAGCCATGAATCTGTTGTTGGTTCTACTCGTGGGTCCTACTGCCCGGATCACTCCCACGATCTATAATTAAGATTCGTGCGATCTGAGCTATTCTGCCATCTATCGATAGATTAGATGCATCAGAAGGTCTCAGCACTGTAGACCTTCATCCCCAATTGCGCCCATCCCCGATGGAGAGTATCTCTGGTATACCAACTGCCCTCCCTATCCCCCACTCATGCCTCCAGCTCAGGAAGGTCGTTAGGACCCCCCCCCCCCCATCTTAGTATAGAGCCTTGATCGGGCCTCGTGACCCGGCCGAGCTCAATTTAGAAAATTGAGTGCTCGGCCATGGCCCGAGCCCTTGCCATGAAAACCTTCCCATTTCCTTCCCGCGGCTATAAATAATCTCAGGTCTACTCCTAGGATCGGCTTGTTGATCAATTAGAGTCTTCTTCCCCTCCGCCATTCCTAGTCTGCTCAAGCTCTCCCAGGTATCCCAGGAGCTTGCGTACCACTGATAGATGGTTCTTCTGGTGTTCAGGATCCTTAAGAGCTTCTCTGTAGCTTAGCCTGGCTTCAAATTCTCCCTATCTATTCAAACTAACCCTCTGTCAAACTAGATACCTCAGCTTGCAAGCTATGAGCTAGTGAGACTCAGGTTTTCCACCAAATGATTTGTGATTGATAGTATTGTAGAAACAAACACAATGCAATCATAATTAGGCTTTAAGCTAGCTCCAATCGATCGATTTTGATCGATCGGCCTAAGCCCCGTAAGAGGGATGGGTCCGAGTAAGGACCTAGTGATCTGGCCACCCCATACCCAGCCACTTTAGGGGTTCGATCCATCTCGCCTCCTTGAAGGTATAGAGATCAAACATAGGGCAAATTGTTCCCTCTGTGTGGAGAATTGACTCCCCATAGTAGCTTCATAGCAAAATCTCTTAGGTAAGTAAAGTCTGGGATATCCAGACCACCTCACTTGGGGCTTTGGGTCTCTACCTATAATAGCACAAGTTGTTACTCTATCCAATTAGGATGAATTCAAGTCCTGATTTTGATCCTAATGCACTAATTAAGTCATTAGGAGTTCAGCACTAAGACCTAGTTCAAATCAGAAGTCAAATAGACTAAACCCTGATTTTGGGAATTTCAAAAACTCTGGAAATTCACCTATTTAATTGACCTCAAATCAAAAATCAAACTTTGCAAATATGCTCATTGCCCCCAAATTAGCTAGGGGTGATGCTTTGCTGATAATCGGAGGTCATCGAATATCCGTCAAGTATTTTAATATATTTAAAATACCCGAAAAATTAGGAAAATTAAATACTCATCAAAACCAAAATCTGACGTCACTGTTACGTTCCTCACATCTTAAATAGCTAAGGGTGATTTATCGGGAAATTTTGGAATGCATTTAAGCGATTAATTTTAATTAACAAAATCTGTTTAACAATATTTAAATAATAATTTAAGTATTATTAACTTAACGGCTTCCATTAAGTTCCTTCGCACGCCGTCACCCGATTCCTCACGCTGTCCAATCTAGTTGTTTGCCCGATCCACTCGATCAAACCATCCAAACGGACTGTCCTGATCTCTTCATCCCTATCATCTCGCCCTCATGCGTGATGCTTGTCGCGCACCGCTCCCTTCCCCAGACAGCCGCTCCTGACACCGCATGCCTCGTAGCCTCCGCCTCTACCCTTCAAAGCTTCTGATGTGCAGCTGTTGATGGACCTTTGGTGATCACTCGATCATCGACATCGCCCGTCTAGGTTGCGAGTGGTCTGACTCCAAACACTAATCAGGTACTCCGACCTTTCACCATGTCGTTCTTAAACTGCATACTTCTTATCTTGAATGGATATTGCAATCAATTGTAAGTTACCTAGTAATCAAATTGAATCCAATAGAAGCATATCAATCGAATATTTCCTAAGCCATCTTCTGGGATCAACAGTCTCATCTCGCTGTGCTTCTCACCCGTGTGTGGCCATTAGGGTTAGGGGCCGATGACAATCGGGGTCACCTCTGGAGAAGTTCCGACCGTCAATCAAAAGGTCTCAACGAGACCTTTCGACCGGTATGCATGTCGGCCACTAATGTCTTAGGGAACTATGATGTTGAAATCCTCTCCGTACCCGCCCTGGGTCATTCAGGTCAAACCTGACCCGTGGTTAGCGTGTGGGCTAGCACGTTGTTCGAAGAGGTGGGTTCTGCCATTGCGTGCGTGGCATCCCCAAACCTAAGGCATGGGGACCGCTGACGTACTATTGTAGCTGTCATTTGGGCCCATGTACAATCATCTAATTCTCCGTGGGTCCCGCCGCTGGTCGATTGTCGGTGAGGTGGCTGGCCCATAACTGAAAATTTACCCAACCAAATATATCAAAATTATATGTCATTTTGACCAGCAAAATTCCAGAATCGTTATGGCACTATCAATTTTTTATTTGAAGGTGTATTTAATACAGTGACATTTAGGACCCCTCATTTTACCTAAATGCCCCAAACTTCAAATGTCCATATCCTTGCACACACTGATCCAAACCTAGTCTATATGAGTCTTAAAATAATCAGAAAAGTGTATAATTTGCCATGATAGTATTAGTTTTGATGTTGGAACATTAGTTTAGCTATTGACTTTTGGGTACCCTCACTAATCACATAATTAATCCTAAAAATTCAATTGACCATAACTTGGTCAATTGAACTCCAAATTAGTCATTCAAAGTGCTATCTAGATTATAAAGTCACCACAATCATTAAACTAAAATAAAATTAGGGTTTTGATCCCTAGACACCCTAAGTTGACCAAACTACCCCTAACCTTAGTTGGGTCATAACTTGACCAATTGAGGTTCAATTTGGGTCTACTCCCAGTTAAAGTACTCAATGTGATATAGGGAAGCTATATCCACTGAGTTTGCTAATATTAGATCTCAAATGAAAAAGATAGGTTTTTGACCCCTCTCAACCTTAGAAATTACACAATGTCCATATACTTGAAATGCTTACAACTTGACCAATATACCTTAAAATTTAGTATTCTTAGACTCTATGGAATCTTTGAATTGTAAACAACAATAAAATGAACAAATTTTTAAACTTTATTAGGTGAAAATTACTAAATAGCCCCTTAGGTCAAATTCCTTAGTTTAGACCTATATGACTCAATTCTTGTCCAAATTGAGTGTAATTACTATTTGTCTTCATGTTAGACAGCAAGTAATCATTTGGTGTCAAGAAAATCTAATTTGGAGCCCTAAATCAAAAAGTAGCTTTTCAGACCCTTAAGTAGAGGCAAAATAGTCTTTTTTCCCAAAATTTAGGTTAAGTGCTCTTAACTCTTAAAATATCTTTTAAATCATTATAATCAATAATAAAACTGATTTGGTATTAATTTAAGTCATAAAATTCATAAATTGAGTAACTTAGCTAAATTTTCCCATTTAGTGCTTAAAACCCCTAAGGAAAATATCCCTTAGCTAGAATGAGTAAAACAGCAAATAAAATTGAATTCCATAAATTTCTAAAATTTTCCTAAGTCATTTCATTAAGAAGCTCTTTAGGATCCTTACCTCACATTAGGACCTTTCCCTAAGATTAAGAATAGATCTTAGGTTATATTTCATTCATTAAATGAAGTGGGTTATTCAATGAATAGAACCTTGGTTTTATTAGTTACTAAGTTTTTCATAACTAAATTCTAATTATTTTATATTTTAACCTTAGATTAAGAATAGGAGAATCATCCTATTAAGCTTGATTATAATTAATAAGATTTTCCTTAATCATTAGTTCACATTTAGACTTATGGTGCACGTTTACCCTAATGGACAGGGGTAAGAAGAAATAAGGGATAACTTAGTATTACTCATTGAGGAGTGTTGTGTTAAGTATGGAACTCGTATAGTCTTACAAATATGCTTGATTCCTCAGCTCTTTATGGACGTGTCCATAGAAGCATAGCAAAATAACTAAAATTTATTGCATTTGTATTTGCTGCCTCCTCAATCCCGCATTTTCAGTTCTGTTTTGCCCTAGCCTAGAAAGGCTTTGGGAATATTAGTGTGGCCTGATTGACCAATTTCTAATATGGCAATTTGTACATACCATTTTCTGTTTACTATTTTACTAATGCATGTTACTTCAATCAGCTTTACTTTACTTTAGCTACTTACTCATATATTATAGGATGCTAGATTTTATTGCTGCTTACTATATGTATCATAATCAGATTATTTAATTTCAACCTACATATGTCATATGACCATCAGCATGTTTATGATTAGTCTTTGTTTCAGTACTTTTCATACTGTATTTATATATGTATGCCTAGCCTTATTTTAGCTTATTTTTGAGGTATGTCTTTTGCCTCATTCTTGCTTAATTATAAATGCTTTATTTATAACTTACCATTTATATTTGTTAATGCATGTCGCTCCTATTCTAGTTAGGTTTTGTATGGTTAAGTAAATGGTGACATTAATAAACTTGTGAAAATTTATCAGCCTAAAATGTACTTAAGCAATTGTCTAATATGATTTTTCTTTAATTGGTTAAGGCCCTAACATTATGAAATCGACAATGTTTGATCCAAATCTTTTTGAGAAGCTTGTGCCTGAAGAGGAGCCTTGTCTTGAGGAGGAGCAGCCGGGTGAAGTAGAAGCCATTTAGATCCTTTTTCTGCTTTATTGTGAGGATGAGAGTTTTGCTCTTTATTTCATTAAACTTATTTAAAATGATATAATAATACAGGTACCTTTAAATTATATTTTTTTTTACTGTACTATTTGTTCTGAGCTGTATGTTGCATCTTCCTTATGTATTGTTATAAATTATATGTACTATTTACTTACTGTACTTCCATACTCTGAGTTTGTGTTTACTTAGTGATTGATTCATATTGTATGTATTCTGATCATATCTATCCCTTACTAGTGGATTGTGGATTATACCTAATCTAATAATAAGTGAGGGATTTGCCATAGTGGTACACCTTTCTTTGGCTTAATCTGGTGGATTGAGGGGCGAGGCGCCACACTACCAATGCGTCTGGTCATGGTGAAGGTGTAGCGACCTTCGGTTGGTCGTGCCATGGTTTGGATGCAGTTAAACAAACTAAATATCTCAAGTTATTCTCTTAGAGTACATTGTATAATTATAATTAAGGTATTTAATAGCTTAGTTTGAGAGAATAAACTGTAACTGGGTGATGCCTTTTATTGTCGTGCGCTTCGATAAGTGCAGTTAAACAAACTAAGTGTTAAATTCCCTTTCTTGTAAATATACCAACTATGTGTATTCAATCCTTCAGCTGTTGGTTATATTAATCTTAATTTTAATAACATAATAAATTAAACTCAGGAGTCAAATTCACTTAAGTGAATTATGCACAATTAAGATAAATGGAATCATGAATTAGTATTACATCTGATTTCAAGATTTGTCGATGATTTAAAGCATAGCGGCATTGAAACATTGGCATATCATAACGCATAATCATGATAGCATTAGCGGAGCAATTTGGCTCACCTAAGGACTCTGTTAACGGAGCGTTCGCTCACCTCGAAAATTAGTGGTGTGTCTATGAGACACTCAGTCAACATATCAGTGACATACAGTTTTGTAGAATATTCAAATACATACTTATATATTCAGTGACATACAGCACAAGTTTTACAGTATCATTTACTCAGAATCAGATTTCATACTATTTTACAATTGTTTCAGTAAATAGTTGTAGTTTTCATATTTACTTATTATTTTTAGTTTATACTTTAGTTATAGTTTCAGTTTATAGTTTTAGTCAACAGTGTAGATTTCAATTTCAGTTACTTTATTTTAGATTTATATTGTTTTGAGTTTTTAGCTATTTTACTATCTTTTCTTTAGTTTTGTTAAACTATTTAAATGTTAAATAGTAGAAAAATTGTTAATTGTTAGAATAGCTTTCACTGTGTTAGACTTATTGTCTAATACGAGCTACTTTTGAGATCCGTCAATTTGCTAGATCCTGAGTAGTTCGTTGAGCCAGACCCGAAGAATACTCAATAGATTCAGAAGCAGTTTGAGAAGCAGTAGTGGACTCTTCTTTAGCATTTTTCTTTCTGTTCATTTTATTTCAGTTCAGTATTTAGACTTTATTTCTGTATTCATTAAAAAGCGTTGTAATAACTTTGATGTTTTCCTTTTCTGAGATGAATATTTATTTCAGTTTTTGTGATGAATATTTCTGGATGCATGCTTAGCTTCTGCACTCTATCTTTTTACCACTTATACTTAGTACTATGATGTGATATGGCTATACATAAAATTCTAGTATTCGTGTAACTTGGATCTATTTGTATGCTTAATCCAATATACACAAGTACCTTACCTAATACTTAAAAGCTAAGGATGCTACACTTTTCTTAAGGATTAGTGCACATATAACAGCCCTAGTTGTTATCCTAGCCAATTAGGACTAATCCAAGTTTTGATTTTGATTTTAGTGCACTAATTAAATCATTAATAGTTCACCACCACGATCCAGTCCAAATCAGAGGTCAAATGGATTAAACCCTGATTTTAAAAATTTCAGGAACCTTGGAAATTGACCTAATTATTTTAACCTCAAATCAAGAATCGAACTTCGCCATTGCACTCATTGCCCCCAAATTAGCTAGGGGTAAGGTTTTGGTGGCAATTAGAAGTTATGGAAAACCTTCAAATATTTTAATAATATTTAATTAATTAAAAAATTGAGATATTTAAATTGACCATGAAATCAAAATTCGACTTTGCCATTGCTCTCGGCACCCCAAATTAGCTAAGGGTGATTTTTTGGATGCGTTTGGAAGTCGTCGGATTTTATCGAATATTTTAATGTAATTAAATACCCCGAAAAATAGGAAAATTAAATACTCGTCAGAATTGATATCCAACTTCGTCGTAGCATTCCTCACCCCCAAATTAGCTATGAGTGAATTCTTGAGATTTTATGGAGCACGTTATGAAATCTGATTTTTAAAGCATTAATTAATTAAATAAATTAAGTTAAAATCATTAAATAATACATTTATTCTCCTCCTACCTATACGATGGATCCTAAGCCCTCTCCTTCCTCCATTTGGCCAGCTGAACTCTTCTCCTCTTCCCAAACTTCTTCTTTTGTAATAACTCAGGTTGTTACTTAGGTCAATTAAGACTAATCCAAATCCTAATTATGGTTCTAGTACTCTAATTAAGTTATTAGGAACTCACCACGAAGACCTAGTCCAAATCAGGAATCAAATGTTTCAAATCCTAATTTTAGAAATTTTTAGAAACCCTAGAAATTGACCTATTTAAATTAACCTCAAATCAAAAATCTGACTTCACCATTGCGCTCATCACCCCCATATTAGCTTGGGGTGATGTTTTGGATGTATTTGGAAGTCGTTGGATTTTGAGCGATTATTTTATTATATTTTGAATACCCCGAATAAAAAAATCAAATGATTAAATACTCGTCAAATCAAAAATTTAACTTTGTCATTGCGTTCCTCACCCCTTAAATAGCTATGGGTGATTTATCTAATATTTTTTGAGTGCATTTTATTATTTAAATTGCATTAATAAAATGAATATAATTTAATTAAATAATAATATAATTTTTAAAAGAGATACTGGTGTCGTCCACTTAAAGGTGACGCCATTACCTAATTTCTAAATCCACCGTCAGCTTGGACGGCACACATCCGAATCGTTCGATTGAATGATCGGATGGCCAGGAGTCCATCTCCCTCGTCACAGAAGGAGACCTCTGCGTGTGTCTCGCGGGCAGGCACGCGGCACCCTCTCCGTCGCGTAGCCTGTTCCCGCCGGCTTTCTCCATCCTTAAATTCTATCGAGGGCTTTAGGCCTCTCTTTTCACCTTTCGAAGTCGAAGCTAAGATCTAAGGAGGCCGTGCTGCTCGTACCTATAACCCTAACATCTCTTTGTCGTTCGCTCGAGGTACCTCCTACTCATCCTAATAATTTCTTTAAGCTCTATGCATTTCGTTCTTATGCGTCAATAGGGAGCATTCAATTATTGGGTTTGATCGATCGAATCTTCGATCGATCGCACCTTAACCCTTGCATGCAGGAAGCTTTCGGGAGGGGAAGGCGAAGAGACGCCGATGCATCCCGAATCAGACCGCACCCTGCCTGTTCGCTCCGCCCGTGAACCGGCCACGCGTCAGTGCGCCGCGTAAGACGAGTGGGTCTCGCATGCTCCGCTGTCGCTCCCGCATTTGGCCGCGTGTCATCTGCGTCGGCTGATAGCAGGTCCTGCTGTCTATCGCGACGTAAGCCTGTGGGGCCCGCTCATCAGTCTCCAGCGAGATGACATGTGGCGGTGGGTCCCACATCGGTCAACTCTGTTAGTCGGCTTGGGTCCCACCTATAGTAATTAAATAAATGAATTATATATATATATATGTATGTATTTAAATAAATAGAAAAGGATAATAAATAAATCTTAACAGAATATAACAATAGGTTAATTAATTATACATAGGAGTAATTATGTAAATAGTAATATTAATATACTTGAATTTAATTAATTCAATTAAATCTCAAACTTTAGACATCCATAACTGATAAAATACAAGTCCAAATAATGCAAAAAAATATACCATTTTAATCAGCAGAAATTAAAGAATATTATGGTGCTATCAAATTTCTATTAGGATCATCATGTCACCTAGTGACATATTAGGTCATTTAAATTTTTATAAGAAAATACTACAAATATTCAAACTAATATAACTTTGCATACACTCACCCAAACATAGTCAATATGTGTCTTATAGTGATCATGAAAACCCCTAGATTAATTTGATAGTATTCTTTTCTCTATTTGGATTAAGGTCTGCTTAATCACTTTTAGGATCAACCCCTAATTACCCTAATTAACCCTAGAACTTCAATTGACCATAACTTTATCAATTGAGCTCCAAATTAGGTCTTCCAATATACCACTTTAATCAAGAAAATCTAATAAACAATAAAATGCAAAAATATTTAGGATTTGATGGCTAAATCTCTTAATCAACCCTATTCGCCCTAAATCTTGATTAGTGAAAATTAGCAAATCTAGTAATCCAAATTAAGAGATTTCAGTTTTTCATAACTCCTAGAGTAGAATAGAACCTAGTGGTGGGGTTAGTTTAGTGGTTCTATGATTAATTTTACTAATCACTCACTAATTACCTTTAATCATAATTAAGTCATAACTTGACCAAATGAGCTCCAATTTGGGTCTACTCTCAGTTAAAGTAATCAGTGGGTTATAAGGAAGCTATAACTACTGACTTTACTAAATTTGGACTTCGAATAGAAAAGTTAGGTTTTTGGCCTAATCTTAAGAAACCCTAATTTCTTTTTTAGAACCATAAACTTGTTTTGGCTATAATATAGCTAATACATATCAAAATTAAGTAATTTTAGGTTCTATAGAAATCTTAGATAATAAGCTTTAATAAACTGATAAAAAATTTAGATTCTATTAGGACAAATTACCAATTGGCCCTTATGCATCAAATTCCTTAATATTGTGCTCGTAAGGCTTAATAATTATCCAAATTTGATGTACTTACTATCTATCTTCATATTAGATAGTAAGCTATCATTAGCCACTAAGATTTTCTAATTTCGAGCCTTAAATTAAAAAGTAGATTTTTTAGACCCTTAAGTAGGGGCAAAATGGTCATTTTGCTCAAAAATTTAGGGTCAAGTGCTTTTAAGCCTTAAAATTATAGCTTAATTATTAAAATTAGTAAATAAAGTAATTCTGATTATGTTTTTATTAATTTAAGCCATAAATTTAGTTTTAAATCAAAACCCTAATTTTTCTTCCTTAAAAAAATTCTAAGTGAATTATTAGTTGAATGATGTGAGATTCATCTCACATCATACCTTTTTTCTGAACCTTCTTAATCCATTCTCAATTTTTCTTATAACATCAATTAGGATTGGAGCTTGAGTGTTCATCTTAGTCCCTTAAAATTTTCCTTAGGAGTTAGGATTAGTACCTAAGTAAGATTTCATCTATTGAGTAAATTGGGTTACTCAATAGGTGGAGCCTTAATTTTGATAGTCTATAGATTTTCATAGTTTATGAATGATTATTTATTCTTTTAACTTTAGATTTAAGAATAGAGATCCATCCTATTAAGTTTGACTTTACTTAATAGGATTTTCCTTAAATCATAATCCGTGAAATTGGGTGGTAAAACCTAGTTCTTTAGGATCACCTTTGGATTAAGCAATTAAAACCTAATATTTGGAGTTGAATTATTAATCCTTTTATTTTGATTTAGCTAATCAAGATAGCTTGGGTTGCTTAAACTATGAAACTAGGTCGATTGATTTATTTGTTTAGACTTGTAGTTGATATTGATTTATTTATAATTAGGACTTAGCTAGTCCTAATTATTTTCAATCTATAAAGACGTAAATCTAAGTTACATGCAGCATAAGAAATGATAATTCTAATCTTGTGTAACTTATAATAGATATAACGAATAATTAGAAACAATTGATATCACTTGTGTCTTAATAGAGTCTCTTGCTCTCTTTGATCATTGTGCTTTGCTTTTCCTTAAAATTGAGCTTCTTACCTTAGACATATATGTTGGACATAAGATATTTGATGAGTATCTCATGTTAAATTTGACTCATAAATAGCATTAGCATTTGTTTTTATCGGTGCTTTGGTTTTGATGATTTTTGGTTAAGTAGAGTGTAGCCTAAGTAGTATGCCTTTTCAGTCTGTTCGTTCTAGACTGTCACTGTAACAACCCGGTGTTGTTATCAAGCTGATTAGGCCTAAACCTAACTAGATTAAGAGAAAATATAAAATCTTGATTTAAGTTAAATAAAAATCAAATAAAAATATCCCCAAATAAAGCATTTTAAGGGGATCATCCTGCAGAAATTTGAGCGCATTTTGAATCCCGGATCATTCTAAGTAAATTCGGGAAGTTAAAACTTCCAGAGTTGATAATACATAAAATAAAAGTCAAATTTAGAAATTTTTGTGGATTTGAGTTAAGTGTTATATGAGAATGCTATGTTTTAAGTTTCGTGATTTTTGAAGCTCTAGATTAATCGTAGTAAATTTTTGAAGTTTTTCACTTAAAAATTAATATAAAATAAATACTCATTCAAATTCATTAATTTTTGGATGCTTGCGCTCGTCTCGTCGAGACGGTCGTTTCAATACTAAGTTTGCAATTTTTGGAGTTCATTTGATCATTCAATCGACTCTTAGAATTTTTGGTGATTCTTAGCCACTCGATCTTGATTGAGTGGCTCTCATAAAATTCGTTTGAGCTTATATATATAACTCATTCTAGCATAAACATCTTAAAACTTAAGTTCTCCTTTCTCCCAACTGAAAACCCCCTTCCCTCTCTCGATTGAGCGGAGCCCTCCCACTCGTTCGAGAGCGCCTCTCCTCCTCTCCATGGCCGAGAGGTGTCATCCAGCCGACCTATCCTTCTCTCCATGGCCAAGAGAGCCAGCAGCAAATCTCCCTCTCAGCTTAAAGCCGAGAGCGCTCCTCCCTCTCGACTTGGCATCGAGAACGCCCCTCTTCCTTCTTCACTTTTGAATGTTCGTTCGGTGAGGGAAGAATGATACTGATCCTTGTAGATTCGTTGCATCTGCTATCCTTTGGCAAAGGAACTTGTCGATCCCATCAAGCCTTCCTCATCATTGATCACCATTACCATTAAGGTATCTTAATGCTTTATTATTCTTAAATTTATGGAATGTAAAGCATCTCAAATTTTATATGAGAAATCAAAATGTTTTAATTGTCTAGTCTTGTTCATGTTGGCAATGCTTTTTATTTTTTTTACTCAAGCTTAAATAATAAATACACTCAAGCAATCATATATGGAGCTGAATATTTTAAAGAGCTGTGGCAGCTAATGCGGGCTAGCGGGTATGTACGAATGGATATGATAAGAATTGTGATTATTCTTAGAGAGTATATTTTGGCTGGTTTGGATATATTAACCATTAGATGATGTCCAAGCTACAAAATTTAAGTAATGAAATCTGCTATTATTGTTGATGAACGTTTAGGTAACATGATCCAAAAAAAAAAAAAAGAGAAAATACTTTTGATTAGTCATCCTCTTATGTTAAGATAAATAAATGACTTGTTATTGGACAATTATATATATATATATATATAGATCTAACTACATGTTCATATGGATAATTGGCTCCTTAACAAATTTTGATAACATTAATAATCATATAAATTTAATATTTCTATCTATGACCCATGAAAATATTGTTTATAGCTTTTATCAAGTTGCTAGTTGCTATCATTATAGATCCTTATGTATTGCAGCCCACCTTATAGTGATTGATTAGCAATAGCTGTCCATATTAGTTAGTATTTGCACTATCATATACGGTTGTTTGCTCATCATTGTGATAAGTTTAGTTGCTATAAACAAATAATAAATACTGAGCGTGAACATAAAATGATTGGGCTACTTTGGGATATATTATCTATAAGCATTTTATTTATTTGGTAACTCTTCATACTTATAAATAAATCTGCATTTTATTTGAATTATGACTGAGTTAAGTAAAGCTGAAATTTGGCATGTTTTAGCTCTCCTTATGAAATTAAATTTAGAGATTCTAGCTACTTTCATCAATTTCATTTGTAGTTTCCATAGGCTTGCATATATCTTTATTATACAACATATGCTGCATTAGACATGATTCTGGGTTTGTGCATATATTGAGAACTTAATCTAAAGTATTTACAGCATTTATTTTTGTTCTAAATATTTAGTTAATTTCATGTTATATAACTCAATTGAATAATTTGAATCTAAATGCAGCAATTCATTTGAATATTAATAATGTTCTATTGAAGCATATCATTCCCATGTTTGAGAAAGTGTTCCCTCAAATTTATAGTAGTCGCATGTAAATGGTATTTAATAAATGACAAATTGTATGCACCTCTCTTTTATTAGTTCTTAATCATTCCAATTCATGTTGCAAGTAAGAATCTTGTCTAGTTTCGCATGTTAACTTCATTTAATTGCTTATGGAAATGATACTCATTGCTTTTATTAGGATATTTGTTATTTCCTTATTCAAACCTCATGCATGCATCCCTCATTTTATCTTACGAATAATATGAGAATTAGTTATATTAGTTAAATGATTATTCCTCTTTTGCAATGATTGGTTCATGCAATCGTTGGAGTTGTGTTCTCTCATTTAGTTTAAGAATGGATATTCATACGTCTAGTATAATGGTTTATTAATCCATCACATAATTTATCACTCGTTATTTCTAATCTTAGTTATCATCAAATTTTGTTTGAATAAGGTAGCTTAGTGATGATTTTGATTTCTTCTCTATTAAAGTTTATTGGAGCATGTTCATAGTATTTTCACAAATCTCTCATAGAAACGACTACTTTCCCTCTTACCAAGTTGATTCATATGATATCTTAGATATCCCTCCTTAGCATGCTGTACATAAATCTACTATTGTGGTTGTTGAGTAAATTAAAAAGAGATCGCTTGGTCTGGGGTGTTGTTAAGTAAGCAGCTCGTCATGGTACTTATCGTTAGTTGCATTTTACCTAATTGCTTCACGTGTTGTGAATGCTGCCTCCTCACCAAATCAATAAATTGCAAGATAGTATGGCTTGTGCAAGGTATGTAAGTACTTAGAACTTGTATTGAGTTCTATATACTAAATTACTTATTTAGTCTTATGTTAAGTGCGTACATCACTTGCATAGTTCTTATTACTATTTTTGTGCTTTTACTTTTCTCAAGTTTTATGTTAACTTTCAGTTATTTTGCAAGTTGTGTTAAAGGATTGAGGTGTCTTGATTCTGTCTTGAATACTTAATTTCATTAAACTCTCATTTATCCCTAATTAAACTTAAGAGATCTTAAGGGCTTGATCAAGTGAATTACACTTAATCTGGATCTTAGATCGCCATCAATAATTCATTAATAATTCATTTGATTTGTCATTGATTTGTAATGTAACTATTGGTCTTAAATTGATAAGGTTAGGGGTTAACACCTAATCTGTCACATTTAGACCCAAACTCTTAATCACTTAAACAATCGACTTGATTATAAGATAATGAACTTGACATTTTCCAATAATGCATTCGATTTGGTATTGATCTTAAACATTTGAATTAGGCATATTAAGGTTAATAAAAAATCTATGTGATTGCTTGATCTGAATCTAAAATTTAGATCCTTAATTTTCTCCTAAATAAGATTATTATCATAAGAATAATAATAAAATCATATTGATTGAACAAGTGATCTAAAAATTTAACAATATCCTTGATTTAAATCCCATAATCTTAGATTAAGTCATGATCAGATGACTTAATCCTCTGATTTGATCATTCTAAAACTAGATGATAATTAACACTTAGAGTGAAGAATGTGAGATCTTAAGCATCTCATCACAAGATTGTCTCTGAAATAGTTAAAAGACCTAATTTAAATATACCTTGAGTAGGAGAACTTTGTATGACTCATTGAGGTAGGAGCTTAGATGACCCCTTGACCTTAGAAGTTGATCTTAATCCCTCGTGGTAGGAATCACTTAAGATATTATAATCACACCTTTCCTTGTGGTAGAACCTATATTGAGTGATCCTTGATCACATTTTCTTGGAACCTTGTATAAGACTTACCTATTTAGCATAGGCCTTTATAGTCTTGATAATTCCTTGATTTATTAAATAAACCTATTTGAACCCCAATTATTTGTTGGTATAGTATGGTATACCCATATTACTGGTTCTTCAATAGTATTCAGGATTGGTTGATTCACTCTAATGGGAACTTATGAGCAGGTTCTATCCCGCGTGATTAGATGAATACAGTCCCGTTATAGTAAATCACCTAAGACTAAGAGTGTATTAAATGGGTACTCATTCCTTAATTTGATTGAAATACAAATTGCCAACAGGCAATGCGTCCTGGCAAAGACTGCTTCAATAGGTGTGGCTCAAACAAATTAAGTAATTAGATTCACCTTCCTTAAGACACTAAGTGTGATTGTGAGTAGGGCATCTAAACAACTTAGCTTGAGATACAAAATCGCCAATGAGCGATGCCTTTTACCGAAGACCGCTTCATTAGGATGGCTTAATCAAACTAAGTGATAAGAATCACCTTACTTACAAATGTGCTGACTATGTGTATACAATCATCTCACTTAGTGATCCTTAAGTAAATTTGCAACTTTAACAAATTATCATTCTAGAAGCTAGGAGTCAGAATCTTTCTAGCAGGATTCTGCATAGTGGAGACCTAGAATTCCTATTTAGCATTCCAAGTTTTCATGGATTTCTGGATTTTGCTCAAATAGGATAGAAACATGGGCATAAACATAAGCATGAGCTTGAGGAATCATTTTAGTAGTGGTGCATGAGTATCAGTGATAAATTATGGGTTACGAAATGTTGCATACATAGACTGGAGAATTTCAGGGTGCATCTGCATCACTGTAGTGTCGTCCCAACTGGGTGTATGCATATATTGGACCGTACTACTCATAAACTTTCAGTGATAGTTCTGTTACATATCTGTGACATATTATGTTGTGGCATATTTGGGTGTATCATTCCAGTGACATAGTATAGCATTTGACATTCCTTTCACATTATTTTCGAGTACTTAATATTTTTGCTTACTTTCAGTATTTAGTTCTAATGCAGTTTTTACTTTGCTTAGTCTTTACAGTTTCAGTTATTTAGCACCTTTACAGTTTTTCTGCACTTTTACTTTACTTTGTTTCAATTTTGTACAGTTTTATACTTTTAGCTATTTACAGTATTTCTGCTGTTTGATTTCTGTCTTACTCTTATGTTGAATATCGTCTTTTAAAATGTAAGTATATGCTATTTTATAGCTTTATTGTACTTAGACTTTATAAGTCTAATATTATTTTTTTTTTTGTTGGCTTGGCCCTATCATATATGTACATATGGCAGCATCAGGTATTAGCTCAGACCTTGTGCTTGAGGGTGTGCTGGTGACAGAAGGTCGGGTGAGCTTGATAGTTTGCAAAGAAGAAGATCTTGCTCAGTCATTAAAATTTATGTTGCTCATATTTAATTAAATATAATAAAGGAGTTTCTTTCTTATTATTCTGCATTTTCTATATCGTATATGAATGGATAGATGTGGATACTGTTGAATGCCTTCTTCTTAATTTATGCATTGCTTTACATATGTTTCTGCTAAGGACTTGCTCACATTTTAATAATATCATGGATATAAGTTATCCATTATCTATGGTATTAGTGATAGCCACCACTTGATCGTAGTTGAGTTAGTGTTACTCGACGATGGTCAGGAGGCGGCCGTTACAGTTGGTATCAGAGAGATCCATAGTGTGTCAGATGGGGGCTAAGCTTCTATCTACCCAGTGGTTTGTTCTTATGTTGAGCATGATTAGGAAACACTAGTATAGTAGTGTGTGGATCCATAGTCCATTCAGTACAAACTGAAATATCAAAATAGTAGGAAATTCACCTAGAGGGAATGGTATAGAAACCATAAAGGGTTAAGAAAAATAAGTCGACTTCATGATGGTAGGATTTTGTTATATGTGAACATTATGGCGGTGACCACGTTAACCCTCTTAGTTGGAGAAAATAGTATTAAATTGTGGAATGCAGATAGAAGTTTGAAATAAAAACATCGATTTGACCCAATACCAGGAGATCGTTATTCCACTACCCATAGTAACCAAAAGTTACAAAATGAACATGAGAGTATTTTCAAATTGACGATTATATCATTAACAATAGAAAAGAAAGCAACAAATACAGAATTTGTAGGTTCGGCTGCAGACGAATTTACAGAAATTGCATTTGTACTTATTTCTTTGATATTATTCCATAATTTAGTAAAACCTCCTTCAGAATCTAAGAAAAATTTATATCAAATCAATTATAAATCATTTTTATTCATCCTCCCATTTTAGATATTTGTGAATTGGTTAGTACTTGATTCATACTAAAACCAATGAGTTCCTTAAGTTTCGCTCATATAACAAATGATCTCAAAATTGGTTGTGTTTAGAATAATAATGTCATCACTCAAGGAAAATTTAATGTGGTTTAAGTTCATTGAAGGTGTTACTCAAGTTTATATGATGAATTCATCAATCTAGGGGGGTAATAGTGATCATAATTCTATAAGTGCAGAGATACTGGCATGGCAACAAGCTATATTGAAATCGTATTCTAGACTCCTTGCTTGATACTTAAATATATATTGGAAATGGAAGCTATACCAATCATTTATGTTTTTCCTTCCCAATATTTGGAAAGTATCTTGGGTTTTTGACAATCATAATCTTTTGCCTTATGCTATAACTTGCATTCACTTAGATATATATTTTGTTATGCTTCTTATTTCATTATTGCTAGAGATGCTGGCAGCAGCATATAAATTTGATGAAATTAAATTAAATACGCCGCATCACTGAAATATGCCGCAGTGCGGCGCCTGAAAGCATTGCGGCAGGCCGAAGCATCTGGCCTCGACCAAAGTGCGCTACCGCGCACCATAGCATCTAGCTCTCGGGAACTCTGGTGCTAAAATTTTTTGCAGCACCTGAAAGCATTGCTGCCCGCCGTAGCGTGCCACAGTGCCTGGCTTTTAGTTAGTTGGCGCTATAGCACGCCATAGCGCCCAGAAATGTCCGAAAGGGCCCAAAACTGTCTGGAATTGCCCATATTTATGATTTTTTGCATTCTAATGATCGTAGGACCCTAATGGGGCCAAAATATATTAAACTTGGAAGAAGTTTTAGTAAAACTAAGTATTATATAAAATTATAGGTGATTTTTGAATATGGAAAAATTAAGTTTTGACCCCTTTCATAAAAATAGAACCCTAACATTGAAATGACCATTACTTGATCATTATACATCAAAATTTAATGTTCTTATACTCTATGGAATTCTTGGATAGTAGACAATAATAAACTAGCTAAATTTTTAGATTTTATTAAGTGAAATTACCAAAATGCCCTTATTGGTTAAAGTTCATAAATTGGACCCATATGACTTAATACTTATCCAAATTTGATGTACCTACTATCTATCTTTATGTTAGACAACAAGAAATCATTTAGCATCATTAAAATCTAATTTAGAGCCCTTAATCAAAAAATAGCATTTTAGACCCTTAATTAGGGGCAAAACGATCATTTATCCAAAATTTAGGTTAGGTGCCCTTAACCTCTAAAATATCATTTAGATCATTAAAATTATTAATAAAACTGATTTAGAATCAAATTAGACTCTTAAACTCATAAATTAAGTGAAATGTTGAAAATTCAATTTAAGGCTTATAAATTTTCTAAATAAAATCTATTATTCCTCAACTTAGTTAAAACTCATCCTTAATTCCTTTAAGTGAAAAAAATCAGCAAATGAAGGTAAATTATATAAAATTTCATAAATTCCTAAAATTTTCTAAGTCATTCCATTAGGAGCTCATCAGGATCTACACTTTACTTTAGGATTTTTTCCTTAAGATTAAGAATAGATACTAGGTTAGATTTTATTCATTGAACAAATTAGATTATTCAATGAATGGAACCTTGGTTTTATTAGTTTCTAGATTTTCATGCTTTAATTATGATTATTTTATCTTTCAAATCTAGATTAAGAATAGGAGATTCATTATATTAAGTTTGATTGTACTTAATAGAATTTGCCTTAATTATTAGTTCACATTTAAACTTAAGCTTTAGTCCTTAAGCTTTACCCTATGGATTATGTGATTAACTTCAATTCATGGTGTTTAATTCTTGATCCCTAGCTTTAACAGATCTTAATCATAACTTAGTTTAAAACATCTAAATTTATCTATTAGGACATGATGATTTCTTATTTAAACTTATAATCATTATTGATTGAATTAAATCAGAACATGATCAGTTCTAATCACTTTTAACTTATAAAGTTGTGCTTCTAAGTTACACTTGATAGTAGAAATTAGAGATCCAAAACTTGTGTAACTTAAAATAGTTAGAATAGTTTAATAGATAACAAATGATGTCACCTTGTGTAGTAGAGTCCCTTGCTCACTATTATTTTACTTATGCTTTCACATTTCTTATATTATGTGCCTTAGTCCTTGAACATGTCATACAAGATATCATTGTTGCATAAAATGAAAATTAGAATAATTAGGATATGATTTACATAGGGTTTAGTTACTTGTTGATCGTGCGCATTTTACTTTACTGGACAGGGGTAAGGAGAAATAAGGATTACTTAACATTACTCATTGAGGAGTTGTGTTAAGTTGGAACTCAAACAGTCATGCAGATATGCTTTACTACTCAGCTACATCTGGATATATCAACAGAAGTAAAGTAAATAACTAAAATTTACTGCATTTGTGATTACTGCCTCTTCAATTCAGTTTCTATTCTATTATTCTAGCCTACCCTCAGATGACACTAGGAATATACATATACTTGTTGCAGTACGCTAGACTAGCCCTCTTCTGATATGACAGTCATTACATACCTATTTATTGTTTACTGTTTATTATTACATTTTACTTTAACCAGTTTTACTTTACCTACTTATTTACCTATAGGATGCTAGATTTCTTACTATTTACTTATACTTATCATATATTGATTACTTGCTTTTCTATATGCATATTTTATATGATCATCAGCATGTTTAGGATCAATCTTTCTTTTAGTACTTTTCTTACTTTATATATATATATATATATATATGTCTGCATAACCTTATCATAGTTTAGTATTGAAGTATGTTGTTTTGACTTATATGCTGCTCAAATATAAATGATATATTTATAACTTTCCATATCTCTTTGTATACTTGTTGCACCCTTACACTTTGTTTGTTTTATAGTCTAAGTAAAATGGTGATATCATAAAATTTATGAAATATGATAGCCTAAAATATACTTAGATAATATGTCTAACCAGATTTTCTTTTCCTTGGCTGGGGCCCTATTATTGTGAAACCGACAATAGTATATTCCAAGTTATTCGAGGTAGTCGAGCCTTCTGAAGAAAAAAACAGGAGAATGTGTGTGCTACCGCTGGAGATCCTTAGCTTAGCTTCTCTTTGATTTTTGTGAGGATGAGAGCTTTATCATTGTCATTAAAACTTATTTAATGTTTGTAATAAGTAAGATATTTATGTATGTTCTTTTACTATATTATTTTATTATGAGCTGCATGTTTACTTCTTACTTGTATTGTGGTTGATTGGATATAGTATATTTTATTATCTTTGCTTCTGCACTCTAATAAATGTATACACTTAGTGAATGATTCTGCTGCATTATTCAGAGTATATGCTTCCCTTATTAGTAGATTGAGGATTACATCTTAACCTAATGATAAGTGAGGTATTTTTCAAAGTGGCACACATCTCCATAGCCTTGATTATTAACAACTAAGGGGTGGGGCACCATAGTTCAGCCCCTTCTCTTGAGGTTGAGTATTACCAGGCCTTGTGTAGTAGCTGCCTTCTTAGTAATTATTTAGGGAGGTTGTGTTTGGATCCTTCCAGAGTAATGCACCGTCTCATCGCTAATCTGTTATCTCTTAAACAAATTATGCGTGGCGATGGGATGGGGCATTACAAGTTACTACCTTAGACTCTTCAATGATTATTGGATGAATGATATTCAGGACAGCAAGACTTATGGTAGAACTATTAGCAGAGTATCTCCCGGAGGGGTTGAAGTTCTTGATAAGATCCTAGTTCATCTAGCTTTTTGAGAGACCAGCGTTCCAGCCCTTTCTTAGGAATGGCTAGATCGTGTGACTACCGCCTTTAGAGAAATTGCATGTCCCGATGGCTACTGTCTTCAGATCTTGGGAGACTTACTCAGTGGACCAACTGAAAGATGGTGGTTCTAGACGTATCGAAGATTCGAGAGAAAGCTCATGAGAGGATGTTTTGTAGTCACTTATGATGAGTTTTGTACTTCTTTTATACTTAAATTTTGTAGTTGATCTTGTTGATCATTTCTTGTATTCATTTTTCATAGCATTTCATCATTCATGTTTATCTGTGTAATTTATCTTTTGAGAAGTAATGATTGAGAAATAGTTATTTTGTTTCATTTTCTAAATATGTATCCTTGGAAATTGCAGTTATGAATCTAAGATCCCCTCAATGACTACCCCGATTAAGAACATCGTCTCATCATCTAGTGGGTCTTATAATATTAACTCATTGGTTAGCCTAGTGAAGACTCTAATCGAGAGTCATGCCCAATAAGCCCAGGAAACTGGTAACATCCTAATAGTGCAACAACCACCTGTCATCCATATGCCAGCCACCTCTGCCCCTCATTTATATGCAGATGAATTCCTTCACAGTTTCTTGAGATTGAAACCACCAACATTTAATGAGGCTCTGAATCCCATGGATACTATTTGTTGGTTGAAACTTGCATAAAAGAGCCTCACCAGCATTACGTATCCCAACTCTGAAGCTATCTGCTTAGTCACGCTTCTATTTCAAGATGAAGCATAATATTTGTGGGAAAATAAAAGAAGCACTAAATTTGTAGATTACAAGATCGAGGACATTCTGTGGGAATCATTCTTAAAGGCATTCAAGGAGGCCTTCATTCTTGTATCTTCTCAAGATATCCTTGAAGATGAACTGGTCAATCTCTCTCAAGGAGGGAGATTCATCTCAGAATATGAACTTGAATTCCGGCGTCTATCCCACTTCACCCCAGATCTGGTAACATCAGAATCAGCAAGGTGTAATCAATTCTAGAAAGGACTTCAAGATTCACTCAGGGCACTCCTCGTTTCCATCAATTTAAACATTTGGTTGAAACGGCTCGGTTGCATGAACATTTTCAATGACATGTGGACAGAAAAAGAAAAGCTCATTTCTCCTCGATAAGTAAGGAAACATTTGATCATCAAAAGGTTTCCAAGGTCTTCTATATTGAAGTCAAACAATCCTCACCCAATGCTTCAGGATGTAAGCATCCCCACCCATATGGTAAATGTTACCACCAAAAAAATGTCTACTTCACTTGCGGTAGCCCAGGTCACCACTTCTACTAGTGCGTTGCTGAGAAGACCATCGACGGAGTTTTCATTATTCAATCAAAGCGGGATCAACTTTTCTGTCCTCAACCTCTGAATTTTGGCAACCCTCCGCTAGGTCAGCATAGCTAATCCAGCATTAAGTGCTCTCTCCCTAGGATCATATTGGGTTTTAGTATAACAGTGTTTTTAGAGGCGTATGAAATACACACTTCCATATTTATTGCAACATTCAGAAATACCAAAATAACAAAGGAATTATATTCATTACAAAGATATTAATTGTTTTACAAAATTTAATACACACTAAGCAAAAATTTAGAATCTTAAGAAAATCAGCTTCTAAGTTGCTCTATTATGTATCATCTCCTCTTCAAAGGCATGATCAAGAGACTGTTCCTGAATTATCATATATATATATATATATATATATATATATATATATATATATGTATATGTATATGACACGATGAACTAAAAAAAAATTTAATTAGACATAAAGGTTTAAGTAAGGTTTTTATGGGATATCAAAATTTGCATATAATATTAAGCAGCATGATTTTGCATGAGAAGCATCTACAAATAAAATATGATATCATAAATACTATTAAGTGTTCAATTTAGCTTTCTCTTCCTCCTTCTTATCTCATCTTTCTCTCCCCTCTTTCTTCTCCTCTTTCTCTCTCTACTTTCTCTCTCTTCCATTTCTTTTCTAAAAAATAATGAAACTTGACATGGAGGTGTATCTTGATGAAAAAATACACTCACATAAAATTTTTTCAATTAGGAGCAATATGTTATTTCTTATTAATTTTATCAAGTGGCTTCTTCTTCTAATAAATTCTTTCATTGTACTCTTATCATGGGGATATAATGACTCCGTAATTTTTGATTAATTGAACCCAATATTTTGAGTGATTCTTCTTTGTAAGTTAGATCAGGTTGGAGGTCGATTGAAGGGATAGACACTTGCTGGAACGATTTCTGTAGACACCTTCATACCGAAGAAATGTGGAATACTTTGTGAACGACAGAAAAATTGTAAGGTAGTTTAAGATTGTAAGCGATGTCTCCAATTTTGGCAATTATTTCGAAGGGTCCAACGTATCTTAAACTTAACTTCCCTACTTTGTCAAACCTATGAACACCTCTTATTGGGCTTACCTTTAAATAGGAATGATCTCCTATTTAAAATTCTAGCATTTTATGTTTAGCATCATGATATTTCTTTTGTCGATCTTGAGCTATAGCATTATAGCTCTATATTAAAATAATTTTCTTATTTATCTTTTTAACTAGATCAGATCCATATAACTAAAAATCTTCTACTTTAATCCAGGCCAATGGCATGCTACAGTTTCTGCCATACAGAGCTTTATATGGGGCCATTCCAATACATGATTTATAGCTATTGTTGTATGCAAACTCCACTAATATAAGGTAATCTTCTCAACTATCCCTTAAGTCTAATATGCTTAATCAAAGAAGATCTTCAAGTACTTAGTTTACTCTCTTAGTTTAACCATCTATTTGAGGGTGAAATATTATACTCATAGCCAAAATTGTCCCAAAATCTTGATGTACAGCCTTCCAAAAATAGAAGGTAAATCTGTTGTCACAATCTAAGACAATAGCTTTAGAGATTCCATGAAGTTTGATTATTTCCTTAATATATAACTTGGCCAGCTTTTCCACTGAATTTGTTTGCTTAAACAAAAGGAAATGTGCTAATTTTGTTAGACATTCTACGATTACCCAATATGCCACCAAAAGGTCTCTTCAGATCCCTATACATTTAATTATTTCCAGGGTGAATTATGTACCTTAAGTTGTGATCTTCATATAGAATTTTATTTTAAATATATGAATCATTTGGAATCCAAATTCTTTTTCTATGATAAATATAAACTTCTTTTTTACATATGTAAGTCTGTTATGCGACAATTTTTGATATTTGCTTTTAGCTTAGAATATCCCTTATCATTCTCTTGGGCAATTATTATACGATGCATGAACGTAGGCTCTGTAGTATTATTTTCAGGTAAATTATTTAACTGCTTTCCATTAATATGCTTAATGCCTAACTTTCTGAATTCTTCCATTAGCAGACTTACCATTATATTATTTAGGTCTACTTTTCTGCTGAGGGCATCAGCTACGAATTTAGCTTTACCAGGATGATGTTGTATGTCTAAGTCGTAGTCGCTGATCAATTCCAACCATTGCCTTTGTCGAGAGTCAACTCTTTCTAACTGAAAATATATTTTAAACTTTGATGATCAGTAAAAATTTTACATCTCACTCAGTATATGTAGTGCCTTCATATTTGTAAAAAAAAATACTACTGCTTCCAGTTCTAATTCATGCACTGTGTAATTCCTTTCATGAACCTTTAATTGCCTAAATGCATATGCTACTACCTTCTTATCTTGAATGAGAACACATCTAAGCCCTACTATGGATGCGTTAGTATAAACTTGATAATTTCTTGTCTCTTGTGATAGAGTTAGTATTGGGGCGATTGTTAACGCTTATTTTTAACTGTTGAAAAGATTCATCGCATTGCTGACTCCAAATGAATGGAACTACTTTCTGTGTTAATTTGGTTAAAGATACATCTATTTGCAAAAATCCCTTAATAAATTCTTGATAATACCAGGCTAAACTGAGAAAACTGAGAATATCTGTCATGGTCTTTGGTTGGGGCCATTCCTGAATGGCGCTTATCTTTTTCTAAATGACCTTGATTCCTTCAGCATCCACTACATGTCCTAAGAAAGTTATAGAATCTAGCCAAAATTCATATTTTGAATATTTGGCATAAAGCTAATAATGCCTTAGAGTTTCCAAAACAGTTCTTAGATGATTTTCATGTTCTTCCTTGCTCCCAGAATAAATTAGAATATCATCGATGAATATTATTACAAATTTATCCAAATACGGTCTTAGATCCTTCTTGAAAAATATCTTAGCTTCAGTTAATTGGTCAAATAGATCATCAATACGTGGTAAAGGGTACTTAATTTTAATGGTTACCTTATTGAGTTCACAATAATCGATGCACATTTGCATTGAATCATCTTTCTTCTTTATAAAGAATACTGAGGCTCCCCATGGTGACATGCTTTATCGAATAAAACCTTTGTTCATCAGCTCTTGCAATTTTTCACTTAACTCTTATAGTTCTTTTGGGTGTCATGCGGTAAGATGCCTTTGCTATTGGTTGAGTGCCAGGAATTAACTTAATTGAGAATTTTATTTCTCTTACTGGTGGTAATCCAGGCAATTCATTAGGGAATACATCTACAAACTCCTTTATAATTTGAGTATCTGCTAAAGAAATTTATTCCTTTTTTTCTCCAATCATCATTACAAAGTATGCATTACACCACTTTTATATTAATTTCTCTGCTTGTGAAGCATTGATTAAAGATACTAAAATGCCTAATTTTCCCATAAATACTTCAGACTTGCTCCCATTCTTGATAATGACCTTCTTTTTTTGATAATCAATTATAAATTTATGCTTGTTGAACCAATTCATTCCTTGAAGGATGTTAAAATTTACTATATATAGTATTATCAGGTTTTCTTCATATGCCTTACCATTAATTGGTATATTACACTTGTGACATTTTTATGCACTCATGAGTGCACCAGATGGTAACCCAATATTCAAGGATTTAGCTAAGTTATAATATGATAGTTCAAGAGTTTTGGCAAATTTTTCTGAAATGAACGAGTGGCTTGCACTAGTGTCAAATAATGTGCCACAAGATTTGTCATTAAAATGTAAGGTGCCTAGGGTTTAAAATGAATGATAATTCATGATTTATTTAAATATAATATGAAATATATTTATAAAAAAAAATAATGCGGTACCTGATACCACTTCATTATCTTCTGGGGCATGAACTAGGGTGAGGGTATAGATCCTTGCATGTGCAGCTTGCTGGGGAGTAATTGGTCTTCCCCTTTGATTAGCAGCTAGTGCTTTAGGAGTAATGGGTGGACCTTTCTTTTGTATTAGAGCAGCTATAGGTACATGAGTTGGTCTGGCTACTGGTGTGAGTTCTTGCCTTCCAGCTAGTATGGGTGCTTGTCATTGTGTATGAGAAGGATGAGTGATCCATTGATTGTCCATTGAATGAGTTGCTTGACATTGCCAAAAGTTATGACCAGCTTGTCCATACGTATAACATATTCTACTCTAGTAATAATAATTACTGTAAGGATGCGATCGGTTGTATTTTTCAGTAAGTGTTTTCTGAGCTATTTGATAAACCATAGCTTGAGGCAATCTCAGCCTTTTGTATTCAATTTGTTGTACATGTGCAGATAGGGGCCTTTTTCTTTACTCTTCAACTTCTTCTTATTCCCCATATTCTAATATTTTTGCACTTTCAAGCTTCTCTGATAATTTGGAGATTCGAAGAACCATATGCATTTTCATGATAGAAGGTTTTAATCCTTTTAAAAATTGATTACATTGAACAGACTCGGTGCTCACTAGTAGTGGTGCATAATGGGATTTTTGAAAATCAATTTCATATTCAGCATCACTATGGTTTCTTTGACATAACTTTATGAACATATCTTCCATGATGGCATGAGCAAAAGGAGGGATGTATTTGGCTATGAAGGCTTTTATAAAATCTTTCTATTGGATATTTTCAGTATCTATGCCTACAAACTATAAGCTTGCATTGGTTTTCCACTAGCGTTCTGCTTCTCCTTCTAACTTAAAGATGGTTAATTTAATTACATCCATAGGTGGGCATTTCATGCTAGTTTGTATTTTTCCTATCTTCTTTTCCTAATCTTCAGCATCCATTGTGTTGCACTTCCATTGAATATTAGTGGTTGGAGTCTTAAGAAAACTTGAAATAGTCCATCTATCTTAATATTTGGGAAATGGGTAGCTGATCGTATAGAAGTATAACTATTTATATGGGGTGTTTGTTGTGTTTGAAGCCTTAAAAATGTTTGATTTTGTGTATCAACACGCTCCATTAGAGCATTCACAATAACAAATAACTTGTCAACACGGTCCATGGAAGTATTGGCAGATATCGAATCTCTTAAGGGTGTTCCAACAATTAAAGGAGATTCTTCAGGAATCATCTGAAAAATAATATTTTTATTATTTTACTTTTATTAGAGTAGATTTACATAAGTATCATTATCAAATACTAGATGAAAATAAAAGTATCATTATTAGCTAGAAAACAAATTAAAAAACTAACTAAAAGTATATTATTTTACATAGATCCTCCTATATCTATTCTTTAATTCTCCTTTTCATTTTTATAGCTTTTGAAAATTATTACTTTATATATTATTTTTTTTTATTTATTATGGATTCCAAATTCATGAATAATGGCTTATACACTTTTATACTAATTTTCTCCAATTCTACACTAATACCAACTGTGGCGACCCACCGCTGGTTCAGCATATCTAATCTAGCGTTATGTGCTCACTCCCCAATTTCATATCGAGGTTTAGTATAACAGTGTATTTAGAGGCATATAAAATACAAACTTTCACATTCATTACAACATTCAAAAATATTAGAATAATAAAGGAAATATATTCATTACAAAAATAATAATTGTCTTACAAAATATATTACACACTAAGTAAAAATTTAAGACTTTTATAAAAATCAATATCTAAGTTGCTCTATTATGCATCAGCTCTGCCTTGAAGACTTGATTCAGAGATTGTTCATGAACTACCATGTGTGTGTGTGTGTGTGTGTGTGTGTGTGTGTGTGTGTGTGTGACAGGATGAACCAAGAAAAAGAAAAGAAAAGAAAATATTTAATTAGACACTAAGGTCTAAGTAAGGTTTCTATGATATCAAAATTTCTATATAATATTAAGCAGCATGATTCTGCATAAAAAATATCTACAAATAAAATATGATATTTATGCATGATATGCTTGCAAAATTGTCACGATTATGAATGCAATATGCATATTTAAGATATGTGCTCATTATAAAAGAAAAAATAACAATATATAGTATTTATTATGTTGGACAAAGTTACAAAATAATTGAGAAGTTAAATATGTCTATCTAATTATCTCAGATGTGGTTCCTAACTAATTACACATTCTCCTAAAAGGCTATGTGTAGTCTTCTTATTTCTTCAAACATCAACCTGTCCAAACTTAACGTATTATTTGTATAGACCTGAGATTAACCTCAATAAACACATGATATTGATTTCAGATCTTTTATTTCAAATTCTGAGCACAAAATCTCATATAAATATATCAAAGTTGGTCAAAGCTTAATAGTAATTCAAATGCTGCAAATGAAATAATTAAATAAAAGAATAATATTCTTCATTTTATTTTAGTAAAAATATCAATTTTAATATTATCTTGGTTATTTATCTTTGTATATTTAAATAATATTTTTTTATTTTATTATTATAAGTAATATATATATATATATTAAAAGAAAATGACTAAATTGAAAATTGAAAAAATTAGGAAATACATACATATATAGAAAAAAAAATTTGCATAAATAAAAATATAATAATAATAATAATAATAATAATATTAATATTAATATTAATATTTATAATAATAATAATGACATTTTTATATTATTAAAAGAAGAAGAAGAAATGAAAATAATAGAAAATATTTCATATCTTTCTTATTTCTTATGCTATATTGGCATTAATGAGGCTTTATTGGAGGTCGACAGGGGGAATCGGTGGTGGCCGAGGAAGAGAGAGAGAAAGTAGATAGAGAAAGAGGAGATAAGATGAAGGAAAAGAAAGCCAAATTGAACACTTAAAGCATTTATGAGGATGATGACAAATTTTTCACATCCATATAATGGAGGAGAGAGAAAAATTAAATAAATAATTAATTAATTAAGAAAAAAAAAGTTTATATATACACCCCTACCCCCCATCTTTTCTCAACTTCCCCCACCTCTCTTCTCCCCCCACTCCCTTCTCCTCCCCCATTCCTCTTCTCCCCTCCACTTTCTCCATCTCATCCTTGGCCACCACCGATTGCCCCCGTTGATCTCGAATAAAGCCTCATCAAATGCCAATATAGTGTTAGAAATGAGAAAGAGATGAATATTTTCTATTCTTTTTATTTCTTCTTCTTCTTTTAATAATAATAATAATAATATTATTATTATTATTATTACTATTATTATTAATTCCATTTATGCAAATTTTTTTTCTATATATGTATATATTTCCTAATTTTTACAACTTTTAATTCAGTCATTTTCTATTATTTAATATATATATATATATATATATTGTTGCATATAATAATAATAATAATAAAATTATTATTTTAATATTTTAAGATAAATAACCAAGATAATATAAATATTGATATTTTTGCTAAAATAAAATGAAAAATATTATTATTTTTATTTTATTATTTCATTTGAAGCATTTGCATCGCTATTAAGCATTGACCTACTTTGATATATTTATACGAGATTTTGTGCTCAAAACTTGAAATAATAAATGATCAAAAATTAGTATCATATGTTCATTCAGGTTGATCTCAAGTTTGTACAAAAAATACGTTAAGCTAAGATATGCTGATATCTAGAGAAATAAAAATATTGCACATAGTTTTTGAGGGGGAATGTGTAGCTAGTCACGAACTCACATCTCAGATAGTTAAATAGACTTATTTAACTCCTCGATTATTCTGTAACTTTGTCCCATATAATAAATATTATATATTGATATATTTTCTTTCAGAATGAGCATATATCTTAAATATGTATATTGCATTCATAATCATGACAATTTTGCAAGCATATCATGCTTAAATATCATATTTTATTTGTAGATACTTCTCATGCAGAATCATGTCGTTTAATATTATATTCAAAATTTGATATCCTACAAACTTTTCTTAGACCTTTGTGTTTAATTAAATTTTTTTTTCTTTTTCTTAGTTCGCCCTGTCATATACTTATATATATATATGGATGGAAATTCAGAAATAATCTCTAAATCAAGTCTTTGAGATAGAGCTGATGCATGATGGAGCAACCTAGATGCTGGTTTTCTTAAAAGTTTTAAATTTTTCTTAGTGTGTAACAGATATTGTAAAATAATAATCATCTTTGTAATGAATATAATTCCTTTATTATTATGGTATTTATGAATATTGTAATGAATGTGGAAGCGTGTATTTTATATACCTCTAAATACATTGCTATACTAAACCCCGATATAATCCTAAGGAGTGAGCACCTAACGCTGGATTAGCTATGCTGACCCAGCAGTGAGTCACCATATGAACAACCATGCCCCTGCCTTGGCAGTTATGCTACCACTTGCTCCCATTACAACCCCTAGGGGTGCATCTGTTCTTGCCTAGAATCATCAGGGATGTGTGCCATGTAATCGTCAATATTCAGCTCCTGCTAGAGTCAACATGTTGACTCCAATTTATGCTCATGAAAATATTGAAGTCATATCAGGTACATTTTAATTTCATTTTTGCTTCGCATTATAGCCTTCTTTCTGCTTGAAGCATGCAAGTAAAACTGTGTTATTACTATATAACACATGCATTATTGACATAAGCAGCAAAAAGTGTAATAGTCTTTTTGAGAAGGGAGCATGTCACTCCTTTGTATCTAAAAGTTAGGTTATAAGTCTTAAGTTGCCTTCCTATCGTTTAGCAAATTCTTAAGCATAGGGTTACCTTCTGGAGCCTGCATGCAAGCCCAATGGTTCTGTAATATAGCAATCCTCATTGGTGAATAAAACTTTGAAGCCAAGTTAATCGTTCTCCCAATTGTGAATTTTGACGTGATTCTTGGAATGAATTGGTTAAGTAAGAATGGTGCACGATCAACTGCCAAAAAAAGAAAATCACATTAGGTAGCGGAAGCTAAGCCAAATCATTCGTAGGCAAGTTTAGTACCCAAGCCTCTCTGATCAATATTATGTAGGTTGAAAAGTTAGTCAAGAAAGGATGTAATGCTTACCTAGTGATGATGTTGGGCAAGAAGAAGGAAGATGTTCATATCTGCAAAATCGTATTGTTTGTGAATTTTCCAATTTCTTTCCTAAGGATCTACCTGGTCTTCCACCCATTAGAGAAGTGGAGTTTACGATCAAACTTATTATGGGAACACATCCCATTAATAAAGTCCCATATCGAATGACACCCAAAGAGTTGCAGGAGTTGAACAAGCAACTTCAGGAATTGCAGAGAAATGTCTCATTAGGCCAAGCTCGTCTCCTCGGGGTGCTCCAGTTCTCTTCGTCAATAAGAAAGATGGTTCCATGCGCATGTGCATAGATTATCAATAAGTCAATAAGGTGACAATAAAGAACAAGTACTCGTTGCCTTGAATCGATGACCTATTTGATCAGCTATCTAGAGCCAAAGTTGTCTCCAACATTGATTTGCATTTCGGTTACCACCAGCTGCAAGTCAAGGATGAAGATGTCAAGAAGATAGCGTTCAAAACTCAAAATGGATATTACGATTTTTTGGCGATGTCTTTCGATCTAACAAATGCACCATCATTTTTTAAGAACTTAATAAGTGTGTGCTCAAGTTCTTCTTAAACAAATTCATCATCATCTTTATCGACGATATCTTGATCTACTCAAAAAGTAAGGTGGAGCATGAACACCACTTAAGAGCCGTACTAGAAGAATTGTGTAGCTAAAGCAAAGTACTTCAAGTGTAAATTCTGGCTCGACTTAGTGGCATTTCTGGGTCATATCATTGATACTCAAGGCATTAGAGTTGATCAAAAAAAGATCAGTGCTGTTCAGATTGGTGACAACCAAAGTCAATAACCGACATTCAGAGCTTTTTGGAATTAGCCAGTTACTATAGAAAACTTATTAAAAGCTTTTCTCACATCATCTCTCCATTAATCAAACTAATTGAGAAGGTTGTCCCGTTTATTTGGAGTCCCAAGTGTGAAGAAGCATTTCTAGCATTAAAGGGCACACTCTCATCTGCCCCAGTACTCGTAGTACTAAAGAAAGGCTTAGACTACCAGATTTACACTAATGCATATAGAGTAGGCTTGGGATGCGTGTTGATGCAAGAAGGTAGAGTAATCAAATATGCCTCTTGTCAACTTAGGCCGCATGAGAAGAATTATATGGTGCATGATCTTGAACTTGTCGCCATTATTTATGCCTTGAAAATTTGGCATCACTATCTCTATGGTGTTCAGTGTTCGATCTTCACCGATCATCAAAGCATAAAGTATATCTTTACCTAGTGCGAATGAAACTGTCAACAGCGAAGATGGTCAGGATTAATAAATGATTATGACCTGAATTTTTAGTACCCACCCGCCAAGGAAAATGTTGTGGCGATGCCATTAGCCATTGTGTTACCTTATGTGCTTTAATCTCCAAAAGCCCCGGTCAGAGGTGATCTGCTTAGTTTGGTGGAATCAACCTTTCATAGATACATCTCCATCTCCCAGAATAAAGATGAGGACTATCTAAATCTCAAGGACAAAATTGAAAGTGGTCACCGCCATGATCTACAGCTGCGTGGAGGACTAATTTATCAAGGAAATCATCTCTGGATTCCCTAATTTATGCATCAGGAGTTTCTCATCAAAGGTCATAATTATGGATATCAGGTCCACCCAAGAAGTACAAAAATGTACCAAGATTTAAGTCAATCTTTTTGGTGGCCTGGCATGAAAAAGAACTTGGCATAATGTTTTATGAAGTGCATGCTCGTAATCTCATCAAAGCCAAACACCAAAGTCCTAAAGGGCTCCTTCATCCTCTGGAAATCCCTAAATGGAAGTGGTTCGATATATCTATGAATTTTGTCATAGGTTTTCCTGAATTGAGATTTGGTGCTAATTCGATTTGGGTTATAGTTGATCAATTAACCAAATCAGCTCACTTTATTCTTATGCATCAAACTGGTTCTGTAGAAAATTTGGCAAAGATCAATATCAAGAAGATCATCCGACTTCATGGTATTCTGAATTCAATCATTTTTGGTTGAGATAGTGGATTCACATTAAAGTTCTAGCAAATAGTGCATCATGACCTGAGAATTACCTTGGCCATGAGCACTGCCATCCATCCTCAAACACATGGACAAACATAATGTGTCAACCAAGTTCTCAAAGATCTCTTGCTCTTTTATATTTTGGATTTCGGTGGTTTCTAGGAAGACCCCATTCCTTTGGTGGAGTTTTCTTATAACAACAATTATCAAGAAAAATTCAGAATGGCTCCATCTAAAGCTTTGTATGGAAGGAACTGCAGCCCTCCTTCCCTCCACTAGCATTTTCAGAAATTAGGATTGTTCAGCTTTTTGGGTCTCATGTGATGGAGGAAACCAATAAAAATGTGTAGTTAATTCAGCAAAATATTTGTACAGCGCAAGATTGCCAAAGTAAATACCACGATGCACATCATCGTCCCTTGGATTTCAGTATTAGAGATTCTGTGTATCTTAAGGTCAGCCCAATGAAGGGTTTTTTTATTTTGGCGCAGCTGGGAAGCTTATTCCCCGTTACGTTGCACCTTTCGAAGTGGCAGCAAAGCTAGGCTCAATAGTTAAAGGTTAAAGCTACTTGAAGATTTCACAATAGTACACAATGTCTTTCATATCTTATCTTTGTGAACATGTCCTTATGTTCCTTTGCATTTAGTCCAACTTCCAACTATATCTCTTCAGCCGAATCTTTCTTATGTGGAGGAGCCAATAAGAATCTTAGTTCGTAATCAGTAGCATCTAAGGAATTGCTCTATCCCCATGGTAAAGGTTCAATGGAGTAATTGCTCTCTCAAAGAATCTACTTGGGAGATAGAAGCAGATATGCAATGAAAATATCCATGTCTCTTTGAAAATTTAGGTACTCTTATTTCTAAGTTCTGCTCTTAAATTTTTGCATCTTCTTTTTCCATCTAGGATGATGTCGAGGACAACATCATTCTTAAGTAGGGGAGTCTATAATAACCCTAGGTTATTACTAAGTTTAATTTAGTCTTAATCAAAATTTAATTTTTATTCCATTGTATTCATGTGATCATTAAAAACCAAACCCTAAAAATTTGGGGTCAATCGAATCTCATTAGGTTAATTTGGCAATTTTGCCAAATTAGAAACCCTAAACATTAAACACAATATATTGATCTCCAAATCAAATTCTGATTGCATTTTTGAATTCTTCACCCCCAAATTAGCAAGAGGTGCAAGTTTGGGAATTTTTGGAGGTCACTTAGGCCATAATTAAATTTATTTTAAATATGGAAAATTGCACATAAGGGATTTAAACATTTCATAATTGCAAATCTACCTCCAACAATCAACCTCTTCTGGAATCTGCTGTGCGGACCGTAGGCGATCCACTGCGGAGTCCGGGTCATGTAGCAGCGGGGCCAACACCATCTGGACATCGGTCCAAACAGATCGTACGGCTCGGAGTAAATCTTACCCACGTGCGATTGTAGGCATTGTATTCCGCTCGCGATCTGACTGTCAGGATGTCTCTGTGATTGGCCATTAGGATCTGAGAGATCTGAGCCATCGTGCCTTTCTCCTCGATCAATTAGATGGCTGCTATAAGTCCTTCCATTGTAGACCTTCTTCTCGCCCTCACTTGCATCTCCGACAGGGAAAGTCCCCATACCTCCACGTCAGGCCTGCCCCCCACTACTCCCCAATGGTGTCTATCAGCTTGCCTTCGCAGTCCTAACCCCCTGTCTGGTCACTTAGACCCAACTTTGCCATTTCTGGCAATGGCGCCTTCTAATTCTTGGACTCAGGCCGATTCCATTGGCCCAACCTCCCTAAGTACCCTGAGCTATAAATAACTTGGGAACGCTCTCAGAGTGTCTTTTAGCATTGTCTGAGCTACTCAAACTCCCTCTGGTGCCTCAATTCACCAGTTTCCCTCTCGCCGCCATTCTAGCTCGAACTTTAGTTAGTGCAAAGGGCTAGGCTAAGTGTTCCATCTCTATATCACTTCGTCTAATCCTAAGGAAGCTTGCAGTCATTGACTCAGCATCCGGTTCGCCTTCAGTCGCATGCAGTCAATCATTTCGAGAAATCAAACCAGGTACCCTCTTCTCTTCGTCAAGTTGTGTGAGCTTGATGTTTATTGCATTGCCTTTAGGATAGCTCAATGAATTCCTAGGAAGTAGGTTAGCTACTAGTTATGCGTATATCAAGTGATGAGCTCTGTCTAGATAGCAATGAATTATTGTCTGGACAGAGCTCTAAACCCCTCAATTTTGTTGCATAGAGTGGGGTATGGACTAGTGTCGTTGATTACGATCATTTGGGACTCAGTTTGAGTTTTCGTCAATCATATAGATCGATTGGGCTCTAGCAGCGCAAGGTGCTGGAGCCTGAGTATCTCTGCAGGGATACAGGCTCTCCTAGGCTGAACCAGGTGGGGCTTTAAACTTCCTTGGATCCCTTATGGTGCACAGATGGATCCCGAGTCATGGCTCAACCACTGCGGGGAGTATTTAGTCCCAATAGTAAACCCTAATAGAGGGCTTCAGGTGAGTAAGGTCCGGACATCTCCGACCACCTCACAGAGGGCTTCTCGGTGCATCAAATGCACCTCAGCCTCCTAATTGTTTGGAGATTAAATTCAGGTCGTGGCGTGATGGGTGCACCCAACATTTTGGGCTAAATCATAACCTTAATTCGGGAGGGTGTCGAGGAAGAAGGGCGAAGATGTCAGCACACGACCCATGCTATTCGACCGTAGTGGGCCGTCAGGCCCGGCCTATCATGTCTTTGCTTCGGGCTGAGGGATTATAAGGGATTAAATTAAAATTGTTTTCCTTAGGGAAAATAATTCAATTTAATAAAGCCTATGATTTGTATATTAAAATAATTCAATTTAAATTAATTGAATAACTTTTCCATCCTAAATCCAAATAATATAATATTATATATCATTTTAATCAAAAAAAAGTGTATAATTTGAATATGCAATAATAATTAAGTTCTTGGGATTTATTTTACTAATTATTTCTTAATTAAGTATAAACTTCATTAGTGCTTAACTTTTCACTTTGACATCCAAAATTCTCAAACTTGGTTTTTATGTATTCATTAGATAGTAAGGAAAATTGGGGCATGCTTAATTTTAGAATTGTGTAATAAAAATTGCTAATTAAGTCTTAATCACCTATTTGCATAATTAGGGAAGTTTAGCAAACTTTACTTATCCAAATGGCATGTATCTAATTCCAACTGCTTTATTTTAATGTTTGTAAGATTTGTTTTCAATTTCCATGGTTGATATTTTAATTAATTATTAATAATATAACACCCCAATTAACTTATATTAACACTTTGGCTTAACCAAAATGAATTCTATTATTATTTGGAACCTCAATAATTGATAAGTGACCTAATGAAAACCATACATGTCAATTTTTGCACTATTAGCCTTAATTTTGTCTTATTTAGCTCCAGCCTTAATTTTGCCTTAATTAAGCTTAGAAGTGAAATAGATCAAAAATCAAAACAATGATTTTACACCCATTAATTTGCATGGACTAAATTAATACTTGTTGATCTTTCCATTTGATTGTAGTATAACAAGTTAGAAGATTATATCTTAAAATGATTAATGTGATTTAACTATCTTAATTGAAACCCTAAATCTTTTTGATTTTATGTTAAGTAAGACAATTAGCATAAATTGATCTCGAAAATATGATTGATTTTCAAAACAATAAATTCCCAATTTCTTATAATTTATCCTCTAATTATTGTGCTTATGGTTAATGTAGAGGTTAGAAGATCAGTATGCCTAAATTTGCATCTAAATGTAATGATTGAAGTCAGAAACCTACATGAAGTTTCATCATCTTGATTTCTTAGAATTTAGCTTATGATTTAAATGTGATGATTAGCAGTTTTAGATCTTTATAGTACAAAGATAGTTCTAAACTTAAGCAAGGGCTAAACCTTTAATAAGATTACTTTGAGGTAGGAAGTGCCTTATTTGTCTCATTTTGAGGTAGGACTTTAGATGGACCTTAAAAATCTTAGATGATTGATTTTATGCCTTATGGTAGAATAACTTAAAGAAACTTAGATTGAGTTATCTATAGTGATAGTTAACCTAAATTGAATGACTTATATGTCACTTTATTGGAGCAATTTGTGTAGGTTTTACCACAATGGAGGATGGATTCATTAGCCTGTAAATCCTTGATTATTAAATAGGTTGCTAGAATGAGAATATTAGTATTATCATATGGAAATTGTAATGCATACCCAAAGAATTGTTTTTTTAAGTAGAATATGGAATTGGTTGATTTACCCTGAATAGAACTTTAGAGTTTCTGTCTTATCTTTGGTAATTAGATAAGTACAATTCAGTTGAGGATATGTATCCCAATCTAAGGTATATAATAAGATGGACATTTAACAACTTTGTTTCATGGAATAAACTGTAAAAGGATTATGTCCCTTATTCTTGTGCACATTGATAAGTGTATTTAAACAAACGAAGTGTTTAAAGTCACCCTTCTTAAGATATACTGATCAGGCATATGTACTCTTAACATGTGATTAATTAGAATGTGTAAATAAAAGTATAATGTACACTCAATGTTAAATTTAGTAGAATGATATAATTCTTATAGTTAAGTTGTTGGATTGTGAAATTTTTTGGATATGCATGCATGAAAAATTTAGCTAATCCCTTAGACAACATGATAGGATATCGACTTTCTTTTGGTTTATTTTCTATTTCTTAGATGATCCATGGAATGTCATGTGACATCAAGGTTATGTATATTTGTTGCATAAGATTATGTGGCATATTTAGACATATATATATATATACAATGGATACAGCAATATTTTATTTCAATATTTTATTTAGTTTCAGTCTTTTACAGATTACTCATTTTTGCACATTATCTTTTCACTACTATTTTACTTTACTTTAGCTCTGTACAGCTTTTTAGTTTTTAGTTATTTCAGTACTTCTATGTAATAGTGTTCTATTTTATTTAAATATTAATCTCTTAAACTGCAATAAAGTATGTTGTAACATTTGATTTGTTAGACTTATTGTCTACCACAAGATACTTTTCTTTTGTTTTGTCTAGGAAACTAGCATTTTGGGATCCGACTATTTGTCAGATCTGAAGAAGTTAGAGAAGCTGACTTTGGGGGCTTCCCAGGAGACCAAAAAGGAGCTGGTGGAGCATTAGCTAGTTCAACTTTTTTTTTTAGTCACTTTAGATGGGAGATGAGAGATACTTTCTTTTGCTTTTTTATTCATTTTAAGTAATGGTTTGTAATAATTTAACTCTAGATGTATTTTCTCTATCTTTTTTGAGATGATTATTTTTACTTAACTTCTGTGATGAATATTATGGATGAATGATATTACTTTCACACTCTTTATTACTTTTATTTATACTTAGTATTATGATGTGATCGGCATATAAGTTATGAAAATACTCATATTCATTGGATACCTATTAAACCACCTCTCATAAGTCTAGTGTACATAAGTATCTTACCTAATACTTAAGATAAGAATATCACATTTATCTTAAGTATTAGTCCTCAATTCTACTTTGGGTAGAGTCTTAGCAGCAACATTCGGGGATGCTCAGCAGCCCTTCCCAAGTAATGCACAGTTTCGTAGCCAATTGGGTTGTCATTAATACCCTATTGCGTACGGTGATGGGACAGGGCATTATAAGTAGTGCTTAATAGTGGGTTAAGTTTCACTGACTAGTATTAAGTATTATAATAATACCTAATCTAATAATGGGTCATTATAGATTATAACTAGAGAAATGTAGAATCATCCTTTAGATAGAAAAATAAGTAAGAGACATAGATCCCCCTTAGATTATGTGAGTTAAAAATCAATATTAGGTGAATTAATAATAGAAGATCTATGTGGTGTAGAGATGGGACAATTAGATTATAATCAGAACATTATTAGAACAACAAATTAATAGCATCTAAAATATAACCATAATTTTGTTGGAGATAGTGTTAGGTGAGTCTAGAGTAATAGTTCATCCTTAGTGAATCTTAGCATAGAAATATAGTGACTTATCAAAGAGGAGATTAGTTGGTGATATTTGGCCCTCTATAATAACTAGACATGTAGTGAACCCAATAATCTTTCTAAGATAGGAATTGGTAACTAGTGAGGGCATAGGCCCATTTAGAAGGGTTAGTTGAGCAGAGTGTTCAGAATGTGAGGTTTAAGTTAATAATTTTAATTATTAGTTCTTAATGTAGTTTGAGTAATATCAGATCAAACTCTAAATAAATTTTAAAAAAATTATATTTTTTATATATAACCATCATGTTGTAATTGACTAAAGGCATGTGTGTAATATCTTAAGCCAATTGGGAGGTTCAATTGACCCCAATCATTAAAGTAGATAACATATGGATTTCTCATAATTTTATAGATATAGTTTGATAATTCCTTGAACTATAGCAACACTTTGAAAACCTTCCTCCTTTGATCATAACAACAAACTTATATGTATAACATAAACTTAATTACATATGAGAAGGGGTTTCATTCATGGTCGAATAGTCTATATAGACATTAGCAAGCCATATATGGCTATGGAGTGATCTGATGACTACACATATCCTTGAGGGGGAATGCACAATTATACAGGAGACCCTGTACATACAGTGGGGTAGACGTACCTAACTCTTCATTGTGTACGAGCCCACATAACAAAATATAAAACAACAAATAATTCACATTTACAATTTATAATGTTACATTTATTTTCTCTATTCTTCTCTACTGTTATAACATCTCTTACATTATCTTTATAGATATTAGTATTTACTTATCCAGCTTATACGTTATCTTTTAACATTGCCTAAAATATTTTTTACAGGGAACCATTGAGTGCTTTTGCACATTTACTTATTTTATTTATTGTTTACTAGTTACTTCACTTTCAACATCCTTTTATATTGCTTTGTGCTCTACAATTTCTCGTTTGTAGATACTAAATGTGATATCCTCAACTTTTAATAAAATTAGAGCCCTAAAATGTATTTCAACTTTTTTAAGTCTAACCACTTATTTTCTTTATTGGCTATGCCCTATCGTATTAAAAACCAAATACAGTAGATTAAGAGCTTGGAGTAGACTCAGCGGGTTAACTAAGAGAGAAGCTAGTAGACTAGGAGCACACTTGAAGATTTAATTGCATTAATTTTTGTGAGGATGAGAGTTTAATATTCATTTATAAATGTTGTATATTTAAGCTTATGTAAGACTTTAAATTTATTTTATTTAGGACAAATGTTTATGTTTTATTTATCTGAGTGAATGTAATGGTAAATCATTAGTTTATTTATAAAGACATCTATCTTTTTTCATCTTTTTGATTCTTTTCCCCCATAGTACTTAATAGTGGGTTAAGACTTGCAAAACCAATATTAAGCCCTAGAGCAACACTCAATGTTGGATCAAAACATCTAATTTGACATCGAGTCGTTACACCTTCCGTTTCTACCAAGGATTTCCTGATGAAGTGGCTATTTAATATGAATATGGTGGAAGGTGGTTCATCAACTAAACATCTGAATGATTTCAACACTGTAACCAACCAGTTAAGTTCGGCTGAAATCAATTTTGAATATGAGGTGAGAGCTTTGTTAATTATATCTTCATTACTAGACAATTGGGATGAATTAGTTACTATAGTAAGTAGCTCATCATAAAATGTGAAGCTACACTTTGATGATGTCATAGGGTTCATGCTCAATGAGGATGTTTAGAGGAGGTCTAGCAGCAAGGCTTCAACCTCTGCCCTAAGTGTTGAAAGTAGAAGGCGACAATGGAATGCTGGAGTTACTGTAAGAAAGGGCACTTGAAGATGGTGAAAACCAAGTCAAGGGGCATTATGTGAACATCTCAGAAGAAGATGATCAAAACATGTTGGTCTTGTCTTTGGTGAGTGTTGAATCTTGATTTGTGAATTCAGGAGCCTCTTCTTATGCAGCGTAAAGCAAAAGAACTTTCTATAATTACACTTGAGAAGATCTTGGAAAGTTTACCAAGGTAATAATAAGGCATAATATATTATAGGTAAAGGTGATGTGAACATCATGTTACATAATGGATTTATATGGAGATTGAAGGATGCAAGACACATTATGTATCCTGAGAGAAATCTGATCTTGATAAGACAGTCAGCCTGTTATGGCTATGAGCATATTTCAATGAAGGTCAATGGAAGGTGACAAAAGGTTTGTTGGTTATATCTCAGGGCAATATAAACGGGTCACTTTACTTGATCTATAAAGGACCATAATTTTTTATAGAAGCAAAAATAATGAATGAGAAGAAGGTCAAATTCTCAATAAAAGTGAACAACATGGAGTCACAAAAAATGAAGTAGGGTACAACTTTAGTTGGCCATGAAACATAATCAAAGAAATGTTCCCAAGATCACCCTAGCGTGAACAAAGTGAAAATAACTACAGCATGCTCTGGCTATCGTTTGGGGTGCACAGGTGTGCTCTGGCACCCGTCGTTGGAACATGAGGAACCTAGATACACCCTAGCGCCTGCATAACCCTATCGCGGTTTTGTCAAAGCCCTAAGAATTTAAAAGGTTTGTTATGTTTATTTAAAGTTTAATTAAAATCTTAAGTGGTTGTGTTGATTATAAGAAGTTAAAGAGAGATTTCAAGAGGAGAAATCTTGTGGAGACTAGGGTTTGAGTTGGAGATCCAAGGGAAGGGCATAGAAGATGTGATTTTCTATGGTTGTGTTTCCCTTACATGTGAAAACTTCTTCTTCTTCCAAGGGTTAGGGCCTCTCGAGTAGTTTTTAAGACTTTGTTATCCTTATAGTGGAATTTTCTTGGGCGTGTGGCCGTGGTTTTTCCCATTCTTGAATTTTTCACATAATTTTTTCTGTGTTCATTTACTTATGATCTTTTATTTTTATTTTTCTTTTATATGTTCTCATAATCATTCGGTGTTGCTCAAACAACAAACCCTAGTAAGGGTTTAAGAATCCAATTAGTTTTAAATCTAAGACAAGCATATAACATAATGAAGGTTTTATAATAAGATATTTTTGAAAATATTTTTGTTTCAAGACTTTATTTTTATTCATTCATTCAAAATATAAAGACATTCAACACAAAGTTAAATGATATTTCATTAATTTAAATAACTCTTTTACATGCACAAGGTCAAATACATCTCATAGCACTCTACCTAACCCTCCCTAAAAAGGGTGAGTTTAGACTAACATTACAAGGAATACAAAAAAGAATATACAGACACAACACAATGAACTCGTGATGCACTTACAGATAAAAAGATGAAAAACATAGGTTTAGAGATACAATACACAGAAACTACTTTTCAATGTTCTCTTTGTCTTCTCTTTTCCCAGTTCTAGGATCTACTCTCTTGGTTCTATGCTCCTTTACCTTATTTCTGGTTGTTATCCTTCTCCTTACTCCTTGAAATGTTTCTGTGTGGCTAGGGTTCCTATCCCTTCTTAGGGGTCCAAAAAATTCTAATTGTTTTTTACAATTTTCTTTAAGTAGAAAATCCTTCCTTCAGTCAAGGAGCTAAAATTAGACTTTAATTTCTCTTGATAATTAGACTTGAAGCTTGGGATTTTTAATTGCTCATTCCCTGAATATTCATTTATTCTCTCTTAGGAGTTGAAAGGTCTCTTTTTCCTTAAAAATGAGCCTTGGGAGCTGAAGGGATTAATAAATTATGTCCCTTAAACTCCCAACTGGTTAGCTTTATTGTGCTTTTTGAACGACAGGCACCATAGCATGCTCTAGCGTCACGCTTGCGGTGATCTAGCACTGTAGTGCACTCTATGATTCGCTCTTAAGTTAACGCATTTGAATAATTTTCTAGACTTCCGTTGCAGTGCACTGTAGCGTCGTGCTTGCGGTGGTTTGGCGCTGCAACGCACTATACATTGTGCTTACGGTTCTCTAGCATGGGGCACACTGTAGCATCACGCTTGCAGTGTTATGTTACGGTGGCGCATTGTAGCATTTGATTCTTTACTAACTGTGCAGATTGATTCATTGAGCTGAAAAAATCATAAAATATACCAAAATATGTTGAAATAGAAAATAATTTTATAAAAATACTAATTTTTACTAGAAATATATATAATTGGGAATCATCTCACCTTCACATTTAACTTTTTGCTTGTCCTCGAGTAATCCAAATAAATAGCCTTTAGATAAATTGGAGTTTAATAAGTGAGCTAATTATTTGCTGATTTGACTAGGACTTTCTAAAAGTAATACTAAATAGTTGGTTCAATCTGATTAATGCTAGATAAAAGTTTTTTTGTTACCAAATGTATTCAGGTTATTCATGAAACTTACCTATCCCTGACCTCAATAGATATTTGTCAAGTTTGGTTTTAATAGGAGAGTCCAAAAAATGATTATCTCAAGTTAAATAACTTCCAATGCTATTAATTTTAAGCAAACTGACCTCATTAATAAATTTATTGAATGTAGTTAGTTTATGATGCAACGAGAGAACACCCCCAACTTTATCCCACAAGAGATGAGTACAATTGAAATCTCCAATAACCATCTAAGGCCCAAAAATATTACCCTTAATCATATTTGAATCCTTCCATAAATCAAGTCTATCATTCTCATGATTATAAGCATAAACAAATGTAAGCCAACAAGTATAACCAGAAGACATAAGAGTGTCGTGAATAAATTGAGACTTAATAATGATAGGAAAGAACAAATTTTTTGATAATTTCATTTGTTCCATATCCTTCCCACTAAGAAAGAATCAAAATTGTTGCAACTGTTTTCATTATCTAGAAATTTAAATGTATTTGCCAAAAAACATTGAAAAGATCATAATTGTTGATTTTGGTCTCTAAAATACCAATAATGTTCAGATTGTGTAAATTGGAATGATATTTCAAATCTTTGATCTAAATGTCAAAATAAAGACCCCTGACATTCCACACCATTATTGAGGGTTTAAACATAAGAGCAATAAGAGAGTATCATGACATTCAAACAAATTGAAAGCCATAAAAGCACCCAACAATCATAAACAAATCATTTGGGCAAAGCCTTAAGGGAACAACTTTGTCCCTCCATAAGTTTGAATGTATCACCAATTTATTGGGGGTTAACAGAAGAATTAGTTGCCAAAAAATGATATATAAGATTGGATAAAAGTAATAGGAGGTTGAGCCTATGAAGAAAAGGAAGGTTACAACTTATTCCCATCCCTACTTTTGTAATTAGGCCGCGCAGGGGATCAGAAAATAGTTGGAATGATCTTTCTTATTTCGTTGCACAGGCTGACTTAAAATTGTATGAGAAGGAGCAACTAGTCCTGCCACAGCCAGTCTAGAAGTGGGAAGCTGAGAAAATGAGGCAGGGCTAGAAATATCATTTTGATATAAATAGGATAATAAGTTGATAATTAGAGAGTTTGGCTCTGTAACAACCTAATATTGCTATCAGATCGATTTGATCTAAACCTGATCAAAATAAGATGAAAATTACAATCCAAATTTAAGTCAAATAAAAATTAATAAAAAATATTCTCAAATGAAGCGTATTGAAAAGATTCTACTGTGAAATTTTGAGCCCGATTGGGATCCCGGATCGTCTTAAATTAATTCGTGAAGTTTTAAGTTCAGAAATTAATAATAAATATAATATATATCAAAATTTAGAATTTTTGTATTTTTAGGTCAAGCATCAAATGAGGTTGCATGTTTTAAGTTTCACTAATCCTCGAGCTCTGCATTGCTCGTTGTGAATTTTCAAAAAATTTCACTTAATTAATATAAAATAAATACTCACTCAAATTCAATAATTTTTGGATGTGTGCATTCATCTTATTGATACACTCGTTTTGGTACCAAGTTCATCATTTTCAGAGTTCAATCGACCATTAGTCAAAGCTTAAAAATTTCGAGTGGTTTATTGCCGCTCGATCTTGATCAAGTGGCTCTCAGTATCATGAATGAGTATACATACACCCTCTCTACTATTGCCATAATTCCCTAAACCTAAACTCTTCTCATCCAAAATCCTCTCTTTTTTATTCTCTCATGCAACTGCCTCCCTCCATTCTCAACTCCTTACACCTCTACTTGGCACCGATCGGCCCTCCACATAATGCTGCCAGTATCTCTTCTCTCTGCATGAGGCTGAGAGTCCCGTCGCCATCTCCTTCTCTCTCGGCTGAAGGCCAAGAGCTCTCCAGCTAGCCGATCAGCGGTTAAGTGCCGCCAGCCCCCGCCAACCTTGTTCTCAGCTAGAGGCTGAGAGTAGCCCGTCGGCCTTTCCTTTTTTTTTTTGTTGCCCTGTCATATATATACATATACATATATATATATATATATATATATATATATATATATATATATATATATATATATATATATATATATCAGTTCAGGAACAATCTCTAGATGAAGCCCTTGAGGAGGAGCTAATACATGATGGAGCAACTTAGAAGCTGATTTTCTTAAAGTTTTAAATTTTTGCTTGGTGTGTAACAAATTTTGTAAGACAATTATTATCTTTGTAATGAATATATTATCTTTATTATTTTGATATTTCTAAATGTTGCAATGAATGTGGAAGTGTGTATTTATATGCCTCTAAATACGTTGTTTACTAAACCCTGATATGATCCTAGGGAGTGAGCACCTAACTCTGGATAAGCTATGCTAATCCAGTGGCGGGTTGCCATTTTTTTATTAATTAATTATTTTCTCTCTAGTCCATTAATTGGATCGATGGATGAGAGAAAATTTATCATAATTATTGAATTGTTCAATTTGATCTTCTCTTCCTCCTTCATATCCCTTATTTCTCTCTCCTCTTTATCTTTCTACTTTCTCTCTCTTCCATTTCTTTTCTAGAAAATAATGAAACTTGACACAGAGATGTATCTTGATGAGTAAAACACACTCGCAAAAAAAATTTCAATTTGAAGTATTTTTTTTATTAATTTCTAAAGATAAAAACTTCAAAAATTAATTCTGGTCAATCCGGAGTTATAACTTTGACGAAACATTTTATGTAGCCTTTTTATAATATTCTTAATCCAACGGCACTAAAATTATTGAATTTGGACTTATATTTAATTTTTCCAATTTACTGAATTGAAATAATTTAAAAATTAATTCAGAAGTATTCATTTTCCAGATTGCTCCCAAACTTGGGCAATATGATCACAAAAATATACTCTATCCAATGGTATTTATAGTTTTCCCTAATTCTTAAGTCACTCGAGATCCTAATTTTTTAGTTGAGGTTAGTCCTAATTATCTTAGTAACGATCTAGGTCGTTACAGACTCTCTTACTTAAAAATGATGTCATCCTTGACATAATGCAAACATAACTTATTTATGGGTGAGAATAATACTTGACATATTGAACAGTGTTGGGTGATTCTTCCTCATGGAGGCTTCTCTTTCTCAAGTGGCTTCTTCTTCTAAAGACTTCTTCCATTGTACTCTTACCATTGGGATGTTACGACACCGCAATTTTGATTATTTGAACCCAATATTTTGAGAGGTTCTTCTTTGTAAGTTAGATCAAGTTGGAGGTTGATTGAAGGGATAGACATTTACTAGAATAGTTTCTGTAGACACTTTTGTAATGAAGAAATGTGGAATACATTGTGAACTGCAAAAAGATTATCTTGTAGTTTGAGCTTATAAGCGGTGTCTCCAATTTTGGTGATTATTTTGAAGGGTCCAACGTATCTTGGACTTAACTAATATGTTATGAAAAACCTTTTAAACTCCTCTTATTGGGCTTACCTTGAGATAGGCATGATCTTCTACTTGAAATTCTAGTATTTGATATTTAGCATCATGATATTTCTTTTGTCGATCTTGAGCTATAGCAATCCTGCTCTTTATCAGATTAATTTTCTTATTAGTCTCCTCAACTATATCAGATTTATATAATTGAACATCTCTTACTTCAGTCCAGGCCAATGGCATGATATTTTTTTGCCATATAGAACTTTATATGGGGCCATTCCAATACATGACTGATAGGTGTTGTTGTATGCAAACTCTACTAATGGAAGGTGACCTTCCCAACTACCACCGAAGTCTAATATGCATAATCAAAGAAGATCTTCAAGTACATGGCTTACTCTCTCAGTTTGACCATCTATTTAAGGGTGAAATGTTGTACTAATAGCTAATATTGTCCCCAAATCTTGATGTACTGCCTTCCAAAAATGGAAGGTAAATCTACCATAACAATTCGAGATAATAGTTTTAAGGATTCTATGAAGTTTGATTATTTATTTAATATATAACTTTGCCAGCTTTTCCACCAAATCTGTTTGCTTAATCGGAAGGAAATGTGCTAATTTTGTTAGACGATCTACGATTATCCAAATCGCATCTACTCTAGTATAGCTTATGGGCAATCCCATCACAAAGTCCAAGGAAATATCAGACCAATTCCACTCTAGGATATTTAATGGATGTAATAGTCCACCTAGTCTTTGATGTTCTGCATTTACCAAATTGCAGACATGATATTTAGCAACATATTCAGCTACATCTTTCTTTAGTCTAGGCCACCAAAAGGTCTCTTTCGGATCCAAGGTGAATTGTGTACCCTAAGTTGTGAGCTTTAGTTAGAATTTGATTCTGAATGTATGAATCATTTGAAATCTAAATTCTTTTTTCATGATAAATATAAACTTCTTCTTGTATATGTAAATATGTTATGTGATCATTTTTGATGTCAACTTTTAACTTGGAATATCCCTTATAGTATTAATTTCAAGTAAATTATTTAACTGCTTTCTATTAATAGAATTTATGCCTAACTTTCTTAATTCTTCAATTAGGACTTGGCATTATAACATTTAGGTTTGCTGATGAACCCAAGATTTATAGTAAAATGAGTGAACAATTTCAAGTAAATTCATTGTGAAATGGGGGTCTTTTATGTTTGTTTGTACTATTTTCAGGAAAAATGACAAGACGGGCTAAATTTCGAAAAAAATAGAAAATCTGGAAGAATTCCGACCCTGCGCGCCATAGCACGCTTTAGCGGATTCAAACCCGCGAGCTCGATGTTGCAGCGTGCCGCAGCGGCTCTAAACTCGAGAGCTCGATGCTACCATGCGCCATAGCCGGTCCAACCCAAGAGCTCAGACCTGCCACACGCCGCATCGGAGCCATCCAAACCCAATCTCAACACCCATTCAGAAGCCCACGCTATAGCGCACCGCAGCAGTCTCAAACCCGAGACACTGGCGCTATCACGCACTGTAGCAAAATTAAACTAAGAGTTTAGTGCTATCGCGTGATGCAGTGGATCAACAGGGCAAAGACTTAAGAAAAAAATACAAAGCGTCCTCCTACTGTGCGCTGCAGCGGACAAAACCTGTGAGCTCGGCGCTACCGCGCACCACAGTGGGTCCAACCCTAGAGCTCGGCGCTACCGTGCACCACAGTGGGTCCAAAACCGAAAGCCCGGCGTTGCCGCGTGCCGCAGAGAGCATTCATCTAAAAACTAGCCTGTAGCAAAATCGCTGCAGCGCGCCACAGCAGCTACCGTAAGTTTTATCCAGGAATAAGCAATAAATTAAGCATAGGAAAAGCTACAAATTCAATTCTTTTGCCTTCCCAACTGCTGCTTTAACTCCAAATACATTTATTCTTGCATTTTCAATAGGAATATCAGAATAGTTTAAGTGTAAGCCATTAAGGAGAGGGAGTTAAAGGGTTTTGATAGCTTGGATTCTAAGGGGGCTGAAGGCTATGCTATAAATACAAGAGAAAAGTATTTAGAGAGCCCCTCTTTAACATTCACAATTCTAAAATCAAAACCTGCTATATGAGAAAAGAAAAGAGAGCTCTCCAAGGAGGAGGAAAGAGTTCCATTGCTAGAGGAAAGAAAGGAAGAATACTACCAAGGAGCTAGAAGGGAAGAATAGAGGAAGGCCAAAGAAAAATCAAAAAACCCCGAAAAGGGTTGTTCTTCGTACTCTCTTTAAAACTTATTATTGATTCCATTTTAGTTAAACCATAAAAAGGTTCTTATCTTTATATATTTCTCTTTGTATTTCTACTATAATGGAAGGCTAAACCCTCCTTGGTGATAGTTGAGCTGTAGTCATGTGAAATATATAGAACAAATGTTGATGTATATCTTTTCTTTACAATGAATTAAAATTTGATTAATTATTTATCTAGATTGATTCTTGTGAATGCATGCTGTGGAATAATTGAAAATCTGTGTTTTTTAAAATGTTTATAAATGAAATAATGCTAAGTAAACCAACACTTCAAGCCTATAGGGAATGCACATAAAGGTCCTCACCGCAGAAAATGTTTGTCGTGCGAGGATTCTCGGTGTAAAACACCTCGGGATTGAAGTTGATAGTTTATTTAGTAACATAAACTATCTTGCGCTCCATGGCTCACCCATTGGCATAAAGATAGATATGTTTGCGTTAGTACTTAAAACTATGTGACAAGTTCGTGAGCCTAACTGCACCATAGCTTGAGCTCAGTTGAGAGGTCGACGCATGTGAGCCAAGAGCCACTAATAGAGCTCCGTGGCTCAGCAGACATGAAAGGAGGAAGAGGACTCATTGAGTCCTCATGGATGATGTGACATAGTCCATAAAGCTTGATGAATCCACTTTCTTATCTAAACTACGTGTGTAGCGCATGATGCTAGTTAGTGGAAATCAGTGCTTGTGTGATCGCCTAATTAAAAGATTATTTTGATAACCTAGACGTGGAATTCTAAAAAATTAGATACGATCTCATAAGAGTCTATGTGCTGAGATAGAACCCTAGTGTGTTCATTTTGTGCAATAAATTTGAATTTGTCAGAATTAGAGGATCAATCTAAGGAACACAATGTTCACTTGATTATTTGGCATGACAACAAGAACATTATAAATTGTATGAATTGAATACAACACCAGTCCCTAACAACTCACATGATGAAAACTCAACTCTCCCTTCTTTATCAAAATAGTATCTTAATTTGAGATATTTGCATTATTGAATGGAAGCCATTAAAAATCAAAAACATCTTTGTTTAAACATTATTAAAAGTATATATAACTTAGTAACAAAATACACCGTTCCCTAAGGACGATAAATCTTGGAACTTACCTTCCACTTATTACTTCAGACCATGTACACTTGTGTGCAAGCACAAATATGTATTCTTAATTCTTTCATTAATGGACTTGGCATTATATCATTTAAGTCTACTTTTCCACTATGGGCATCAGCTACGATATTAGCTTTACCAGGATGATATTGTATGTCTAAGTCGTAATTGCTGATTAACTCCAACCATCACCTTTGTTGACAGTTTTACTCTTTCTAAGTGAAAACATATTTTAAACTTTGATGATCGGTAAAAATTTCATATCTCACTTCATATATCTAGTGCCTCCATATATTTAAGGCAAACAGTACCACTGCTAGTTCTAAGTTATGCACTTGGTAGTTCCTTTCATGAATCTTTAATTGCTTAGATGCATATGCTACTACCTTCTTCTCTTGCATGAGAACACATCCAAGCCCTACTATGGACGCATCAGTATAAACTTAATAATTTCTTGTCACTTATGGCAGAGTTAGTACTGGGGAGGTTTTTAATGCTTATTTTAATTATTGAAAAAATTCCTCGCATTGCTGACTCCAAATGAATGGAACTGCTTTTAGTATTAATTTGGTTAAAGGTACAGCTATTTGCAAAAATCCCTTAACAAATTTTTGATAATACCTAGCTAAACTAAGAAAATTGTGAATATCTATCACAGTCATTGGTTGGGGCCATTCCTAAATGACGCTTATCTTTTTCTGATTGACCTAGATTCCTTCGGCATTCACTATATGGCTTAAGAAAGCTACAGAATCTAACCAAATTTCACATTTATAATATTTGGCGTAAAGCTGATGATGCCTTAGAGTACTAGAATGGTTCTTAGATGATTTTAGAATATTTGGCGTAAATCTGATGATGCCTTAGAGTTTCCATAATAGTTCTTAAATGATTTTCTTATTCTTTCTTGCTCTTAGAATAAATTAAAATATCATCAATGAATACTATTACAAACTTATCTAAATACGATCTAAGAATTCCTTGCATTAAGTCCATAAAGATGGACAGAGCATTGATTAGACTAAAAGACATGACCATGAACTCATAATACCCGTAGCGAGTATTAAATATGTGCTAATTTACAAAACAAAGTATGTAAATTAACATACCTCAACCTGAAGCTGCAACTAAAGTTAGGTAGAAAATATATATATATATATATATATATATATATATATATATATAATTGAAAAAAAATCTGAAAGTAAACTCACCCTATCATGATTATGATCAATTAAATATGTACTGATTTGCCAAAAGAAAATCTGTACTGAAGCATAAGAGAATTGAAATAAAAAATAGCATCCTAAAATATGCAAGTATGGAACTGAAAAGCACTTAATTGAAATAACTATGCTGAAATGAACTCATAAATCTCGTACCTTACTCATTCGAGAGCTCACGCTATGGGGCTACTGTGGGGAATCAATTCTCCCCACAAAGGCCATGATTGACCCAGGGCTCGATCCCTATACCTTCAAGGAGGTGAGATGGATCGAAGCCCTCTTACAGTAGGGTCTGGGGTGGTCTAGATCACTGGGTCCTTACTCGAACCTAAAATTTGCGAAAGGGGCCAACCCAGACCCTGCAATCGATCGAGTTGAGTTCGTCTACCCTAATTTCATCAGAATAAAACAACATAGGGAAGGAATTGAGCCTTAGTAGCTCAATTCAGCAGAGAGGGGTACCTTTCTTGACGAAGACGACCGGCTCGATTGATAGGGAGAAATTCACTAGTTGTAGAGCTTCCAGAAATCACTAGGGGTCCTGAACACCAGGAGAAGCCCTATATCAGCAGTTCGCAAGTAGCTGCAACACCGGGAAAATCTCAAGCATGCTGGAAATGAAGATTTGGGGAAATCATAATTTCAATTCAATTGAGAAGCAAATAGGTCTTGGATATAATACTGAGGCTATTTATAGCAGAAAGTTCTATAGATGAGGGCTTAGGCTGGAGGTGGCCCGCGAGGTTGGGCCTTAGCCGAGCTCCAATTTCCATGAATAGAGCTAATCGGGCCACAAGGCCCAATAAGGATGCTATGCCATTGAGGGAAGATCCCCAATGACCTGCTGAGGTGGACCCACTAGTGGGGGACAAGGCGAGCAACTGGCGTACGGGGGAATCTCCCTTGTCGGGAGTGGGCGTGATCAGGACGAAGATCCACAGTGTGGGTGCACTGTGGGTCGTCTGATCTATCAATCAGAGTTGCAAAATGGTCCTGATGATCTAGATCCTAGCGGTTAAATCCAGAGTGATCCAAGCTGTGGGATCTGAGGGGATAGATCTAACGACGGATCCGCGATCCCGCGGGATTAAATCCTAGCCGTATGATCAATTAGCACGACGATGAGATGAGCGGGGGCTCTTTTGTCACATGACTTGGGCTTCACAATGGATCACCTGTGGTCCCCACAGCAGATTCCTGCAGTTAAATTTGTTTTAAGGGTATATTTGCAATTCCAAATTATGCCAAGCCCTTATTTGCAATTTTCCAATTTTAATTTGATTTGAATTTTGGCACAAATAACCTCCAAAAACTCTCAAACTTCTACCGCTAGCTAATTTGTGGGTGAAGAATTCAAAAATGCAATTAGATTTTAAATTTGAGGTCAAAATATTTTAGGTATTATTCAGGGTATCTAAATTAATCAAATTACTTAAATAACCTATAGCGATCCAATTGAACCCAAACTTTTAGGGTTAGCTAAAATGATGTAATGAATGCTATGGAACTATAATTAAGGTATGGATAAGCTTAGATTAAGTTAGGTAACAACCTAGGGTTGTTACACTTGTTCACATGCAAATTATAATCAAGTGCTAATAGTATGCCTTAGAGTTTCCTCTAATTCTGACTATGTCACGCCTAGTTCTCAAGATGAACTCAAGAAGGTTCAATCTCGGCATGTAGAACCTTATGTGATCAATATTAGTTAAATCTGATTCTTACATCTAAGTTATCAAATTCGTACTTTTAATTACAGTGATCACATAAACTTGATTCCACTCAATTAGCATCACATGCTTCCGTCACAGTTTAGCTAAGGAAGTGAATTATTGGGCTAAGTGGATTATGTCATATTCTTCCACAAGCACACAATTATTCCTCTTCCTCATTTAAGTTATGATGAGCTACGGAGCAAAATTGGTGGCTCTTGGCTCACATGCATCAATCTCTCGACTGAGCTCAAAGAACAATGCTATTAGGCTCAATAACTTGTCACTTGGCTCTAAGCACTAATGCACATATTCCTAGCTTTATGCCAATTGGTGAGCTATATAGCTCTAAGAGAGTTAAGTTACCAACTTCAACTCATTATATTTATCCTAAGGTATTTACACCGAGAATTTTCGCACAACAAATATTCTCACATATATTCACGGTGATGACCTTTATGTGTATGTCCCTAGTTTTAATATGACTAGTTCGTTTGATAGCATTTTCATTAATAACCATTTAATTTAATAAAAACATTCATCATACAGCATGCTCTCAAACAAGTTCATATCTAAATCAAAAATTGATTAAAAATTTTATTTATTAAAGAAAATGAATACAAACACCATTTCACCTCATAAAAATTACATGACATAGCTCAACCCTCCCCAAAGAGGGTTTAGCCTTCTATCACAAATGAAATGCAGAAAATACAAAGCTAACAGACAAATCTTTGCATGGTTCTTACAGTAATAAAATAAAGCGGAGATTAAGAAAAATACTGGGAACAACCCTTGAGTTCATAGGTTTCCTTCTTACTCTCCAACCTCGTCTCCTCTTCTGATTTCTTGAATGTTCTTCCTGTTCCCTTTGGTGGTCACCTTCTGCTACCTTGGGAAGGGTTTCTTCTTTCTCTCTTGGTGTAGCTTCAAAATTTTTAGAGCTGAGAATATCAAAGAGAGGAACCCACTCTAAGTATGTTTCTATTCCTTTTATAGCTACAGCCTCCAGCCCTTTGAATTAAATCTGTCAAACCTTTCATCTCCTTTTGTTTTAATGGCTGTCAATGAATCTTCCCTTTATTCCTCTTGAAAATGACAAGATTTAATGCAATTTGAGTTTAATGGCAGCTGTGGGAAAACAAAAGAATTGAATTTTTGGTCTTCCCCATGTTGATTTAATGCTCATTTCTGGTTGGAGTTACGACGAGCGCTACGGCGCGCTTGGGCGCGCAGCAACGGTTTGGCTTCAGAATATTTGTTAAGTGAATGCACACTTCGGTGCGCTGTAGCTCCCGCGTCTCGGGGTAGGGCCGCTGAGGTACGCTGTAGTGGGTTTCTTTCAATTACTCTAGCGTTGCGGCGCGTGAAAGTGCCGAGCTCTCAAGTTGAGCACATTTAAGCGCACTGTTACACGCTTGAGCATGCTGCGACACGGGATGCCTTAGATTTCTTTTGTTAAGTGCTGGCCTTGTTGATTTGCTTCAACGCGCGGTAGCGCTAAGCACTTAGTTTGTGTCTGCTCCGGCACGCTGTAGCGCCGAGCTCTCGGGTTGAGCCCGCTGCAGCGCGTGGTAGCGAGGGCCTATAGAATTCGGCTGAGTAGGAGTCCAGTAAGTTCCGTTGTGACATGCAGTGGCGCTGTGTTCTCAAGTTTTAGCCCACCACAGCGTGTGGTAACACTAAGATCTCGGGTTTGAGCCCATCACAGCGCGCGGTAGAGCCGAGCCCTCTGGTTTGAGCCCGCCACAGTGCGCAGTACCGCTGAGCTCTCAGGTTTGAGTCCGCTACGGTGCACTGTGGAATGCTTGGGCGCGCCACAGTGATTTTCTTCCAGATTTCCTATTTTTTCTTAGATTTAGCTCAGCTCTCCTTTACTCTGAAATTATGGAAAAATCATTTAAAGTAGACAATTCTAACATAAGAAGTGTTTATTTTATTCATTTATTTTGTTATAAATTTTAGATTCATCACTCTCCTTTGGGGATGAGTCTCAGCAGTCAGCAATATTCATGGAGGTTTAGTAGTCCTTCCCGAGTAACGCACTATTTCACCACCAATTATTATTATCCCTTACATTACCTCAGCTGCGCGCATCGACGGGACGGGGCGTTACAAAAGAATGGTTGGACATGGTACCGTTAGAGATTGTTCGATGTGGTGTAGATCCAAGATTGGGATTCTGCCATATGTCTCAGCCAGAGAAGGAGGAGAGTGTGAGGGATCGCGGAAGAGGAGAGACAATGTTGCATGTGCTCGAAGAGAGGGGAAAGGTTTGGAGCGGCTGAGGGAGAGGAAACGCCATTATCAGTTGGTTGCTCTGTTCAATCTCTAAGTTGAATCTCCTCTGGGATTAAGGTTGTGATTCGTATAACAACCAATTTTGAAATTTAAAACATTTTTTGATCGTTGCTTTTGAAAGTCTACTTTTTGATAATTTGTGAGGGCAGAGCCCGTGTATTGCAATAATAATATGTACAAAAAATATAGAGTCAAAAGAAATATAAAAAGCTGCAAGCAGATCTTCCAGTTTAGGTCTTCACATAATCTAGGATTCTATTGGGTATCAATCATTGAGTATCTGTTCGAAAGGTCGAGATCAAACTAATTCACATTGAATGTGGCTCAAAATTTCATGCATATTCATCATTGTCTCCTCAATTCCTCAAGCACAAGAAGAAAAGAAAAAAAAAAGGAACAAGACTGCTAATTCTGGCACTAAAATAATATAACCCATCCTGTAAAAGAAATCATAAAAGACAGAGAAACCCGATATGCTAGGCAAGTTCCAACCATAAGAATAATCTAGAAATCTGTGAAAATCCAGAAAAAGGAATATTGAGAAAGGCAAACTTATTACTATAAAAGTATTATTCTGTGCGAGTCTTCATACTGCATAAAAGAATTAGAAAAGGCTGCCAAAAGAGGCCTAACCCACTCGTCAATAGTCCCCAAAATCTATGATTTTGCCATAGTAATTAATTGAGATTCACTAGTAACACAATTATTGAACAGTCGAGCATTCATTTCTTTCCAAATGCAACCTATAATCACCCCTAAAGAAATGAGACAAGCTCATTTGATCCATTTTTCAATGCTCTAAATGCCCCCCAAGAGTTGAAGAAGAGATGGAGGAAAAAGATAATTTAAGGCCGAATGTAATATACTTTTAATAATCAAGAAAGAGTACCCACATGAGAAGAATAAATGATTGATTTTCATCATCCCTATGGCAAATGAGGCATTTAATATTGTACTGAATTCCCTGATAGCTTAACAAATCCGAAGTTTTGAATCCACAGCTTGTAATAAGGATTGGATATCCTCTTTTCTTAATATCGTTTGCAATGTCATTCCACTAACTTTGAACCACACACCACTTATCATTTATGCTCCTACCAATAATAGAAGACCTTTAAGATTCAGCTTCAAGAAATTCTGGATTAATAAATCTGATTATAGTCACGTTGTGGAGACAACCTGCAATGATATTTATAGTGAGGATCCTCTTTTTGAGCTTCTTAAAAAGTTGGTCCAAACTAAAAAAAATTTTAATCTTATCAACTCACATCAGACTTTTAATCCTTTGGAAATAAAGAATATTTGGAAAGCTCAAGCTAAAACCTTCAATCTTAGTAAGGATCCATAATCATTTGCTCCAAATAAATCAGAATTTAAAGGATGCTTTTCAAGGAAATTTATTAGGCCAAACAATACTCAAATGCTAGAATCTCAAATCTTCTGTAACAGCTTAGCTGTGTCGAAGAGCTTCTGGCATGATCCCAGATTGAAATGATGGTAGAATAGGTGGTGGCATCGGGCTTGACCCCCTATGTTGCATTTTAGCAAAGACATTCTCAGCTTTCTGGTGCTCAAGTGATCTGTCGTAGCTGCCAATCATGGTGTTGTACGTCACGATGTTGGGGAAGACTTTATGCTTCTACATGAGGCATAAGAGGTGGATGGCATCGGAGAAAAGGCTGGATTCATCCTAGATCGAGAGAATGGTGTTGTAGATGATAAGGGAGGGAGTAACACCAAGGCTGTGCATGCTCTGGAAGAGTAAAGCGGCTTAGCTGGGAATTTTGAGGCTTCTGTAGGTGTGGAGGGTAGTATTGCAGGCTAGGAGATATAGGGGAAGCTAGCAGTGTACCATCTCAAAAAAGAGGGGTGGCATCGGGGAAGCGCTGACGGGAAGAAAGGGAGGAGAGTACAATGGAGAAGGAGATGGTGTCGGGTGGGATGCTACGGCTGCCATGTCAAAGAGAAGAATGTGGAGGGTGTGGTGTAGGAGGCTGGAGCAGGATAGAGCAGAGAGAAGAGTATTCTAGGTGATGAGGTTGAAGGAGAGGTTGGAGGAGAAGAGACGAGAGTACATTACTTGGGCTTTGGAAGGATTGTTGAGGCTAAGGGAGAGCGAGATGAGGGTGGTGTATAGGACAAGGTCGAGAGAGATGTAGTCAGACTCCATTATGGGGAGGAGTGCGAGGGCCACATCGAGAAGGTTGGAGCGAGAGAGGGAGGTGAAAAAAATGGAGTATGTGAAGCGGTTTGGAGAGAGGGATCGGGGAGAGGACCGCTTTTCATGGAGAAGGGCAAAGGTGAGGGGGAAGTAGCTAGCATGGGCAGTGTTGCGGAGGTTGATATATAGGTGGCGGTCAGAGGGGGGAAGTGGGCCGAGTCCAGCATCCAATATATGAGCATGAGGGAGCAGCGGGGGTCAAGAATGCGAGAGAGGATGGAGATCATGGATCGGGAATAAAATGGAGGCGAGCGGCTGCCAGATCTTAAACAAAGGAAAGAGGACATGACGTAATGAAGTTTCTCAGTGAAGGAAGTACGGGAGAGAGCGGAGAGAAGGTTGGACATGGTACTGTTAGTGATTGTTGAATGTGGCACAGATTCAAGATTAGGATTTTGCCATATGTATATGTGGCGACCTGCCACTGGGTTAGCATAGCTAATGCAGCATTAGGTGCTCACTTCTTAGGATCATATCGAGGTTTAGTATAACAGTGTATTTAGATGTGTATAAAATATATGCTTCCACATTCATTGCAACATTCAAAAATATCAGAATAATAAAAATATATATTCATTACAAAGATAATAAATTTCTTACAAAATTTGTTACACACTAAGCAAAAATTTAAAACTTCAAGAAAATCAACATCTTAGTTGCTCCATTATATATCAGCTCCTCCTCAAAAGCTTGATCCAGAGATTGTTCCTAAACTGAAAAAACTATAAAAAAAAAAAATTAATTAGAAACAAAGGTCTAAGTAAGGTTTATAGGATATCAAAATTTATATTTAAGCGGCATGATTCTGCATGAGAAACATATACAAATAAAATGTGATATTTAAGTATGATATATTTATGATTATGAATGCAATATACATATTTAAGATATGTGCTCATTCTAAAGGAAAACACAACAATATATAATATTTATTATGTTGGACAAAGTTACAGAATAATCATGGAGTTAGATACGTCTATCTAACTATCTGAGATGTGAGTTCCTAACTAACTACGCATTCCCCCTCAAAGGCTATGTGAAGTTATAATAACACCAAGTTATTATCCTAATTAATTTGGACTAAACTAAGTTCTAATATTGATTCTAATACTCTTAATAAGTTATTAGGATCTCATCCTGAAGTTTTGGTCCCAATCAGGTGTCAAATAGATCAAACCCTAATTCTAGGAATTTTAGTAACTCTAAAATTTGACCTATTTAAATTGACCTAAAATTGAAAATTAAACTTTATCATTGCGCTCATCACCCCCAAAATAGTTAGGGGTGATGTTATGAATGCATTTGGAAGTCATTAAAATTTTGATGAATATTTTAATAAATTATAAATACCTCAACAATTTGATTAATTAAATATTTATCGAAATCAAAATTTGACTTCACTGTTTCATTTCTCACCCTTTAATTAGTTCAGGATGCTTTTTTGGAAATTTTTAGAATGCAATTAAATGATTATCCTTAGTTAAAGAAATCCATTAAAAATTAATTTAATAATATTATTTAAACCTCTAACTATCGGCGCGTCTTCCTCCGTTGCTTGCGCCATCTTTTTTTTATGGATCTTTCTAAGCCGTCCGATTGTTTGATCGGGTGGCTAAAGCATCGTCATCCTCGTGAAGCCTCATGTGGCGCGTCGCCCTACCGCCTCGGCAGGCGTCGTGCACCGCCTTAAGGTCGATTCCATAGCTCAATTAAATCCTATGTCAATCCATTAGCTTTGCTTTGGTAGTTTTAGATACTCCCTGAAGCCGATTGTGCATTGGTGCTTCGTCCCAACCCCGATCAAATCTGCACTGTCGAAAACCAAGGTACTGGATCCTTCCTTTTCTCCATTGCAATTTCGATTGTCTTGATTCATATCATTATTTCGCGAACTCGATTAAGCAGTGATTGTGTCTGATCGAGCTATAATAGGTTTGATTAGTTGAATTTTGCAAAGTGTATTTAGCTCTCTACAATTTTGGGCCCGTCGCCTTCATGCCGTGCTAGGGCATCATTATTTCTGATGCTTGGGTGGTACATTCGCATTGTTTCTTATGCCTATCGAAAGGCCTCATAGATTCTTCTGATCATCATATGGCTCTCTCCGATAGGAGCTCGATGCTGTGAGATCTTTCAAGCCCAAATCCATCTGGTATCGAGTCTCGGCTGAGAAGATGACCCGTCTTGAATCAGGTCGGGTCGGGGCGGACACGTTCCTCTATCGCACTAACGCATGCGGGCCCCAACTTCTGCTGAACGCTTCAGCCGCGCCAGCAGTGGGCCCCATTCCTCTGTCGTGCTGACTCCTGCGGGTCCCTCCAATCCTGTCGGTTGCATCAGTGGGTCCCACCTACATATCAAATCTCTTAAGTAGCTATTTAATTAAACCTGATTTATTCAGATTAATTTAATTTAAATTCCAAAACTTTAATCTCTCATAATTTGTAATATAATAGTCCAAACATATAATATTATATCTCATTTTAATTAGAAAAATGAAAAAAATATTATGGTAGTCTCCAATTTTTTATTAGAGGGGTATTTAGTATAGTGACATTCTAGGACATCCCACTTAGTTGAAAAACTCTAGAAAACTTCAAACATCCATAACCTTGCACCCACTGATCCAAATATGGTCAATATGGGTCTCATTTTAATCAGAGATCATCAGGAATGTTTCTATAGTGTTAATTTTGTTGTTGGACTTATACTTTGACCAATGACTTTTGGGTACTCTCACTAATCACCCTATTTGACCTAGAAATTCAATTAATTATATCTTAATTAATTTAGCTCTAAATTAGGTCATTCAATATACCATTTTGATCGGGAGAACCTAATTAATAGTAAACTGCAAAAATATTTAGGATTTAAAAATTAGATTTCTTAATTAGCTTTAATCACCCTAAATGTTGATTAGTGAATATTAGTAAAATTAATTATCCAAATTAAGTGATTCAAGTTTATGATAATTCCTTAAGTAGAATAGAACTTAGCGGTGTAATTAGTTTTGTGTTTTGGTGATTAATTTCATTAATCACTCACTAGTCACCCTTAACACTAATTAGCACTATTTGAGAAAATAAGGTTTTTGACAAATTACATGTTTGAATCAGAATTCAAAAATTTTAAGTTTTATGTAATCTTTAGGCAGTAAGCAACAATAAACTGACTAAATATTCAGATTTCACTAGGTAAAATTACAAAAGTGTATCTAATGAGCTAAATTCTTAATTTGAGCTCATTAGCCTTAATCCTTATTCAATTTTGGTGTACTTACTATCTATCTTCATATTAGACAGCAAGTAGCCATTAGCCATTAATAAATTTTAATTTATAATCCTAAATCAAAAAGTAGCATTTTAAACCTTTAAGTAGTGGCAAAACTGTCATTTTGCCCAAATTTAGGTTTAGGTGTCCTTAAACCTTAGAATCATAGTCTAATCACTAAAATTAGTAATATAACTAATTTGGAATCAACTTAGGATCTCTTAGACTCATAAACTTGATATTTTAAGAAAGACCCTAAAATTCTCTTATAAAATCCTTAAGTAAATGAATAAACCTCATAAGGTGAATCTAACTCACCTTATGCCCTCCATAAGTTATCTAGATTAAAAAATAAAGATAGTTAACATTAATTATCAATCGTCATTTAATTTACTCAATTCAAATCCTAAGTCATTTCTTAGAAATTTTCTTAAGATTTTCCTTTAACTATAGGATCCTCTTCCTTAAGAATTAGGCATAGAAATAGGCTAGAATTCATTCATTGGGTAAATGGGTTACTTAATGGATTAAACTTTAGTTTTATAACTTTCTAGAATTTCATGATTTATTTATTATTATTTTGTATTTTAACCCTAGATTAAGGTTAGAGATCCATTATATTAAGTTCTGATTTTGCTTAATATAATTTGCCTTAATTTTTAGTCTGTGAGATTTGTATTTTTAAACCCTAGCCTTTAGGATCACCTTTGGATTAAGTGATTAAACCCCAATATTTGGAGTTTAATTCTTAATTTCTCAATCTTGATTTATCTTAATCAAGATTGGTTTAGGTTACTGAAAATAATAAACTTTGGATGGATGATTATTTATTTGACTTATGTAGGCAACATTGTTTATTTGGATTAGAACTATTTAAGCTCTAATGTTTAACTTATAAGGCCGTGAATATGAGTTTATACTGGATATTAGGATATTTGAGATTCTGAGCTTGTATAAACTTGGAATAGTTAGAATGGATAAATTAGACAATAGCAAATATCACATGTATTTTAGTACAGTCTCTTGCTTACTATTGAACTTTGTTGCTTTACATTCATTATATTTTGAACCTTTTTACATTGAGCATAATATATAAGAAAACTTGATGCATGAAATGAAAATATATAAAATTAGGATAACACTTGCATTGGGCTCATTTCTAGTCACATACTTTTGCACTTTTACTGCCAATGGACAAGTGGTAATGAGAAATAAGGATTACTTAACACGTACTCATTGAGAAGAGTTGTGTTAAGTTAGAACCTACTTTAATCTTGTAGACGTGCTTGACTCCTCAGCTACTTCTGAACATGTCCACAGAAGTAAAGTAAAATAACTAAAATTTACTGTATATATGTATCTTTTTGTCTCTTCAATTTAGTACAGTTATTTCTGCCTTAGCCCAGAAAGGCTAAGTATTATGCATGATACAGTTTTCTGCCTTAGCCCGGAAATGCTAAGTGATCTGATATGATACAGCTCAGCTCAATTACAGTTCAGTGGCTTGTTAGCCAATTCTTCTTATATGGTAGATTTTACATGTTTTTCTTTCTTTATTGCTTCCTACTTTCCTTTTATACAATTCAGTACTTGCTTGTTTATTTACATATATTAGGATGCTAGTCTTGCTTGATTACTTATATGTATCACAGTTCAATTTAATTTATATTAATCTGTATAATTTTATATAATTATAAGCATATTATGATGAGTCTTCTTTTTAGTATTTTTAGTTATTTTTATACTTATATAAATGCCTAATCCTTGTTATAGCTTTGGGTGGATGTATGTACTTTACTTCCTCTTGTTTAAGCTATAAATATATTATTTATAGATTTTCCCTTATTCTTTCTTAGCTTGCTGCACCTATTTATACTAGCTTAATTGCTTAGTTAATGTTGATATTTTAAAAGATTTTGAAATTAATAATCATCTTAAAATGTACTTAGATAATTTGTCTAATCAGATTTTCTTTTCTTTTAGTTGGGGCTCTGTCATTATGAAATTGACAATGGCAGATTTCGAGCTGTTTGAGGTTGTTGTACCTACTAAGGAGCTTGTTCAGGAGGAAGGGCGTGCTACTACCAAAGATCATTAGCTCTTTTCTTATTTATCTGCTTGTGAGGTTGAGTGTGCTTTCCTTTACAGTTAAACTTTTAATATTATAATAATACTAGTTATGTTTGTATTTTCTTTTACTACATATTTGTTCTGAGTTGAATATATTTACTTTCTAAATTATGATGAAATAGATGTGTATGTTTCTTGCTTCTGCACTCTGAATAATTCATGTATTATTATTTGGTGAAAAGCTCTCAATTAATGCCAAATTTCTTAGTTATAAAGGATTATGGTGAAAACATAATCTGACTATAAATGAGGAACTTGTCATTTGGTGATCATTTCACCGTAATCATGTTAAATTAAGTGTTAATAGGATTACAATAGGGCAGGGGTGCGATAACAGTCTCTTTATTTCTCTAGATATCAGCTTGTCCTGGCCTAACTTATTGTCCGTACGAACCTCGGATCAACTTGAATGAACCCATGATACTAATTTTTGATCATTTATTCCAAGTTCTGAGCAAAAAATCTCATATAAATATATCAAAATAGATCAAAGCTTAATATTCTTCATTTTATTTTAGTAAAAATATCAATATTAATAGTATCTTGGTTATTTATCTTTATATATTAAAATTAATAATTTATTTTTTATTATTATAAGTAATGTATATATATATATATATATTAAATAAAAGAAAATAACAGAAATAAAAGCTACATAAATTAAGAAATATATACAAATATAAAAAATAATAAAAATAAAAGGTGTAGAAATTAAAAAATATATATACATATATAGAAAAAAAAAATGACAAAAATGAAAATTGTAGAAATTAGAAAATATATACATATTTAGAAAAAAAAATGACATAAATGAAAATTGTAGAAATTAAGAAATATATATATATATGAAAAAAAAATAGCTGAGATGAAAGTTGCATAAATTAGGATATATATACATATACAAAAAAAATTATAAAAATGAAAGTTACTGAAATTATGAAATATATATATATATATATAAAATAATAGAAATAAAAGTTATAAAAATTAGGAAATATATACATATATAAAAAAATGACAGAAATGAAAGTTGTAAAAATTAAGAAATATATATATATATATATATATAAGTAAATGACAGAAATAAAAGTTATAAAAATTAGGAAATATATACATATATAGCAAAAAGATGACATAAATAAAAGTTATCGAAATTAGGAAATATTTACATATATAGAAAAAAAGAAAATGACAGAAATTAAAATATAATAATAATGGTAATAATATTAACTCTAATAATAATAATGATAATATTATTATTGTTATTAAAAGAAGAAGAAGAAGAAATGAAAAGAATAAAAAATATTTCATTTATTTCTCATTTCTTACTCTATATTGGCATTGATGAGGCTTTACTGGAGGTTGGTAGGCGGAATCGGTGGTGGTTGAGGAAGAGAGGGAGAAAGTGGAGGGGAGAAGAGGAGTGGAGGAGGGGAGTGGGGGAGGAGAAGGAAGTGGGGGTGAGAGAAGTGTGAAAAATGGGGGGGTGTATTTATAAACTTTTTTTAATTAATTATTTATTTTCTCTCTCATCCATTATTTAGATAAGATGGATGAGAGAAATTTTGTCATAGGTGTTGAAGTGTTCAATTTAAACTTCTCTCTCTCCTTATTAACCTTCCTTCTCTCTCCTCTTTCTCTCTCCTCTTTCTCTCTCTACTTTCTCTCTCCATTTCTTTTTCAGAAAATAGCAAAACTTGACGCGAAGGTGTATCTTGGTGAGAAAAATACACTCGCGCAAAAAATTTTCAATTTGGAGAAATATTTTATTTTTTATTAATTTTTGAAAATAAAAACTTCAAAAATTAATTATGGTCAATCCGGAGTACTAAATTTGACTAAACTTTTTCTGTAGTCTTTTTATAATACTCTTAATCCAATGACGCTAAAATCACTGAATTTGGACTTGTATTTAATTTTCTCAATTTACTAAATTTAAATAATTCAAAAATTAATTCAAAAGTATTCATTACCCAGATTGCTCCCAAACTTGGGCATTGCAATCACAAAATATACTATATTTAATAATATTTTTAGTTTGCCCTAATTTTTAAGTCACTCAAGATCTTGATTTTTGAGTTAGGTTTATTCCTAATTATTCTAATAACGACTTGGGTCGTTACAAGCTCCCCTATTTAAAAATAATGTCGTCCTCGACATCACGCAAACAAAACTTATTTATGGGTGAGAATAATACCTGACATATTGAATAGTCTTGGGTAATTTTTCCTCATGTAGTATTCTCTTTCCTAAGTGGCTTCTTCTTCTGATGAATTCTTTCATTTTACTCTTACCATTGGGATGTGGTGACTCTGTAAGTTCTAATTATCTGAACCCAATATTTTGAGTGGTTCTTCTTTGTAAGTTAAATCAAGTTTGAGGTTGATTGAAGGGATAGACACTTGCTGGAATGGTTTCTGGAGACACCTTCGTAATGAAGAAATGTGGGATACGTTATGAACATCAGAAAAATTGTCTAGTAGTTTAAGCCTATAAGCGACATCTCCAATTCTGTCGATTATTTCGTAGGGTCCAACATATCTTTGACTTAACTTCCCTGCTATGCCAAACCTATGAACTCCTCTTATTTGACTTACCCTTAGATAAACATGATCTCCTACTTGAAATTCTAGCGTTCAATGTTTAGCATCATGATATTTTTTTTGTCGATCTTGAACTGTAGCAATCATGCTCTTTATCAGATGAATTTTCTTATTAGCCTCCTCAACTAGATCAGATCTGTATAACTAAACATCTCCTATTTTAGTCCAGGCCAATGCATGCTATATTTTTTGCCAAACAGAATTTCATATGGGGCCATTTCAATACATGACTTATATTTTTTGTTGTATGCAAACTCCATTAATGGAAGGTGATCTTCCCAACTACTAGATCATGAAGCAGGAAGGAAAAGGAGGGGTGCAACTGCCAGATCTTGGACAGAGGAAGGAGGACATGACGTAATGGAGTTCTTAGGTGGTGGAAGTTCAGGAGAGAGCAGAGAGAATGTTGGACATATAATCGTTAATGATTGTTGGCTGTGACCCAGATCCAATATTGGGATTTCGCCATATGTCTCAGTCTGAGAAGGGGGAGGAGACTATGAGGGATTGCGGGAGAGGAGAATCGTCGTTGCCGGTGTTGGACGAGAGGGGAATGGTTTAGAGCTCCGGCGCCGCGGGGAGAGCAGCTGGGGGAGAGGAAACCGTATAGTTGGTTGATCGCTCTACTCAGTTCCTAAGCTGAATCTCCTTTGGGATTAAGGTTGTGATTCATATAACAACTGAGTGTGATGTTTTAAAACATTTTTAAATCGTATCTTTTGGTAGTATACATTTTTTTGTTTTTATTTTTGGTAATTTGTGAGGGCAGAGCTTGTGTATTGAAATAATAATATGTACAAATATTAAGAGTTCAATAGAAATATAAAAAGCTATAGACATATCCTCCAGTTGAGGTCATCACTGAGTCTAGGATTCGATGTTGAGTATCTATTCGAAAGACCAAGATCAAAGTAAGACACTAAACTATCGAATGTGGCTCAAAATTTCATACATATTCATCATTTTCTCATTAATTTTCAAGCACAAGAAGAAAAAAAAAAAGGAACGAGACTGCTAATTCTGGCACTAAAACAATATGACACAGCCAATGAAATAAATTACCAGCTAGCAAAACAAATCAGAAAAGACAGAGAAAACCCTATATGCCAAGCAAGTTTCAAACCATAAGAATAATCAAGAAATCTGTGAAAAACTGGAAAAAGGAAATTGAGAAAGGCAGAACTAATTAATATAAAAGTAATCTTTTCTGCAAGTATTGATACTACATAAAATAATTATAATAGGCTGTCGAAAGAGGCCCAGCCACTTGTCAATAGTCCCCAAAATTTGTGATTTTGCATTAGTAATTAATTGTGATTCACTAGTAACACAATTATTGAACAGCCGAGTAACACAATATGTCCCCCAAGAGTTGAAGAAGAGATGGAGGAAAAAGATAATTTAAGGCTGGATGTAATATACTTTTAATAATCGAGAAAGAGTACCCACATGAGAAGAATAAATGACTGATTATCATCATCCCTATGGCAAATGAGGCATTTAATATTATACTGAATTCCTCGACAGCTTAACAAATCCGAAGTTTTGAACCTTGCAATATGGATTGGATATCCTCTTTCTTGATATAGTTTGCAATGTCATTCCACCAACTTTGAACCACACACCACTTATCATTTATGCTCCTACCAATAATAGAAGACCTTTAAGATTCAGCTTCAAGAAATACTGGATTAATAAATCTGATTATAGTCACGTTGTGGAGACAACCTGTAATGATATTTATAGTGGGGATCCTCTTTTTGAGCTTCTTAAAAAGTTGGTCCAAACTAAAAAGCTTTTTAAGCTTATCAACTCACATCAGACTTTTAATGCTTTGGAAATCAATAATATTTGGAAAGCACGAGCTAAAACCTTCAATCTTAGTAATCATTATCCTTTCAATGATGGGATCCATAATCATTTGCTCCAAATAAATCAGAATTTAAAGGACGCTTTTCAAGGAAATTTCTTTGGCCAAACAATGCTCCAAAGCCCGTTGACTTTCTTTTGGGAAAAAGAATCTAAATTTTTTTTATATTTAAATAGCTTTCAAGAAGAATAAAAAAAGTTCTATTTCGCCTCGATTGAAAGACATCGCAATCTCATACTATGACTCTCTTCTTAATATGAGTACGGGTCACGGTATTATTTTGTTCCCATTTGTGCTACTCTAGATTTTTCCTATCATCTAGATATTTGTAGGTTTCCTAGTGAAGTTGAAATCAAACACAACTTGTTCTCAATCAAGGATAATGCTAACCCTGGCCTAGATAGCTTCACTTCTATTTTTTTCAAAATAAGTTGGGAGTCCATCAAACCTTATATCTGTCAAGGCATCTCTAATTTTTTTAGCCAGCACTTTATGCCTAGATGGCTAAATCATACGTTGTTAACTTTAAATCCAAAATGGAAAGATGGTAGCTCTATTGATGATTAAATGCCAATCTCTTTTTGCAATACTTTATACAAACTAATTTCTAAAATAATTGATGTCCATATATCTCCTTGATCGATATTATATATCCAGCTCAAGTTGCTTTCGTGAAAGGACAACAAACATCTCATCACATTACCCTTGCAAATGAAATAATTATGACTTTCAAATGGCATCCCAAAAAGTCAATGAATGGTGAAGATTGATCTTAAAAAAGCTTCCGATAATATTAATAGTGAATTTATTAATTAACTCCTGAAAGAGAATGAATTTTTCATAGTATTGTAATAGACTGGATAACTGCATGCATCTCCAATGTTCGTTTTTCCATAAACCTTCAGGGTACTATAAACGATTACTTCTCGTCAAATTCAGGATAACTACAAGGTTGCTCCTTATCGCCTCTTCCTTTTATTATTGCTATGAACTTTCTATCATCTTTACTTAGTGATGCGGCTAGTAACAATCACATTAAACCTTTCAAAATGGGGGATTTTAAGCATTCTCATTTATTATTTATGGATGATATTCTAATATTTGGAGAGGCTTTTTCTTTGAACATATTAGCCTTTAAAGGCTATCTTGAGAAGTTCTTTGAAGCATCAGGATTATCGTATAACGAAAGGAAATCCAATATATTTCTCTAATTTTGTGGATAATATTGCAGAGCTTTCTATAATTTGGAATTTTTCACATGCTCATGAAATATCTTGGTTTACCTTTTTATGAATTCGAATATAAAATATGAAAATTGCGCTCTTTTACTTGACAAGATTCAACATTAGATCTCTGATTGGGCTCAAAAATCTTTGCTCTTGCGGGTCGACTTCAATTGTTCAAATTATCAATTTGGCCGCTTTGAATTTATTGGTTTAGAACAATTCACATCCCACTAAGCATTATTAAATGTATTAAAAGTATTTGCGCTAAATTTTCGGACCATGGCTCAACACTCAAAAAACTTCACATTTTTTCTTGGGATAAAATTGTTTCTCCAAAAAGTAAAGGTGGATTAATCCTAATTTGTCATAACAAACTAATTATTAATTGCAAATTTTCTCTTTGTTGATCTGTCCTATGCAATACCTCTCTTCTTGCAAACTTGTGGAAAGGTAACAAATATAAACTCTTCGTTTTGGAGATAGCTTGCAAAGGTTTCTTTAATTTACTGCTCCTCATAATAGCTTTAAAAATAGTAAAAACGTTGTACTTTTCAAGAATGATTATCATTTTTCTATCAAAAATTCATATGATTTAATAACAATTTTTTTGAATTGTCTAGATGAAGTCTCTCAATCATCATAGACAACCAAGATTATTTTAGACAATTTATGTAGATTTTCCTTGATAATTTTATCAGTTTTCTATAATTTGTCGCATGACACTGATATTTGCTAGCCATGATATTAAGTATTAACAAATTCCAACTTTGCCGTTATTGTTTTCTCTTGTAACTAACCTTCACTGCACCTTGAATTTTCTGATTCCTTTTGTATATATACATGCAGTTTTCCTTATTTAGTGCATCTCGTCCCGACCCCGACCTTCTGGTTCCCGATCTCAGTCCATTAACTCGATCCTCCTCTTGAAGCCAGATCTGCTTCGCCTCTCTGCTCACTCACCTCTTCAATGAACTCCCCAACTCAATCTATAAGCTCGATTGTTCTTCATACTAATCAAATCAACCCCCACCTAAATGTCGTTCATCATCTCTTGCTAGCAAAACTTGACGGTAAGAACTACTCTATATGGCGCTCTCAATTCCTTCCCATTTTACGAGCACATGGTCTCCTTGGCTTTTGTGGATGGCTCATGCCCACCGCCTCCTTAGTCTCTCTGGCAGCACCCCAAACCCAGAATACCTATCTTGGTATAAGCTTGACCAGACTATCTTGAGCTCAATAATCTCCTCACTCACTGAATCTACTCGCTAAATCTACATTCACTCAAGTACTGGGCATTGACACGGCCTTCACAATTTGGAGAGCTTTGGCCAAGTCTTTGTCGAACAGTTAGAGCTCCAACTACGCAGCATTAAAAAAAGGAGATATTTCAACGACTAAGTTCATAATTACATCTAACTAATTCCTAATTTATTAGTTCAGCATTCAAATTTTTAATGAAAGCTTTTTGTCATAACCCAAGGGTTAGCTTATTATTTAGCCAATGAGTCATATAAAATTGTCTTTGAGAGCTTACATAGCTACGAATATCATTCTGTGGAAAAATGAGGGAAGTGGCAGACTGTAACTATAAACAGCATTTAAAAGAAAAAACGTGGCATTTATGTTTGGTGATCAATGAATGGTTGAACTGAACACTCTTAACACATCAATACAGTTTTATAATTACCACAATATATAAAATGCGATGAGGATAAGGACAATTTTTGTTTTGCATATAAAATAATCTATAGTGAAAAGGACAGTTTAAAAATAGGATGCTATTAGAATAGAAAATAAACTGAATAGTTGGCTATTTCCATAATATAATGAACCTGTATTCATATATTGTGTCCATGCATGAATCAATGTTTTCAAGTTGCTGTTAAAGAGTAATATTAATTGGCAAGTAAAAGAAGTATAAACTTGATGAAATCTCAGCTCTAACACAATGTTCCTTGTCACTTGAATTAAGGATCAGCAACTACAGAACTCAAAGAGAAAATGTAGCCAATACGTATAAACCACAAGCCTCTAACTTAAGAAGGGTTTATAGGACTAGCATATGCACTAATGCATCAGCTCTTCAAGCAGAATAGTTTGAGAGCATTTCCTAACATAACCTGATGAGATCTAACGGAATCTCAAAATTAAAAAGTTATAAAATTGCACATGAAGATGGAATAAGTACGCACCAGACATGTAGACAAACTGTATACCAGCCTCAAAGGCGTAATCACCTTTTTCATATGATCTTTACAATACTAAATCTATCCAAAGCTATTTTACAACATAATCACTTGCCACTTGAGAACATCTTTATGTGAATCTATTTAAAAAGAAGAACAGTTTGAGAACATTTTTACAACATAAAGCAACAATAATACAAATACAATATAACGGAACCTAAAAAATAAAAAGAAATATGATTATGCATGAAGATGGACACATGAGCAAGCGAAATCCAGACAAATTGTATACCAGCCTCAAAGGCATAATCACTTGTCATATGATCCTTGACAACACTAACAGTTAATCCAGCATTTGTTGTTGCATTGCCACAAACATATATGCCCCTTGGCGAAACTGCTGCAGCTGCTTGTAGAAGTTGGCTTTTTCCTAATCCAGGATCACCTAAAAAAGCAGTCTCCGGCTTTTAAATTACACCAAGAATTATTTACAATGGAAGCTATTTAAATTTGTGAAAAAACATATTTGTAGAAGCAACCAATAAATTCACACAAAGTTGAGCACAATTTAAATTCGTGGATACCAACAATAATGGCATCAATGTCCCCTCGAACAGGGACCTTGTTCTCATCCGTTGAGTACTTCTGACCCCTCCGAACAATGTAAGTGTGATTCCAGCTGCAGACACAAAAAATTGACCTAGTAGAATAGAATAGTCGCAATTAAATGAAACAAATGATTTATGTGATAGCATTTGTTGCAACTAGTAGAATAGAATAGTCACAAGAAATTTGGAAGTTGCAGCTAAGTTATAACTAGAATTCTGCCTACAAAAAGTAAACCTTGCAACTATTTTCTAATACATATATATATATATATAAATATATTATTTATTTATATATTCAAAATAAAACTTTATTGATGAACATGGATTGTAATCAAACAGCAAAAATAATTATCTCAAACACAAGATCAGGTCTCCAAAGAAAATGAATTTCCTTAAATCTCCACATTGATCCTCTAGCAGAAGTTTTCCTACAAACACTTGAAGTCAGAATGATCGAGACGACACTTTTCCAACGTCAGTGAATTGATTGCAAGATAAGGTCAGTTTTGTTGAAGCTTATGAATCAGAAAATTAATTAGTCCAATACTCAACTTGCCACAACTTCACGTGATATCCAAAGAACAGCCTTCAACCTCCAAAACAGAGAGGGGGACCAAGCAAGTCAGAGCCAAGAGAGCCAGCGTTGGGTGATCCGGGGCGGAGGAAACTGAGGCCGAGAGGACCGAGGCTGGTAAAACCCGTAGGGGGGAAGGAAACAAGGGACCTAGTAGAGTGATCAAGTGATCCTAATGATTCAAGAGCATGATGGACAATACCAAAAAAGCAACCAGGGCAGCCGATGCAGGGAAGTTGAGGCAAGAGAAACTGAGACTGAGCAAACTTGAACAGAGGAAGCTGGGGTTGGTTGAGTTGGGACATTAGAAGTCGAGGGTGGGGAACAGGGGCAAAGCAGAGATCCTGGTGAACATTGAGACAAGAGATCACTTTGTGTCAGATTGTGTGAAGCAAAGCAAAATTTGGGCCATTAAACCACCTATTAACCCTTATTTTCATACCTTACACTTACCATTTGCCTTTCCTGGTCCTCAAACAATATTTTTATCTAATGACAGATGAATTTTCTAGACTGAGGTTCGTATATCCCAACCCACCTAAGGGATGCTTAGCTTGATGTAAGAATATGTTATTTATTATAAGAGGTGAATGGTTAGATGTTAATTCAGTTATAAGATTTTATCAATAACAATCATAGTCAATACTGAAATAATATACAATGCATCTAAATTCAATGCAATTTAAATTATCTAAGAAATGAAAGATTAGAGAAATTAAAAACAGTTATCAATTAATCTACATAACATTACATTCCTCAGAGAAGATGCTATTAAACAAAAATGCATTGCATTGCAGTTAATAGATAGCAGTGTTATTTGCATAAAGATAAAAAGATGATGAAATCATTTAAATAGCAGGGAGGCCAACAAATCCTATGCCCGTTTCATTTATATAATAATTTCAATATACACAGTTAAATTTTTATCCAACATAATAACTCCTTCAATCAGGTGACTAAAACAAATTGGTATAAACAGCACCTAACTAAAATGAATGATAAGAAATGATTAAAGGTTTAACAGAAAAAGCTTGAAGAAGTCTAATACTGATGATTTCCTATCACATCATTAATTATTAAATACATCAATAAAAATTGGGAGATGATTAAATTGTGCATACTACCAAATCTTGAAATGATCTCCTAAAACATATAACACTTAACAAACTATTGAAAAAGAAACAAATGTAGTCAACATGAATTATAACTACACAAGTAACTAAAATGTGATTCTTAAAAAGAAACAATTTAAAAAAAAAATTCCTTTAACAAATTCATGCCCATAAATGGAAGGACAAAAAAGGATTCAACAATTTGACGAAATGCATCAGGCCCATACTCATCTAAGAATTTGGCAATAAACTCCAAATCCCTATGTGAAAATGTACGCAATTCACATAGCACGTAACTCTTGCTCTCAAAATTAGCAAGTTGATAATCTTCAGAAGCGGAATGTGATTTTGCATTTTTAACTGAAACTGCTTCCAAATACAGATAATAAAGGTCCTGATTCCTGGTTTTTGACTTCCCTGGAAAATTATTGAATGAATTGATCTCATATTCTTTCCATTATAACTTCACCATGCAAGTTATTTGCTTTCCATTACGTTAAGAATATATAGATAAACAACAAAGTAGTTAAAGCAACAAACTAAATGTGATCACATTTTAATATATTCTATTAATAAAATATTGCCATTAACTAATTGAATGTGCAAATAGTTATAAAACGTCAGACGAAACATGGATTCATGCCAAAAGCAATGTTATACTAAACTCATTGACACATTTTCTGTGGTGATCTGAGAAACTATTCAGGTAGTTAAGCTAGATTGGAACAAAATTCAGAAAGAAGTTAAATGTTTTATATCTCATCAATCATTCAAAGTTCTCTCAAATTAATTTCTTACAGCAAAGCAATAAGTTTAAATTTAATTATTACTAATTCATAAAATGTATGCCAAATTTAATGAGTACAAATAAATTATGTGAGGCAAAAATGTGAGTAATAAATTATACAAAAGAATGCAGAATAATTAATGATAAATAAAAACTAAAGATATTATGATATAAGGGTTGATGATCCTCCATTATCTTATGAATTATTTTAAATAAAGGTAAAGGCCTTTTATTTTGCATTTTACTTACAGTAGAATCTGTTAAAGCAAAATGCAACTTTAATCTTGTTATACTTTTATTCAGAAATAAATAATTAGTTAAAATAAGATGTTGCATCTCCATTTTCTTCATTTAGGCTTCAAACAGCAAAATAAAATTTGGAAAACAATTTAAGACAAGTAAATATATAAATTGCATTTTCAGCTCATAATCACTTGCACAACAACAAAAGGCATATATTTAGTGGTTTAATAGCTTTGAGTGCCAAAAGTTCCTTACTAACATATGCGTACAACATATATTTTTAACTCTACAATTGCCGGACCCCAAGATTCGGATGAGAAAGGAGGATTGTGTTAGGTAGTCGATAGCCGAGCAGATGTGTCGATCCTTCTGGATGCTGAGGATGCGTTGACTCTATGATTGCAGGAAGAGGGATAAGGCGAGAGGCTTAGGATCGAAGCATGTTGCTCAATAGTATCCCTCTCTGTGATACCATGTGAGAAGTTTAGGATAGGCGTGAGAGGTAATGTGAAAATATTTTATATTCACGGATGCACTAAACAGGGCAAACCGCGTGTATATATAGCCAGATGGATGCATATATCCACTGTACAAAAGGAATCAGAAAATTAAAGGTGGAGAGAAGGTTAGTAACAAGAGAAAAGAATAAGGGCAAAGTTGAAATTTGCTAATACTTAGTATCATGACTAGCAAATATAAGTGTCATGCGGCAAGTTATAGAAAACTAAGAAAATTATCAAGCACAATCTACATAAATCATCTAAAACAATCTTGGTCGCCTATGATGATTGTGAGACTTAATCTAAAACAATTCAAAAAAATTGTTATTATTTCTTAGATATAATTTCTCATCTTGCAAAATCCCTTTTCAAGATCTTTTATCCAAGAAGTCTTGTGCAAGACCCTTATCGTATAATTAACAAGAGAAATTTTTCAAAATAAAAATAAGATATTTCATTATATTCACTTATAAATTCAAATACTTAAAACATTTTAAGATAGTTCATTTGCATTTAAATTTAGACAAGAGCATAACCACACAAGAAAAACACAAAATAGAAGATGTAAGAAACCAACCTACATTCATGACCATACATGAATTAAATATTTTATTAGATATCTAATAAAAAGTATAAAAAGAGTTACGACTAGCAAAACAAATAGCTAAAATAAAATAACAAAGTTTGTATCAAGACTATATAAGAAATGTATTTGCTTGTTGCAAAGTTGAGGATAAAATGTGAGTGCATGACCTTGGGCTAGTCATATAATTCATTCTTCTCCTCCTAACACTCTTCTCCTCTTTGTCTGCTGCTCATTTCACATATGAGATAATCTTGGGGGTCAAAATTTACTGTCAAAATTTACTATTTTTCAGGTATAATGGAGAAAAGCTAAAAAGATGTCACCATGATCATCATGCAAATGAATTCAAACAAAGGATGACAATTTTTTGTTCAAATGCGAAAATCAATTTGAAAGTCATACCTTAACAAAATTTGAACGCATCGTCAATAGTATTATAAGGCCAATTTAAATCTCCTTTACTATAACACTAATAACAATGTTAGTCATTGAGCAGCATTGTGGAGTTGGAGACGAGAATGGGAGAGTTAGCAAGATCGACAGCTTCAAAAATGAGCGTGGCATTCATCCCATTCGATCTACTAACAACATCTATTGCACCTGAAGAGCATCTGAGGCAGCTGTCATCTTACGAATCCAACCAACAATCCGAGAAGCATCTTCGAGCCTGCAAGCCCGCTGGTACATATTGGCAGACACAAGATACAGTTCTTTCTTGGCAGACACAAGATACAGTTCTTTCTTATCAACATCCTCACAAGCGCTAAGCTTTCCAACCAATTCCTCCACTCTCCTAAAATTCCTCTTCATCCCTAATAATTCTAGCATATGAAAATGCACCTTATCTTCAAAAAGGCACCCCTCTTCCTCCATTTCATTGTACAGAGCCTCAGCCTTTTCATACTGTTGCAGCTTCCCATAAGCATTGAGCGCCATATAAACCATGTCTCATGGAGTATGTGAAGCGTTCGGAGAGAGGGACCGGGGAGGGGACCGCATCTCATGGAGAAGGGCAAACGCGAGAGGGAAGTCGCTGGCGCGGGCGGCATTGCGGAGGACGACATTGCAGGCGGCGGACAGAGGGGGGAAGTGGGCCGAGTTCAGCATCCAGTCCAAGAGCGTGAGGGAGCGGCGGTGGTCGGGAACGCCGGAAAGGAGGGAGATCATGAAGCGGGTAGGAAATGGAGGGGAGGGACTGCCTGATCTTGGACAGAGGAAGGAGGTCATGACGGAATGGAGTTCCTCGGCCGACGAAGTTTGGGAGAGAGCTGTAAGAAGATTGGACATGGTACCGTTAGTGATTGTTGGATGTGGCGCAGATCTGTGATTGTGATTCCTCCATATGTCTCTGCAGCCAGAGAAGGAGGAGAGTGTGAGAGAATTGCGGGAGAGGAGACAGGCCATTGTCGGTACTCTGCTCTGAGGAGAGACAACGTTTCCCTTTTACCGGCAAGAGATGATGAACGACATTTAGCTGGGGGTTGATTTGATCAATACGAAGAACCCTCGAGCTTACATACTGAGCTGGGGAGTCCATTGAAAAGGCGAGCGACCAGAGGGGCGAAGCAGGGACGGACTTGGATTGGGAACTAATGCAGAGAGGTGGAGGATGCGGGTAACCGGAAGAAAAAGGTCGGGGTCGCGCCGAGATGCCGAGTAGATGCGCCGATTCTTCTGTATGCGGCGGAGATGCCGAGAAGCGGAGATAGATGTGGAGGATGCGATTGCGGGAGCAAGAGGTCAAATGCGCCGATCGTTCAGTTAGGGCTCCAACTACGCATCCTCCGCCTCTCTGCTCGGGACCTTCTCAACAAATAAAATAAAAATGCTGTTTTGCCAAAAATATTCCTGCCACCAAAATAGCTCATTTTTGGCTTTATAGGTTTCTCACATTCATGCTTGCTATAACTTTTTTGAGAATCCCCATATTCAAAGGAATAACCAAAATTGCTTATTATTACATCTTATTTTCAAAAGTTCAATATAAATTGCTAGCTCTCGGAGGTCATATTACTTTGCTTAAAAGTTTTTTATCTTCTATTTCTATGTATTTGCTTCAAATTTTAAACCCTCATAATGAATGAAGTGGTGAGAAAACTTGGGCTATCCAATAAATTACTTGGGGGTTCTTCCAACAATTCTAAGAAAATTTCTTGGCTTAGTTGGAAAAATTTTGTTTTCCTGTTGATGAATGTGGTCTGTGTTTTAGAAGACTGAAGGATTTGGTGACCTCTTTTACAATAAAAATGTGGTGGAATTTTTATCAGCATTCCAGTCTTTGTGCTAAATTTATACACTATAAATATTGCAAAGGAACTTATCCTTTTTACGTCTCATCTCAGAATAAAGATTCTAAAATATGGAAACGGCTGTATGAGGTAAGCGCAATTTATTGTTTGGGGATTAGGTAAAGGAAATTGTTATTTTTTTTGTATGCTATTTGGATAGGTGACACTCCACTCTGAATAAAATTCTCTGAAATTCTTCCAACTTTTGAAAAGGTTAAAAATTTTCTTATTAATGACCAATGGAACATCCCTAAACTTCAATCCTTGGTATCAGATGAGGTGATAGCTGATATTAAAATTTAAAGGTGGATACTGTGTCAAAGGATGTTATTATGTGAAAAAATTGCAAGTCCCCGGTTTTTAATTCTAAAAGCGTTTAAGAGAGCCTTAGAGCAAAGAGCAACAGTTTAAACTTGGGAAAGGTTTTGTGGCATAAAAGCAATCGCCCAACTATTTCTTTATTTTGTTGGCGGTTATTAAAGCACATTCTTTCAATTGATTGCAATTTAAAGCTCAAAGGGTTTATTTTTGCTTGATGCTGTTTTTGTAAAAATAATGTTGAGAATATGCATAATTTGCTTATTAAATGTCCCAAATTCAACCGGTTTGAATGTTGTGTGCACAATTATTTAGATATTATCCAAACTTAAAGTTTTTTGTCAAGATTCTTCTACTTGCATGGAGGTTGTCATGCGATTGAATAAATGCTGGCCACTGTCGCATTAGCATTCCTTTATTGCTTATGTGGTTCACTTGGGAAAAAGAAATAATTGCAAACATAGAAACTTCAACTTCAACTCGCTTAGAAATATAGGGAAAGCTGTTAATGATATTCATATTGTTGTAAGGATGAAACTTTTAAATTTTAAAGGAGCTTATTACTGCAGTTTTTTCTATGGATAATATTTACAAATTTAATGTTGATGGTAGTTATAAAAGCACTTTCAAAGCAATTTCAAGCCCAAAGTACTTTAATGGCAGAAGTTGTCTCTTCTTTGTGCCCTAGACATATGTGTAAGCAGAAATATAAAAAATCTATGGATTGAAATGAGCTGTAAGGCTTTGGTGCTTCTTTTATCAAAAAAATATGGTCGTGATTGGAATTGTTTTCTCTTATAAACCAATTAAACTACTGTTTTATCTTATAAACCAATGCGGGTGATTTTCTAGCCAATAAAGGTAATCAAATTGAAGACAATCATATTTATAATGATTTAACGGTTTTTAAAGAGTTAAGAGGAAAATGGTTGAATAAGTATAATCTTCCTTATTTTCGAGGTTGAAGCTTTGGCATTTTTTCTTTGTAAGAATATTTTAAAAATTCTAATGTATTTTCTTAAACTTGATAAATGGTCTCTGGATATTGGGTTTGTTTTGGATGGAGATTGTTTCTTTAGACAGATGGATGTTCTTTGCTGCATCATTTTTACCTTCATTATTGCCCATGGTCTATTTCCTTCTTCGATTCTATTAGAATTTCAATATAATGGTTCTGAACAAATTGCTATTGATTTTAAAGCAGCAATCTGTATGCTCATTCTGCACTCACAGATGTGCTGACAATTTAAAGCAGAATTAACGTTTTTGCTGAATACTTTTTGATATTTCTGGCCTTTCACTCAGTAGAATTGTTATTGGTTATTCGAAGAAAATTGGGACATTTTGAAGTTCAGTTTGATTAGTTGAAGATCTTGGTAATAGTTTTGGGGCTGAATTGGAAAAGGAAATTAATTGAAGAATCAAAGTGGTTTGTTGCAGGTTTTTGTTTTTATTGGAGGCACAATTTATCGAAACTGCAGTTGAACTTGTACTTGAAAAGTGATAGAAAGATGGAAGATTATGAGAGCTAAATTGAAGGTGACTGAGACTTTGAATGCTCATGCAACTTCGTCTATTTTTTGTTTTTTAGAACTACGCGTGATTTGATCCCCTTTGGCCGGGGTGTTCATATGGAGGTGAGTTTCAATTGATTATATATATGCAATGGTTTAGAAAATATACATAATGTTTCTTTATTATGTATTTTTTTCTTTTTTTCTTATTTTTGTATTTAGTCATTGTCCTGCACACTTTATGCAGCTTTGTTTGTTTTTGACTTTATGAGGGTTTCCTTGTTTAATCAAAAGGAAATTTTGTGCAAGTTTTTTTAGTCATCTTTAAGGAAATTTTATTTGGTTAAAATCTTCATGAATGAAGTTGCATGGAAAATCCCTAACTAATCGTTAGACTACAAATAAAGTTGCTTTGGACAATTATAAAAATCTGTGAGAAGCTTTTATAGTACATGTGCTTTATTTAGTTGCTTGTAAGCAAGCTCACATTGAAATGAGTGCAAACTGGATTCATGTAGCTTTGTGAGCTCAACTTTTGTAGGACACCTTGATAAAATTGTATATGTGCTTTCACAAGCTTACTTGTTCACCTGTTCATGCGAACAATCAACACCTTGGTAAAATTTTTCACAAGTTTTGTGCTCTTCTTAACTTAGGGAATATGAACATGCAGTTAATAAAAGTTAATAAAAGTTACCAAATTTTAATAAAAGTTACCAAATTTAAAATATGCACTTGTTTACAGAAAAAAAAAAAGAAAGAGAAAGAGAAGTCGAGCTGGCCTCAGAACTCGATTCATGCTCGATCAAACCAGGTCTCGATTCATACGATCCGATCGAGCGCGCCTTCACTTTCACGCATCATGCACTTATCTGTGAGGGCCATTGTTTATATTTGCACTGATCTGGAACTGCAGGACTCGCCCAAGCATCCACCTCCTACTCATGCTCTTGTGTTGCATGTGTGTGCAGCAAGGAAAAGGCCTTGAAACTTATGGCATCACAGTGCTCAGATCATCCGATTGAGGTTAGTTGATTATCTAGAGTCCCCTTGCGCGTGCTCTGTTTGCATCCAACCACTCTTTTTATCTGTCCAGAACAGCTCCTATTAATCACCCTTGCAGCTGTCATCCCTCTGCCTCAATAAAAACTAAAGGCAGCCCATCCAATGCTTTGCATACAACACAACCTCTAAAAGGCCTAAGAGGAGATTCCGCCCAGGCAATAAGATACATGGCCTGAGTGCTGTTCGTTTTTATTCAACTCTAGAAAAATATAGTTTGAAGCTATCAATGTCATTAATCTTTGATCTGGTTGGAGATTAATTAAACTCCTGCACTGATCTTTGGTCCATATCAAAAAATATTATCTTTCGACTCAATTTTGAGTGGTGCTATACTATCAAAGTAGTAACAAAAGAGTCGATAAAACCCAAAGCATGGTGTTATACTGCTGTTTTCTTACAAACTCTAATGAATAAAGAATAAAAACTTTAATTAATTTCTTAACTATACAACTTAATTGATGAACCAATTAAATTGATTTCAATAGCTAAATTGAAACCTTAAGTGGAGAGCATGAACATAAAAAATTTGGGATGGGAGCATGGACATCAAAAAATTGAGACAACTTTGTTGAATATATTAATTGATTAATCAATAAATTAAAATTATAGTATTGTGAGCTAATATACATTGCATTTTGCTTAAAATTTAACCTTATAATCAATCACATGTACCATGTCTGAGCTTAGGCATTATGTCTACAATAACACCAAGCCCCACTAGCTAGGGTCATCTATATGAATCCTTTGTTTTCATTGTATACAATCAAATAAAAGCTCCTCCCTAAGCTCCAAATAGAAAAGATCCTTTCTAATTATTTCTTCCCATATTGCATTTCTGAGTTGAGTGAAAATTCAAAAACAAATTTTGGGCTTTGCATATGTTTACTCTTAATTTGACAATATGCCTTAATTTGTGTTATCAAGATATTATCTTGTTTTTCTTAACGTTGATTGATAATTGGAATTGAGATATTGCCAAGAAAGACTATAAACTTTGGAGATTGTTTGAACTTTATTTCTCAAATTAATTCAACTTTTGTATTGTTAGATCTTATTTGCTTAAAACTTTATTTTTTTGGTTTTCTTGCTATTTTATTTAAAACCAATTTAAGCTTGAGATTATTAACATTTGTAATATTTTCTCATAATCTTCTTGTTCAACATTCCTTTTTACTTTTTTGTACACATCTATGCATATCTTTTTTTTCTTGTACATTGTTTGCCAACTAAAACACAGAAGTGATCGCAGACACAATTACGCACATGAACACACATACATGAACACGCGCACGCGCGCGTGCGCACACACATGCCAGCACGCACCCTCGCCCGCGTATATATATATATATATATATATATATATATATATATATATATATATATCAAGATATTTACTTAGCTATCTGAAACCCTAATTTTTCCAAATTAGGGCATCACTTTCAGGGTTGTCTAGGGTGACGACCTAGTAGCATTTGTCCGGCCAAGTCTGGACCTAACGGTCTCGGCAGGTCCAGTGCCACATGTCGACTCCAGACTTGACCACAATTTTGCTTTTCATACGACAACAAGCGATTGAGCCGTGGTTTAAATAATAACATCAATCATTCGATCAAATTATTTGAATCAACGGTTAACAAGCCTTTTGTGGTTTCAAAATGCTATCCAATCTCCGATCAATCTGTAGATCCAACAACTGTATATTATTTGCGATTTATTAAATTCGAATAATCAATTTAAGAAATAAAAATTTATGTATAATTTAAGTAAATTAATATATAATATGTTTTGTGTATATTTTGCATATATTTTGCTTTTCAACTCTAAAATTATGAAATGTAGTCATATTATAAAACAGGGAATCTAGAAATATAAGAATTTTTAAGTTAGAACATATAATTTATTTGTTATTATTTTTTGAAATTCCCAACTTAAATAATCTGTTAGTAATAAATAAATTACTAGAGAATTACACATTTTTCATTGGCATAAAAATACATATTATTTACTGGCGTAAAATACACAATTTGTTTCCAAATTTGTAAATGGGTTTTGATGAAGAATGTACCACAATTAGCTCGAGCAATAATGCAAAATGATTTTATGAAATTTTTTTAAGTTGAGTAATAGCAGCAGAGTGTGAAGCTGGATTTACAAAGTTGGCAAGATATGCTCCAAAATCAGTAAATACTAAGAAGGACAGGTGTAGTCTATTTCAATTAGGTTTAAGATATTCCCTTCAAATAAGTCTAGTACCTCTATGTATAATATATCTTGTAGATGTAGTGGAAAGCGCAAAGAATTGCAGTACGAATATTAGTTAACAGTTGATTGAGTGAATAAGCGAGCTCTCACACCTTAATTGTGAAGTAAATTTTAATCCTTTCCTACTAAGAAGTTGTTTCAATTGCCACCCACGTAAGTCAAGCCAGGCTCGATGATAAATGCAATAAACCTCATCCATATAGAAAGTTTTACCATGAGGTTGGGTGACATTTTAAATGTGGATGTTCAAGCCACATAATTTAAGAATACAAGATTATAACCCCACTATTGATGGGTAAGAGATTAGAAGGGATTATATTGGATCTGTTGGATATAATATTTTAAATAGGAATCCTCTTGGAAGAGCCCTAGTTCAAGCTCGAGTATACAATCTCACTTTAGTTGAGGCGTGTAAAGATCGCAATATTGGCCACATGTATTATTTATTTATCAAAATTTCCATGGACTATTTTTTTTACCATGGTTTCAGTCATTCTTTTGTGTTTGAAGTGTTAGTCAAATAAATTAATTACTAATCTTGTAGCGTATTCAAATTAGAAGTAGAAATACCTTTAAGAAAAACACTTTTTAACAAAGCAATATTGTGGCTATTGTGTAAAAATTTTGGTTAGCAATTGTGCGCCAAACATATTTAGTGTTCCTTATTTTGATGCTATCCTTAGAATAAACATGTTTAGTCAAATTAATGATTAAAATCACTATATTAAGAAGGTGTATTTGAATATCAAAGCTACAAGGTTAGTGTTTCTTAGTAGAAGAAGTATTTATCATATAAAATTTCATCAATGAAAGAAATTAAGAATGATTTGAAAAGGCTTTTCCTTCTTAGTTTATATATTAGGTGTTGAGCGATCTAGCATATACCTTAAAGAGACAAATGGTTAAAGAGTTTATCAATGTATTTTTTTGAGAATTTACCTAGATTATCCTCAAAAAGTGAGATTAATTTTATAGTAAAATCTTGTGCTTGGTACTTAGTCTATGTGGCGACCCGTGCGGCGACAAGGTAAGTTGGGGTGATCGTCACTTAGCAAATCCCTCATTTATCATTAAATTAGGTCATAATCCCTAATCCACTAATAAGGGAAGGATGTGCACTATGTAACAACAGAACTATTCACTAAATAGTATACATATAAATCAGAGTGCGGAAGAAGAAAAATAACAAGTTTACATCGAATAGATCCATAATGCCAAAACTAGAAAACATGCAGCTCATTGTAGAAGATATATAGTAATAGAAAATACACAGAGTACTTGTATTATTACAATAATTTAAATAAGTTTTAAGTAGAAGAAAATGACACTCTTCCTCACTTAAATAAAAGGACAACCTAAGCTAATGCTCATCAGCTCCAAGGTGCTCCACCTCCTGGAATTGCTCCTCTATAGGTGCTAAGTCCTCAAAGTGCTCAGAACCTAACATTGTCGGTTTCACAAGGTCATGACCTCAGCCAAACAAAAGAAAAAATTGATTAGACATATTGTCTAAGTATTTTTTAGGCTATTAATAATTTCATGATCATTTAGGATATCACCATTTACTTAAACAACTAAAGCAAGCAAACAGGTGCAAAAGCTGCACAAGAATAGGGAAAGCTATAAATAATGCATTTATAACTTAAACAAAAAGAGGCAAGATACACCTCCACCCAAAGTTGTAATAAGGTTAAACATTTATATACATATGAAGTAATGTAAATACTGAAAATGAAACTCATCCTAACATGTTTATGATCACATGAATTTATACAAATTAATAGAAAGTAAATTAAATTGTGATACATATAAATAAACTAAAATGAGACTAGCATCCTATCATATATATATATATATATATATATATATATATATAAGTAAGCAGGTACTGTACAAAAGCTAAATTGCAATGAAAGTAAGCTATAAAATAGGAAATAAGTATGTAAAAGCTATCATATCGGAAGAACTGGCTAAATAAGCCACTGATTTGTAAATGAGCTGAACTGTATCATATAATGTTACTTAGCTTCAAAGTTAAGGCAAAAAATTATACTGAACTAAAGAGACAGAAAATACATATGCAATAAGTTTTTAGTTATATTACTTTACTTCTGTGGTCACGTCCAGAAGTCGCTGAGGAGTCAAGCACGTCTACAAAACTGAGGTGGGTTCCTGAACCTAGACACAACTCTCTCCAATGAGTACGTGTCAGGTAATCCATATTTGTCCTTACCGCCTATCCATTAGCAGTAATATGTATACACAACAGCCCATCTAGATAATGAACTCATGCAAGTTTTATTCTAATTTTCTATATTTTTATTTCATACATCAAATTGTCTTATATGATATGTTCAATGTAAAAAAACTCAAAGTACAAGGAATACAAAGTAACAAGTTCAAAAGTAAGCAAGAGACTATACTAATACATAGGTGATATTTGTTGTTATCTAATTAATTCATTTTAATTATTCTAAGTTTATACATGTTTAGGATCTTCAATATCCTACTATCAAGTATAGACTTAGATTTGCGGCCGCATAAATTTAGAAGTAAATAGAACTGATCAGGTCCTAATATGATTCAATCAATGTCACTTACATAAGTTAAATAAGTAATCATTCGACCTAATTTTTGTCATTTTCAACGATCTAAACCAAATCTTGATCAAGATAAACCAAGATTGGATAATTAAGAATTAAACTCTAATTATTGGGGTTTTATCACTTAATCCCAAGGTGACACTAAAGGCTAAGGTTTATATCTCAAATCTCATGATCTAAATATTTAAGCAAATCCTATTAAGCAAAATCAAAATATAATAGGATGGATCTCTAATATTAATTTAAGGTTAAAAGATAAAATAATCATAATTAAAAATTAAAAAGCATCAATGGATTAAATCAAGATTTCATCAATTGAGTAATCCATTTACTCAATAAATGAATTCTAACCTAATTTCTATCACTGACTCCTAAGGAAGAAGATCCTAAAGCTAAAGGAGATCCTGAGAAATTATGTTAAGATAAGAGCTAAGATTTAAGCATTGATGGTTAATTGATCTTAACTATATATGTATTTTTCTGATGATTAATGACTTATGGAAAGCATAAGGTGAGCTAAGTTCTTTTTATGAACCTATTGTTTGCTCTTTACTTTTTTGTACACATCTATGCATATCTTTTTTTTCTTGTACATTGTTTGCCAACTAAAACACACAAGCGATCGCAGACACAATTACGCACATGAACACACATACATGAACACACGCACGCACGCGCGCACACACACATCCCAGCACGCACCCTCGCCCGCGTATATATATATATATATATATCAAGATATTTACTTAGCTATCTGAAACCCTAATTTTCCCAAATTAGGGCATCACTTTTTGGGTTGTCTAGGGTGACGACCTAGTAGCATTTGTCCGGCCAAGTTTGGACCTAACGGTCTCGGCCGGTGCAGTGCCACATATCGACTCCAGACTTAACCACAATTTTGCTTTTCACACGACAACAAGCGATTGAGCCATGATTTAAATAATAACATCAATCATTCGATCAAATTATTTGAATCAACGGTTAACAAGCCTTTTGTGGTTTCAAAATGCCATCCAATCCCAGATCAATCAGCAGATCCAACAACTATATATTATTTGCGATTTATTAAATTTGAATAATCAATTTAAGAAATAAAAATTCATGTAGAATTTAAGTAAATTAATATATAATATGTTTTGTGTATATTTTGCATTTATTTTGCTTTTCAACTCTAAAATTATGAAATGTAGTCATATGTTAAAAATGAGGAATCTAGAAATATAAGAATTTTTAAGTTAGGACATTTAATTTATTTTTTATTATTTTTTGAAATTACCAACTTTAAATAATTTGTTAGTAATAAAAAAATTACTAAAAAATTACCAAAATTCATAATTATATAAAATTACACATTTTTTGTTGGCATAAAAATACACATTATCTATTTAAAAAAATACACATTATTTATTGGCATAAAATACACTATTTTTTTCCAAATTTATAAATGGGTTTTGTTGAAGCATGTACCACAATTAGCTCGAGCAATAATGCAAAATGATTTTATGAAATTTTTTAAAGTTAAGTGCTAGCAGCAGAGTGTGAAACTGGATTTACAAGGTTGGCAAGATATGCTCCTAAATCAGTAAATACTAAGAAGGATAGGTGTAGTCTATTTCTATTAGGCTTAAGAGATTCCCTTCAAATAAGTCAAGTACCTCTATATATTATATATCTTGTATATGTAGTGGAAAGCGCAAAGAATTGCAGCACGAATATTAGTTAACAGTTGATTGAGTGAACAAGTGAGCTTTCACACCTTAATTGTGAAGTAAAGTTTAATCCTTTCCTACTAAGAAGTTATTTCAATTGCCACCCACATAAGTCAAGCCAGGCTTAATGATAAATGCAATAAACCACATCCATATAGAAAGTGTTACCATGAGGTGGGGCGATATTTTAAATGTGGATGTTCAGGCCACATAATTTAAGAATACAAGGCTACAACCACTATTGATGGGCAGGAGAATAGAAGGGACTAATAACTCCAAGATTTATAGTAAAATAGGTTAATAAAAGTACTTTTAATTAAAATTATATATTTTGATGTGCTTTCACTATTTTTCAAGATAAAATATGAGTAAATTAAAATTTAGCTTAAATATGCAATTTTAGGATAAAACTGCTGTAGCAGTTTTTGCCAAAAATATGCATTCAAGGCAGCATAGGGAAAGTCAAAGAACTGAATTCTTCCCCTTCCCACAGCTGAAATTAATATTAAATTAATTTAAATTTTCTCATTCTCAAGAAATAATTCATGAAAAAATAAATTAAATATATGATGAAGATGGAATGGGTGGATGCAATAAAAATTAAGGAATCTTTATTATAAATATTATTATAAAAGTCACATGTTTAAGCCATCATGGGAAAGAGCAAGAGGTTGGTTTAATTATTTTACTCAATAAAATATAAATACAAATAGCCTAAATCCCTTCATTACTAAATAAATAAATGAATAATCATTTAATTAAAGCACAAATTTCTAAATGGGATTTATTTGCTGAATTAAATTTTAAATAAGAAAGAAATTATATAAAATGGAGACTTGAAGATTGAGAAAGGGTTCCAACTTTTGTTATTTAAAGACCAAAAAGAAAGGTTGTAGGAGGAGAAAAAGAGAGAACTCTCCAAGGGAAAAAGAAGACCAAGAACAGGAAGATGGGGAAGACAACAAAGAACAAAGGGTGGAGTGTGGCTCCCCGCTCCCCGCCATGGTCCTGTTAACTCTTAAGTTAACATGATTACGGTGAGGCGGTCACCAAATGACAATGCCCTTGCTTATGAATAGGTTAGTGACTAATACTAACCCACTATAATCAAAGACTTTGCAATTTACCGAAGGAATCATCACTAAATGTAAATACAAGTAAAAATAGGGTGCGAAAGCATAAGTACAAACATCCATCCATCACATATAAATACAATATCTCAGAATAAGTAAAGCAGTGAAAGTAAAGTTAACCCTATATTATTACAATATTAAATAGTTTAAAAGAGCTGAAATGAAAATAACCACTCATCCTCACAATGCAAAAAAAAAAACTAAGGATCTTTAGCTGTATGCTCCTCTCCCAAAGGTAGATCTCCTGAAGGTTCTATCACTTCAAAAAGCTCAGAATCTACCATTGTCAGTTTTACAATGATAGGGCCCCAGCCAATAAAAGAAAATTCTAGTTAGACAAAATGTCTAAGCACATTTTAAGGTAATCAATTTATTATGTTTGTTAGATATCACCATAAATAAGTAAGCACAAAAGCATATAAATAGGAGCAAGAATGCGTAAGAAAGAATAAGGTAAAGCTATAAAAAACTAGTTTATAACTTAACAACTAGGAAGTAAGAACATACCTCCTCTAAAGCAACTACAACAAGGTCAGATAAGTAAAAGAAAGGCTAAAGCAAATGACTGTAAAGAAAATACATCCTAGACATGCTTATGATCAATAAAGAATTATGCTAATTGACATACAAGTAATAAATGCATAAAACAGTATAAAACTAAAACGAAACTAGCATCCTATGCATGTGAAAATAATAAGTAGGACTAACATCCTATAAGTAAGCAAAGCTAGAAAAGACTGTAAGTAAAAGTAGTACTGAAATACAGAAAAATGCAAAGTAAAATAGTAAATCCAAAATTGAAAGCTGTATTGGCTACTCAAGCCACTCGAACTGTAAGCAAACATAGTCTCACTTAGCCTAATGGGCTAAGATAGAAGCTCTGAACAGATAGTATCAACGTACTTAGCCTGATAGGCTGCAACAAAAAAACCAAGTATAAGTGTACTTAAGTTGGTATAACCATATCACATCCTGACTAATCTGTCAGTTGGATCGGACTGACTCGACATTGAAGCTGATCCCGAACAGATGAAGTGAAGAGGTATACTAAGTAAGCTCCACTCTACTAAAAATACGAGAAAATGAACAAATGTTACTTATGAATTTTCAAAGTTGACATGGGATATTCATTAGATATCCTATGTACACAATATATGTTCAAGGTATAAATCTCAATTACAAGGTAAGCAAAGCATCAAATCAAAGTGAGCAAGAGACTCAATCTAGAACACAGGTGATATCCATGGTTGTCTACTTTATTTATTTTATCTATTCTAAGTTACATAAGATTTAGAATCATTAATTCTTAGTCTAAATGTAACTTAGACTCATGGTCTTATATGTTGAAAATAATTAGGACTGGCCAAGTCCTAACTGTATCTAAATCAAATGATGACTACTTGATTTAAATAAACAAATCATCGTCCTAGTTTGATATTTTAATTAATCCCCAAACCCATCTTGATTAGCCAAACCAAGATGGAAGGATTAAGGATTAAACTCCAAATGATGGGGCTTAATCACTCAATCTAAAGGTACAACTAAGGGTCTAAGGTTTAGAACCCAAATCTCTCAAATTAGGTTAAGGCAAATCCTAATGAGTAATCATCTTATTAGGATAGATCTATATACTTAGTTCTAAGATTTAAAGATCAAATAATCATTTAATAAACTAAGAAAATCTATAAACTATTAAACTCAAGGCTTCACCTATTGAGTAACCCAATTTACTCAGTAGATGAATTTTAATCTAAGATCTATTCCTAATCCTAGGAATTAAGGTTTTTAATTACTAAGAATATCTCTCAAACACACATCTTAACTAGTGTTATAAGACCTATAGAAAGATCTAAGAAGGATTAAGGAAGGAAGGAACGCTCAGGGTTTTACTTAAGATTTCCTTAAGGGCTTAAAAATGAGATTTTGATCAAAATGATAATTAAGACTTAAACTTACATAATTTCTACTCTAAATTATATTATTCATTGATTATATCATTTAGAATATGATTTTAGGGCCTTAAATTACTAAACCCTAAATTTGGCCAAAATGACCATTAAGGGTTCAAAAGATTAAAATTTGATCCAAGGTTCCAAATCTAAATTTTTTTAGTGGCAAAGTATTTCTTACTATCTAATATAAGATTAGACAGTAATTACACAAATTTTGGGTAATTATTAAGCCTCATGAGATCAAATTAATAAATTTGACTCATAGGGGCATTTTGGTAATTTGGCCTTAAGAAATCTAAATTTTTTCTTAGTTTATTATTTCTTATTATTTAAGGTTTCCATAGAACCTAAAATCATTGAATTCTGATATGTATTGGCCAAGTTATGGCCAATACAAGCATAAGGGTAACATGGTAATTTAAAGTTTCTTAATTAAGGGTCAAAAATTTTAACTTTGTCAATTAGTGTCCAGATTGAGTAAAATCAGTGGCTATAGATTACAAATGATTTACTGATCATAATGACTAATGGTAGGCTCAATTTGAACTCTAATTGGCTAAGTTATGGCCTAATTAGGGTTTAGGGTGATTAGTGAGTGATTAGTGAAATTAATCACCAAATCACTAATCTTACCACACCATTATATTTTAATATACTCTAGGAGTTCTTTGAAACTTGAATTGTTCAATTTGAATTATTAGATTTGCTAATCTTCACTAATCAAGTTTTATGGTAATTAGGATTGATTAGAAAATCTAACCATTGGATCTTAAATATTTTTATAGATTACTATTAATTAAGTTCTCCTGATCAAAATGGATATATGGATCATCTGGTTTGGAATTCAATTGACTAATTTATGGTCAATTGAAGATCTAGGATTAATTGACCTAATTAAGGTTAAGTCCTAAATGTGATTAAGCTCAAACTAATCCAAACAATAAAATAAATACTATTAGGTTAATCCTTATGGTTTATTAATTATTTTGAGACCCATATTGGGTGTATTTGGATTAGTGGTTTAAGAGTTATGATCAAATGAATTTATGTGATATATTTAAATTTAATTAATACCTCTAAATATCACTATGTGTAATAATAGTCCTATAGCAATATAAATAGTATCATTAAATTCCTTATATTTTTCTAATGAAATTGATATATTTATTTATGTTATTTGGATAAATATTTTGTAAGTTATGAATTTTCTAAGTTTGGTTTATCAATTAATTTAATAAAATATATAGTCATATACTATTACTGTTTAACTATCCAATTCATTCCATTTTGTTTTAATAATTCTGTTATTTTAAATCAAATGATTAATGATTATTAGTTTCCATTTATATATATATATATATACTTTACTATATGTTTTATGTATACTATAAGTATTATATATAAATATATATATATATATATATATATATCTGTTTGTATATATATATAATTATCTAATTATTTCAAGTGGGTCCCATGAGGCAGTCAGACAGGACCGAGGCGGGACTCGCAGCCACGCGGCAAGCCGTGGTTGGCTGAGAGCGGTCGCGGGCCCCGCAGGCTGAGCGCGGGCTGACCCCGTCAATTTTACGGGGATGGACAGGTCCCACACACTGAATCAGCAGTGCGACCCCACAGCAGATCCAATAGGATCGCGACACGCATCCTGCCAAGCTGTGTTTGAAGCGAACCGGATGGACCGGTTTGAGAGGACCGGATCGGTAGAACCGATCCGGCTGGTCTGATCCAACGATCCCGATGCGCTTATCCTAAAATAGACAGGATCAAGAGGCCAAGATGGAAATCGGATGGATCATGTTTAATCAAGTTAGATCCGACGACTTGGATTCGAGCCAAGTTCGACGGACGAATCAGGTTGACGGTTCATCTTCCCTCGATGCGCCCTAGGGTTTGCGCGCAGATCACGATGAGCGAATGCGTCGATCGAGTGGTAACAATGAAATTGCAAGCAATAGAGATAGATAATCATTAAACCAAGCTTAGAAGAAGGTAAGGAAGAATATATTACTTTATTGGGTTCAAGAAGGAGTCGACGATTTGATCGAAAAGCAGCACGAGATCGGTCTCCAGGTTCTTTAGAGAGGTAAACCCAGATTTTGAGAAGATCGCAAGGATTTAATGAGCGATCGAGCAGTGCATGGGGCCGAACTTTGTTGTGCGTGGAGGTGAGGTGTCGAGCGACTCGGCTTCTCCTGCCGTGTGTAGACGTAGGAGATGAAGATCCTCAGCCATCTGATCGCTTGATCAGACGGCGCAGAGGCTCCGTCCGAAAACAAACGGCGCAAGACTTAAGGGTTGACAGCGTGAGGGAAGGTTGGACGGCGCCGTTAAGAGTAATAATTTAAATAATTTCTATTAAATTATACAAATTTCTTAATTAAATTTATAAGATTAATTGTATCCAGAAAATTTCCAATAAATCACCCCTAGCTAATAGAGGGGTGAGGAACGCAATGGCGCGATCAGATTTTTGATTTGACAAATATTTAATTATTCAATTTTTTGGGGTATTTAAATAATATTAAAATATTAGACAAAAATCCAACGACTTCCAAATGCATCCAAAACATCGCTCCTAGCTAATTTGAGGGTGATAAGCACAATGGCGAAGTCGGATTTTTGATTTGAGGTCTAGATAAAAAGTCCATTTTTAAGGTTTTGGGATTTTTTAGAAATCCAAATTTGACCCAGTTGATTCTTGATTTGACCTAGATCTTTAGAGATGAGTTATAAATGGCTTAATTAGTGAACTAGAACTATAATTAAGACTTAGATTAGTCTTAATTGACCTAAGTAATAACCTGGGTTGTTACATGAAGCTTCACGAGGATAGCGCAGGAAGAGTCAAGAGAACCTCAGAAAACCTCTGGGTGATTCCTTGTATTTCTTCTAAACTCCCTTGATTTATTTCTTGCCGTGAACTAATGGCGATGTTCACTTTTCTTTATATGTATGCTCTTTCTTACTTAGTAATGGAAAGCTAAAAACCCCTTGGAGAGGGTTGAGATGTAATAGTAAAAATATGTAAGGGATAAATGGTGTGTGATAACATTATTTGAATGTAATAAAAATTTTATTTTTCTCATTTCTATTAATATTTGAATGAATGCTTGGATGAACAAAATTCTAAATTATATTGATTAAAAGAACTTGTGTTCCAAGGCTCATCTCTTGGGTAAGAGCAGGGAAGGTAGTGCAAGTAGAGCGGAGAATTATGTGACAAAATTCTTAAAGCTCACTTACACCCTTCCTTAATAGCGCTCCCAAGAGATTGACGCTTAAAAACAAAGTTCTCCATTAACCTTGCACTGCTGCTCAGCAAAGTAGAAGGGATGAGAGGACATTGAGAACTTCAATGGATGATGTGATATAATCTATTGACCCAATGCATCCTCCCATCTAGCTAAACTGCATGTGAAGTGCATGATACATGGTAAATGGAAATCATGCTTAAGAGATCATCTAAATTATGATAAATCTTTTGGTAACCTAGACGTAGGAAGTCAAAATTCTAATCAATGAAACTTGATCTCATGAGAGTTTATGTGCTAAGGAAGAACCCAAAATAATTCTTCTTAAGCACTAAACTTGAACCCAATGAAATTGACGGGTACTCCGATTCCAATGGTGTTCACTTGATTTAATAAAGCAAATAAATCGAAAGTATACACTCAACAATAAAGTCATATCACCAACCCTTGCAGCTATTACAATGAAATCTCAACTCTCTCCTTTTTAATCAAAAGAGTATCTTTACTTAAAGTCTTTTGTATCGCTAATTAGGAACCAACAAAATCAACTAAATTTGTCATCTAAATATTAATGAAAGAAAATACAATTTGGTATCAGAAAACATGTTCCTTGAGGATCGATAAATCCTAGAAATTAAACTTTCCACTTATTACTTCAGACCACATACATTTGCATGCAAACATAGACATGTATTTCCGTCTATCAGGGACTATATTTGATCTGTTGGATATAATATTTTAAATAGGAATCCTCTTGGAAGAGCCCTTGGTCAAGCTCGAGTATACACCTTACTCTAGTTGAGGCGTGTGAAGATCACAATACTGGCCACATGTATAATTTATTTATCAAAATTTCCATGCACTATTTTATTTAATCCTGGTACCAGTCATTCTTTTGTGTTTGAAGTGTTAGTCAAATAAATTAATTACTAATCTTAAAGTGTATTCAAATTAAAAGTAGAAATACCTTTAAGCAAAACACTTTTTAACAAAGCAATATTGTGGCTATTGTGTAAAAATTTGTGGTCAGCAATTGTGAGCCAAACTTATTTAGTATTCCTTATTTTGATGCTATCCTTAGAATAAACATGTTTAGTTAAATTAATGATTTAAATCACTATATTAAGAAGGTGTATTTGAATATTAAAGCTGCAAGGTTGGTGTTTCTTAGTAGAAGAAGTATTTATCATATAAAATTTCATCAATGAAAGAAATTAAGAATGATTTGAAAAGGCTTTTCCTTCTTAGTTTATATATTGGGTGTTCAGTAATTTAGCATATCCTTTGAAGTATATATTGGGTGTTCAGCAATTTAGTTTATAATTAAATTTAAGTTTATTGCTTTGCTATAAAAAATTAATTTGTGAGGACTTTGAATGATTGATGATATATAAAACATTAAAATTCTTTCTGAATTTTGTTCCAATCTTGCAAGGGGCAACGCACACTTCTTACATGTGTGTGATGGCCCGATGCCAGTTTAGCAAGAAGTGCTCCAACATTAGATATTCACAAATCGCAGTATCATATTGAGTAATTTAAAAGAGAAGGGGTACACATATAAAAGCCAAATGATATTTCTCATTCATCATAATTCCAAATTACAAAATAGTTAATGTACACTTCTTATAATGTTTATCAATTTAAATAGAAGATAAATTGAAAAAAAAAAGTAAAATAAAATAAAAAATATAAAGTAGCATCGTAGATCTATCAGCAACTTAAAAATCTATGATTTAAAGCTTTCATTCGAGTTCTTCCAGAACTAGCTGACTTGATATTGTACAGAAAACAATACCATGATAGGAATTCCTAATAATCTGAGAATACTCTAAGTACCACAGTAAACAATAAAATATTACATTTTATATTAGCAGAATTATGATTAATGGAAATAAGGATGTAATTAAAATGTAGGGAAAATACGATAATAACGCAAAAGGGATTATTAAATTCTTGCAAAATATACTATTTGTATTTTCACTTAGATGTATGTTACTGATTTCATTTTTTCAGTAACCAACTAATGTATGTTACTGATATTATTTTTTTAGTAATCAACCAATGCATGTTACTAATATCATTTTTCTAGTAACCAACTAATATTTGTTACTTATGTCATTTTTTTAGTAACCAACCAATATATGTTAATGATGTCATTTTTCTAGTAGCCAATCAATGTATAAAATGATGTTGTTTTTAAATAACCAATCAAGTATCAATATGAATTTGACTCAAAGTGAAGCTAAGCAGCAAAAAATTGTATATAAGTGCAAAAGGTAATATATATGTATATATATTATGTACCTTTTTCTTTAAGTTTCAAAAATGCAACAACTGATTGAATCTACAGAATGTTTTGATATTTAAATTAACTTTTTAGCCAATACTTTAGAAATTTATAAAATTGAGAAGAAAATATAGTATGATATTTTGAGGAAAATAATATTTATTTTCTTTTTTTTATCTATTTTTCTTTTACTCTCTCTTCTTAATATAAGATAGAATTTTAAATTACTGAATGTAGCAATAGTATTATTATTATAATTATTGTTATTATTAATAATAATGATAACAATAATAGTAATACTATTAGTATTGAAGGTGACTGAAAATAAATAACTATTAACATTATTAATTAATGAAAATGAAAGTGACTGTCTAAAAAATGTAGAAAGTAATAATATTATAAGTATAAAAATGGAAATATATAAATTGAAATTATTGTATTAAAATTGACAGGATGAAAATAATAATAATCACAACATAACATATTTAATGCTATCATTATTATTAATTAATGATAATAATAATATAATAATAACATGTATATATAGAAAGTAGAGGGAGGGGAGGGGAGAGGGTGCTACGACTGGCCAGCCAGCCTATGCATGTGCGCGTGGGGAAAATAGGAAATTTTAAATAAACAATTTCAATTAAATTTTTCTCATTTTCTCGTCATTTGACTTCCAAAATAATGAAACCTAACACAGAGGTGTGTTACTATTAGATGAACACCCACGCATCTAAAATTTTGGATTCATAGCAATATTTTATTCTTTATTAATATATGAAATTTGAAACTTCAAAAATTAATTACGATCGAACTAGAGCTCCAAATTCGACAAATCTTTTTTTTTAGCCTTTAAATAATATTTTTAATCTAATGACATCAAAATCGATGAATTTAGACTTGTATTTAACTTTCTCATTTTATTAAATTTAAATAATTCAAAAATTAATTAAGGAGTTTCTATTATCCAGATTTCTCCCAAACTAGGGCATTTTGGACTAAGAACTATTTCTATCGAATGGTATTATTGGTTTGCGTTAATTTTGAAGTCGCCCGGGATCCTAATTTTTGTTGGGATTTGACTTAATTTGTAAAATAATAAAGTTTGGTCGTTACAAATTCCCTTACTTAAAAATGATGTCGTCTTCGACATCATAAAAAGATTTTTTTTTTGATAGTTCAAGGTCTTAAGAGAGTTTTGGGGTACTTAGATCTTGAAATAATTTCGGATATTTTCTTCGCATATCATCTTCTTTTTCCCATGTGGCTTCCTCTGCAATATATGTAACCATCCAAGTTGTTACCATTATCAATTATAACTAATCTTAGTCTTAATCTTGATCCTTAGTGTTAATCAAGTCATTAGGAGTCAACCATAAAGACCCAATCCAAACTAGAGGTCAAACGGATCAAATCCTTATTTTAGGAATTTCAGGAATTCTGAAAATTGACCTATTTATTCTCACCTCCGATCGAAAAACAGACTTCGCCATTGCGCTCATTGCCCCCAAATTAGCTAAGGGTAATGTTTTCGTGTCAATCGAAAGTCGTCGAAATTTCGACGAATATTTTAATAATATTTAAATACCCCGGAAAATGAGAAAATTAAATACTTGTCGGAATTGAAATCCGACTTCGCCGTTGCGTTCCTCACCCCTCGATTAGCTAGGGGTGAATATTTGGTGACTTTTTGAAACCATTTAATAAATAAAATTAGGCAATTTTAAATGGTTTAATTTTCCAAATATAAATAAATATGTTTATTTATTTGTTATCTTTTCTATTTTTTTTTTTTAAAAGCTGACTTCTTCTTTTACAGAAATTTAAAAGTTAAGTCCCTAAAATCAATAAGTTCGGTAGATTATTTAATGTGATTTCACAAATAAAAAGAGTAACTAGCATCTAAACTGGGACTTGGGTTAATTTAAATTACTGCTCTAAGGATTCAAGGAATTTAACTTAATAAATCTTACTACCAAACAGCCATGAGTGTTGCAAAATATACATATGCTGATTAGCCACAAAAATCTGATCTTAATATAGTTATGTTTATATAGTTTGAATCTTTTTTTTATCTTTTGAATTACTCTATTTGAAGGTGGCTATAGTTTTATTGTCATGCTTCTTTATGCTAGTAATGTATATGCGGTACTTAAGCTTGCCCCGAGCTGAATATGGTTTATAAGAATGGTTCTTCATGCAGGACCAAGATAATAGCATCCCTTAAGCTTTTGCTTGGTACCATACTATGATTGTAGCCATAAACTCTTTATTTTGATTAAACAATGGAATTTCGTACATGAGATTGCTTTTTGATGATTAGAATATGGATGAAATTTTTAAATGAAATTATGCCATTAATGACACTTAAATGAAATTAAATACAATTTTTGGTTCCTGCTGAAATTTTAAATTTTTGGTGCAGCTTGGTAGCCTCTTCCTTATGGGAGCTTTTGTGGGCTTCAAGTTACTATACTTGGTGAAATGGCACAATCCCTTGATGGTAACGATTTTGTATCACTTTTCTTTTGTTTGTCTCCATCATTTCCCCATCATTTTTATCTTTTATCCTCTCCACTACATTCCCTTACCACCATTAAATTATATAGACGTCTTGGACATAACTTACAATAAAATGTTTAGTTTTATTTTAAATCTTGACATAGTTGTATCTGATGATTATATTTCAATAATTAAAATGTATTTATTATATATGAAGTATGCCTTTTAATATAAATAGCTCTTTATTTTTACACTTCATTTTTCTCGTATGTGCTCCAATTGTGATCCTAGGCCTCATATTTTGGGCATCTGTAAAACCTTAGATGCACTGCATTCTTTTGATTCCACTGCATTTATATTGTAACTAGTAGGTATGCGATCTATAGGTAATGGTATGTGATCTTTATTGGGTGGATTTATCATGAGTATAGCATGTGTACAACAATTTAAGAAGCCGTACGGTATTATTCGATGCTACGTGCAAGTTAATTATTGGTTCGAGCCATTGTATAGAAGAATTTGTTTGAGATTGAAGGGAGGAGTTTTCATTGCAATTATCTCTATCTTTGTAATAAATATTCTTAATACCCAAACCCAACTTGTTATGTGTATTAATAGAAGACTATCAAGGAATTACTTGTGTAACTGGATTTAGTATTCTCCATTCTATTTAAAGATAATTATAATTCATAAGCATTCCTATTAAATCATATTATTGAGAAGACCTTGGATTGTATTACTTTAATTTAGAATCTGAAATTGATTACTTTTTTTCTAATGCATATAAATTGAAATTTTCACTTCTTATGGGCCATTATTAGAATACATCCTCTTTGTATTGTGTAAGGCGAATACAGTTAAGCTCAATTAGCAGTACCAATCCTTCCAAATTTCAAATTCAATTCTACAATTAGTTATCGCATTTAACCGGTGCAATCGTATTTGATATGAGGTTTCATTCTTATTAAGGAATTAAGGGAGTTCAATTAGAGTCGATTTTCTTTTTCTATGCTGCTTTAGTTTCATCTCTTAGGTCGTAACTGCATTGATATAATAAGAGGCTTCATTTCATCTTTCAAACGTATAACTTCTTTTCTACATAAAATGGGAGTTTCCTTTTGATGATGATATTGAGCGAGTTTAGTACCGATTAATGTGCAATGGATAGTTGTGCTTCATGTAATGAAACTCTTGTAAGACCATATTATATATTATTTCAGAATTTCTTACGTTACATCTAATAGTGCATGATATTTAGAAGTGCAAATATTGATTGCTATAATGAGCGGATTGAATAGTAAAATAGTCGAGTGAATAGTAAAATAGCAGATTGAATAATAAAACAGCGGATTGAATACTAAAAACAACGGATTGAATAGTAAAACAGCGGATTGAATAGTAACGAGCTGATTGAATAGTAAAAATAGCGGATTGAATAATAATAGAACTAGGAGTTGAATTGCACCCTTTCTTTTTTGTAAAATAAATAAGTATTAAGCTTTATGATGTGAGATTTATTGAATCTCACATCATACCTTTACTAAATCTTATAATCTTTCAATTAAGCTTGTCAATCAAATTAGTTAAACTTCCTAAAATATTCTCTAAGTCTTTTTCTTTAGGATTGAACACTACACCTTAAGGACCTTTCCTGAGATTAGGACTAGATTATAGGTTAGAGTTCATTCATTGGGTAAATTGGGTTACCCAATGAGTGAAACATTGGTTTTGTTAGCTTTTAAACTTTTCTTTTATTTTATAACTTGTTCTGATTATTTTGTCTTTTAACCTTAGATTTAAGATAGGAGATTCATCCTATTAAGCTTGATTACTTAATAGGATTTGCCTCAACTAGTAGATCACTTATAGAATAAAACCTAAAACTTAGGTTTTAACCTCTTTAGATTATGTGATTAAACCTAAATCTCGTAGTGTTTAATCCATAATCTATAGGTTTAGAAGATCTTGATCAGATCTGAGTTAGAACGTCTAAATTCACAAAATTAGGACGTATGATTTATTGATTTAACTCGTAGTCGTCTATTTGATTGAACTAAATTAGAACCTGATCAGTTCTAATCCTTTTTAACTTATAAGGATGAATTTCTAAGTTACACTCGATAGTAAGAAAACGGTGATCTTGAACTTGTGTAACTTGGAATAGTTAGAATGGCTAAGTAGAAAATAAATGATATCACCATGTTTAGTAGAGTCCCTTGCTTACTTTGATGATTGTTGCTTACGCATTCCTTGATTTTTGTGCCATATTTCCTTGAGCATATCATATGTGATTTTTGATGCATAAATAAAATGTTAGGAAAATATGGAGACTCCTTGGATTCCTGGTAAAAATATTAAAGAGATTAATAAATATAGTAATTGAATGTGGTTGAGCTGCCTCTCAGTATTGTCTTCTGACTGCGTAGTCAACTTATGTTACTAGGGGAAGGCCTCTGTCTTGTTATGTGATGTTTGCCTAGTCTCCTTATTGACACTAGGGGCACACCGTTGGTGCCATAGCCGTACTGGTGCTAGGATCCACCTTAGCCGTACTGATGCTAGGATCCTTCGATTATGTTGTTGATATCTTAGTTGTACTGGTGATAGGATCCGCCCTAGCCGTACTGGTGCTAAGAACTTTCAGCCTTTTTGGTGGGCTAGATTAGCTCTTTTTAGTATGGTAGATTGTACGCGTATGTTTATACGTAGTTGATGTTTGGTTACCTTTCAGTATTCTTATTCAGTCAGCTATTTCCTTGTACTGCTTTTATATATTAGGATGTTAGAATCTTACTGTTATTTATATGGGCCACTGCTGAGTTATTTTATTTTAATTTGCATGTTTCTTTTGATCATCAATATGTTTAGGATGTAGCATTTTCTCACTACACTTATTTGATTATATATATTTATATGCCTTACCTTATTTAGCTCGCATGTGAGGTATGTCTTAGCCTCTTCTTTTGCTTAAGTTATAAATGATGATTTATAGCTTCCTCTTTTCTCTTATATTGCTTGCTGCTCCTTTATACATATGTTGCCTAGATGCTATAGAATAGTGATATTACTTAACACGTATAAAAATTTATCAACCTAAAATATACTTAGACAATTGTCTAACCATATTTTCTTTTTTTTTTGCCGGGGCCCTACATTGTGAAACCGACAATGGAAGACCCTCTTCAGTTAAATGAGTAGGAGTTAGGAGTGGAGCCATACCCAGAGGAGGAGCCCGTGGAAGAAGCCGTTGTTTAGCCCTTTTATTTTATATATGAGGATGAGTGTATTTACACTTTATTTTACATAAACTTTTAAATGATGTAATAATACAGGTACTGTTGACTGTGTATTTAGATTTTATACTTATGTTTTGAGATACGTTTCCTTATACTCATGTTGTAATGCTTGGATGTTATATATATTAAAAATCGCTTTTGCACTCTGTATGTTTACTTAGATAGTGACTGCATGTTTGATTCTATGCTTACTCCTTCCCTTATTAGGTGGATTGTGGATTTCATCCTAATCCAATTATAAGTGAAGGGTTAGCTAGAGTGACACGCAACCCCTTAGCTTAATCTTGTGGATTAAGGGGTGGGGCGCCACAATATAGCTATGCCATTATACTTTAATCTTCGGGATTATTCTGCTTCTTAATTTTTGGCGATCTTTCTCAATGATTTTAAGAGGTTTTTCAACATAAGTCAGATCGGACTGAATTTTGACCGCCGAATCTAAAATTTTTTTAGTGAATTCTTGAAAGCATTTACGGAGCGCTAAAACGTGGATTACGCTGTGCATAGTTGTAAATCTTTCAAGAAGTTTAAATCTATAAGCTGAGCTTCCAATTTTTGCAGTTACCTTGAAAGGTCCAACGTATCTGGGACTTAGCCTGTGTCATGCGATTACTTTTTTTGGTCCTGGGTTACTGCAATTCGGCTTAATTAGTCTTATCTTTTCATTCGTTTCTTCAATTAACTCAGAGCCATAAATCTATACATCTCTAACTTGTGTTCAGGCTAGATGAGTACTGCACTTTCTCCCATATAGAGCCTCATAAGGGGCCATCCCATTGCTCGATTTATGGCTATTATTATACATGAATTCTATTAAAGGTATGAGCTCTTCTCAATTGCCACCAAAATCTAAAATACTTAATCGCGATAGATCTTCGAGTAATTGATTAACCCTTTCAATTTTCCCATCTATTTGTGGATGGAAGGCGGTGCTTATAGCTAGCACGATTTCAAAATCAGGACATAAATCTGTTATCCCTAACCGAGACTTTGACATTTGGAATTCCATGGAATCTGATTATTTCTTTAATATAAATTTTAGTTAGCCTTTCAATGGGTCTATTTGTTTAATAAGAATAAAATGGGCTGATTTAATCAAACGATCCACTATTACCCAAATTGCATCTACTCCTAAGTGATTCCTGGGTAATCTCATGATAAAATCCATAAAAATATCATATTATTTCCATTATGAGACTTCTAATGGATGCAAGAGTCACCATGCCTTTGATGTTCAACTTTTACTAAACAGCACACTTAGCACTTAGCAATATATTCAGCCACACTTCTTTTGAGCCCTGGCCACCAGAATACTTCCTTTAGATTCCGATGTATTTTGTTGTTTCCGAGGTAAATTGTATACCCTGAGTTGTGAGCTTCGCTTAGTATCTGATTTCGAATGGATGCATTATTAGAGACCCAAATTTTTTTTCGTGATAAATATAAATCTCTTGATGAAATTGTAAGTCTGATCTGCGTCCATTTTCTATGTCTATCTTTAGCTTTGAATACTCTAGGTCTCCTTCTTGAGCGATTGTTATCTGCTGCAGGAGCGTAGGTTTGGCAATACTTATCTTGAGTATATCATTTAATTTATTGCTATAAATGGGTCTTATCCCTAGTTTTTAGAACTCTTCAACCAAGGTGTGGCACCCCACCCCTTAATCCATAAGATTAAGCTAAGGGGTGGTGTGTCACTTTAGCAAATCCCTCCTTAACATTGGATTAGGTGTAACCCTTATTCTACTAGTAAGGAAGAGATGAGCCAATGCATACATATTATGTAATCAGTCACTAAGCAAATATAGAATCAGAGTGCGGAAGCAAGGTAAAGCAAACATACATCCAATTTACCACAATAAATAGAGAAAATGCATTATTCAACTCAAAATAAATAGTAAAATAAAGAAAACACAGACAGATGATACATGTATTATTACAATATTAATTAAGTTCAAATGAATTGAAATGAAATCACTCATCCTCGCACTAAGCAAAAATGACTAAACAGCTTCAGCTCCTTCCTGATGCTCCTCCTTAAGATATCGCTCCACTTCTGGATAAGGCTCCTCTTCAGCACCAAACTCCTTAAATCTATCTAATTCTGATATTGTCAGTTTCGCAATGCCAAGGCTCCAATCAACAAAAGAAAAATCTTATTAGATTATTATCTAAGTACATTTTAGGCTGAATATTTTTCATACATTATTAATGTCACTATTTTACTTAAACAAAACAAAAAATATAACTAGCATAGGAGCAGTAAGCATACAAGAAGAATGATAAGTTATAAATATAGCATTTATAACTAAACAAGATATGAGGCAAAAAGGCACACCTCAAGTAAACTAAGTAAGGATAGGCATATATGTATAATACATTAAGTAAAGATACTGAAAGAAAAATCTAATCCTAAATATGCTGATTATCATATGACATATGTTGATTTAAAAGAAATTTACCAACAGTGGTACATATAAGTAAGCAATAAAGGTCTAGCATCCTATAATATACAAGTAAACAAGTAAAGCAAGGTAGACTAAAGTCAAGAATAATGGTAAACAGGAAATAGGAATAGTAAACGATAAACAGTAAATAGTGAACTTATATGTAAGTACTGCTTATATCAGAAGATGGCTAATCTATCCTGCTGATATCAAAAGGATTCTTAGCGTCAACGCAGAGGCTAAAGCAACAAAATATTCCTAGCGTCATCTGAAGCTAGGTCGGAATAACAAAACTAAAACTGAACTAAAGAGGCAGTAATCAAATGCATAAATATTTTAGTCATTTAATTTACTTCTGTGGCATGATCAAAAGTAGCAGAGGAGTCAAGCAGATCTGCAAGACTATACGGGTTCCAAACTTAGCACAATACTCCTCAATGAGTAATATAAAGTACTCCTTATTTCTCCTTACCCCTATCTAGTAGGGTAAAATATGCCAGATCAACAAGTAACTGAACCCAATATAATATTATCCTAGATATTTTATATTTTCATTTTATGCAACAATATTATCTTGTATGACATGTTCAAGGAAAAAGGCACAAATATATGAAATGCGAAATCACAAGTAAAATAATAGTGAGCAAGGGACTCTACTACACATGGTGACATCAATTGTTATTATTAAACCATTATAATTATTCCAAGTTACACAAGTTCAAAATCTCTAATTCCCACTATCGAGTGTAACTTAAAAGCATGACCTTATAAGTCAAAAGCAATTAGAACTGATCAAGTTCTAATTTAGCTTAATCAGAATCGACTATAAGTTAAATAATAAATCATCACGTCCTTAATTGATAAATTTAGACGTTCTAGGCTAAGATCTGATTAAAATATACTAAATTAGGGATTATGAGTTAAACACCATGAAATTGGAGTTATTCTCAAAATCCAAGGGTCAAACATAAGATCTAAGGTTTTTAAGTCTAAAAGTGAACTAAAGATTAAGGCAAATCTTATTAAGTATACTCAAACTTAATAGAATGATTCTTCTATTCTTAATCTAGAGTTAAGAGATAAAATAAATCAAATCAAAGTACAAAAATCTAGAAACTAATAAAATAAAGGATTCATTCATTAAATAACCTACTTTATTCAATGAATGAACTCTAACCTAGGATCTATTCCCATTCCTAAGGAAAAGATCCTAAAGTGAAGTGAAGATTCTTAATGAGCTCTTAATGAGAAATCTTAGAGAGATTCTAAGAATTGATTGAATTTATTTCAATTTAACTTAATTTATTGTTTTTACTAATTAGGGAAGTTAGGAACGAATTTTTGCTAAGTAAGGCATATTATCCTTACTTATAGAGTTTTTAAAGCCTAAATTATGATGCTTGATAAATTATTCAAATTATAGGATTTAAGACTTAAATTTATCATAAATCAGTTTTATTACTATTTTTAATGATTTAAGAGATATTCTAATAAATTTTGGACAAAATAACTATTTTGCCCCTACTTAAGGATCCAAAAAGCTACTTTTTGATTTAGGGCTCCAAATTGGATTTTCTTATTACCAAATGATTTCTTACTATTTAACATGAAGATAGATAGTAATTATAATAAATGTGGACAATAATTGGGTCATATAGGTCCAAACTAAGGAATTTGACCCAAGGGGGCGATTTAGTTATTTCTCCTGATGAAATATAAAAATTAGTACAATTTATTGTTGCTTGTTATTCAGGATTCCATAGAATCTAAGAATACTAAATTTTGAGGCTTATTATATTAGTTATAAGTGTTCTAAGTTTAAGGGTAAATGTGTCATCTCTAGGGTTAAGAGGGGTCAAAAACCTAACTTTTTTATTTGAGATCCAAATTCAGCAAACTTAGTGGCTATAGCTTCCCTATATTATATTGAGTACTTTAATAAGGAATAGACCCAAATTGGACCTCATTTGACCAAATTATAACCTAATTAGGGTTAGGGATATTTCGGTTAACCTAAAGTTTTTAGTGGTCAAAACCCAAATTTTATTTCAATTTACTGTTAGCACTGAATTTCTAACCTAATTAGTATATTGAATTTCTTAATTTGGAGTCCAAATGATAAATTTGGAATTTCAATGTTAGGGTTCTATTTTCTTAAAAGGGGGTCAAAACATAATTTTTCCATATTCAAAAATCACATACAATTTTATACAATGCTTAATTTTACTAAAGTTAGATTCAAATTTGATATATTTCGGCCCCATTTTGGTCAGTAAAAAGTGAAAAATATGAAGTTTTGGCCATTCCGGACAGTTCTGGGTAGTTCCGAACAGTTCTGGGCGCTACGACGCGCTGTAGCGCACTGCAGCGCTTTTAGGCACTGTGGAAGATTACAACGCTGTGGTGGACCCCATTTCGAAACTCGGGCACTGCGATGCGATGTGGCGTGCTACGGCGAACCCAATTCGAAACTCAGGCGCTGCGGCGCGCAGCAGCCCCCGACGGTGATTTTGCTTGTAAGAAAACCACAATGAGTCATCTTTTGGGCTCAAATAATCTCAACCTAGAGCACTTCACTTGAGGTGCCATATACCGATAGAAAGGTATTTTTGAGACCTTTCCATCGATACTAAAATCAGCATAAAATGATAATTCTAACTATGCAAACAATTAAGTTAAAGGTTTATGTGTGTAGAAGGATAGAAGAATAGAGCTGTTACAACTTCCTAAAATCACAAGCCTAATGAGCTCTAATGAACTCCATAATCTCAACACAGATTCTTTAAAGATGCAACATAAGCTTAAGAGTAAAATGAAATAGTCATTGAATCCATTCAACGGGGGAAAGGAGGTACCTTGGACTTGCAAATGACAGATTTATCTAAAGATCCTTGGGAGCTTGAGAGTTTGAGGATTAAGTTTCTTCTTCTTCTTCAACTGCAAGCAAGAGAAGAAAGAGGGCTAAGATTTCTTCTAGCAATAAGTACAGCAATGAAGGGAAGAGGGGAAGAGAGGAATGAACTTCAATTGAGCAAAATGCCAAAGGAAGAGGGCTGGGGACAGTCTTTATGGAGGAGGGGGGGGATGGCTCATTAATGAGCTTTCCCATCAATCATGGAGGGGAAGGAGAGGGCAGCAGCCCACTTGAGTGTAAGGTATGGGGAGCAAGGTGCTAGGAAAGAGGAAAGAGTAGCATAGGGATCTGCTAGAGGGAAAGAAGAGGGAAAATGGATTTATTTGATTATTCTAATTTAATTAATTAGTGCTTTAAAATAAGAAAAATCAAAAGTGCTCCAAAAATCCCAAAAATTCACCCCTAGCTAATTCAAGGGTGAGAAATGCAACGGCAACGTCGAATTTCGATTTTGATAAGTATTTAATTTTCTTATTTTTCGGGGTATTTAATTACATTAAAATATTTGATAAAATCTAACGTCTTCCAAACGAGTCCAAAACATCACCCCAAGCTAATTTGAGGGTGACGATCGCAATGGCGAAGTCAGATTTTGATTTTGACGTCAAATTAAATATATCAATTTTCCATTAATTAAATATTATTAAAATATTTGACGAAATTTTGACGATTTCTGATTGCCACCAAAATATCACCCATAGCTAATTTGGGGGCAATGAGCACAATGGCAAAGTTCGATTTGTGATCTGAGGTCAAAATAACTATGTCAATTTCCAGGGTTTCTGAAATTCCCAGAATCAGGGTTTGATCTATTTGACCCTTGATTTAGACTAGGTCTTGGTGGTAAACTCCTAATGACTTAGTTAGTGGACTAAGATCAAAATTAAGACTTAGTTTATTTGACCTGGGTAACAACTTGGATTGCTACATAAGGGGCTTGCCATGATCATTTCATTCAAAGACACCTTCATGCTCAGGGCATCAGCTATAGCATTAGCCTTACCAAGGTGATAAGTGATGCCAAGATCGTAACAGATTAATTTAATCTATTTTCTTTTCATGCAACTTAGCTGCTTCTGGGTAAATATATACTCTAGGCTTTAGTAGTTTGTAAATATCTCACATCGTACCCCATATAAGTAATGCCTCCATATTTTTAAGGCAAAAATAACTGACGCTAATTCCATATCATGAATTGGGTAATTCTTCTCATGCTTCCTTAATTGCCTTGAGGCATATGCAATTACCTTCCCTTCTTGCATAACGACACATCCCAATCCAATGTTGGAGGCATCAGAGAATACTTGATAATTAATTCCTTCTTGCAGTAAGATCAGAATTGGTGCGACGGTTAGTACTTCTTTTAACTTCTGGAATGTTTCTTCACATTCTTGGCTCCAAATGAAAGATGCCACTTTCAAAGTTAATCTTAAAAGAGGTGAGACGAATATCAAAAATCCCTTAATAAACTTTTGTAGTAGCTTTCTAGTCCTAAAAAGCTTCGAATTTTGGCTACAATGGTGGGTTGTGGCCATTCTTGAATGACACTTATTTTATTCTGATCAACCCTTATTCCATGAGCACTAATTACATGACCAAGGAGGGCAATAGATTTTAGCCAGAATTCACACTTTGCATATTTTGCTTACAGTTACTTCTCCCTTAATGTGCCTAACACGAGTCTTATGTTATTTTCATGATCTTTTTCACTTTTGGAGTAAATAAGAATGTCCTCGATAACATAAATATATCCAGGAAGGGTGTAAGATCTCGTTACATTAGTTCCATGAAGACTAATGGAGCATTGGTTAATCCAAATGACAGTACCAAGAACTCAAAATGTTTGTAAAGAGTTCTGAATGCTGTTTTTGGAATATCTTCTTCTCATACTCTTACTTGATGATAACCTGATCGCAGATCTTTTTTGAGAAGACTTTTGCCCCGATGAGTTGGTCAAATTGATCGTCTATTTGTGGTAGTGGATACTTATTCCTTATTGTTATTTTGCTTAACTCTCTGTAGTCAATGCACATGCGCATTGATCTATCCTTTTATTTACAAAAAGAACTGGAACTCCCCATGGTGACATGCTGAGTTTTATAAGGCATTTTTCCATTAGTTCTTACAATTGCTCTTGTAGTTCTTGCAGCTCTTTTAGGGTTATATGGTATGGTTCCTTTGACAGTGGCTGTGATCCATGCACTATGTCAATAGTAAAATCTACTTCCTTTATTGGAGGTAGACCAGAAAGCTCATCTGGGAAGACATTAGGGAATTCTCTGACTATTTTGGTTTCAGATAAAGGGGTGTCTTTTCTGCTTCTTTTATCATAATGACTAGGTATTCTTCACACCCTTTGCGAATTAACTTTCCTACTTTAAGTACATTGATTAGTGAAGCATTAATACCTATTCTGCTTATGAATATAACTGACTTCCCTTCTCTCCTAAGGGTAACCTTTTTCTTTTGACAATTAATGACCACTTTATGCATACTCAACCAATCAATCCCTAAAAAGATGATGAAGTTCATTATATGGAGGATTTGTTAAGTAGCCTCATATACCTTTTCATTGATAGGAATGCTGTAAATGCAAAACTATTGAGCGCTCATAGTAGCATCGGAGGGCAACCCAATATTAAGAGTGTTGGCTTGATTGCAACATGGTTTATTGAGAGCCCTTGCGCAACTGTCCAAAATAAAGGAGTGGCTTGCTTCAGTATCGAACAAGATATTTAAAGATTTGCTATTAATTTGTATGGCGCCTAGTTAGAAAAGAAAATAACTAATATAAAAGGTTTATGTATGTGTGTGTAGAGATTTAAAAAAAAGGAAGGTAATGTACCTGACACCACGCTGTTGTCATCGGGTGACATGATAGGTGTGAGAGCGTACATCCTTGCTGGAATGGTGGGTTGAGGGACCTGTCCTGTAACAACCTTAGTTGTTACCCTAGCTTAAAACTAGATTAATTAGGCTAACCAAGCTTTAATTTTGTTTCCAATAGACTCAATGGGTCAATTAAACATAACCCTAGAAGTTTGAAATCAATCAGAGCTAAATTGAGCATTTTGGTATTTTTGGCTATTTTTGAGCCCTATAAAATACCTAAATTAATTTGATCTCTAAATCAAAATCTGATTTCATTTTTAAATTCCTCATATCCTAATTAGCTAAGGGTGAATTTTTTGGTCTTTTTGGAGCTCATTTGGTCCTAAATTGGATTTAGAATATTTAGGAATAATTATATATTATTTAATTGATTTATTTATATTTAAATTATATAATTAATTAAATTATAAAATGCAGGATTTGCTGTCAGGACCGCGGTAGATCCGCTGCAGGGTCCCGGCAGCGGGGCACCGGGTTAAGCCATTCGATGCATTGGCACGCATCCTGGCGCAAACCATCGAACGGCGGGATCTCCTCTGCGTTAAGAATATATCTTATGTGTTGAATCCATCACGTGCATCCAACGGCTAACATTCGACCCGTTTAAGTAATATATCCTGGCCATCCATAATCAACGGTCGATCCATCAGATGGTGGACGAAGACCCGAGCACTGTGGATCTTCATCTACCTCTCGTCTCGTCTACGTCTGGTCCCCCTCAACAGCCAGGATCTTCCCAACCCCGTGGCAGTATGAGAAATGACCCGTTCTCCCTCTCCTACCCTTGGCGCGTTCGTCTTGCCGGCTGCCTTCTCCCCAAATTGCCCATGGCCGTTAGGACCGAGCCTCCCGTTCGGCCCGAGCCCTCCTCCCTGCCCAAGCCCTGGAAGCCAACCCTAGGGCCTCCTCCTACCTATAAATACCCCCAGAGCTTCACAGTGAGTCCCTTTGCTCACTGTGAACCCTCAATTGGCAACTGAAATCCTCTGGAGCCCCCCGTCCTCTCGACGATTTTTCGGCATTTCTCGAAGCTTCAAACCATTGATAGAGGGTCCGTCTGGTGTTCAGACCCCCTGTGAACCTTCATCTATTGTCTAGGAAGCTCCAGTACCCTTCAATTTTTATTGGCCGAGCCTGCGACCTCGACTTCAGGTACAGCCTTCCACCATTGAATTCCGTTGATTCAATTCTCCCTTCTGTCTCTGAATTAAGCCTCTGGATGTCGTTTAGCTAGCCGTAGCCACTTAGGAAACAAGTAGTGATTGTCGCCTGGGGCTAAGCTAGCTTGAATCGATCGTATCAATCGATTGAGCTAGCGGCCGAGCCATGGTTGAGTACGAGTAAGGACCCAGCGATTGACTGCTCCCCGGGTTATGAAACCATGGGGGTTCGATTCACCTCGCCTCTCTGAAGGTGTAGGCATTGAGCCCCGATCAATTAAATGCTTCTATGAGGAGAATTATCTCCTCACAGCGAACCCTAATCGTCTGGGTTGAGACACTTCGGTCGAGTAGCACCCCAGATGGGGGTTCTTACCTTAATCGATGCGGCTGAGTCTTCTGAAGGTGTAGCAGTCAAGAGCTAGGCGTGGCATGGCCAGAGCATGGAGAATTTCGGAGTGGAAGATCCATTAGGGTGGAGCCCGTCGAGAGGAGGAAGACGAAGTCACGGGTCGAGCCGACCCGTGACCCGCATCTTTTGATTTCGGGCCGCGGCTATTAGCAAATTATAGGATGGAATTTTCTATGGTTAATTAATTAATAAATGCATTCCTATGGTTTTAATTTAAATAAAAATACAGAATAAATTATTTGACTAACTTTAGTTATACTGATCCAAATGGTATGATCCAATATACCATTTGAATCAAAAAATGCAAGGAATCTAAATATAAAATAAAATCACAGATCTAATGGTTGGATTTAAAATAATTCCCTAATCCTTTTCTATTTTTAATTAAATCATAATAAATTTAATTAATATCCAAATTAGTTGATTAAGGGCTCTGATTACTCATATGACCCTAGAGAACAATTGTAGACCCTTAAAACCAAATTAGGATATATAATTTAATTAATCACTCCTTAATTACCCTAATTAAGGATTAGTGAATTAAACCCTAACTAAGTCTCTAATTTTGGGTAAGTTAATCCCCAATGCTATCTTAAGTATATTAAAACCTATGGGTAAGGTTGGATTGCTCTAGAATGCTCTAAATTCCTTAATCACCCTAATTGGCTTAAATATGTGATTAGTGCTCATTAGCTTAATTAGGTTGTCAAAACCTAAGATTAAGTGTATTTCCCACTTTATTAATCAATTTGAAATACATTAAAATAGATTAGAAGTAATTTGGATAATTAAATCCTAAAATCTCATATTTAGCCTTAAGAGGGGTATTTTGGTCATTTTGACCAAAATGTGCTTAAGTGCCCCTTAAACCTTGGAAAATTCAGTAAGTTACCCTTAGTTAGATTATTAATGTTCTACTAAACTCTTAGACTAATAATGTTAATAATATGGATACTAAGTTAACAGATCTTTATTTAGCCTTAATTAAGATACTTAGATCTTAAGTGATCATAAAAGGTCACCTTGCCTTAATAATTAAATCTAATAATTTTAGATGTTAAATATCAATTTAATAAACTCAATTAGCTAGTTCATAAGCTTAAATTTTAAAAGAAACATATTTAGAAAATTCTAAGTTATAAACCTAGCTTAAGTCTAAAGTGATCAAATCTCAGATCTTGGATCTTAGATCCTAGACTTTAGATCTTCTACTTGAATTGAACTATCTCCAATTGAAACTCCTTAAATGATTTATTGTCTAACTCTTTTGAAGCTTTCCATGTGGGTATAGGATTGATTCAATCTAGATGATAATGAAATTATCCTAAGGATTTGAGAATATATCTTAGATTCTCAAGTTCTTAATTGATTATTTTGTCTTTTAATCAATAGAATAACATTTCACTAAGTTCTTAGCTCTTGGATCTTTTAGCTTATATAATTCTTCATCCTTAATTAGGTATTAAGTATGAACCCTAGATCCTTATTAGGACATCACCTTAGATTTGGGCTTTGAACACCAAAGTGGAGTTCAAATTCAAGATCCTTAAATCTTGATTTACTTCATCAAGATTTGGGCAAGAGAGAAAAGTACTAATAATTAGGTTGTCGATTCATTTGTTTAAATCTTGTAGTCATCATATGATTTTGAATTGGAACTTCTTAAGTTCTGATACTACCTTTAAGGTCATAAATCTGAGATTTTACTCGATAGCTGAATATTGGAGATCCTAAACTTGTGTCTTCTCAGAATAGTTAGTTGGATAATTTAGACAACAACAGATATCACATGAGTTTAGATTGAGTCTCTTACTTACTTTGACTAGTTTTGCCTTTCACACCTTGAATATTGGGCCTTGTTTCTTGAGCATAATAGGAGAACTTAGGATATGGAGGTTACATCCTAAGTTAATATTTGCAAAACACATCATTCATCTAGTTCTTGCAATGCTTTCAGTTAGTAGAATATGTCATAGCTTAGTCTGCTGTGGTGACCGAGGATCGAAGTTTGAGAGTCTTTAAAGAACAATTCATCACAATGTAAACATATACATTTTTATATACAAAAAGGACATAATAAAAGTCCAAAGTTCATTTATACAGATAGAGCCAAATATATATGAAAATTTACAGTTTATCTTTTACAAAATAAAATATTTACATTCTCCTGCTTCTTTATTTCTTCTCCTTTTAATTGATAGATCTTCTAGATTTTAATTATCAAAACCTGAAAAATACAATTACCAGTCAGGTAGGAGTACGCAAATTGTTCTTATAAGAATAAATCTAGCATCCTATAATAGGCATGAATCAAGTATGAAAATCACTGAAAGTTTGCATAAAAGTAAAGTAATTTTTCCAAATTCAATTTTTGCCCTGCAAATTAGCTGTGAAAATCAATATATATGAACAGCATGAAATAAATTTTATCAAAAGTATTTGTAACAATAAGTTGAGTCCGTAGACTCCTGAGCCCAAATAGGTAAACCCATAGGCATAACCTGTATGAAGCTTATCTCGCCACCCGTCGGTAGCTTACTCAAAATAGGAACTGATGGTGTGTCTTTCCTCTGGAGTTACCTACTTCTTACAAGAGGCTAAATCCCTCCATATAACTCCCAGGGGCTGCCAGCAGGCCCAATCTGTACAGATTCTCAGTGTTGCGTTCCACCCTCCAAAGACATACACCACAAAATATACATATACTGTGTTTCATTCTTTTTGTTACATGCTATTTGATATAAATCTTTTGCAGATTAAAAATGCGGTAAACGGTGTAAATAATACTCAAATGGAAAATGGCTCAAAGATAAGAATACTGAAATAAGACTAATAAGTAAATTTGCGTACCTGACTGTTTTGACAAACTATCAATCAACTGATTTTCTCTGATCTGCCAAAATAATTTAATTCATTAATTTAATATTTTATGTTTGTAATATTAGATTTCCTAAAATGACAATAAGATAAATATTTGAATATTTTGATTTATTTTATTAAGCCATTTAATTATTATGCCTTATAAGGTCAAATTGGGAATTTGACCTTATAAGGGCATTTTAGTAATTTTACCTTTAATAAAATCTTAAAATTTCTGTTAGTTTATTGTAGATTATATCCTAAGGTTTCCATAAAACTTAAAATCATCAAATTTTGATTTGAATTAGCTAAGTTATAGCCAATATAATTTTTAGGGTTAATAATTAAAATTAAATATGATTAATGAGTGATTAGTGAATTTAGTTATAAAATTATTAAATTAAATATACACTTAGGTTCTAATTTACTTTATGACTCTTTTGAAACTGAAATTACTTAATTTTGATCATTAGATTTGCTAATATTCACTAATCAAGTTTTTATAGTAATCATGATTGATTAGGAGATCTAACTGTTGGATCCTAAATATTTTTGTAGTTTACTGTAAATTATGTTTTTTTGATCTAAATTGATATTTGGATCACCTAATTTTGAGCTAAATTGACTAACTTATGGCTATTTGAAGTTTCTATGGTTAAAGGCTTAATTAGACTTAGGTCCTAATTGTGATTAATCTAAATTTAATCCAAATGGCAAACTTAACACTACTAAAATATTTTTTAGGGTTTTCTGAGTATTTTGAGACCCATATTAGATATATTTGGATAAGTGAGTGCAAATTTATGAATGTTTAAATATTTGTTACATAATTTGAATTATTTTAATATCTCTAAATTTCACTATGTTAAATACTTATTCAAATTGAGATTTGACAGCCTCAGATTATTCCTTGATTTTTGCTGATAAATATAATATATTTAATTATATTATTTGAATGTATATTTTATAAGTTATGGATTTTTAAAGTTTTAAGATTTGTTTATTTAATTAAATGTATTATTAATATTAATTTAATTAATCTATTTAATTGATTCATCTAATTATTTTTAATGAAATAATCATCTTCTATTTTTAATTATAAATTTTTTATATTTTCTGAATATATATATATATATTTTAATCTTTAATGTTTTCTTAATTTATAAATTAATTTCAGAAATTTATTGATTATATAATAAATTTTAATTATTTGTTTTTCATTTGTGTATTTATATATATATATATATATATATATTTAAATTATAAAGGTATTGATTAATATCTTAGTAACTAAATGTCTTATGTATCCGTTAAATATATTTATTTAACTAAATTATATTTATTCTTTCTGTTTATTTATAAATATATATATATTTATACTATATTAATATACTTAAATTTTTAAGTAATTTAATTTGTATTATTAGAAACCTATAATAATTATAAGTATAATTATTATTTTTCAGGAAATGAAGTTTGACTAGTCCTTCCTCCACGTGGTGTTTGGTGATTTGCTGAGGTTAAGCAGATGGGACCCATGTGTTGGCGTCAGCACTGCTACGTGGCAGTAGGGATCGAAGACATCGCCTTCGTCCCCAAAGCCCCGTCGTAAAGGTGCAAATTAGGGTTCCCAAAAATTCGCAGTACCGGGCACCAATTGAAGAAGTGCTGATGCCGATCGAGAGGTCTTTTTGAGATCTCTTGATGAACGTTGGAATCGTCACTAATAGATCTCCCTAGCCTTAGAGATACTGATGCCCTAATTTCCAAAAATTGCAAATTGCAGGTGTAAATTAATCCCAACAAAATATAGTTTATATCAATCTATTTGATTTGCTTTACACAATTATCAATTGCAGAACTTAAATTTATTGGATATCGAATGCAGAAGTTGAGTATAGATAAAACCATGAATTACTCAAATTAACAATTTGCAGAATCATTTGCAATACGTATTATATCATAAATTGACATAACTTCAGAAATTCTTAGTACCTCTATACGAGATTGTGAAAAGGATTGATTGCGCGAAGACTGGAGCAAAGAAAAAGATTTAGGGTTCGAATGAAAGGAAACTGGGGAGGTTCGATTCGTCTTAAGGATTGAAGATGTTGTCCCCTTTTTGTTTGAGATCTCGATTTATGTATAAAAATAATTCTTACGGTGGTGGAGATTATACGTGGAGAAATGGTCGCCTCGTGCTGTAAACCTGCGACGCTCATGGATGGATAGGGACGACGCGCCTCGATCCTTTTTGCCACGCGGAGCTCTTCAAAGGAGATGACTCGAATCCTTCTGATCCTTCCGATCAAACGGATTAGGACGATTCGCCAATTTAAACAACGCGAATGCTTATGAAGACGGCGTTAGGGAAAATGAAACGTGCTGTTAATATTTTAATAAAAATATATAATTAATTAATTTAATTTAATAGATTTTATTAAATAAATTTATCCTAATAAACATGTTTTAAAAATTAAAAAAATATTTTTCCTAGCTAATTGAGGGCTTCTGAACACAACGGTGCACTCAGATTTTTGATCCGACGAGTATTTAATTATTCAAATTTTTTTCAGGTATTTAAATAATATTAAAATATTCATCAAAAATTTATGTCTTCCAAATGTATTCAAAACTTCACCCCTAGCTAATTTGGGGGTGGTGAATGCAATAGCAAAGTCATAATTTCAATCTGAGGTCAAAATTATTTAAATATTAATAAACAAGTTTGAACATAAATTCTGATATTTTACATCTATCTCTTCAGTTCTATTATTGTATAGAATAAACTCAGGCGTAGCGGATTTGGATGTCTAGGATGGGTATAGTTGAATTCTTATTCTGGAGGCCCTGTATGGCCTATTGTCTGGTATGGCAGTACTATGTCTTAGACTTATTACTACTCTAGTTTAGTTTTCAATCTTGTTTTTACTTTATCACATGCTTCAGTGGCCTTTCTTATAGTACTTGCTTGATTTGCCACATGTTTTAGTGGCTTTACGTTACATTTGATTGCCTTGCTTGTTGCCACATATCTCAGTGGTCTTTTATTTTCATATCAATCTGCATGTTTAAGTATATTCTTATGGATTAACTAGATATATATATTGGCATGTTTAGGATGTTAGAATTTCTTATTATTACAGCACTTGTGTTCTTTTATACTCAGCATATTCCAATGTGATCATAAGCATGTTAGGATCAGATTTGTTATAGTAGTTGCAGTTGTTTTTGCTTTTAGCTTCACCTTGTTTACTTTCATGTTGGGAATGTTGTTTTCATATACTCATTGATGGCTATAAATGGATAATTTATAATTATCCTATTTCCTTCATAGCTTGTTGCACCCCATAATTACTTGCATGTTAAAATTAATTAAATGTGATATCTTTAAATATTTAATTTATTTAAATAGCCTAAAATGTACTTAGACAATTATCTAATTGTAATCTTTTTCTTTTGTTGGCTGGGGCCCTGGCAGTTGTGATACCGACAAATGTCAGTTTTGGACTTGTTCGTGGGTAGTGCTGCAGGAGGGGAGCCAGTCCAGGAGGAGGATCGTTCTGCTGCAGTTTAGATAGACTTAGCATTTTCATTTCAGTGAGATTGAGAGATTATTATATTCCCTTTAAATTTTATTTGTAATAATTAAATTCTGAATGTATTTTATTTCTGCATTTAATCTGAGTTACTATCTCTTTTACTTTGCTATGTTATACTATGATGTGGATGTTATAATCTAGTTTTCTGCTTCTACTACTTTGATATGTATTGTTGAATATTATAGATGTATCTGGTGACAGGTCCTTGGCTTAAGGAAGGTTGGGTTTTTACCTGATTTTACTTAAGTTAGGGATTTGCCACAGTTGGAGTACCGTACTCTTTACTGTTAGTACGGGGAACCCCACAGTTGGTATCAGAGAACACCAAAAGGTGTCAGGATAGAATCCATGATTCTTTTCTACCTAATGGACTGTTCTTCTGAAATGCAAATATCAATATATGTAATATCCATAACATAGTAGTATCAGTAACTCTATGAAAAATGTAGAAGATGAATACTCATATCCTAACAATCCAATCATCTTGAGTCCAATAAGAACTTAATAAAATTTCTTCTTTATAGCCAAATGGATTTCGAAGAGTCTGATTTTGACTACTATCTGCAAACCTATGAGCTAGCTTGGAGTCACAGTTTCAAAAGGAGACAGGAGAGTAATTGGCAGATAAAATGAGTTTCAGCAAAAGGAACCTTAGTTCTAGACAAATTGTTACATCAAACAGCACATCGAGGACTATACTTTCTGATCTATGTGAAGAATGGTTGAGTAAAGTAGAGTCAGTCTTGAGACACATAGAGTGTCCCGAGTTTCTCTACGTGGACATCGTGACATGGCAGATGTTAGACTATGCGGGAATCTGGTGGTCCAAAACTATGACAAGGCTAGAAAGGATGCGTAAGAGGAAGCGTTCGGAAGTGACATTTAAGGACTTTTGTGTGGCCTTTAGGGCTGAGTACATTGAGGGAGTTTGAGTGATAGTTAAGATAATTGTTATCCTTTGATCTAAATACTTCTAGTAGTACTGTGATTTTCTGATATCTTATGTAATCCTCCATTTCAACATAATGAGAATTTTTGCAACTTAGTTATTGTCTTCTTTAAAATAATTTTTGAAATCTGGATGTGTATTGTTTAAATAAAATGAATCCTGAATCACCACCTACTATTACTCCTATCAAAAACAATGTCGCCTCCAGTAGTTCCAATGATGAGGTAGCTCATCTACGAGCCATGGTGGCAACTCTATTGGAAAATCAAGCTCAATAGGTTATCATTATGCAGAAATTATTGAATGATCGTACAACTCCAGTCATTGTTGCTATTCCGGCAGTTCCTGCCCCACAACCTGCTTCTTCCTCTTATCACTCCATGGATAATTGTCTTCATAATTTCTTAAGGCTAAGGCCTTCCACCTTCAGTGGGAATCTATCACCCATGGACACCGCTAACTGGCTAAAAGCCGTGGAAAGGGATCTCATTAGTCTAAAGATCCTGAACTCGGAAGCTGTTCAACTCGCCATACGACTGTTTCACGCGGAAGCAGAATATTGGTGGGAAGAGATCCAAAACACCAAATTTGCTGACTACAAATTAGAGGACATCCCATGGGATGAGTTCGTCGAAGCCATCAAAACTGAATTTATTCCTCCATCTGCATAAAACATTATTGTAGATACAATTATAAGATTGACTCAAGGGAGTCGTTCAGTGACTGAATCAAAAGGGAATTTTGTGTTGATTCATTTTGCACCAGAGATTACTCATTCTGAGTCCGCTAAGTGCCACCGCTTTCTCTGTGGACTCTGAGATTTGCTGAAAAATCAGATCGTGCCACTCTGCCTGACTAGCTTCTTCAAGCTAGTGGAAATGGCTAAAGTGATTGAGCATCACCAATCTAAAGGGGATCTCAAACGAAAGATGCAAACAACTCTGAACCTGCAGGAAAACTTCAAGAGACACAGGTCTAATCTGGCAAAGGTCTATCAGCTAGAAGCTGCACCAACTGCCGAACAGATTCAAGGATGTACTAAGCCTCATCCGTATGGCAAGTGTTATCACTTTGGCCAAAAGTGCTATAATTGTGGGTGCACGGGCCACAGATTCTACCACTGCACCCACATGGAGACAGTGAATGGAGTTCCGATGAAGTCATACCAACAGAATCAAGTGTTTAGAGCGACTCCGCTCAGTGGAAGAGAACCAAATATGGCCATAATGTCAGCACCTGTATCTGAAGTTGCTCTATCACCGACATCAGCTCCTAACACCAGAGCCAACCCAGGAGGCAGAGCAATAATCGTCCCGCTGGTCCTACGAGAGTTTATGCCTTAACACCTATCAAAGCCGTAGAGAATAATAATGTGGTTTCAGGTACACATCTCTAAACTTCTCTTTTGATAATTGCATTTCTGTACTTTACCATTCTTGCCAATTGTTAATAAAATTTGTGTAAATTAAGCACACTTTATTTCAATGACCAGCCTTGTAATGTATTATTCGATATCGGTGCTAGTCATTCATTTATCTCTGAACAATTTGCCAATATCCTTAAACACACACATACAACTTAGCACAAATTTTGAGTGTTGGACTTCCATCTAGAGCCCAACTAAGTTCTCATAAGTTTTGTAATATCAAGGTTCCAATAAATGATCAAGAATTCCATTCCAAATTAATCATCCCGCCAATAGCAAACTTTGATATCATCCTTGGGATTCTTTTGAATCTATCTATTTGAAATGACTAATAAAAACTTGAAATTAATAGTGGTTTTTCCTTATTGAATACATAAGCAATTATTTGCAACAATAAATAAAATTTACCACTTTTGATTCAAGAAATTCCCATTAATAAAAGATCCTCATACAAAAATGTGGTGCATTAATAGTAGGAATAATTCCTTGCTAAATGCACATCCTCGAAGGATATTCTTGGAATACAAGGTCCTATTCTAATTTTTCTAAACATAGAAGAAATCAAAGCTAGCTGATCTCCTTTTTTACAAGAACTCCCAGTAATTATAGAGGTTCCCAACTTTTCTTTTCCCTTTTGAAGTGGAAGCAGTCGTGTTGTTGGCTTTAATAAGATTCTTTAGGTGATGAAGTTTATTGTGTAGTTGGATGACTTACCACTTTTGTACGTCATCCTTCATTTTTAACTCCCATTATATCGTAGATATCTTTCCATGTAAGGCACCTTTTAGTTCTTGGACATCCATCTCCAATTCCATGATCCTATTCTTGGATACTGATACCCACTAGGTTAGTATATTCTTACCTCACTTAATTTCTCTGCCATCGCATCTTCCTTTGCTTTTGCTGTGGGGGTGTCCATTTTGGTGCTAAGTCTAGTCACTTCAGAATGTGAGGAGTCACCATCACTATCTTCTTCTTCAAAGTACTCAATCATTTCATTATTAGGATCCAACTATAAAATATAAAATGATTAATATAGATATGTTTTTTCAGTACTTCCAAGTTCTAATTACAATGATGAAGGAGGGTTATTGTTCCCCTAACTTTACATAGTACTGATTATCCTACTTTAAATGTCAATTATAATTTATTTATAAAATTTGTATGAATTGATATATCTTTGTTTTTGTATGTATATTCTTTACTTTTAAATGTGCTCAATTCTTCTCTGATACCAACTGTGATGGCATGATTCCAGTTCAGTGAGAACTATAATGACACTAGGTATTCACAAACTGCAGGATCCTCATATGCAATTTAAAAGAGAAGGGATACACATATAAAAGCTAAATGATATTTCTCATTCATCATAATTCCATATTATAAAAAAGCCAATGTACACTTCTTACAATGTTCATCAATTTAAATAAAAGATAAACAGAAACAAAAAGAAAATATAATAAAATAATATAAAGTAGCATCGTAAATCCATTAGCACCTTGAAAATCTATGATTTAAAGCTCTCATTAGAGTTCTCCCAGAAGTACCTGACCTAACATTGTAAAGAAAACAATACTAGGATTAAAATTCCCAGTAATTTAAGAATACTCTAAGTACCGCAGTAAATAATAAAATATTGCATTTTATATTAACAGAAGTGTGATTAGTGGAAATGAGGATGTAATAAAAATGCACAAAAAATAAGGCAATTGAGCAAAATGTATTATTAAATTCTTGCAAAATATAATGTTTGTATTGTCACTTAAATGTATGCTACTGATGTCATTTTTCCAATAACCAACTAACGTATGTTATTGATGTCATTTTTTTTTAGTAACCAACCAAGGTATGTTATTGATATCATTTTTTCAGTAACCAACAAATGTATGTTACTGATGTTATTTTTATAGTAATCAAACAACATATGTTATTAATGTCATTTTTCTAATAACCAACCAACATCTATTACTGATGTTATTTTTCTAATAACCAACCAATGTATAAGAGGATGTTGGTTTCAAACAACCAACCAAACATCAACATCAATATAGCTCAAAGTGAAGCTAATCAGCAATAAATTATATATAAGCGCAAAAAGTAATACATGTATATATACTAGGTACCTTTTTCTTTAAGTTTCAAAAATGCAACAACTGATTGAATCTACATAAGATTTTTGATATTTAAATTAGCTTTTTAGCCAATACTTTAGAAATTTACTAACATGAAAACAAAGTAGTATGATATTTTTGGGAAAATAATATTTGTTTTTTTATTCTCTGTTCAATTTTTCTTTCACTCTCTCTTCTTAATAGAAGATAGAATTTTAAGTTGATGTCATGGTCTATGTTTATTGTGATATGTGGAAGGATCAAGCTATTGTGGTTCTTGATCATTTCTCACATTTCTTATTTATAATATTTGCTTAAGTTGAACTTGCATCTTAATAATAGTAGTCTCTAAACCCTTAACTCGATGATTCATCCTATTCCTATTTGGTTCATGGTTATTAAGCATAATGCCTTAAAATTTTTTATAATTTAATAAATGTGCAACACGAATTTAAAATGCCAAATTACTTTTAAATAATGAACAAATGTAATCAATAGACTAATTATAATAATCCAAGTTGTTACTTAGGTAATTTAGGACTAATCTAAGTCTTAATTATGATTCTAGTTCACTAATTAAGTCATTAGGAACTCACTACTAAGGCCTAGTCCAAATAAGGAATTAAATGGATCTAATCCTAATTTTGCGAACTCCAAGAACCCTAGAATTTGACCTATTTAAATTGACCTTAAATCAAAAATCCGACTTCATCATTGCGCTCATCAACTCCAAATTAGCTATGGGTGATGTTTTGGATGCATTTGGAAGATGTTGAATTTTTGGCAAATAGTATAATATTATTTAAATACCTCGAAAAATGCAAAAAATAATTACTCATCGAAACAAAAATCCGACTTCGCCGTTGTATTTCTTACCCCTCAATTAGCTATGGGTGATTTATCGGAAATTTTATGAATACATTTTATTATTTAATTTTAAATTATGAAATTAGTTGAAATTATTTAAATTAATAATTTAAATATTAAAATATATTAAAGCACTTAACGGACTCCTTAATTTTCCTAACGCGTCATCCCATTTTCCTCACGCGTTGGCATGCCGTTTAGCCGATCAGCGTCCATTCTGAGCCGTCCGACCTGATCCCAGTGCGAGATCAGACGGCTCATGTGCCGTCTTCTTTGTTGCTCAATGCGTGTCGCGTTGAGTTCTCGCTCGCCTCCTCCTGCACATGCGTCGCCTTCTCGAGCAATGCAGGTGGCAGCCGCCGCTCAAGAGCTCATCAAAGTTCATTAAATCTTTATTTTCTATTTGAGATCGAGCCTTTTTGCTTTTCGTGGTGGGTTCATCATTTGCCTCTCTCCTTCCTAGGTCAAACCTCATGCCCTAATCAGGTACTACTCTTCTTCCCTAACTTCTTTTTGTTCAATTATTGACCATCTGAGACTCGATAAAGAGTGGATCGAGCAGGCACGGGGTTATATTTGGTTTCATGCGCGAACCCTAGGTGCGCTCGATCGATCTCGGGAAGACGAAGCATCTTCCGGGTCCGGCCAAGCCCGACCCGCCTTCGTGTGTTTGGGCCGCGTGCGATGCTGGTGAGGCCCGCCTGAAATGTTGATTCACGAGTCATTTGGCCCGCAGTTTTAGTCGGGGTGGGTTTCGATGAATTGTCAGCTGCAGGACCCACACCTTTCCATCCACTGAAATCTGGTCGCATGTGGGGCCCACCTCCATCAGCCATCCGTCAGATTCTTGACGCGTGTATGCTGGTGGGGACCACCGTTTTAATTAAGTGCAGTGAATAAACTAATTTATTGAATAAATATATATATTAACTATTGATATACTTTAGTATACTGTAATATGTATATATACATATATATATATATATATAAATGAAATTAATAATTTAATAAATAGAAAATAATTAAATCATTAATATGTGTAGATAAGGATAATTAAACATAATAATCCATTAATTATTAATTAATTAACTTAATTTCTGCAAAATAAAATACATTAAATACAAAACTTTAGGTACCCATATCTAGTCAACCATAAGTTCAAATGCAACAAATAAATTTACCATTGTGATCAACAAAAATAGAGGAATATTATGGTGTCATTCAATTTCCAGTATGATCAATATTTCACATAGTGATATTTTAGGGTATTTCAATAATTACAAAAATACCACAAAATTTTATTTAGTCATAACTTTGTGTACACTTACCAAAACATACCCAATATGAGTCTTAAAATGATCAGGAAAACCTCTAGAATAATCTAGTAGTATTTATTTCTTTATTTGGATTAGAATTTACTTAATCACTTTTAGGACCTAATCCTAATTACCCTAATTAATCCTAGAACTTCAATTGACCATAACTTGGTCAATTGAACTCCAAATTAGGTCTTCCAGTATATCTTTTTGATCAAGAAGACTTAATAAACTGTAATCTACAAAAATATTTAGGATCCAATGGCTAGATTTCTTAATCAACCTTAATCACCTTAAAACATAATTAGTGAATATTAGCAAATTTAGTAATCCAAATTGAGTGATTTTACTTTTTAATAACTCATAGAGTAGAATAAAACTTAGTGGTGTAGTTAGTTTAGTGATTCTATGATTAATTTCACTAATCACTCACTAACCACCTAAACCATAATTAAGCCATAACCTAATCAAATGAGGTCCAAATTGGGTCTACTTCTAGTTAAAGTATTCAGTGGGTTATAGGGAAACTATAGCCAGTAAGTTTACTAAATTTAGACTTCAAATGGAAAAGTTAAGTTCTTGACTCCCATTAATGAAACCCTAATTTGCATAATAAGCCATAAAGCTTGTATTAGCTATAATTTAGCCAATACTCAAAAGAATTTAGTGATTTTACCAAATTGCCCTTATGAGTCAAATTTCTTAATTTGATCTCATAAGGCTTAATAATTATCCAAATTTGATGCACTTATTATCTATCTTCATATTAGACAGTAAGTAATCATTTGCCACTAAAAATTTCCAATTTAGAGTCTTAAATAAAAAAGTAGATTTTAGACCCTTAAGGATGGGCAAAATGGTCATTTTACCCAAATTTAGAATTAAGTTCTTTTAAACCTTAATTTCATGTTATAATCACTAAAATTAGTAAATAAAGTGATTCTAAATTTAATTCAATTATTTTAAGCCATAAATTTAGTTTCAAATCAAACCTCTATTTTTCTTCCTTAAAGAAATTCTAAGTAACTTATTAGCTGTATGATGTGAGATTCATCTCACATCATACCTCTTTTCTGAACCTCCTTAATCTATCCTCAATCTTTCTTATAACATTAGTTATGATTGGAGCTTGAGTGCTCATCTTAGTTTCTTAGGATTTTTCTTAGGAGTTAGGATTAGTCCTTATGATAGATTTTATCTATTGAGTAAATTGGGTTACTCAATAGGTGAAGCCTTAATTTTGATAGTTTATAGATTTTCATAGTTTATTAATGATTATTTGATCTTTTAATCTTAGACTTAAGAATAGAGATCCATCCTATTAAGTGTGACTTTACTTAATAGGATTTGCCTTAAATCTTAATCTGTAAAGTTGGGTAGTAAAACCTAGTTCTTTTAAGTTTACCTTTAGATTAGTAATTAAACCCCAATATTTAGAGTTTAATTCTTAATCCTTTCATCTTGATTTAGCTAATCAAGATGGTTTGGGTTGCTTAATTAAACAAACTAAGTTAATGATTTATTTAAGCTTGTAGTCGACATTGATTTATTTATAATTATGACCTAACTAGTCCTAATTATTTTCAACTTATAAGGTCATGAATCTAATTTACACTCAATAGTAGGAATTGGAGATCCTAAACTTGTGTAACTTAGAGTAGATAGAATGAATAAATTAGATAACAATGGATATCACCTGTGTCCTAGTAGAGTCTCTTGCTCACTTTGATATTTGATGCTCTGCTTACTTTGTATTGAGCCTTATACCTTGATCATATGTATTGGACATAAGATATTTGATGAGTATCTTATGTCAACTTTGAATTTGCATAAATGTCATTCATATTTTTATCGGTGTTTTCAGTTTAGTAGGTTGTGACCTAGCTAGTATACCTCTTCAGTCTGTTGGGTCCGGCATAGCACTGTGGCGGCTAGTATTCAGTAATTCTATCCATGCCTGGTTGAGCGTTGGCTGCCTAGGGTGGTGAGAAATAGACTTTGCGCCCGTACAACTTCATTAGTCAGGATCTGATATGGTAGTACTAGTTAAAGGTGCACTTATACTCAGTGATATTCAGTTCAGTACTTCTGCCTTATAGCTCATCATGCTAAGTGATTTTAGTGATATTTAGTTTAGTACTTTTGCCTTAGCTCATTAGGCTAAGTGATTTTAATAATATTCAGTTCAGTATTTCTACCTTAGCTCATTATGCTAAGTGATTTTGGTGCATATTCAATTCAAAGCTTCTGCTTTAGCCCATTAGGCTAAGTGAGATTGATGTATTGTTTTTAGTTTGAATAGCTTGAGTAGCCATGACAATTTTTAGTTTTCAATTTTGTATTTACTGTTTTTAATTTACTTTCTGCATTTTAGCACTTTCTTATTTACCATCTTACTACGTTTACTAGCTTTATTTACTTATAGGATGCTAGTCTTGCTCGTTGCTTTTATATATATATATATATATATATATATATATATATATATATATAGGATGCTAGTCATGATTTTAGTTATTTAAATGTTTCTCATATTCTCTTACTTTATGTCAATTAGCATAAACTTATATTGATTATAAGCATTTTAGGATGAGTTTACTAGCTATATTGTACTTAGTTGAGTTTTAAATGGTGATATCTAAATTAACATAATAAAATTGCAACCTAAAATGTGCTTAGACATTTTGTCTAATTAGATTTTTCTTTTGTTGGCTGGGGCCCTATCATTATAAAACTGACAATGGTAGACTCTGAGCTATTTGAGGTTGTAGAGCCTTCTGGAGACCTGCCTTTGGAGGAGGAGCATGTGGCTGAAGACCCTTAGCTTTTCTTTCTGCATTGTGAGGATGAGTGGTTTGTTTATTCCATTTTTTGCTTAGACTATTAAATTGTGTTGTAATAATACAGGTTAAACTTTACTTCTTACTGTTTTACTTATTCTAAGCTGAATGTTTAGTTTCTTATATTGTAATGAATTGATGTTTATTATTTTGCTTCCACACTCTGTTTTCATGTGCTGTCATTTAGTGAAATAGTTATTATAAATGGCAAACTCCTTAATTATAATGGGTTAGGATGTGTGCCTAAATTATTTATAAGGATCTTATCATTTGGTGACCCCTCCACCCTAATCATGTTAACTTGAGAGTTAACAGGGCCACGGTGGGGATGAGCTGCCACACTAACACAAGTTAATGATTAGAAATTGTTTTAAATTTAGTTCAAATATAACTCATTCATACTATGTGAGAACTGTTTTAGTGACATATAAGCTCACAAGGGTCTCTCAAAAGCTTGGGTAGGTTATTAAGGTCATTTGGTAAGGTCTTTATGGTAGAGCTCACTATAAATAGGAAAGAACACAAACTTACACAAAACTTACAATGATATATAAATTTTCTTACAAGCAATATTGACAGTAAATTCCACACTCTAAAAAACTTTAAATGCAAGAAAATTGCAAAACTAACATCATGTGAGAGTGAACGGGTCACCGTTCATGTGATGAAACTTCGTTCATTTCCCTTTCTCAATTGAGTACTCAAATTTATCTTTGGTTATTGTTAGAGTGTAGTTAAGGGTCTCATCTTTCCAATGATACGAATAGCACTGAAATTGAAGGCCAAACACCGAAGAATGGAGGGTTGGAAATTGGTGTGTCGAAGGAAGGCTGCTCACAAACACATATACAGATTGGTGTGTGTGCAGACAAGGGTTGGTGGATGAGCATGCGGACAACTCGACTTGAGTCAGCCCAATTAAGGTAAGTTCGATTTGATTTAGGTGGGCAGGGCCAGTTTGGGTCCTGCAGGCCCTAACCAATGGGCCAACAGTTCATGAACTGGTGTGGCCCGGGGAACAACGATTCAACAGGCAGTAGTGATGTCCGGCTCGATGATGGCGGCGAGTGGCGGTAGAGATTGTTGGTGGCTAGAAAATGACCCCTTAGGGTTGAAATGGTCGAAATAATTACAAAATTTACTAAAATTATATATATAATTTTTTAGCATTATTTATATATAATTTGAGAGGAATATGGAAGTATTGTATATGAAAGGATTGTATATTTGATTTGAGAGGAATATGAAAGGATTGCATATATGATTTGAAAGGAAGGTTTTATGTAGACTAAATAATGTCGGATTGACACAAAAATTTAGGAGGATATTGTGGCGAATGATAGGTGTCGTAGGAGTTTATGTAATGTGATTTGATAGCCTTTTGATGGAGCTATAGGCAACAAAACGAATGGGTGTCAGATTTGCATGAGTTTCATTGAATGCTTGTTTGATGATCGAAACAAAATTATATTTTAACAATACAAAGTGAATATGAAAACTAACCAAATGAACAACACAAAAGTACAGGAAAATAGAGAAAATAAAATAAAGCAAGATAAATTTGATTAAGATTATGCACACATAAAACCCATTGATTATGCACATCAACAAGGTTTTCGATTGTCCACGATAAAACTAAGAGCTCTCAAGCAATTTATTTGTAAGAAAATATCATTCAATGAAGAATATGGGTTTAAAATAATAATTAACAGCAGCCCCAAACCCTAACCCTATGCTTGCAATTCTAAAAGACCAAAAAGGCCCTGTTATAATTTCTCGGATGACCTTTCACATGCTCGACACAAGTATAATAAAATATTATAAAAAAGCCTATGTCAAAACAATATAATTTCTACCATAAAAATAACAAGATACATAAATATGACAGGTCTACACACAACACAACACAACACAATATAACTCATCATGACCCTATAACCTCAAATACGCTGAAACACAGCTCAACCGTGCTCACAAGCTCCTCACATATGCTCATATTATAACAAGTTCCCACTCCTGTTAAGGATTTTGTGATGAATCCATAGCATAGGCTAACAGATAGTTGATAGGCAATCAAATAATTGACGAGTTAGCAAGCATTGGTGGTAGTTGAAAGGTATTGGCAAACTATATTTTCATAGGGTAAATAGTCGAAAGCAATCATGTCGTAATGACCCCCTTTAATAGTATAAACATAATTCTTAAACATCAATGTGCTTTTTAGATTATAATGAAGTTCCTAATAAGAACTCCAAAGTTAAGTGTCCTCAAGTGGGAGAACTGCCAGTATGGGTGACCTGCTGATAAGTTATCTACTGTGGATAAAACTGTAAAACCATTAAAGTTAAAATAGACAATATATTTGTACTTAAGAGTTTGACTTGTTATAAATAGTATCAAAGCATATCATATCGTGTTAAATGGGAGCTCAAAGTTAAATAAGGCAAAGTATGACTTTATGTGAGCAGCCTCTTAAACCCATGATGGTTAAGACTACATGATTATGGGTACCTCTTGAGCCTGTTGAGGCCACCTCTAATCATATCTACTCAATAAATGGTTCTTGAATCTATATAGATAATGATAAGAACATCAGTTACTTAAGTTTGGGAGGTTGTAATGACCCCTTAAGTAGTATTAAGCAAAATTTGTAAACATCAAGATGTTTTTTAGAGAATAGTAAAATTCCTGACAATAACTCCAATGTTAAGCATGCTCATGTAGGAGCACCCCCAGGATGGTCTACAGGGAAGTTATCTTTTGTAGACAAAACTGTGACACCTTTAAGTTAAAACAGATATTACATTTGTGCTCAAGAGTTCAGGCTGTTACACATGCTTTCAAAAATTTGGACATTATGTAATAAAAAGTAATAAATAGTTGCAATCATAAGCATGATCAAGCACTCACCAACATGCACTTGCTGAAAATAGCATAGAAAACCTTTGAGCTTAATCTCCTCTTACATAAGATCATTGAATAAAAGCTCACATGAACCCTAATTTAATACATCACAATCAAAATCATGATACAAACCTTTGAACTTATTCAAGTCATTGTCAATCAACATAACCAATCTCCTCTCGCACAAGATCATTGAACAAAAATTTGCATGCGCTCCCATTCAATACATCGCACAAAATCAAAATCATGGCAAAACAAAATTATTTGATTATTTACTAAATTTAGTATTATTATATTTCATAAAATATTTAGTTCCAAAAGAGTCTGCGCTCCCATTAAATTTAGTATTATTATAATTCAAATGGCACTCCACCTAATTATTAGAATTTTAAATTTATAAATTTTACAAAGTAAAAACAAATCAATAGTTTAAATGCTAATTATTTAGATTATAATAAGTGTTTAATTTAATATTATTTATATATCATATTTTGTTATCATATTATAATATTAGTGTTTTCCTAATTTTCTTATGTTGGATTAAAAATCAAAAAAATAAATAAATGAAAATAGAAAAATGCAGAAGATGACGGGACTAACAGAGATGAAAGTGCTAACATGCCAACAACAATAAGAACTAGAATCCTATTCTCAAAAAAAGAGAGCTACCAGCTATGATAGGAATAATAATTAGCTTTCTTATTTTCAAATAGAACAACCTAAATAACATTATGCAATGGAAATTTTGTAGTTTTTTTAATAGTATGATAGCATAATAATAAACTAACCAATTGTTATTTAGGTGTGGTTCAAAAATAATCTTATTATTATAGCTAAAATGTAACAAATAATACTAGCCCTTGAAATACCAATCATTTAAACTCTATCAAATATAATTATTTTCTTAATATAATAGTGTGTTTTTAACTAAGAATTATTCAATTATTATGTTGTATAAAGCTCCTTTATGCATTGTATTTTTAATAAAAGTAATAATTAATTTGACCAAACATTAATATGCATTGAATAACTCTGAAGGTCAAAAAAATTGCTTTGATATTGTTGAAGATGGAACTATAATAAAGTTGGTACAAATGATGTTGTTATTGTAGTCTTTGGAATGTGTAGGTATTTTACTATTATATAGGACATCAACAATGGATAGTGATGGGTGTTTTTATGAAAGGATTGTATATATGATTTGGGAGACTTTGGGAAGACTTTTGGGAACTAAATGATGTCTAATTTATATTATGAGGATGTTGTAGGTTATGCTAGGAGTTCTTAGGAGTTTATTTTATGTGATTTGATGGTTATTTGAGGGAGTTAAAGGCAACAAAGCAAGAGGGAGTTAAATTTTTGTGGGTTTCATTGGATGGTTGTTTGAGTTTGAAACAAAAGTAAATTTTGATGAAACAAAGTGAAACTGAATTAGTAACAAAAGGAAAAACACAAAAGTATAAGAAAATAGAGAAAATAAAGCAAATAAAGATAGATTTGATCCATATTATGTACATATTGATCCCTTTATAATTATATACACCTTTAAGTTTATTGATTATTCACATTAATGAAGATTTCTGGGTGTCAACATCAAAATCAATAGCTCTCAAGAAAATTTTCTATAAGTAATTCTCTATCAATAAAGAATAAGAGTTTACAACAAGGATATATATCAACCCCAAACCCTAACATGTGCTAGTAAAACTAAAAGACCAAAATGCCATGTTACAAGTCTATGGGTGACCATGCCTGACACTAATATAATAAAATATTACAAAAATGCATATGCCAAAGCAACATAAATGCTAATGCAATAATACATGTCGCGCATATATTGGCCTTTGTGTTATTGGTAATTAAATTTCTTATCACCAAGCGCACACTCCGCAGCGGAAACGGTTTGACTAGTGCGCTCTCTGAGAACCGGAGTTGCGTTGACGGTGGTTACCAAGCAAATTCGAAATCACAAGTAGAAAATCACACAAAACATGCATGCAAGATAAACACAAGCACACAAGTATCCAAACACAAAAAAATTTTATGGAAAACCTAAATACGCGAAAAACTATGGAGTCACATCACAGAAAATACTAGTATGAAAACTTGAAGATTACAGAGTTACAAAGAGCTTATCCTTTGACAAGAAATACAAAAGTTCTTACTCTAATATGGAGATGAGAGGAAGCAGCCACCACTTAGATTCTCTTCTCCACCATGCAAAAAGTTTCTTGCACTGCAGCTTCCTTAAGGCTTCACCTAAGGATCTCCTCTTCAAAATAGCAATCAGCCTCCAATCTAAAATGCCAACCATCTAAACTCCTTCCAACTTATTTTCTTAAGTACCCAGCTCATTTTCAAACCTTGAAATATCCAAAATGCCCCCCAGTTTACTTAGGGCATAACCTGAACTAGAACAGAAATCCGCCAGGCGCTACGGAGCGCCAGAGCGCCTGGATTACGAATTACCGGCCGCTGCGGCGCGCGGTAGCACCCGCCTTTCGAATTGTCTACCACTGCGGTGCACGGTAGTACCCACCTTTTGAATTGTCTGCATCTTGGGATGGACCCGCTACGGCACACGATAGCGCCATTTTGCTACGGCACGCCGTAGCGCCTGTGTTGTTGCTGGACTCCACTCCTTGTTCTGAATCACCTCAAAACCTCCCGGAAGCTCACCGGAGCACCATTAGCATCTCCATGATGGAATAAATGGTCTTAACAACATAATAATCTCCCGCTTGGAGACCTTTAGAAATCACCCCCTCTTAGGTATTCGATTCTATATTGTCTTCTTCTATATGTTAAGAACATGGTGTGGCTCGTCCCGCTCTCTCTTCATGTACCGAAGCCAACTGAAGCTGCACAAAGCTTTAGTTTCTTCAATATTACTATTTTTCTAAACATATCAGTTGGATTCTTTGAAGTGTTGATTTTCTCCATATCGAGCTGCACTTCTTCTAACAGTGTATGGATGAAATGGTAATATAATTGAATGTGCTTTGTCCTGGCATAAAATGCTGCATTCTTTTCTGGGTGAATATTGCTCATACTATCACTATAGAGCTTCACATCCTCCTGCTCTTTGCCCAATTCTACCATAAAACTCTTCAATTAGTTCATCTCCTTACTTGCCTCTATAATGGAAATGTATTCTGTCTTCGTAGTAGATAGCGACATGATATTTTGTAACCTGAAGATCCATCTCACCACTACACTTCCTAATGTATACACATAACCTATAGTTCTTCTCCTACTATCAACATGTCCTACAACATATGAGTCTACATAGCCCTGTAAAGCAATGTTAGATCATCCAAAGCATAAAGCTTTGCCTGATGTACCTTTCAGATACCTTAGGATCCACTTGACCGCATCCCAATGGTGCTTCCCTAGGTTTTCCATGAATCTTCTAACCACTCCCACGGCATGGGAAATATCCGGTCTCATGCAGATCATCGTGTACATCAGGCTCCCAACTGCTGAAGTATAAGAAACCTTCAACATATGCTCCTTCTCTTCTTCAAACTTTGGCATATGTTCCTTTGATAAGATGAGGTGACTTGCAAGGGGAGTGCCCACTCGCTTCACTTCACTCATGTTGAATATTTTAAACACCTTTTCAACATATTCTTTCTACGATAGCTTCAAGATTCACGCACTTCTTTCCCTATTGATTCTCATTCCAAGAATCTACTTGGCCAGCCCCAAGTCCATTATGTCAAACTCCTTTGACATAAGCACTTTTGGCATCCTTATCTCCTCCATGTCCAATTATTTGATCAACATATCATCCACATATAGTAATAGAATGACATAGGAGGACTTACACTATTTTGTATAACAATAATGATCTGTCTAGCATCTCTTATACCTTGATTCTGACATAAACTTGTTAAATTTTTTGTACTGCTGTCTTGGTGCTTGCTTTAAACTATAGAGCTTTTTTTGAACTTGCACACTAGCTCAACTTTTCCCTTTTCTTGAGCATTGTACCCTTCAAACTATTATATGTATAGCTCTTCCTCCTACTCTCCATGAAGGAATGCAGTTTTAACATCCATTTGCTTTAGATGTGAATCCTCAATTGCAATAATGTTCAACACAATCCTAATGGTTATCATATTTACAACTAAGGCAAAGATCTCACTGTAGTCAGCCCCATTCCCTTGCTGGAAGCCCTTTACTAAAAGCCAAGCCTTGTAGTGCTTGCTCCCATTCAGTTCTTCCTTCACCCGGTAAAACCATTTATTCTGAATGGCCTTCTTCCCAATTGGTAAAGGCGCAAACCCCCCTGTCCCATTTGACATGTGTAATGCCATTTCATCATTTATGGCAACCTCCCACTTGATTAAATCTTTAATCTGAAGTGCCTCTTCCAAGCTTTCTCGTTCACTATCATCCATTAGTAACAGGTAAAATAAAGAAGGAGTGTACCTCTGTGGATCTTCTTAACAATAGTGTTTGTGGTTCAACATTGACACCCTCCTTCTTCATGTATTCAAACATATGGCTCAATACTGTCACCAGTTTCTATGTGTCGAGGCTCAACGTCTGAAGCATCCGTGGAATTAACCTTAACTCCAATACACTCCTTGTACATTTCACTTTCATTAAAAGTGATATTCCTGCTTCTAATGGCATTCTAGTTCTGATTAGCCTAGAATTTGTAATCGAACTCGCCCGCGCCATATCCAACGATTGTGCACTTGATCGCCTTTGTGTTAAGCTTGCTCCTGGATCCTGTATCAATGTGCACATATGATGAGCAGCCAAATATCTTAAGGTGGTTTAGTTTCACCTTCTTTTCGATCCAAGCTTTCTCAGGAATCCCTTCATTCAAGGGTATAAAAGGTCCCCAATTTATCAAGTAAATAGCTGTGTTAATAGCTTTAGCCCAGAACTGCTTTGGGAGACCTGCATGCAATCTCATGCTCATGGCTCTATCTGTGATTGTCATGTTCATTCGTTATGCAACACCATTTTGCTATAGTATTCTTGGGACTATAAATTCCGTCTTGATGCCTCTCAAGACACAAACCTCCTTTAACTCCCTATCACAATACTCACCGCCATTATCACACCTCAAGCACTTGAGCTTTAATCATGTCTTGTTCTTCACCAAACCTAACCCCTTTCCAAACACATCAAACATGTCAAATTTATGTTTTAGAAATTAATCTTATACCTTCCTCTTATGATCATTAATGAAGGTGACAAAATATGTGGCTCTACCTATGGAACAAGTAAGAGCTGACCCACATACGTCTGTATATACCAACTCAAGTTTCTTACTTTTCAGCTCACTTCCAACTTTCGAGAATGAAACATTTTTCTATTTGCCCAGCACACAGTCTTCACAGAAATTCAAGTATACTGAATGTAGTCCTTAGAGCTTCCCTTTGACTATAAGGATTTTAATCCTCTCTCGCTCATATGGCCAAGCCTCCAGTGCCATAGATCTGCATCTATCCCTTCTGCAGTTGCAATAGAATCAGACACTTTATTGATCAGGTAAAGTGTACCTTTTATATTGCCTCATGAAACAACGAGTGCACCCTTGGTAAACTTCCATGAGTCTCTAGTGAAATAAGTGTTGTAGCCTTCTTTGGCTAATTGGCTCACAAAAATCAGATTTCTCTTTAGACATGACACATGTATAACATCTTTTGGCTTCAAAACTATGCCGCTTTGTAGCTTAACATTCACATCACCTCTTCCAATGATATCGCATGCCTTATCATCTCTAAGGTATTGTGGCGCCCCACCCCTTAATTCACAGGATTAAGCTAAGAGGTGATGTGTCACTCTGGCTAACCCTTCACTTATCATTGGATTAGGATGAAATCCATGATTCACCTAATAAGGGAAGGAGTATGCACAGAATTGAATATCAGTCACTATTTAAGTAAAACATACAGTGCGGAAGCGATCTAAGAATGAGAAACATCCAAGTATCACAGTATAAATAGCAGGAATTATAACACAGAATAAAAACATAGTAATCCAAACACACAATCAAGGGTACCTGTATTATTACATCAATTTAAAGTTTAAGTAATGAAAGTGAAATATGCTCATCCTCACTTATAAAAACTAAGTAACTAAATATCCTCTGGTCCAAGCTGCTGCACCTCCTCTAAGTAAGGCTCCTCCTCAGGTACAGGATCCTCAAGCCGCTCAATATCTGACATTGTCAGTTTCACAATGTAGGGCCCGAGCCAAAAAAAGAGAAAAATCTTATGTTAGATAATTGTCTAAGTACATTTTAGGCTGATAAATTTTATGTGTTTTGCAATATCGCCATTTTACACATTCTAAGCAGCAGTTATATCAAAGTGGGAGCAACTAGCAATGCAACAAGAAAGGAAAAATCTATAAATAGCCCTTGTAACTTTAAGCAAAAAAGAGGCTAAGACATGCCTCAAATATGAGCTGAACAAGGCAGGGCATATATAAATAATTAAACAAGTACTGAAAGAAAAATCTATACCTAAACATGTTGATGATCATATGACGTATGCAAATTAAAACATAAATCTGAAGATGGTACATATAATATGAGCAGTAAAGTCTAGCATCCTATACAAGTAACTATATAAGTGAGTAGGTAAAACAAGACAGCTAGCTGAAATAATATACATCAATAACAGCAAGCTGAAAAACTGTAAAGTAACGTATAACTGCCATATCAGAAGAATTGGCCAATCTGGCCCAGCATATATATCTATCCATCCCCATAGCCTTTCTGGGCTAGGGTAAACATATCTCAATAATACTGTGTGACTGAATAGGCAGATAATACTATGCAACATCTTTTAGTTATTTTACTTTTATTTATGTGGATAATTTCAGAAATAATTGAGGAGTCAAGCACGTCTGCAAAACTAATTGGGTCCCAAGCTTAACATACTCTCCTCAATGAGTAGTGATAAGCATCCTGATCTCTCCTTATCCCTATCTATTGGAGTAAATGCGCACCATAATCCATCATAAACTGAACCCAAATGCAAGTGTTTTCCTAGTATTCTAAGTTTTCATTTTTTCATGCAACAATATTGTATTATATGACATGTCCAAGGAAAATGGCTCAAATATCAAGGAATGCGTAGCAACAAAATAAATCAAGTAAGCAAGGGATTCTACTAATATGGTGATATCATTTCTTTTCTAATTACCCATTCTAACTATTCTAAGTTACACAAGTTCAGGATCTCCATCTTCCTACTATCGAGTATAACTTAGAAACTCATCCTTACAAGTTAAAAAGGATTAGAACTGATCAGGTTCTAATCTAATTCAATCAAATGATGACTATGAGTTAAATCAATATATTATACGTCCTAATTTTGAGAATTTAGACGTTCTATCTAAGATCTGAATAGGCTTCCTTGGGCTCACGCAGACGGGTCGGCGGGTCGAGCGGACCCGACCCGAAATAGATTCGCAGCCGATCCGTGGGCCCCGCACGCCGTCCCGGGCCACTCGTACGTTCCCACGTGGCAGCTGGGTCCCACCGCCACTAATTCCTGCAAGAAATATAAATAAAATATTATATATATATGTGAGTATATAATATCTGTTAAAGTAATGATTATAGTTATATTATAACAGATAAAATAGGTACATATATATTATGCAAATGGATTAATTAATTAGGCTAATTAAGTCTAATTAGGTTAAGAAGTTGGTATTAACTAGTTTAGCTAAATTAAATACAGCAATCAGCGTGCTTAGACAGAATAATTAGGAAGAATATATTTGTCACATATATATAGTATATACATTATATATATAAATATATATATGTATATATATATATATAGAATTATATGATGTAATTATAAGCATAACTAATACAGTGAGGTAGATTGATTAATCTAATTAAATAATAATTAATAATAGGCAAATAAGTAGGATTTTGAATATCATTAGCAATGAGATTAAGGTAATTAATTAGTGGCATTAGTTACATTAATTAAATAAATTTATTAATGATAATTAATTAGGTCAGTGGATTAATGAATTAAAACTTATAATTAATTAATAGTAATTCAATTGATTTAATTAAATTTTATAAATTCATTTTTAGTGAAATTTAATCAATTAAAATTATCTAATTAGTTTAAATTAATTAGTTAGTTAAATGATTTAATTATTTCAATTAATTAAATTATGAATAGTAAATAAATTCAATTTAATAAGTCAAAAGTAATTTTTATTTAAATTATTTAATTCAAAACTCTTAAAAGTTTAATAACTTTTTGTAGGATAATCCAAACATAGCCAATATAGGTCTCATTTTACTTAAAAAAATAAAAGGAATCAAATGGTGTAATGTAAAAATTAATTTTGGGGTACGCATAATGAGATAGCATTTTATGACCTATTTAAGACCGTATAACTTTCAACATAGACATCCAAATATAGTCAATATGGGACTTAAAAGACTCGGGAGAATAGCCCCATCACTGTAGTAGTATTAGTTTTCTCATTTGGATATTAGGATAAAAAGTCAACCCTATATCTCACAATTGACTTTAGGGAAAATTGACCAAAATGTCCCTAAGATTCAAATGGCCGTAACTTGGTCAAATCAACTCCAAATTCAAAAATTCAAGATGCTAACTAGTTTAGAATTTCAATGTCATCGATAAACTGAAATAATATTTAAGATCTGAACCCTAGAAATTTAGAAAATGACCAAAATACCCCTATCCTTTGTTAGGTCATAACTTAACCATTTCTCATCCAAATTGGATGTACTTACTGTCTATCTTCAAGTTAGACAGTAAGGAATCATTTGGAACTAAGAAACTTCAATTTGGACCCTTAAATCAAAAGTGGACTTTTATACCCTTGAGTAGGGGCAAAATAGTCATTTTGCCTAAAATTTAGGTTGAGTGCCCTAAACTTTAATTAGTCTCTTAAACCATTAAAATTAACATTAGAGCTATATTAAAATCACTTAAGTGAGTAGAAATCAGTCTTTAGGTCAAAACAAATAGTAAGATTCCTTAGAAACCTTTCTAAAGGATATTACACCTCACATAAGGACTATTCTTGAGATTAGGACTAGATTATAGGTTAGATTTCATACATTAGGTAAATGGGTTACTCAATGGATGAATCCTTAGTTTTATTAGTTTATAGACTTTTCTTTTCTTTTACAACTTATTTTGATTATTTTTTCTTTTAACTTTAGTTTTAAGATAGGAGATTTATTCTATTAAGTTTGATTTGCTTAATAAAATTTGCTTTAATTATTAGATCATTATTAGAATAAAACTTAGATCTTAGGTCTTGTCCTTTTGGATTATGTGATTAAGCCCAATCTCATGGTGTTTAATCCATAATCTATAATTTAGAAGATCTTGATCAGATCTTAGATAGAATGTCTAAATTCACAAAATTAGGATGTATAATTTATTAATTTGACTCATAGTCATCATTTGATTGAATTAGATTAGAACCTGATCAGTTCTAATCCTTTTTAACTTGTAAGGATGAGTTTCTAAGTTACACTCGATAGTAGGAAGATGGAGATCTTGAACTTGTGTAACATGGAATAGTTAGAATGGGTAATTATAAAATAAATGATATCACCATATTAGTAGAGTCCCTTGCTTACTTGATTTATTTTGTTGCAACACATTCCTTGATATTTGAGCCATTTTCCTTGGACATGTCATATAATAAAATATTATTACATGAAAAATGAAAACTTAGAATACTAGGAAAACACTTGCATTTGGGTTTAATTTATGATGGATTATGGTGCACATTTACTCCAATGAACAGGGGTAAGGAGAGATCAGGATGCTTATCACTACTCATTGAGGAGAGTGTGTTAAGCTCGGGACCCATTTAGTCTTACAGACATGCTTAACTACTCAGTTATTTTTGAAATTGTCCACAAAAATAAAAGTAAAATAACTAAAAGATGTCGTATAGTATTATCTGCCTCTTCAGTCACACAGTATTATTGAGATATGTTTGCCCTAGCCCAGAAAGGCTATGGGGATGGATAGATATATATGCTGGGCCAGATTGGCCAATTCTTCTGATATGGCAGTTATACGTTACTTTACAATTTTTCAGCTTACTGTTATTGATGTATATTATTTCAGCTAGTTGTCTTGTTTTACCTACTCACTTGTATAGTTACTTGTATATGATACTAGACTTTACTGCTCATATTATATGTACCATCTTCAGATTTATGTTTTAATTTGCATACGTCATATGATCATCAGCATGTTTAGGTTTAGATTTTTCTTTCAGTACTTGTTTCATTATTTATATATGTCATGCCTTGTTTAGCTTATATTTGAGGCATATCTTTGCCTCCTTTTTGCTTAAAGTAATAAAGACTATTTATAACTTTTTCCTTTCTTGTTGTATTGCTAGTTGCTCCCACTTTGATATAACTGTTGCTTAGAATGTGTAAAATGGTGATATTGCAAAACACATAAAATCTATTAGCCTAAAATATACTTAGACAATTGTCTAACACAAGATTTTTTTCTTTTTTTGATTGGGGCCCTACATTGTAAAACTGACAATGTCAGATATTGAGCGGCTTGAGGATCCTGTACCTGAGGAGGAGTCTTACTTAGAGGAAGTGCAGCAGCTTGGACTAGAGGACATTTAGTTACTTAGTTTTTATAAGTGAGGATGAGCATATTTCACTTTCATTACTTAAACTTTAAATTGATGTAATAATACAGGTACCCTTGACTATGTGTTTGGATTACTATGCTTTTATTCTGAATTATAATTACTGCTATTTATACTGTGATGCTTAGATGTCTCTCATTTTTAGATCGCTTCTACACTCTGTATGTTTTACTTAGATAGTGACTGATATTCGATTCTGTGCTTGCTCCTTCCCTTATTAGGTGAATTATGGATTTCATCCTAATCCAATGATAAGTGAAGGGTTAGCCAGAGTGACACACCACCCCTTAGCTTAATCTTGTGGATTAAGGGGTGGGGCACCACAGGTATACTTTCCCAAAGTCACCCTTGGTGTAATTATTGAAGACACTCCTTGATGGAGTCGCATGAAAGGATGCGCCTGAGTTCACTACCCAGGATTCTGTATTGACAAGTGATAGGATCAATGCATCCTGATGCTCTTCAGGTGAAATGTTAACGGTGAGTTTCATCATTTTACCTCCACCACTTAGTTTTTTTAGGGTAGGGTTGTCCTTCTTGAAGGGACCTGCCTTCCCATAGTTCCAGCAATCTGGCTTTGCTTTTCTGAGTCTTGATTTTTTTCATCGAGATATTGACCTATTTTTGTTATGTTTTCTTTCAGTGTGTCTTCCCCTGCTTTCAACATTCAGTGCTGAGGTGGATGCCTCCCCATGGGATTTCTTCCGCAAGTCCTCATTCAGCACAAGCTCGATAATGTCGTCAAATCTCAACAATGTATTTTTTGATGAATTGCTAATGGTTATAACCAGTCCATCCCAACTGTCCAATAATGAAGAGATGAACAACAAAGCTCGAACCCCGTCATCAAAATCGATGCCCACCAAACTTAACTGGATCATCACCGTATTACCTATTGAGGTGTTCATTCACTGAATATCTATTTGTCATCTTCATGTTAAACAATTTCTTTATCAATAAAATTTTCTTTGAAGTTGATGGCTTCTCATACATTTTAGTCAACGTATCCACGAGATCTACAGTAGTTTTCTCATTAACAATGTTAAACGCAATAGAAGAAGATAGTGATAAACAAAACAAACCCAGTGTAGTTCTATCAAGAACCTCCCACTCTTCATCAGTCATAGTTGTAAGTTTTATTTCGGCTTCTTTCAATGGAATATATAACTTTTGCTAGTAAAGCAGATACTCCATCTGGATTTTCTAGAATGCAAAGTTTGTTCCACTGAATTTCTCTATTGTGTCTCATCTCATCGGCCATTGCTCCTATTCAAACAGCAAATCGTATGACCAATAAGGTAACCTCGCTCTGATACCACTTATTGGTAATTAAATCTCTTATCACCAGGCACACACTTCATAGCAAAAATGGTTTGACTAGTACGCTCTCTGAGGTCTGGGGTTGCATTGACGGTTACCAAGCAAATCCAAAATCACAAAATTACAAGTAAAAAATTATATAGCACATGCATGCAAGATAAACACAAGCACATAAACATCCAAACACAAAAGGTTACGTAGAAAACTCAAGAATGGGAAAAACCATGAAGCCACACCACAAAAAATATCACTCTGAAAACTTGAAGATTACAGAGTTATAAAGACCTTATCATTTAATAGGAAACACATAAGCTCTTACTCTAATATGGAGAGTAGAGGAAGCAGCCATCACCTGGAGTCTCTTCTCCAACATACAAGAAGTTTTTACACTGCAGCTTCCTTAGGGCTTTACCTTGGGATCTTCTTCTTATAGAAGCAATCAACATCAAATCTGAAATGCCAACCATCTAAACTCCTCCCAACTAGTTTTCTTAAGTACCCAACTCATTTTCGGACCGTAAAAGATCCAAAATGTTCTCCAATTTACTTAGGGCGTAACCTAAACAGGAGCAAAAATTTGTCAGGTGCTACGGCGCACTAGAGCACCTAGGCTTTGAATATCCAACCATTGCGGCGCACGGTAGCGCCCCGCCTTTTAAACTTTCTGCCGCTGCGGCCCTCGGTAGCTCCCGCATTTTGGGATGGAACCCGCTGCGGCATGTGGTAGCACCCGCCTTTCAAATTATCTGCGTCTTGGGATGGATCCGCTGCAACACTGATATCCACTGCGGTGCACCGTAGTGCCTGTGTTGTTACTAGACTTCACTCCGTATTCCAAATCACCTCAGAGCCTTCCGGAAGCTCACCGAAGCACCATTAGCATCTCCATGATGGACTAAATGGTCTCCACAACACAACACGTGCTGCATCAAATTTTATTCCACCATAAGAGCTATGATCAGCAAAGTTGATATTTGTTTTGAGCCTATATAACTCCTTGTATGTCAACCATTTGTCTTATGGTCACCCCGCTTTCTTGCAACATCTTTATCAAAAATAATAGCATAAATTCAAAAAGAAAGAGTTTCTAAAAATAGCATATCATCCTGCCCCCCTTTGAAGAAGTGTTTGCATTTTTTTTGTAAAAGCTTATTTGAATATGAAATTAAATCTTCAAAATTGAGACTTATAAACATATTAGAAGGAAAATCAATAAAGTAAGTATTTGGTTCAATTTTCCTAAGGACTTTGAAAGGTCCTACTACTCTAGCATGTAGTATCTTATATTTTACCCTGGAATATACCTCTTTAGGCGAATGTGAATGAGCACATAATTACTTTCATAAAAAATCGTACTATAGTTAATTATATTAACTTTTGTAACATAATCTTCATTAGTTTTTTCAATTTAATCTTAAATTTTATGATATATTTTATAAAAATTCATAGTAAAAGCAATGGAAGTATCTTAATGTGAATAGCTAGACATACTAACTAGTCAATTGATTCCCCATGATTGTACTCATAACTAATGTCAAATGATATTCTTATTGATATCCTATAAATAGTACCTTTGAATGCAAATTCTGTTGTAAGAAAATGTAAACCACAAGTGATTAAGTTTTTTCCCATTATGTTTGTTACTAGATTCGTTAATAACTTATTTATCATTTTGATTGGACAATTTACTTATGAATGTAATGATTATAATGACCCAAGTCGTTACCATGCAAATTAGGATTAATTTTGACTCAAAAATTCAGAATCCTATGCAACTTCAAACTTAAGGTAAAAAAATAATCGTTGGATAGAGTATATTTTTGTGATCATAATGTCCAAATTTGTGTGCAATTCGGATAACAAATACTCATGAATTAATTTTTGAATTATTTAAATTCAGTAATTTGGGAAAATTAAATATAAGTTCAAATTTAGAAATTTTAGTGTCATTTGATTAAGAATATTATAAAAAAGATACACAAAAAATTTTGTCAAATTTGGAGCTCTATATTGACCATAATTAATTTTTAAAATTTTAAACTTCAAAAATTAATATAAAATAAAATATTTCTTCAAAACTGAGAAAAGTTGATGCAAGTGTGTTTGTCTCATCAAAATACATCTCTATATCAAGCTATGTTATTTTGGGAAATCAAACGATCAAAAAATACGAAAAATGTATGGCCGACAGGCCGGCCGTACGCCCTCCGCTCTCTCCCTCTTTCCTATATATATCCCATAAACCCAACTCCCCCTCCCAAGTCGCCAGCCTCCCCCCTCCCTAGCCATCAGCCGCCGCCCCCCGGACCAATGACCCCCTCCGGCCACCTCCGCCCCCCATCCTGCTGGCCGCCATCCCTAACCTTAGGTGAGAGAATGAGAAAGAAAGAAGAAAAAAGGAGGAGAAAATTTTGTATATTTTTTTGTTTATATTTTTTATCTTTTTTATTTTATTTTTCATAATAATTATAATACTATTATTATTATTAAATATTTATTAATATTATTATGCTCATATTATTTTCATAATAATAATAATAATAATTTCTTTTTATTATTATTAAATATTATAAAATATATTATTATTATTATTCTGTAATTTTAATTTATATCATTTAAAATTTTTAATATTATCATTATTAATAATAATAATGATAACAATGATAATAATAATAATAATAATTAAAATTATTTTTATTTATACAATTACATTTTAGCATTTTAATTTCTATCATTTTAATTTTATATTATTATTATTATTATTATTATTGTTGTTGTTGTTATTTCTACAATTTACATTTCAACATTTTAATTTCTGTCATTTCAATTTTATATTATTATTATTATTATTATTACTTTAATTTTTGCAATTTACATTTAATATTTTAATTTTTATCATTTTAATTTTATATATATTATCATTATTATTATTATTATAATGATTTTAATTTCTATAATTTACTTTATCATTTTAATTTCTGTCATTTTCTTCCTTTAAGTATATATATATATATATATATATATACATATATATATATATATTATCATTTATTATTATTATTAATGATAATAATAAAACTGTTAATATTATTATATTACATATTATACTACTACATAATATTAATAATGATAAGAAACTTATTCTTATTAATATTATTTATAAAAATAATAATATTATTATTATTATTAACATCATTATTATTATAATGATTATTATTATTATATAAGAGAGAGAGAGAGAGAGGGGTAGAAGATAAAAATAATTTCATGAGAGAAAAAAAAAAGAGGATAACTTCACTAAAGAAAAGAGTGAGAGAGAAGGAGAGAGAGAGAGAGAGAGAAGAGAAGAGAATGAATAAATAAGAATTATTTCTCACTTATATAATTATATTAAATATTATTCTATTTTTTTGTCTTATAATCATAATTATTTTCATATAAATAAGTTTATATTAAATTTCTAGTAATAATTATTGCAATTATTGAACTATCAAAATTTTGAGTAATTGCTTATGAAGTACAAAATCGAGCAGATACTTGATTTTTGACTTTTTAATTCACAAAAAAAAAGATACTAGATATTTTTTATTACTCTTATTTAATATATTTTTTTGCTTAACATCGCATAAATTTGATTAAAGTGCTTTTAAAAGTCATATAAAATAATATATGAAAAAGTTTGGATAACTGGGTAATACAGGTTCACTATTAATCTGTTTTTAATATGATCAAATAACTACTAGGACAGAGCTATCTGACATTGTGAGTTATAAGGAGCCTACACTGATAAGCCTTTGAGGGGGCAAGTATAGATGAAAGTTGGGATATGTAACACAAAATAGAACCCCATTTTCTTTTATTTTGAATTTTCCCAACAAAATTATATTTTTGTGCCAGATATCAAATGCTAAAAATTATATATTTATTTTTGTGACAACAATTATTTGTATGCTAAAGTTTCAGAGCAATTGAAATAGGTTTGTAGAGATAAATTTGTATAGCTTTTTATTTCCTATCAAATTATTGATTATTTTGTTTATTATTTAACAATTATAAAGTTGACATCTACCAGTACTTAATTTCACAGCTAACTTGTATTCCAATGCCCGTAATTTTGAAACGTGCCTAGATTAGGAGCTCATTTTAGTAGAAAGATGCTAAAAACTAAGCAGTACTGGTACTGCTACCTGCTGATTTACTACTTTTTACTCTATTTAAAGTTTATAACTTTTTATTTTATTTAGATCTTTATGATAAAAAATTTGTTATATTTCTAAATAAATGAATAAATGAGTTATATTTGATGCATATATATTGTGTATTTTAAATCACTCAATATGATCCTACAGTTAGGGGACTACCCCAAACCGATGCGGGATTAGCCCCTGCTAACATAGCTTCAAGTCCCCATAATGATGTTAAAAGGTATAGTGTACTAATAATAAACCACCATGGGCTCAAAACTTCTCATAAGAAATCTTTTTGGAGTGAACTTCTACACACTAATGAAGCTCAACTTGCTTTTCAAGAACAAAATAATAATGTATCAAATCGGGAGGTTGAGAACCCAATTATTAATTAATAATGTGTTGAATTACTTATGGGGTGGCAACTCATCTAAAAGATTCTAAAGTAAGGTCTCTGAAAAATTGACAAGGAGGTCACAACAAGTGTAGGAATGGCAGATTGCTAACTATCAGGGATAACTTCTTTGTCATGCAAAACTTAAACCCCTTCAAAATTCTAAAACTCTTTTTGTAAGGTCTGGTCTCCTAATATAGATGCATAAATAGGATTCTCAAACTCCCTAGCTATGATAGCAGTAAGTGGAGCATCGTTAATCAATGGGATGTGGCATTCGTAATCAACTGATGATTCTCAGACTCCCTAAGTTTCAATTCAATAGATATTGCATCAGTATAATCTTTTTGTGAATAAGTAAAAGGAAATGAAATGAGTACATGAAGTGATCATGAAGTAGTACTAATAAATGTGTGAGGTATCGTATAATATATAAGGTATTCTAATTATTTTTGAAGATAATATGGGCAATACTTATCATACAAAATCTCTCACATCATCACCCATGAGATTCTTCTGTAAGCACTCCTCATTTTCTTTGAAAGGTAGTTATCCCAATATATTTTGGCATGCCTTATTAATTCCATGTGAGCAAAACTTACTCGTAAATAATCATCAAATATGTTGCACTTGAAGAGTTCTTCAAATTGGGTTATCTAGTCAAATTTTTTTTCATAATTGTGAGTTCCATCATATGTAAGAGCCTCAACTTTGATTCTACATAATAGGTAATCCTATCATAACCTTAGAAATCCCTTATTTGATACAAATCATCAAATTCATTATTATAGTCTTTGTTCTTATAAATTTTATCTCTCCTATAGTTTGGGTTACATTTAATCTTATAAGGATATGCATAGCTAGCATGTGATAAGAGATCATGTCAAAGTCTATGTTATTGTGATATGTGGGAGGATCAAGTTGTTGTGGATATTGATCATTCCTCATATTTCTTGTTTATACTATTTGCTTAAGTTGAACTTGCATCTTAACAATAGGAGTCTCTAAATCCTTAACTTGATGATTCATCCCGTTCCTATTTGGTTCATGGTTATTATGCATGATGCCTTTAAATTTTTAATAATTTAATAAATATGCAACATGAATTTGAAATGTCAAATTTCTTTAAAATAATGAACAAATTGTAATAATCCAGGCTATTACTTAGACCAATTAGGATTAAACTAAGTCCTAATTTTGGTTCTAGTACTCTAATTAAGTCATTAGAAGTTCACCGCAAAGATATAGTTCAAATCAAGAGTCAAATAAATCAATTTCTGATTTTGAAAATTTTTGGAACCCTAAAAATTAACATATTTAATTTGACCTCAAATAAAAAATCAGACTTCGCCATTGCGCTCATCACTCCCAAATTAGATATGTGTGATGTTTTGGATGCATTTGCAACTCCTTGGATTTTTGACGAATAATTTAAATACCCAAAAAATGAGATAAATAAATACTCGTCGAAATGAAAATCCAACTTCGTCGTTGCGTTCCTCGCCTCTCAATTAGCTAGGGGTTATTTATTAGAAATATTTGGAATTCATTTAATTAATTAATTTTAATTAATAAAATAGATTTAAATAGTAAAATAATAATATAATTATTATTCATTTAACCGACATCCATTAACCAAATCGCACACGTCGTTTGATTCTCTGTGCCATTATCCATTCCTGTCGCTCAATCTAATGGTCGATCTCGACTATCCGATAAAAAATCAGACAGTCCGGGCTTATCTCCCTCGACTCGCTCTGTGTGTTGTATACGCGCACGATGCGCGGCATGTTCGCTCACCAGATGGAGTCCTACCGCTCTTCACCATGCTTTTAGCCCTTTAGGATTTCCTTTATGATAATTTCTCTTAGTTGAAGCCATCCGGCAACAAACCGCTGACCTCGACAAAGTTTGAACTCTCGGCGAAAGTGAATCGAGGTACTCCTCTATTTCGATACCTCTCAATTTCTTTTGCTCTTATTTTGATCCCAATGCTTATTCCGAGCATCCTTATTTTGTTTAGCATTCAATAGGAAGTTAATTGGCATCGTATCGAGCTTCAATTTTGTAAACTGTCTACAGTGGTGAACAGTTTTTCCGCATAGTATTCCCACAACTTAGGATCTAGGTCAACCTTTTTCCGGTGACTAAGGCTACCTCTGATGTTGGTTCGGCTATGGTTGGAAAGTCCTCATCATGCTCTCCTTGTTCCCGTACAGGCCGGTCCCTGGTAGGGCTGAATCGACCTCCAAATCAGATGCCCTAGCCCTTCAATCGCCGATCTATTTCGGGAAGATGAAGTCCCGGGCCGGGCCGGGCTGACCCGGGCCCGACCCGCGATCAGATGGAGCCGTCCGCGTGTCCGCTTCTGGTTTGTGTCTCTATGCGTGTGGGCCCATATCGCGTCAGTCGGGCTGATTCAGCCCGTGTAGTGAGGTCCACCATCCGTCCCTTAATCACTTTTAGGACCCTACCCTAATTACATCCTTAAACCCTATAACTTCAATTGACCATAACTTGATCAATTGAGCTCTGAATTTGGACTTCCAATATATTATTTTGATTAGGAAGATTTGATAAATAGTAAACTATAAAAATATATAAGTTTTGGTGATTTGATTTCTTAATCACCCAAAATCTTGATTAGTGAAAATTAACATATTTAGTGATCCAAATTAGGTGATTCAAGTTTTTGAGAGTTCCTAAAGTATTTTAGAACCTAATGGTGTGGTTGGTTTTATGATTTTGTGTTTTATTCTACTAATCACTCACTAATCACCATTAACCCTAATTAGGTCATAACTTAACTAAATTGAGTCCAAATTGGGTCTACTACCAGTTAAAGTACTTAGTGTGATATAGAGAAGCTATAGCTACTGAGTTTGCTGAATTTAGACTTTAAATGAAAAAGTTAGGTTTTTGACCCCTCTTAAGAAACTCTAATTTACATATTTAAACCCAATATTGTTTTGCTTATAACTTAATTATTAGACCTCATAATTTAATGTTTTTAGACTCTATATAATCCTTGAATAGTAAGCATTAATAAACTGTATAAATTTTTAAACTTCATTAGGTAAAATTACCCAATTGCCCTTATGAGTTAAATTCTTTAATTTGATCTCACAAGACTTAATTCTTATCCAAATTGGGTGTACTTAACTATTTATCTTTATGTTAGATAGTAAGTAATCATTTTTTTTTGATAAATTATAATTTGGAGCTCTAAATCAAAAAGTAGTTTTTCAGACCCTTAAGTAGGGGCAAAATGGTCATTTTGCCCAAATTTTAGGTTTAAGTGCTCTTAAGCCCTAGATTCATAACCTAATTATTAAAATCAATAAATGAAGTGATTTACAATTTAATTCATTTGACTTTAAGCTATTAATCAAGTTTCCAAACAAAACCCTAAAATTTATCTTAAGTAAATTATAAGCAATGTTAAGCTTCATGATGTGAGATTTATCTCATATCATGCCTTCCTTAAGTCTTCCAATCCATCAGTTTAGTTTTCAATTAAGGTTAGTGCTTGAGTGTTCATCTTAGTTCCTTGAGATCTTATTCCTTAGGAATTAGGAGTAGGGCTTAGGTTAGAATTCATTTATTGGGTGAATTGGGTTACTCAATGAATGAAACCTTAGATTTTATTAGTTTATAGATTTTCATAAGTTTAATTATAATTATTTGATCTTTCAACCTTAAACTTAAGATTATAAGATCCATTCTATTTAGTTTGACTTTACTTAATAGGATATGCCTTAATCATTAATCCGTGATGTTGGGTTTTAAGCCTTAGCCATTAGGATCACCTTGGGATTAAGTGATTAAACCCCAATAATTTGAGTACAATTCTTAAATCCTTGCATCTTGATTTGTCATAATCAAGATGGGTTTGGGTTGCTTAAATAACCAAAATAAATCGATTGATTTATTTGTTTAACTTATATAGTCGACATTGATTAAACAAAATTAGGACCTAGCTAGTCCTAATTATTTTCAATCTTATAAGGTCATGAGTCTGAGTTACACTTGATAGTAAGAATTAGAGATCCTAAACTTGTGTAACTTGGAATAGATAGAACGGATAATAGACAATAAGGGATATCACCAGTGTTTTAGTATAGTCTATTACTTACTTTGAACTTTATTGCTTTGCTTACCTTGTATTTGAGCTTTATGCCTTTGACATATATGGTGAACATAGGATATTTGATGAATATCACATGTCATAATTGAATTATATAAACATCATTTGCATTTTTGTCGATGCTTTCAGTTTTCATAATTTTCGGTTCAGTGGAGTGTGACCTTATTAGTCTGCCTCTCAGTTTAATGTAACAACCCTAGTGTTGTTACCCATCAATTAGTGACCTAATTAACTCTAATCTTTTTTCATTAGTCTTATAATAGTATTAGGAGTCTCCATTTCAAATTTAGTACGATTTGGAGATCATTTGGCAATTTCCAATATTTCCCAGTTTTCTGATAATTCTGAGAATGCCTAATTTATTAGACATCGGAATCAAAAACGGAGTCCACCATTGGATTCACCACACCCAAATTTGTTATGGGGTATTTTGGAAATGTTTGGAAGTTGTCGAATTTTTCCCAAATATTTTAATAATATTTAAATACCCAGAAAATTAAGATAATTAAATTGACCTCCGATCGAAAATCCAATTTCATTTTTGAGTTCACCGCACCTCAATTAGAACTATCAGGTACCATCTCTTGCGATTTTCTCCGGCTGCGATTTACTTAATAATTAGTTCGATTACCTTACAGCAAGTGGATGGTTTTCCTAAGTTTTTTTATTATTTTTTTGCACGCCATGAATTAATTAATAAGCCTAATGGACTGTATAAAATAATAGGAGATAATAAGTTAGCTTCAGTTTTAATTGTCCGTTTCAATTTTTTTATTTTTTTATTATTTTTATCACATTTAACGAAACTTTCATTCCTATTTCAATTAATGGTTTCTTTAAATAAAACCTAAAATTTGCATATTCTATATATTTCATGGCTGTCAAATTTTTTTTTTAATAATAAAACATCATTAAAGTTGTAATTAATAATTTAAATTGTTGATCTTTATTTCAGTTAAACTTAATATTAGTTTAGTTAATTCTTAATGACATGATGTATATTTATATATATATATATATATATATATATATAAATACCATTTTTATTTGTTACAAAATTTCAAAAATTCTTAATCAAATTTTACTAGTATTAAAATAATTTCATTCACAAAAAATGTGAGGAGTAAAGTTATGATGTTAGAATTTCAATTTTTTTTATTATTAATTTTGTTAATTGTTATTTCAAATGATAAATTAAATTAATTAATTTATCAATTATAATATATATATCAAAAGTCTATTTCCAAATTAAACACTTCAATAGTCTATTTCAATCACAAAAATATGTAGATCAATAATACATCATTTAATTTTTGTTTTGATAATTATTTTGTTTATTCAATGTTTAGGTTAATTAAATTAATTCCAATTTAACCTAAATCTTATATGTCGCATAATTTGATCCATAGTTGTCCAAATGTGACATTTAAATAGTCATTTTCACTCACAAAAATGTGAGGAACAATAATATGAAATCAAATTATATATTGAAACATAATTTTTATAATCACTTTTTAACCCTAATTAGGAGTCCCGGAAACCCTAAATTTCAAATGTTTTCCAAATTTGACATATTTAGTGTCATTTTTCTCCTTATGATATAAGAATTTCAATAATATGTAAATTATTTCCATTGGACAACAATTAGTGAGTTTGGGTTATTGACTCTTAATTAGGTATTATTGTTGAAATTTTAATATTCTAGATAGCATGTTTTAAGTTTTATAAAATCCTAGGATAGCTAACATATCACATTTATTATCTCCCCTACTAAATTAGATTATATTTAGTTTGAGCTTAGTTCTCAATTTTCTAATTATATGAATTAATTGCCAAGTGCTTAATTCACCTTTCCAACCTAAGGTAGAAACCCTATGATCGATTTACAATTTGATCTATAGCTGATCCCTAGATCTATGTAGTTACATCCATTAAGAATAGTTAACCTTAATATCCATTGTAATTGTAGATTATCGAATCAACTAGATCTAGCTTAGTGACTAAATTATAACTTAGTTCATTCACCTAACCTTTAAAGTCTTTATTTGATTTCTTTAAGAGCTAGTATTATAAATCCTAAGTCACTTAGGGAAATTTAAGAATCCTATTAGGTTCCTTAAACATCAACTATTAGAATATTTAGAATTTGTAGTTCTTAAATACTATTAATTACTTACCCTAAGCCTTTTAAATGCTTATAACATAGCTAGATTAATACTTGATTGATTAGATCCTTCAAATTGTAACCTAGCTAGTGAACTCTAGTAAATTTTAATGAACTTACATTAAATTCTAATTTCTTAAGTTAGATATTTTCTTTATTTTAATCCCTTCCTACTAGACACCTAAATCTCAATTTAATTATACAATTGAATCTTATAGTTTATGATGTGAATAAGAGCTAATTTCTAATAATACTAATTATACTTATAAATTATTTTATCATATCACACTAATTGAATTGAATCTACTACTTTCAAAACCCCAACTACTATTATACTTACAATTAACTTAAGATCAATATCTCAAAGTTAATTGGGAGCTCAATTAGCTCTAACCATTAAGTAGATCATTAAAATTAGATAACTTTTAATATTACTTAGTTGTAATTATTGAATTTCCCTTGAATGCTTACTTAGCTTTGAGCCTTATTCATTAAATCTTTCATATATAATACATTGTGCATGAATAAAACTTACATATTAAAATTACTAGGGGTTTATATGATGGATCAGTCTGGGGCAAGCTAAAAATGGAGTAATAAGAAGACATTGCATTCTTAGAGGGTGAATGTGAGTGTTTTAGGACTTGACCTCGCTTTTCTTTAGTTGTTAAACATATGTGTTTAACTCCTCATTTCATTCTGAATATGTCCACAGAATGAGCACAGATTAAAATAACTTCAATTAGTTAACATGTGAGGTCTTCAATCTTATAGACTGTTAAGACTCACTATAGCTTTTAACTATGTTACTTTCCATAGTTTTAGACTATGTGAATCTTAAACTAATAGTCTAAGATCTTTCTTCAATTTCCTTACTATGCATTTTCTATGATTTAGAACTGTACTTTACTTGTTTACAGTTTACTTAGATTATAGTGAATGATGTAAAATTATATTTAAATGCTTCACTATTTCTTTTCCTTACTTAGCATAAGTTCATTTGAACATATTTATACTTCATTTACTTTTATATGCACATTAGTTTATTTCTAGCATATTTATGATGCTTTTACCCTTGTTCTATTTGCAGACTAAGATGTATATTTAAGTGAGTATTCTAACTCACTTTATTTTTCATACTTACTTTTTCTCACTTATATACTTACTATATTGCACCCATGCTTGTGTTTATTTTGTAACTAGTAAGTGATATCCAATTATAATAATAATGTGTTTAGCCAAATCTTAAATTATACTTAGACTGTTTAGTCTAACCATATTTTCTATTTCTTGGCTTTGCCCTATCACATTTAAATGCCAAAATATGATAAATCGGGTGCATTTGGAGGCTAGTGGAGCTGAACCAAGTGCTAAAAATTAATCGCTTTCGCCTATCATATACTAAACTATATATCTTATTATAAATTGCAAGTGAGCTATTAATTTCTTTCTTTCATTTTAGTTTACTATTAGTTTGTAATAAATATTGTTTACTTTACTTTTTTTATACTTTGTTGGAGCTTAGTTTATATTTAAATGCTTGTGATAAATAAATGGATGAATTGTTATAAATATATAAAAATGAATATTAATTAAGTCCTTAGTTGCATATCTATCTAGTATGTTAAATGGAATTAGTTGTATATTTAATTGTTTATAGAATTGGAAACTAGTTTCTTATCTAAGTAATAATCTTTTTATATCTACATGTGAGTATTAAATATTGTGATGAAGCAAATCTTATGGTAGATAATTGTTACACATGTGATTTTCTCCCTTTAAACTTTTAGAATTGTAAATGAGCAATCCTATGAAATGAATTGAACTCTATTTTAGAATTATAAATGAGCAATCCTATATAATAGACTGAACTCTATTTTAGAATTGGAAATGAGTAATCCTATATAATAGATTTAACTCTATACTAGAACTGGAGCTAAAATGGATTGATTACATATTAATTTAGCTTATTTTCCTTTCAAATTAAAACTTCCATTGGAATGGAAGTCTTGTATGTCTACTTTGCAAGTGTTTCCTTAGCCATTTACAAAGGAGACTGTCGAAATTTTTAAGAATTTTAGGACTTATAAATTTTATTGAAAAATGTAGAAATATAACTTATATGTTAAATACTCATTAAATACTTAGAATTTCATGTCAAAGATTTCACATAGTCATTTTAATTGTTTTAAAGTACATTTGCATGTCTCCTTACACATATCATATGCTTAATTATGTTTCATTCTCACTTATAAATTCATGTATTGCATCTTCATTTATAATCTACTTAATACTATTCACAATTTTCCTTCCATCTTAACTTAAGACCCTCTTCTAAATCCTTAGCCAAATACAATATCTAATGATTTGGATTAGTTTTCTTTTAATCTAGTATTAGGTATTGTGGTGACGTATCAATGTTGAGTTAAGTGATTCTCAATATTGGGGTCATCACATTTAGTTCTTTTGTTGTTGTACAGGCCAGACATAGGCATATGCTTGGCTAGGATGTTATTTGTCTATCTTTAGCAAGTCTAACCAAGCCTAGATCTATGAGGGTCTAGGATAGTATTCGTTAGACTCTTTGGTTCAGCAAGCTAGTTTAGCCCTTTTCTAATATGGCAATACTAGTTGTAGCTACACTTCTATATTTTTTTAGTTCAGTTTTTCTGCCTTAGCCCAGCAGGCTAAGTGAGACTGCACATATTTTAGTTCAGTGCTTCTGCCTTAGCCCAATATGTTAAGTGAGATGTTTCTTATTTTCAGTTCGAGTGGCTTGTTTAGTCATCGTTGTTTTCAGTTCTGTATGTACTATTTTCAGTTCATTTTTACTGTACTTCAGCACTTTCTTACTTACTATTTACTAGATTATTAGCTTATATATGTGTTAGAATGTTAGCTTGTTTATTGATTCATATGTTAGGATGTTAGCATATTTAATTGTTTATATGCTAGGTTATTAGCTTTACTTATATGTGTATATATATGATGTTAGTCTTTCTTATTTATTTACATATATAGGGTGTTAATCTTGCTTACTTATTTATATATAGGATGCTAGACTTGTGTACTTGATTATATATATACATAGGATGCTAGATTTGCTTTTAAATTGTTTAAATGTATTTCATGTTCATTTATGTTATGTTAATTAGCATAAGTTCACATTGATCATAAGTATGTTTATGATGAGTTTCTTTTCAATTATTAGTATTTATTTTCTCTTTTATACCTAACCTTATTATAGCGTTGATTTGGAGGTATGTGTTAACTTCCTCTTGTTTAAGTTATAAACTATTGGTTATAGCTTTCTTTTCATTTCATATGCATTCCTGCACTTGTGTGTTTGCTTAATTGTTAAGTAATGGAGATATCTAAAAGAACATGAATTATAATCAGCCTAAAATGTACTTAAATAATATGTATAATCAGATTTTCCTTTTTTTTTATTGGGGCCCTATCATTGTGAAACCAACAATAATAGATTCTGAGCTATTTGAGGTTGTGGAGCCTTCTAAGGATCTGCACCAGGAGGAGGAGTGTGCTGCTAAAGACTCTTAGATTCTTAGCTTTATTTCTGTTTCTACTTGTGAGGTGGAGAGCTTTTATTTTCATATTCAGTTAAACTTTTAGTTATTTTGTAATAATACAGGTTGAATTGTATTTTCTATTACTGTACTTATTCTGAGTTGTATAGTTTTACTTATCATATTATGATGGAATTAATATTTACATTTTGCTTCCTCACTCTAAATATTTCTTGTATTTATTATTTATTAAAATGCTCTTATGAATAGCAAACTCCTTAATTATACAGGATTATGGTGAATATCTAATCTATCTATAAGTGAGGAACTTGTCATTTGATGACCACTTCATCGTAATCATGTTAACTTAAGAGTTAATAGGATCACTGTGGGGCTGGGGTGCCACACAAATGTAATCAATAAACTAACACAAGTTAATGATTAGATATTGTTTCAAATTTAGTTTAAATATAACTCATTCATTGTAATAACTCACGTTGTTACTTTGGTTAATTAGGACTAATCCAAGTCCTAATTATAGTTCTAATATCTTAATCAAGTCATTTAGAACCTACCTCTTAGATCTAGATCAAACCAGGGATCAAATAGATCAAAACCTGATTTCTGAAAAATCCCAAAACCCTAAAAATTGACTTTTTATTTTGATCTCGAATCAAAAATCTGACTTCTCCATTGTGTTCACCACCCCCAAATTAGCTATGGGTAAAATTTTGGATGCATTTGGAAGTCGTCGAATTTTCGTTGAATATTTTAATATTATTTAAATACCTAAAAAATCAAATAAATAAATACTCGTCGAAACGAAAATCCGATCATGCCGTTGCGTTCCGTACCCTTTAACTAGCTAGGGGTAATTTATTGAAATTTTTTTAGAATCATTTAATGGACTCATTTTAATTATAAAATTAAGAAATAATTAATATATTAATTAATTAATATTTATTCATAACAGACCGCCATTAGCAGCATAGTAATGCCATCACCTAAATCCTAATACCATTTCAACACAGTCAAGATTTCATGAGAATGACTGTGAACCGTTCGAACGGTCACGATGCATCTCCTCACGCAAACGATCGAGAGCCCAACGCGTGTCGCAGGAGCAGGCGCGTGGCGTACCGAGAACATGCGGCTCACAAATGCCGAACCCCGCGGAATTTGTGAAAACGCCATTAAATCCTCTCTAGCGATCCTATCCGGAGTGGGGGTTGCGATTCGCAGCGATTAGGTTTCGTCTGGAAGTTTCTGAGGATCCCTGAGAGTCGGCCGATTAATCAAAAGTACCTCACTTCTGTACTCCCCTTTTTGATTCCTTATGATTCAATTAAGTAGGATTGCATTCATCATTTGGTATTAATTCATTGTTGATTGAATGATTTGATGATTAACCAATGGTCGATCAAATTAATTCGATCGCATTTCGTATAATGACTCGAATTTCATCTGCCTCTATGCATCTAGGGTTAGCTGTTATTGTGGCTGCAGTCCCTCCCCAGATCAAAATTGAGTACCATTGGAATGGTTCTATCAAGACCTATCTAATGCTATGCGGTCTAACTCCATTCAGTGATGTGTTGTTCATTTTCCAGCATGCCCTAGAGGAGCCGCTCGGCTTCTCTCGCGCCTCTAGAGGAGAAGAAGGAGTCTAATCTCCTTCGGGTCTTCTCGACCCGATACAATGGCCCGGTACTCCAACGCCTTCCACGTGGCCTATCACTTAACGGAGTGGGACCCGCCACTTTACTTTGTTGCTAAAATAAAATTCAGTAAATTAAAATTTGGATTAACTAAATGAGTAGATTAATTAAATCAATTAATCACAAACATTCAACTATCCATAACTTTAGATCCACTCATCAAAAAATAGAAAATTAATATATCATTGGAATCAGAAAATTATGAGGGATTTATTGAAACTTGCAGAATTTCATTTGGAACCATATTTAACATAGTGACATTTAGAATCCTCACATTAAACCCTAATTGTCTCAATTGTTCAAATTACTATAACTTTGTGTATGATTATCCAAACATACCCAATATGGGTCTCAAAATACTCAAAAAACCCTAAGGATCATTTTAGTAGTGTTAACTTTGCTGTTTGGATTAAATTTAGACTAATCACATTTAGGACCTAACCCTAATTAGGTCAATTAACCCTAGAACTTCAATTGACCATAGGTTAGTCAATTTAGCTCCAAATTGAGCGATCCAAAAACCAATTTAGATCAAAAAATTCTAATTTACAGTAATCTATAAAAATATTTAGGATCCAATGATTAAATTTACTAATCACCCTTAATTACCCTAAAAATTGATTAGTGAATATTAGCAAATCTAATGATCCAAATTTCACAATTTAAGTTTCAGAGAACTCCTAGAACCTATTAGAACCTAACTATATAGTTGGATTAGTAAATTGGTGATTAATTTCACTAATCACTCACTAATCACCCTAAACCTTAATTAGGCCATAACTTAGCCAAATGGAGTCCAAATTGAGCCTAATACCAGTCATTAGAATTAGTGGATCAATTGTGACATACATCCACTAAAATTATTTAATTTTGACACCAAATGGCAAAGTTAGAATTTTTGACCCTTAATTAAGAATCCTTAATTACTCTTTAAGCCCTAGAACTTGTATTGGCTATAACTTAGCCAATACACATCAGAATTCAATAATTTTAGATTCTATGGAAACCTTAGGACATAACCTTTAATAAACTAATAGATAAAATTATATGTCATTAGGGTAAATTTACCAATATACCCTTATAAGTTAAATTCCTTAATTATATCTTATAAGGCTTAATACTTAACAAAAATTAATGAAAGCACTACAGCCCTTGCTTACAAATTTCTTTGTTTGAATAGTATTAACTAGGGAGGCTCTGGTGCTGAAGTTTCCTACAAAAGACCTTGCCTGTTTGCCACTGCCTAAGGTAATCTTCTTCTTTTGGCAGTTGATGGTAGCGTCGTGTTGGCTTAGCCAATTCATGCCCAGAATAACATCAAAATTGGCTATTGGCAGTACTATCAACTTGGCTTCAACCTTCGCCCCTCCGAAGGAAACTTGCAACTTGCAAAATTGGTTCGTCTGAAGCTGGGCTCCAGATGGTAGCCCCACGCTTAGGGGTGTCGTCAAGCGGTGAACCAGTAAGTTGAGTTCGTCCAGTTTTAGAGACGAAGGAGTGAATTGCCCCAGTGTCAAACAGAATGTTACAGGGCTTACTATTTATATATATCATACCTAATTATAGATGCAAGATTTACTAGTTACTATTATTCTTTTCTAAGAAGTGACTTACCCAGTTAGGTGACTAACTTCTCATTCCTTGGGTTGAATTGACTCAAATTCTTGAATCTATGGTTAAATAAGTCACAATTGTGACTTGAATTATCTGCCTATATTATTCTTTAAATTCCAAGTATATCATTTTCTTAAGCATGAGTATTTCTCATTTTCTTTGGAATGAGAAATTATAACTATAGAACCTTATATAGTTAACAATAAAACTCTTAGTAATAACCAATGATTGTATATTATCATAAATGATAAGCAATCAATTGTTTAATTTATTAAAATATCAAGTCATCTTATGTGACTGGATGCTGTAGACTTCCCTCTCTTGTAACATTAAATACCCAAGTTGAATAATCACCCTCTTTACCTAAGTATCATTCCTGAACCAAGTACGATCACTTGGTTAATAATAGAAGCCTTAGAGTGAATTAGTTGTATAATTAGTTCACCCTATATTCCTTAAGGAAAGATTAGATAATGGTTAGATTATTCTAACCTGTATGTGTACACTCATAAGTTAGCTATAATGAACCTTATTTCATTCTTAAGTCCTAGCTTTATGAGGATATTCTATTTAGTTGTAAACATAGAACTCGTTCTAAGTCAAAGAACTTATGTTCTTTTAAGAATTAGACCTTCCTTTAAATTACAAAACTCTTTGAATTCTAATTTTTGGATTCAAAATTTGTAGTTAATCTTTTGAAAACCTCTTCTTAGTTAAGTTACTTATAGTAACTTAATGAATTGATTATGAAATTTCCTGTCTATCTGAATTGGATAGAAATTCTATCTCCTTACTATAATCAAGTGATGAATGTCACTTAAATACACAATCTAATTGTAGAAAATCCAATCCCTTTTTAATAAGAAAATTTTTACTTCTCAATTAATTTGAGTTCAATCTTTGAATATGTGCCTAAGTTGTGATATGCCTTGAGCATTTATTGATTCTTCCCTTGAAATGAATTCTCATTCAAGATGAATTAAATATAACCATTAGATTTCTAAGCCACATATTGTGACTTGGATCTTAACAACCCGATCTAGAAACTCTGGCATAAGTCATAGAATGTGATCTATGATCGTAGCCTTAGTTCTTATTGAATCTCCTAACACTTATCCATATGGATAAGTGAATCCCTTGCCATTATCAAGATAAAGATTATGATTTGTGTTAATAACAATTTCTCTAAATCTTGGGTGTTAATTCATCATGTGTGACTAAAACAACCAAGTCCTCCCTTAAAACTTTAAAGAATATGTATCCTAATTGGATATTGACCCTTTTTGCTTAATCAAAACCTTTTAATAAGGGATGAATATCTCTTTATTAGTTCAAACCTAGTATGGACTAATTCATATAGTTAGTCCATCCTCATCTTGTCCTAGTTAAAAATTATAAGCCAAATTATTTAAATTTATTATTAGATTTATACTTAATGATGGAATTTTGTCGAAACCCTAAAATTCTAATAGAATAAACAATCAAAGAACGTTAATTCTTTGATGTCAATTCCTTGGATTCCAATTCTTTAGATTGGAATTTGTGTTATCCTTTAATCTTCATTAATTCTTATAATGGCTTAAACTAATTTATCTAAATTTTCTTAAGTGGAAAAATTCACTTATGTATAAAACCTTTAAGATCTTTGATCCTTATAATATCTTATACTTAGTGTGTGATGTCACCTGCTAAGTATGTATCTTATATTATAATAATAAACCTTAAGTTATGAATTTACAGTTAACTATCATACCTTTGAAGTTATATTCAATTTGGGTGAATATTAACTTCTCTTTCTTTATTGTTATCCTTATTGAGTGAAGATTATCACTTAGTTTGGTTAGCTAGCTTAAGCTTAAAAACTAGCTTAAATTTCCTAGCCTTTTAGGTAGAATTTTGAAGGTCTAACCTTAAATCATAAGTTGATGAGGGATTCTAAATTTTGAATTCTTAATCCTTCAATTAACCTTACATATTAATTCTTTTGAATAGTTTGAATCTTATCTAAACTCTTAGAATTCATAGCAAACAGGAGAAGTGAGTGTCAATCGAATCTTCAACTCTTAAGACAATACATATCTGCTAAGGATTACATTTCTAAATCCATTTCTGCATTGTGATAAAATGCCATAAGTGCAGTTTTAATATTGCAGGACTTTATGTGCCTGAAAATCTACTTTATCTCCAAATGAGATTAACTTAATATTCTCATTAAATTTATCATTGATTTCTATCTTCTCTAGGTAAGAATGTAACCAAATGTAAGACCTATCAAAATCCTGTACAAGGACCAGATCATTTATTTGATAATTCTTTCTTTCTAACTGGATTAATATATACTCCTTTGAAATTTATAATCATACTTCCTTATCTTCATTATATTTTAAATTGTCATTTTATTATGTTTCATTCTTTCCACTTGAGTGATGTCGAGCACAACATCATTCTTAAGTAGGGGAGTCTGTAACAACCCATGTTATTACTTTGGTCAATTATGACTAACCTAAGTCTTAATTATGGTTCTAGTATCTTAATCAAGTCATTTAGAACCTACCTCTTAGATCTAGATCAAACCATGGATCAAATAGATCAAAACCTGATTTCTAGAAAATCCCAAAGCCCTAGAAATTGACTTTTTATTTTGACCTCGAATTGAAAATCTGACTTCGTCATTGCGTTCACCACCTCCAAATTAGCTAGGGGTGAAATTTTGGATGCATTTGGAAGTCGTCGAATTTTTGTCGAATATTTTAATATTATTTAAATACCTGAAAAATCAAATAAATAAATACTCGTCGAAATAAAAATCTGACCACACCGTTGCGTTTCGTACCCCTTAATTAGCTAGGGGTGATTTATTGGAATTTTTTTGGAATCATTTAATGGACTCATTTTAATTATAAAATTAAGAAATAATTAATATATTAATTAATTAATATTTATTCATAACGGACCGCCGTTAGCAGCATAGTAATGCCATCACCTAAATCCTAATACCATTTCCGCACAATTAAGATTTCGTGCGAATGACTGTGAACCGTTCGATTAAAGATCGAACGATCACGATGCATCTCCTCACGCGAACGATCGAGAGCCCAGTGTGTGTCGCAGGAGCAGGCGTGTGGCGTACCGAGAACACGCGGCTCGCAAATGGCAAACCCTGCCGCTCAAGAATTCATGAAAATGCCATTAAATCCTCTCTAGCGGTCCTATCCGGAGTGGGGGTTGCGATTCGCAGCGATTAGGTTTCGTCTGGAAGTTTCCGAGGATCCCCGAGAGTCGGCCGTTTAATCAAAAGTACCTCACTTCTGTACTCCCCTTTTTGATTCCTTATGATTCAATTAAGTAGGATTACATTCATCATTTGTTATTAGTTCACTGTTGATTGAATGATTGACGATTAACCAATGGTCGATCGAATCAATTCGATCGCATTTCGTATAATGACTCAAATTTCGTCCGCCTCTATGCATATAGGGTTAGCTGCTATTGTGGCTGTAGTCCCTCCCCGGATCAAAATCGAGTACCATTGGAATGGTCATATCAAGACCTATCTAATGCTATGCGGTCTAACTCCATTCAGTGATGTGTTGGTCATTTTCTAGCATGCCCTAGAGGAGCCGCTCAGCTTCTCTCGCGCCTCTAGAGGAGAAGAAGGAGCCCGATACAGCGGCCCGGTACTCCAGCTCCATCCACATGGCCTATCACTTAACGGAGTGGGACCCACTACTTTATTTTGTTGTTAAAATAAAATTCAGTAAATTAAAATTTGGATTAACTAAATGAGTAGATTAATTAAATCAATTAATCACAAACATTCAACTATCCATAACTTTAGATCCACTCATCGAAAAATAGCAAATTAATATATCATTGGAATCAAAAAATTATGAGTGATTTATTGAAACTTGCAGAATTTCATTTGGAACCATATTTAATATAGTGACATTTAGGATCCTCACATTAAACTCTAATTATCTCATTTGTTCAAATTACTATAACTTTGTGTATGATTATCCAAACATACCCAATATAGGTCTCAAAATACTCAAAAAATCTAAGGAACATTTTAATAGTGTTAACTTTGCTGTTTGGATTAAATTTAGACTAATCACATTTAAGACCTAACTCTAATTAGGTCAATTAACTTTAGAACTTCAATTGACCATAGGTTAGTCAATTTAGCTCTAAATTGAGTGATCTAAATACCAATTTAGATTAAAAAAACCTAATTTACAATAATCTACAAAAATATTTAGGATCCAACAGTTAAATTTACTAATCACCCTTAATTACCCTAAAAATTGATTAGTGAATATTAGCAAATCTAATAATCCAAATTTCACAATTTAAGTTTCAAAGAACCCCTAAAACCTATTAGAACCTAACTGTATGGTTGGATTAGTTAATTGGTAATTAATTTCACTAATCACTCACTAATCACCCTAAATCTTAATTAGGCCATAACTTAGCCAAATATAGTCCAAATTGAGCCTACTACTAATCATTAGAATCAGTGGATCAATTATGACATACAGCCACTAAAATTATTCAATTTGGATACCAAATGGCAAATTTAAGATTTTTGACCCTTAATTAAGAATCCTTAATTATCCTTTAAGCCCTAGAACTTGTATTGGCTATAACTTAGCTAATACACATCAAAATTTAATAATTTTAGGTTTTATGGAAATCTTAGGACATAACCTTTAATAAACTAACAGAAAAAATATATGTCATTAGGGTAAATTTACCAATATACCCTTATAAATCAAATTTCTTAATTAGACCTTATAAGGTTTAATACTTAACAAAAATTAATGAACTTACTGTTTAAACTCATATTAGACAGTAAGTAATCATTTCACTTTATTAAAAATCTTGAATATAGCCCTAATTCATAAAGATGAGATTTAGACCCTTAAGTAGGGGCAAAATAGTCTTTTTGCCCAAAATTAGGGTTTAATGAATTTAAGACATGATTTCATTCCTAAACCAGAAAATATAATAATTAAAGTGATTGTGACTTTAATATAAATAATTCTAAAGTCTCAATTAGAAATTCAACAAAAATCCTAAGTTGAATCTTAAGTAAAACCTAAGTGACATATGAGAGATCCTTTCTTTCCTTTGAACTTCTTATATCAATCTTTAAGTCATATAACCTTAGTTAGGATGTGTGTTTGAGTGGTATTCTTAGCACTTAAGAGCTTTAATTCCTAATATTATGAATAGATCTTAGGTTAGAATTCATCTAATAAGTAAAGTGGGTTACTCATTAAGGTGAAACATTGATCTTATTAGTTTATTAGATTTTTCATAGTTTATTAATTGATTATTTGATCTTGTAACATTAGAATTAGGATTAGAAATCTATCCTATTGAACTTGACTTAATTCAATAGGATTTGCCTTAACACTTAATCAGTGAGATGGATTAAAACCTAGTCCTTTAGGATAGCCTTATGATTAAGAATTAAACTTCATTCTTTGGAGTTTGATTCTTAATCCTTTAAATCTTGATTTGGCTAATCAAGGTTTATTTGAGATTTATAAAATAATAACTTAGGATGATTAATTTAATTATTTTAACCTTTTAGGTGACATTGATTCATTTATAATTAGGATGTGGCCAATCCTAATTATGTTTAACTTATAGGTTCGTGATTCTAAGTTACAGACAATGTAGGAATTGAGGATTTTGAATCTTATATAACTTAGAGTAGTTAGAATGTTTAAATTAGAAAACATGTGATATCACAAAGTTTGTGTAGTGTTATTTATTTCCTTGATTTGAATTGCTATGATTTCTATGTTATTTAAGCCTTTTTACACTTTTGGACATACTTAAATACTTGATACATACTTTATAATATACTTTGAATTTTATTCACATATCATATGCATAATCTTAAAAGAAACATTAATAAACAATATTATACATGTGGTTTATGTTTTACTTAGCCTGCCACTTAGTATGACTTTACTTTATGACAGCTTTTGCCTAGGAAATTTCCCCTATGGTGCATTACCTTGGCATTGGGATGTTTCTCATATATGCTCTTTAAATACTTTGTGGATTTTATTTTAGGATCTGGGATGTTTCTCCTAGATGCCTTTTTGGTGGACATTACTTTAATCTGGGATGTTTCTCCTAGATTATCAGATGGACTTTACTTTTTGGCAGACTAAGTAATAGTATCTCATATGTATAGCACTTTAATCTACACTACTTACATTTACTTTTCAGTCTCTTTACAGTTACTTTACATATTTTTTTTACACTTCAGACTTACTTTACGTTACCATTTCAGCTTATTTTTCTTTCATATTTTTCATTTTTTGCAGTTCCTTTATATTTCAGAGCTTTTTGTATGTCAGCCGTTTTACTTACTTGAGAGCATGTTAGGATGCTAGTCTTTATATTTTCAGTACAGTACTTTTACTTATACTATAACTGGCATGTTAGTTTGATCATATTCTTTAGGACTTTTCTTTATACTTAGTAGATTTGCACTTGTACTTTACTTACCTTATATTGCAGCCTGAGTTGAGGTATGTTTCTACCTCATAATTTGTTCTTCCTTTCTTATCGCTTTACCGCTATGCTATGCTTAATTACAGTTGTGATATCATTAAAATACATTAAAATTCATTACCTTAAAATGTACTTAGACATTTTGTCTAACAAGATTTTTTTTTTGTTGGCTGGGCCCTACCATTATGAAACCGATAATGGTAGATTTTGAGCTTTTTGAGGAGATTGAGCTTACAGAGGAGCAGATCCAGGAGGATGTTCAGACTACTGAGGGACCTTAGTCTACTTACTAGATTACTTTACTTTTACTTTGTGATGATGAGAGCATTTTACATTACAGTTCTTTAAACTTTAAATGTTTGTAATGATACAGAACTAATTGTACTTTACTTTCCTGCATTGTATATATATTCTGAGTTGGATGTCTTTACTTTATAGTATGGATGATTACTTTAGTTGATACTTTTATTCTGCACTCTGATACTCATTAAGTGATTGTTAATCTTTACCTTATTATGAAAAGTATATCTTTTCCTTAAGATTGGATTGGAGTCTTAAATTCCAACCTAATGTTAAGTATAAGATGCACTTAGTGATAACCACTCCTTAAGCCTTATGATTAGAAGGGGTGGCCACCACATTCATACTGTGTGAGAATTGTTTTAGTGAAACATAAGCTCATAAGGGTTTCTCAAGAGTTTGCGTAAGTTTTAAGGTAATTTGGTAGGGTCTTTATGGTATAGCTCATATAATTAGGCAAGAACAAAAACTTGCACAAAACTTGCAATAATATATAAATTTTATTACAAGCAATATTGATAGTAAATTCCACACTCTATAAAACTTTAAATGCAAGAAATTTGCAAAAGTAACCTCAATGGGTTACCACGCATGTGGCGAAACATCATTCATTTCTCATTCTCAATTGAGTACTCAAATTTATGTTTGGTTGTTGCTAGAGTGTAGTCATGGGTCTCATCTTTCCAGTGATATAAACAACACTGAAATCGGAGGCTAGTCGCCAGAGAATGGAGGGTCGGAAATTGGCGTGTCGAAAGAAGGCTGCTCCAAATACGTGTACAAGTTGGTGTGTGTGCGGACAAGGGTTGGCGGATGAGCATGCAGACAACTAGACTCGAGTTAGCTCGATTTTGGTTGGTTCGATTCGATTTAGGTGGGTAGGACTGGTTCGGATCCCGCGAGCCTGAACCAGCGGGCCAACATTTCATGAATCGATGCGGCCCGGGACGCAATGATTCAACGGGTGGCAACGATGTCCGGCGCGACGACGGCGGCGGGTGAAGGTGGTGGTTGTTGGTGGCTAGAAAATGATACCATGGGATTGAAACTGTTAAAACAATTCCAAAATTTACAAAAAAATATATATATATAAATTTTTAACATTGTATATTTATGATTTGAGAGGAATATGAAAGGATTGCATATACGATTTGAGAGGAAGATTTTTTGCAGGCCAGATAATGTCGGATTGACACAAAATTTTAGGAGGATATTGTGGCGAATGATAGGTGTCGTAGGAGTTTTATGTAATGTGATTTGATGACTTTTTGAGGGAATTATGAGCAACAAAGAGAATGGGTGCTAGATTTGCATGAGTTTTATTGAATTGCTATTTGATGATCGAAATAACAGCATATTTTAACGAAACAAAGTGAATATAAAAACTAACAAAAGGAACAACACAAAAGTATAGGAAAATAGAGAAACTAAAATAAAGAAAGAAAAATTTGATCAAGATTATGCACACCTAAAGCCCATTGATTATGCACACTAACAAAGGTTTTCGATTGTCCACGATAAAATTAAGAGCTCTCAAGCAATTTTTTTATAAGCAAAGATCATTCAATGAAGAATAAGGGATTACAACAATGATAAACAGTAGCCCTAAACCCTAACCCTATGCATGCAATGCTAAAAGATCAAAAAGGCCCGTTATAATTTCTCAGATGACCTTTCACATGCCCGACACAAATATAATAAAATATTATAAAAAGGCATATCCCAAAACAACATAATTGCTAACACAAAAATAACAAATACATAAATACGATGGGTCTACACACGATGCAACACAACACAATATAACTCATCATGACACTACAACCTCAAATAAGCTAAAGCGCAGCTCAACCGAGTTCCCAAGTTCATCACATATGCTCATATTATAACTTTCTCCCATATAGGCCACTCATGTTTAAGATTTTATGATGCATCCATAGCAAAGGCTAACAAACAGCCGACATGCAATCAAATAATTGACGAGTTAGCAAGCATTGTGGTACTTGAAAGGTATTGGCAAAACTATATTTTCATAAGCTAAATAGTCGAAAGCAATCATATTGTAATGACCCCCTTTAGCAGTATTAAGCGAAATTTTTAAGCATCAAGACGCCTTTTCAGATTACGATGAAGTTTCTGATAAGAATTCTAAAGTTAAGTATGCTCAGGTGTGAGCACTGTCAAGATGGGTGACCTACTAAAAAGTTATCTTTTGTGGATAAAACTGTGAAACCATTAAGGTCAAAATAGACAATACATTTATTCTCAAGAGTTTGACTTGTTATAAATAGTATCAAAGCATATCATACGGTGTCAAATAGGAGCTAAGTGTCAAGCAAGAAAAAGTACAACATCATGTGAGCAGCCTCTTGAACCCATGATGATTAAGGTGCTACATGATTGTAGGTACCTCTTGATCCTGTAGGGGCCTTCTCTAGTCATATCTACTCAATAGATGGTTCTTGAATCTATGTGTGGATACTGACGAGAACGTAAGTTACTTAAGTTGGAGAGATTGTAATGGCCCACTTAAGTAATATTAAGCGAAATTCTTAAACATCAAGGCGTTTTATTAGATAACGGTGAAATTCCTGATAAGAATTCCAGAGTTAAGCGTGCTCATGTGGAAGCACTCCTGACATGAGTGATCTGCGAGGAAATTATCTTTTGTGGATAAAATCGTGAAACCTTTAAGGTTAAAACAGATAATTCATTAGTGCTTAAGAGTTCAGCCTATTACACATGCCTTCTAAAAATTGGGCATTATGTAATAGCAAGTAATAAATGGTTGCGATCATAAGCATGACCAAGCACTCACCAACATGCACTTGCTGAAAATAGCAGAGAAAACCTTTGAGCTTAATTTAAGTTATTGACAATTTTGTTAACCCATCTCCTCTTGCACAAGATCATTAAATAAAAGCTCACATGTGCCCTAATTCAATACATCACAATCAAAATCATGGTACAAATCTTTGAGCATATTCAAGTCATTGTTAATCAACATAACCAACCTCCTCTTGCACAATATCATTGAATAAAAACTCGCATGCGCTCCCATTCAATTCATCACACAAAATCAAAATCAAGGCACAACAAAATTATTTGATTATTTACTAATTTTAATAATATTATTATTTCATAAAATATTTATTTTCAAAAGAGTAGCTCTTACTTAGCCACAAATAGCTCCCAAAAAATACAAATTAATTTTTTGCTTAACAAAAAACTCATTAAATTTACTTTTGTGTAATGCCTATTAAAAATCTTTATTTTAAATATAAAATCCTAATCATTCATCATTTATAAGAGCTATTTAGTAGCCAAATAGTAATTTTCTTTCCAAAAATACCAATGTCTCATAAGGTTTAGTTTTATTTATTATCAATATGGCTAAATGGTTAGATAATTGTTATAAAATATAATTTTTAAGACTTTCAAGAGGTGCAAATATTGCAAAAAATTTCATGTTTAATCTAAACTTATGTTACATTCTCAAAAGCTTAAACTCCACTGAGCTTGCTCCTCCTACACATACTTGAACTTCCAAGCCTTCTAATTAACCTTCTCAAGCAAGAAATGAGAAATTAAAGAGAAGAGGCAAGCAGCAACAAAATTTGAGATGAAAAAGAGAAGGAGAAGAAGATGAGAAAAAAGGATACGGGGATTGGAAGTGGGGACTTATGTGGGTTAAAGGGCTGAGATTCATTTTCATAGGCCCAAACAACCATTGGTGAGATCCTAGCCACCCAATAGGCCATGTTAACTCATGGCAGGAATCTATTAGTATTATTATTACTTATTTATATTAAACTATTTAATTACATTTCCATTGATGGGGTAAATTTTCCACCAAAAAATGATCTGATAACTAAATTTCCACTTAACACGGGTATAAACCATTAGAAGGATAAGAGGCCTCACAATAGTAGCATTTTTAATCAACATCTAGTACACAAAATGTAATAAAGTAAGCCAAAATGAATGCAGCGTTCAAACATTTTAGGGTGATCAATAAATAAATTAGGATGATTGCGCAGCCTAACTTTAACCTTATCAGCATCAGCAACAAGGTGATCCTTTCCCTTTAACAATAGAGCCTATGTGTATAAATTTCAAAGAAGAACTTGGGTCTAGGTTCCAATGGTGAAGGTGGGTAAAGGAAACATCAACATTAGGTACCATATTGGCAGCAACTCTCTATGCGCTCCTTTCAGATTTGCAAAAAATCCTTCCACCCAACAATCAATTGATCTAAAGACAGCTATCATACTTAATTTGTGTATGATATAAATATTAAATAGAGGCAGAATGTTAGATGAAGTACGCAGTAGTAAATCTACAGTTCAAATAAAAATGTAAATTGAGAGAAATCAAGCCTTGAACTATGTAATGCTGATAAGATGTGCCAAAACAAATGACCTGAGTAATATGAGTCTAATGATTATTAAAGAAGGGCATGTACTACCTAGCACAATGCTATGAGCATATATATATATATTTCATTTATTAAATATATAAATTGTGACAAAAAATGATAATGAAAATGCTCTTAACCCTATATCACTCCAACTTTTTTCTTAAAAAAGTAATACAAAAGTTTGTTAGAATCAAAATAAAACAAAATAATCACAAATATATATATATATATATATATATATATATATATATTTCATATAGAAATAGCCAAAAGTTCTACTATTGTATAACACTTTTGTCAATGTAGAAAAATTCAAACAAAAAATTATGTTAATTTTGTAAATAGTATAAATTTGATGTAAATTTAATAAATTTGCAAGTTAACCCAAATATTAATATTTATACTTCATGAACCATGTATTTTTAATAAAAATATGCAATTCATAGTGTGAGCTAAACCTGGGCACAAACCAATAACCACTTGGTCATATTGGATCAGCCCAAATTACATAGAGTTTGGGCCTAAGCTTTTTTAAAAGTGGCTCAGCTCTACTCAACTTTTAGCATGCCCTTCCAAGTCACGTTATAAATATTTTTCACAGAAAGATCAAGACCTAATCCTAAGATGGATTAGGCAAAGTCTAGTTTAAGAAGTTAATCAAAAACTTCTTGACAATATTTTCTAACAAAACAAATGTTGTTGACTAGCACATTACTGCTAATAATTGTTGATATGCTCAACACTCGAGTTTTTTCTTTATGCTCATGACGGTCAGTAGTATCTTAGGACATTGGACAATAGTTATTGGCAATTACTACATTTTTCAAGTGTACTTATCACATGAGTTATTAACTCAAGGCTAACAGTTATATGCAAGGAAACTAATGAATGGTATTTCGACTCTTCAACAATGGTTACTCAACAATACTATAAATACTCACCCATGAATAACAAGGGAACTTCTTCATGAATTTCAATTGGATGGAGTTATAGAGATCTGTTTCTTCATTCAGAGAGCTTCCTTGGAAAAATGATTGAAGAGTTTGCAAAAGGTATAACCGTTGGTGATTACCAATGAATACTAAAGTCCAAGAACACTCAATGAGGTTGAGAATCGGTTGTTTGGCCAAGGAAAGCACATCCTTCAATCCAAATATGGCACTCCAGCCCCACTGTGGTTCTGTTAACTCTTAAGTTAACATGATTACGATGAAGTGGTCACCAAATGACAAGTTCCTCACTTATAGTTAGATTAGGAATTACCTTCTAATCCAATATTGTAACAACCCAGATTATTACTTAAGTCAATTAAGACTAAACCAAGTCTTGATTGTGATTATAGTACTTTAATTAAGTCATTATAAATTTATCACAAAAACTTAGTCCAAATCAGAAGTCAAATAGATCAAATCCTAATTTTGAGAATTCCAAGAACCTTGAATATTGACATATTTAAACTAACCTCAAATTGAAAATTTGACTTAGTCATTGCGCTCATCACCCCCAAATTAGCTAGGGGTAATGTTTTGGAAGCATTTGGAAGTCGTTAGATTTTCGGTGAATATTTTAATATATTTAAATAATCAAAAAAATGAGAAAAATAAATACTCATAGAAACAAAAATCTGACTTCTCCATTGTGTTCCTCACCTCTCAATTAGCTAGGGATGATTTATCGGGAATTTTTGGAATTCATTTATGGGTTAAAATTAATTAATAAAAATCGGATTGTAAGTAATTAAATAACATTATAATTTAATCAAACTTAATTAGTGCCGTTTAATTCCTATCCATGCCATTTGCTGACGTCATCTGATTTTGAACGCCATCTTCTGGATCATCTGATCGGACTCGATCAGATGGGCAATGAAGCGTCTTCCTCGGTGAAGCGCTCGCGTAGCGTATGGCTTACACGCGGCAAAGGCCGTCGCGTGTTGAGTTTTAACCATCGCTCAACAGCGATCGAAGACTCCTTTTCTATCTCCTTCTATCTTTAGGTCCGATGTTAAACATTTGAGATAATTTAAGGCTTTTGAAAACTTATCGAATCTAATTCCTCTTCCACCTGCAGATCGGTGTATCCTCAAAGGTACTCATCCATTTCCCTAATTTTTAATCTCAGCTCACTCTATTAAGTTTCAATTTCTTATATTCATGTATTGGTAAGTATATTAGTCGATCAACTAAAAACACATTAGACTTGAATGGATCACCGGCTGCAATCGCAACCTCCATTTGCCTAGTTCAATTCCATACGAATTTCATTGTCTGTTCTATGTTTAAGTAATGCGAGTGGTTCAGGTTCCGAGTGTAGTATCGATTGTCAACGTGGCAATCGCCCTGCAATGTCGCTCAGGAGGTTCGGATACCTAGTGCTTAGGGTTAAATCACGTTCGCCGGCCAATCGAACCCTTACAAAACCATATACTGTTGGTTAGGGCTCGATGAATCCCTCATTCTGCCGTGTGAATCAACCCTCGTCGAAGCCCAGCCGATCTCCTTTTGCCCTACCCTAGTTCGCGTGACTCTGCTTTGCCGAGAAGAAAGTGTTCCGTCCCTGGTAGGGTCGGCCTGACCCATGTGAGGCTCTGGGTTGGCGTTATTGCTGATGGGAGTGGGTCCCGCAGTTGGCACCGTCGGACCGAAGTGTGGGACCCGCAATGTCCACGTGGTGCACTTCGTCTGGCTTCTAAAGCCGCGGGTGCGGGGCCTATGCTTCGTTCGAATGGATTTAATTATCAGAATGAAGAATTAATTAAGTTAATTAATTTAAATAAATCAAGAAATTTAAACATTAATAACTTGAAACCTAATCGATCAGCAAAAATCAAGGATCATTATGGCACTAGTTATTTTCTAGTAGGATAATTATTTCACCTAGTGATATTTAGGATCCCATAAATTGCTTTAAATGCCACAAATCTTCAAATGATCATAACTTTATTCACATTCACCCAAACATATCCAATATAGATCTCATTTTAATCATGAGACTCCCAGGAATATTCTAGTAGTGTTAATTTTTTTACTGGGTGTATATTTTGCCTAATCATTTTTAGAACCTATCCTAATTATACCAATTAACCCTAGAACTTTAATTGATCATAATTTGATCAGTTGTGCTCCAAATTAGATCTTTCATTATACCATTTTGATCAGAAAGATCGAATAATCAATAAACTACAAAAAAAATAATTAGAATTTGATGGTTAGATTCTTTAATTAACCTTAATTACCCCAAAACTTGATTAGTGAATATTAGCATAATTAGTAATCCAAATTGAGTGATTCAAGTTGTTGATAGCTCATAGAGTAGATTAGAATTTAGTGGTGTGTGTTGGTTTTGTGATTTTGTGATTAATTTCACTGATCGCTCTCTAATCATTCTTAACCATAATTAGGTCATAACGACCAAATGAGATCCAAATTGGGTCTACTCCCAGTTAAAGTACTTAGTATGTTATAGGAAAGCTATAGCCACTGAGTTTACTGAATTTGGACTTTAAATGAAAAAGTTAGATTTTTGACCCTATTTATAAAACCTAATTTGCATAATTAAACCTCAAACTTGTTTTAATCATAATTTAACCATTATGCATCAGAATTTAGTGTTCTTAGACTCTATATGATTCTTGAACAATAAGCTTTAATAACTGACAGCAAATTTAGATTTCATTAGGACAAATTACCAATTTGCCCTTATGAGTCAAATTCTTTAATTTGAACTCGTAATGCTTAATAATTATCCAATTTTGGTGTACTTATTATTTATCTTCATGTTTAACAGTAAGTAATTTCTAATTTAGAGCCATAAATCAAAAAGTATCATTTTAGACACTTAAGTAGGGGCAAAACAGTCATTTTTTCAAATTTAGGTTTAAGTGTTCTTAAATCTTAGAATCATATTCTAATCACTATAATCAGTAATTAAAATAGTTTAGAACCAAATTCTCTTAATTTAAATTATTGATTAGCTTTATAGGATAAATCCTAAGTACTTCTTAAGTAGTTAATTTAAGTGACATAATATGAGATTCATAATTTAAGAAAAAAAGCAAAGAAGAAAAGATAACCTTAGAAATAATGTGATCTTTCAACCTTAGACTTAAGATTAGAGATCCATCCTATTAAGTTTGACTTTACTTAATAGGATATGCCTTAATCTTAATCTGTGAGATTGAGTTTAAGCCTTAGCCTTTAGGATCACCTTTGTATTAAGTGATTAAACCTCAACAATTAGAGTTTAATCCTTGGTCCTTCCATCTTGATTTGTTTTGATCAAGATGGGCTTGGGTTGCTTAAATCATCAAAGTAGGTCGATTTATTTACTTATTTAGCCTATATAGTCGATGTTGATTTAATAAGATTAGAACCTGAGCAGTTCTAATTGTTTTTCAGCTTATAAAGCCGTAAGTCTGAGTTACACTCGATAGTAGGAATTTGAGATCCTGAACTTGTGTAACTTAGAGTAGATAGAACGAATAAATTAGATAATAATGGATATCACATGTGTTTTAATAGTCACTTGCTCACTTTGAACATTATTGCTTTACTTACCTTATATTTGAGCTTTATACTTTGGGCATATGTGATGAACATAGGATATTTGATGAGTATTTTATTTCAATATTGAATTGCATAAACATCATTTGCATTTTTATAGATTCTCTCAGTTTTTATGATTTTTAGTTTAGTAGAGTGTGATCTAATTAATACGCCTCTTTAGTTCCTTACTTTTGCTTTAGTGCATGCCAAGCCTAGGTCCAAGATTGGCTAGGATGGTATTTGTCTGGCTATTGCAATGTCTAACCAAGCCTAGTCTTAAGGTGGCCTAGTATGGTATTCGTTAGACCTTTCTTTCCCTTTCTTTTTCATGGCTTGTTTAGCCAGATCTCTGATATGACGATACTAATTTTAGGTGCACTTTTACTTTTGGTTGTTCTGCTTTAGCTCAGCAGGCTAAGTGAGTTGTTGTGCATATAGACTAAAAAGGATCGAAAGTGCAAGGCTTATCAAAAGGAAGCTAGCACATCAACAGAACCAATCCAAGGGTGCACTAGACCTCACCTTTATGGAGAGTGTTATCATTATGATCATCCCTGTTTTACGTGTGGTCATCGAGGCCACGGATATCAGCAGTGCAACACTAAAAAGACAGTGGTTGGAGTTTTAATCAATCATTCTCGTCAGAACAAAGCGTTTCGTGACACCTCATTTAAAAGTATGGAATCAATGATGACTCTAACATCACCACTGCTTGCAAAAGAGTATGCAGTTGTCATAGAGCAAGCAGCTGCTCCTAAATCTCAAGTACAAAATCACATGGGAGCAAAAGAAATTAGTATCACCATCTGAATAGAAAATATGCACAACAACTCACTTAGCGTGCTGAGCTAAGGCAGAAGAACTAAAAGTAAAAGTGCACCTAAAATTAGTATCGTTATATCAGAGATCTGGCTAAGCAAGCTATGAAAAAGAAAGAGAAAGAAAGTATAACGAATACCATATATGAATTCAATTTTGAATATAAGTTTTTATTTAATCTTTGAACTAATTAGTATAGGCTGGAAGATAAATCCACTGCGCCGCGTAGGCAGCTTCAGCGAACCTGGCAATGGTGCTAAATCCCGCCAATTTTTCGAAGCCACGCTGCGCTCGTAAGCAATAACTCTTGTTCAGACTTCCGTCCACATTGTCGCGCTCGTGATGTTCGTAGAAAAGGAACGCGCGCTGGAGCGAAGGGATTTCACAGAATCCGCGGCAAATATCTGGCCGTGCTATTTCCCGGAGGCGGAATTTTCCATAGAGGATAGAAAATATAAACTTATGGCAGAACTTGAAAATTTCTTCTCATCTCCTCAAGCAGCTACCATACTTTCCAACGTAAACAGTTCACTTGCTTTTTTCACACTTTGCCTCTGCCTCGTTTAGAGCAGAGGCTAGCGGTTTATTTTCTGCTCTGATTCGTATATTATATCCATCGCTGCAATTGCATTTCTTTCTTTCTTTCTAGTTTAAGTATCCAATGTTTTTATTGTGCTCGGGATGAACCTGTTATTGAAATTAGAGTTGTAGTGCAGCAAAGTATTGGAAAGATAGGTAGAAAATGAGAGAGGATAAGAGAAGAATAAGTGGGAAGGAGAACGATAAGGATAAATCTGTAAAGGAGTTACTGGCCAAAGAATAAGAGGCTGTTTGGTTCATTTACATCTGAAGCGCTATGTAGTGTTACTAGGAGATTTCAGGAGTTTGGTTCTATGCTCTGTTATGTTAACAAATTCAAAAAGACGTTTATATCCACTACCGTTGATGTCAAAATACTGTTTGAAATTGCGCAGCATCTAGATCGTCATTGTTTCCATGCTTTGCTAGACAGTGGCAGAGAAATTGACTATTTTTGAGGATTCATGAGATTGGCTTTGTGCGGTGAGGTCAACAATGCACAACGAGGCTGGCTGTTTGAGTGTCTAAACGTGTTTATGAAATTGAGCTAGCATGAATAAGTTCATGAATAAACTTAACCATGGGATTTTGATGCTGTTTCATATAGGCTTATTTGTTATGCAATCACACACAGACTTTCTTATTATGGAATATTAGCACTCTCACAAGCAAGCATCTTGAGTAAATTGACATTATGAAAAATGGGAGAATTAATATAATATATTTTTAAGAAAGTAAGTGGGTGGGAGAAAGGGCAAACAAAATGATAGTTTAGGCTTTAACTCTGGTACTCGGGTAAAAATCACCATAGAATTGGAATGAGTATCATTTTGTATAAAATTTAAAGGCTAATAGTAGAAATTAAGAGTGGAGATACAATTATACCTTTAAAATGTTTATTTTATAAAATAATTTTTAATATTATAAGTGGTTATGCCTCTCAAATAGGATTAGATATCTGTATAAAAGATAGATTTTGGCATTATTTAAATAAGTTATTTAAGGAATACCTCAAGAAAAGATATTTTTAATAGGAAGAGATTTAAATGAATATATTGGAAAGGTAGTTAAATTGTTTAATAGTATTTATGGTGGTTTTGGCTTTGGAGAGATTAATGAAAAAGCAAGAATGGTTTGGAGTTTGTTTTAGCTTATGATCTTTGATAGCTAACACTTTAAAGAAAGGGAGAAACATATTAGCACTTTAAAAATTAGGATTTTAAAAACTCAAATTTATTATTTTCTCTTAAAGAAAAAAGATCGCTTATTTTGTAAATATTGTAAGATTATTCAGAGTGATTGTTTGATATCCCAATATCATTTTCTAGTTTTGGTTTGAAAATAAGAGATAATTAATGCAATATAGATACTTTTAGTAGTGAAGTTTTAAAATTTGGACAGTGGGAGATGAAGTTAACCTTATGTGGAATTCGGTTATTAATTGTATTCGCAATGCAACAAAGAATTTGGTTAGTAAATTAAAAAGGAAAGTACCTCATAATAAAGATGCAGATTGATGACAACAAGATGTTAAAGTGAAAATTAAAGATAAAAATATGTTGTATAAAGAATGGTATCAATGTAAGACTGAAGAGAATTTAAAGAAATTTAAGCTAATTTATTGTGATTTCAAAATAGCAGTTCATAATGTTAAGGGTGTAGCATTTAAAAATTTAAACAATAAATTAGAAATTGCTGATCGAGAGACAAATTTATAAGCTAGCCAAAATAAGAGATAAATGAACCAAAGATTTGACTTACAGTAAATACATCAAAGATGATAATAAAAAAACTTTTTTTAGGGATGAAGATATTTAACTTAGATGGATGGATTTTTTACTAAGCTTTTTAAAGAAGGTTGCACCAATACAATTAATATAAGTGAGTTTAATATTATAAAAATAATCTTAATTATAATTTCAAGGATATTGCTATCCTTCCCAAGCGGGTGCGCAAAGCACGTCGCTCACTGGGAAGGATATTTTTTTTTTGCGATTCCATCCCTCCCCCAAAAACGTGCGCAAAAAGTGCATTTCAGGAGGGGGAAATTTTTTTTTCCCGTTTTTACCCCCCTCTCACGCAGTTTGGGCGTTGCATTGGTAACTGTAGCAGCGCCAGCATTGGTAACTGTAGCAGCGCCCATAGTTTCAATTACCATGTTAGGAAAACTGAGATTTGTAATACTTTAAAGAGGATGAAGAGCAGAAAAACAATATAGTCGGATGGCATCATATCTATTTGTGAAAATGTTTGAGTGAGAAAGAAATTTCTTGGTTAATGAGTTATTTAATGTTATTTTGAAGACTAAAAAGATGCTTGATGAGTGGAGATAGAGTATTGTTGTATCTATTTACAAGAATAAATGTGATGCTCAATATTGTGTTAAGTATAGAAGAATCAAGTTAATTTGTCATACATTGAAATTTTGGGAGAGTAATTGAATACAAATTATGAAGGGGTTGTATTTCTCAAAATCAATTTGAATTTTTGTCAGGTTGATCTACCATGGAAGTCATACATAAAAATAATTGTTATATAGAAATGAGGATTCTTAGGTGTAGGTGTGGATATACTTGTAAGGATTGAATGATAAAATGAGTTTATCCTTAGCAAGGTTGGAATGGCTCCAATAATGGATAAGATTAGAGAATATCGTCTTATATGGTTTGTGCATATAAGAGTAGATCGTGCAATGCCCATGTTAGAAAAGTTGAGTGTGAATTTTGCCCATAATGAAAGAGGAAGAGGAACGCAAAAAAGACATGGGAAGAAACATTAGAAAGGATTTTCTCTTTGAATTTTGTAATTGCTGATCCTTAATTCAAGCGACAAGGAAGATTGTGTTAGAGTTGAGATTTCGTCAAGTTTATACTTCTTTTACTTGACAGTTAATATTACTCTTTAACAACAACTTGAAAACATTGATTCATGCATGGACACAGTATATGAATACAAGTTCATTATATTATGGAAATAGCCAACTATTCAGTTTATTTTCTATTCTAATAGCATCCTATTTTTAAATCGTCCTTTTCACTATAGATTATTTTATATGCAAAACAAAATTTGTCCTTATCCTCATCGCATTTTATATCTTGTGGTAATTATAAAACTGTATTGATGTGTTAAGATTGTTCTGTTCAACCATTCAGTGATCTCCAAACATAAATGATTGAGATCAGCCGGAGCCCATACATCGCCAGGCGGGGCCCGCTTTTGTGTATTCACGCCGACGGACTTGTTCCGATTGATGATCTGACGTCACAGATGCATTGTGCTCGTCGTTTACATGCTTTTTCATATACTACTTGTACTATTTGCATTATTATTTAGGAAGTTTTGGGCCCCGACAATCTAGGCCAATCATAGCCGTCGATTCTGAGTGCCATAGCATTTGTTTTCTATTTAAGAGTGAGGGCTGCTGCCATTTGGGGTATTTCTGAATTTGGAAAATAAAGCCTCCAACCGGTAATCAAGCTCCTTCCGCGGTGCCGACTCCGTGGAACCCTAGGTGACGACTCCTAGGCTACTATCCCTTCCCTTCCTTCAGCCGCCCCCTTCCCCTTCCCCATAGCCGCCCCTTCCCCTTCCCCACAACCGCTCCCTTCCCTTTCTTCAGCCGCCCCTTCCCCTTCCCCACAATCGCTCCCTTCCCTTTCTTCAGTCGCCCCTTCCCTTCCCCACCGCCGCCCCCTTCCCTTCCCCACAGCCGCCACCTGCATCTCCCTACAGCAGCCACCTTCCCTCCCCCATCCAGCCGTCGGCAACTCCCCTTCCACCAACAGCCCTTCCAACCGTAGCTCTCTCCTCGAAGCTGCACCCACTGCTGCCCAGTCCTGTTGCAGCGAGCCCTTCGCGGCAGCCCTCGCCGTGTGCTCGTGTATGTGAGTTATTTCTTTGGAATTGAATATTTGAATATTATTGTACTTTGAGTGGATTGTTCTATTACTACAAGCTTCAATCCCGTAGCGTATTTCAAAGAATTGTTACAGGTTTCAGTCGCCACCCACTCTTAAGAATTGGCCCACCCCCGTGCGGAGGAAAGCCAACGTTTGAGAACTTGAAAGGAGAATATTTTGTTTTCCAACGTTTGTCTACAGGGTTTATTAAATATAATTGCTTGTATAGACTCTTGCGTCTAGCCTACCCTACATCAATTGGTATCAGAGAGCAGGTTGGCACATTAGTTTATGCTTCGTAGTGGTAGGTCTTATAGGTTCACTATGTCCGATCCCCACGTCACAGATGAGAGAGCCACTAGCTCCAATTCAGGTCTTTCCCCAGCAGAGTTCCAAAGGGCCATCATAGACCGTCTAAATGCGTCGAGTACACAGGTTGACCACTTTCACCACGGTATGACGGATGTGAACACCGGCTTAGATGGTCTAGAGGCATCGCGAGAGACATCTACTCCGAGAGCTGACCGATTCGACGCAGAACCTGACTTGCACACAGGTCTTGATCGTCACACAGTAGGTGTTACCATTCCTGTTGGACCCCCACTCCGTGAGCCCCCTCACCATGGACAGACCCCACCTCTACGGAGGAACCCGGAGCATACCCGTGATCGATGACACGGTCCCGCCTACGTAAGGAACGTGCCTCATCATGAGGTACCACACCCACGACCACCTGATGATCGTGGTCCCCCTCCCGGTCGTCCAGGACTAGCACGCGACCCTTACTACAACCCTAGTCATCATGAGCTCAATCATTTCCCCGACAGAGATGATTTTGCACAGGATGACTACTATGATGGATACCTTGACCACCGCCGAGGCAACCGCCCCCAGGAGAGCGATATTACTTGGCGTATTCGCGTTGATGCTCCCACTTTTGATGGTCGCCTAGACCCGAAAGCATTTAGTGATTGGCTACTAGACATGGATCACTATTTTGAGTGGCACGACCTGAGTGATGAGCGTTGTATTAGATTTGCAAAGATGAAATTGCAGGGTCATGCCAAGATTTTCTGGATTTGTAGAGAGGTCATTGGCGAGAGAAGGTTTCCTCCCCATCACCCGATGGGAGGAGATGAAGCAAAGATTGAAGGAGAAATACTTGCCTTCATACTACCGAAACCAGCTCCTCAATCAGTTATACAGTCTACGATAGGGGACGCTCACAGTAGTTGAATACATGACCCGATTCGATGAGCTCATGGTCAGAAGCGATATAGTGGAAGAGCCTGTGGCCACTGCTTCTCGCTTTAGGGCAGGTTTACGTGTTGATATCCGTAGGGAGCTGATTCCACACCACCCCGAGAGTGTGGAGCATATTTACCAGCTTGCCCTTGAGTACGAGCAGTACCATAGGACCTCAGGATTTAGACAGGGCCCTTCTCGGCCGGATCCTGCCGCCCATAGGAAGCCAGCTCCCCCACAGGCCCCATCGACTGCCCCACAGCGCGCTGCAGCAGACACAAAGGGCAAGGCAGTTGCCACGTCAGGACATGCCCAGGGCGGTATATAGTGCTATAGATGTTCAGGTAGAGGACATGTGGCTTCTCAGTGTTCCACCAGGAGCCTCCTAGTTGAGGAAGGAGATCCCGAATCTGGGAAAGATGAGGAGGTTGAGGAGGTTGTAGCCACTGTCGAGGAGGGTTGGGGTAGTGACGCTGAGAGATCTCTGAAGATAGGGGTAGTCCGTCGGTTACTTTATACTCCCCAGGATGATGAGGATTGGAGACGCACCACTATCTTTTATGCCTATTTCCCTAGCGCAAGAGGTCCCTGCAAATTGGCTATAGATAGTGGGAGTTGTGTGAATATCATCGCTCAGCGTGGTTTGGAGCACATGCAGGTGAAGCCTGAACCCCACCCCCACCCTTACCGAGTCATTTGAGTCGATAAGACCGCGATTCAAGTCACATAGCGATGTTTAGTCCCGATTACTCTTGCCACCTTTGAGGACCGAGTCTGGTGTGATGTCATCCCCATGGATGTCGCACACGTCTTATTAGGTAGGCCTTGGCTCTACGATAGAGATGTCACGTGTTTTAAGCGATCGAATACATGTGTCTTCTTCGATAAGGGCAAAAAGATTACGCTATCCCTGACACGACCCAAAGAGAAACCTAAGGGTCGAATTGATCCATCTGTGAGCACGAGCACTTCACGACCCCTCCATGTACTTCGTCATAGAGAGTTTTTGAGAGATTGTGCCGACTCAGGGGTCATCTATATAGTTGCAGCCACTTCTGCCACCACTGACTCTATAGAAGCCCCTGACGTACACCCTACCGTTCAACCCCTCCTAAGCGAGTATGCAGACATTATGCCAGAGGAGCTTCCGGATGCTCTTCTACCTGCACGGGACATACAGCATGCCATTGACTTGGTCTTGGGAGCTTCTCTTCCAAATCTCCCTCACTATAGGATGCACCCCGATGAGCATACCGAACTCAAAAGGCAAGTTGATGAGCTTCTTAGAAAACACTTCATTCAAGAGAACCTTAGTCCCTGTGCTGTTCTCGCCCTTCTTACACCTAAAAAGGATGGAAGCTGGTGCATGTGTATTGATAGTCGTGCCATTAATAAAATCACGGTGAAGTACCGTTTCCCAATTCCTTGACTCGATGACCTACTCGACATGATGGCAGGCTCCCTAATCTTCTCAAAGATAGACTTACGTAGCGGGTATCACCAAATACGAATCCGCGAGGGGGATGAGTGGAAGACAGCATTCAAAACCAAGGATGGTCTGTACGAGTGGTTAGTAATGTCGTTTGGGTTGTCAAATGCCCCTAGCACGTTCATGAGAGTGATGACGCGGGTCTTACGGCCCTATATGGGCAAGTTCCTCGTTGTCTATTTTGATGACATACTCGTTTATAGTTAGTCTCAAACCGATCACCTCACCCACCTGAGGTGCCTTTTTGATGTCCTTCGTCGGGAGAAGCTATTTGTGAATCTGAAGAAATGCTCTTTCATGGCTGAATCAGTACATTTCCTGGGATTCATTATCTCTTCTTCCGGAGTCTCAGTAGACCCAGAGAAGGTTCAGTCTATTCGTGACTGGCCGGCACCCACTACTATACACGAGGCCCGGAGTTTTCACGGACTAGCCACATTCTATAGGAGGTTTGTCAAGGGATTCAGTTCAATCATGGCCCCGATCACGAGTTTCTTACGGAAAGGTGAGTTTCAGTGGATTGCGGTAGCTTCTCGGGCATTCGAGGAGATTAAGGAAAAGCTGACCACCGCCCCTGTTTTGAGACTTCCGGACTTTGGGAAAGTGTTCAAGGTAGCTTGTGACGCCTCAGGGGTAGGTATTGGAGGTGTGTTGAGCTAGGAAGGGCACCCAGTTTCTTACTTTAGTGAGAAGTTGAACGAGGCTAAGCAAAAATACTCGAACTATGATTAAGAATTTTATGCCGTGGTCCAGTCTTTACGATATTGGAGACACTACCTCCTTACCCGGGAGTTTGTGTTATTTTCTGATCATCATGCCTTAAAATACCTAGATTCCCAAAAGAAACTTGGACACCAACACGCCAAGTGGCTTGAGTATTTTTCAGGAGTTTCACTTTGTTCTCAAGCACCGCGCAGGTGTTGAGAACAAGCTTGCGGATGCACTTAGCCGAAGGGTCACCACCCTCCAGACACTAAGAGCCCAAATAGATGGGTTTGATAAACTTAGAATGGACTACCCGACCTGTCCAAATTTTGGAGGGATTTACTCCACTTTAGCCAAGGATGCCCCAACACTCGTGGAGGGGTTCCAAGTATTGGATGGGTACTTGTATAGGGGTTCCCGTGTATGCATACCCCAGACTTCATATAGAGATTATCTAGTGTGGGAATTGCATGCCGGAGGGGTCACAGGACATTTTGGCCAGGATAAATCCATAGTTATAGTTGAGGATCGCTTCTATTGGTCGAGCTTGAGGCAAGATGTGGCTCGTGTCGTTCGTCACTGTCATATCTGCCAGTCTGCAAAGGGAACTTGGGGAACCTTTTGAGATGAACAATGATGCAAGGTGGTAAATAGGAGCTTGGGGAACCTTTTGAGATGTTTGGTGGGAGAACATGTGACTAGTTGGGATTCCATAATCCCTGTTGCGGAGTTTGCGTATAATAGTTCCGTCAATAGGTCTACTGGGATGAGTCTGTTTCATGTAGTATTAGGATACGACCCTAGGAGACCCATTGACCTGATACCTACTCCCTTAGATTCTCACCTTAGTGAGTCTGCCGACTCATTTGCATGCAACATACATGAGTTGCATGGGTCTGTACGACGCAAAATCAATGCAAGTAATGAAATTTATGAAGCCCATGCTGATGAGCGTAGAAAGGACAAAGTATTTCTTGCAGGCGAACAGGTGATGGTCCAAATCCGTGCAGAGAGATTCCCTCAATGAACGGCTAAGAAATTAAGTGCTCGGCAAATGGGACCTTACACGGTTTTGAAGCGCATCGGGGCAAATACTTATGAATTAGACATTCCTCCGAGTATGGGTATTCATCCCGTATCAATGTCCAAGATTTAACTCCATACTTTGAGCAGCCCTATTACTTGAACCCCTACTGTGACCTTCCTCTTCCACCTTTGCCAAGCCATCTACGCCAGAGGGACCACCTCAATTGGTTCCACCAGCCACACCTACGATTTCACCAAGTCCACTTCAGAATGATCAGATTACAGAAATTGTCGCACATGAGCTTACATCTTCTGCGGACAATGCTGGTCACCGCTACCTAGTGCGGTGGGAAGGACAGCCTTTCATAGAAGATACATGGAATACAGCAGCAGAGTTAGACCGACTTGCCCCTGGACTTCGACGTCAGTATGATCATCTCCATTCATCGGAGATGAAAGCTTTTCAGTCGGGGGGAGTTGATGGAGATCAGCCGGAGCCCATACATCGCCAGGTGGGGCCTGCTTTTCTGTATTCACACCGACGGACTCGTTCCGATTGATGATCCGACGTCATGGATGCGTCGGGCTCATCGTTTACATGCTTTTTCATATACTATTTGTACTATTTGCATTATTATTTAGGAAGTTTTGGGCCCCAGCAATCTAGGCCAATCATAGCCGTCAATTCCGGGTCCCTAGCATTTGTTTTCTATTTAAGGGTGAGGGCTACTGCCATTTGGGGTATTGCTGAATTTGGAAAAGAAAGCCTCCAACCGGTAATCAAGCTCTTTCCGCGGTGCCAACTCCGTGGAACCCTAGGTGACGACTCCTAGGCTACTATCCCTTCCCTTCCTTCAGCCGCCCCCTTCCCCATAGCCGCCCCTTCTTTTTCCCCACAGCCGCCCCTTCCCCTTCCCCACAACCGCTCCCTTCCCTTCCTTCAGCCGCCCCTTCCCTTCCCCACAGTCGCCCCTTCCCATCTCCATAGCCGCCCCTTCCCTTCCCCCATAGCCGCCACCTGCATCTCCCTACAGCAGCCTCCTTCCCTCCCCCATCCAGCCGCCAGCAACTCCCCTTCCACCAACAGCCCTTCCAACCGCAGCTCTCTCCTTGGAGCTGCACCCACTGCCGCCCAGTCCAGTCGCAGCGGGCCCTTCGCGTCAGCCCTCGCCGTGTCCTCGTGTATGTGAGTTATTTCTTTGGAATTGAATATTTGAATATTACTGTACTTTGAGTGGATTGTTCTATTACTACAAGATTTAGTCCCGCAGCGTATTTCAAAGAATTGTTATAGGTTTCAGTCACCACCCGCTCTTAAGAATTGGCCCACCCCCGTGCGGTGGAAAGCCAATGCTTGAGAACTTGCAAGGAGAATATTTTGTTTTCCAACGTTTGTCTGTAGGGTTTATTAAATATAATTGCTTGTATAGACTCTTGCATCTAGCCTACCCTACATCAAAAAATGTCACATTTTTTCTTTTAAATGTTGTTTATAGTTACAGTGTGCCACTTCCCTCATTTTTCCACAGAATGATATTCGTAGCTCCCTTTCAACTACATATTTCATTGCACTTAAAACCAGCTTTGCTATATGGATGTGTTTCAATTAAAATTTTTGATAGACAATATTGTATGGTAGAAATGTGATTGTAAAGTTGTATTATTGCAAATCTGGAAAGGATGGTGCAACAAATGATTATGTTGGAAAGAGATTGTAATGACCTTGCCCGATAAGTATTGGGAAACAAAGGTCGAATGGCAAAAATATAGACTTAACAATTAACACTTAGAGCCAAAATATCATTAAAAAAAGTGAAAAGGCAGTTAAGTATCCAAAAATATTTAAATTTTAATAGTTTTAATGTTTTTTATATCATATTAAAGGAGTACAATAACATAAAAGAGAGTTGAAAGAAATGAAACTAGACCAAAAGTATCAAGCACAATGACATGTGTAGCATCTAATGATTCTAATGCAAACAGTCTAAAAAAATTGTAAAGGCTAATGTAAAAAACTTGCAACTAAATGTGAAGTAATCGTTTGTCTTAAAGAGATCATAACATGAATAAATAGCTATAATCTACATGAATGATATTCTAAATGAACATGATATTCATTTAATCATTTTGGTATCACTTGCATCGCCAATTGAGATACACCATAGAACCGTTGAGCGATCCACCACCTTATTGATTTGTGATGAGAAGCCATTTCCAATGGAGGATCCTATCAGCAGGGAAGATTTCATCATGGAAGTAATATATGCATAGGTCTCTACCATGTATTCTTATATATAAAGCATGTGCTGCAATATATTAACATGAACATCCATATTTTAGCATGTGCTGCCAATTTCAAAGACAAAAATAATACTCATCAATTTTCTTTGGAGTCTTTAAAATAATATTTAATAACTTGGTAAGAAAACAAAATCTTACCTCGCCCAAATATTTCCACATATATCAACTGCTCATACTGCTTTTTCACTCTTTATTATCTTTAAAACATTTCAAAGCTCAGCTTTACAATTTAAAATCATTTCAATAATAGAATAATTGATATTATTTTTATAACTATTTAACTCGTTCATTTAGATTATGTTAGTGTAATGTTCATTAAATACTTAGTAAAATATTTATTCATCTATATTAAATATTTTCATTCCTAAAATTAGTTTTTTGATTATTATGTTTGATACATTTTACTTGAATCGAGTTTATTATTTTCTCATCTCTTAATTTGGATTATTTATATATGTATCTCGTTTTCAATATTTTAATTTATCATTTAAGTCATCAAGTATAACAATCTTACATCATGAATTGCCATTTCGTATTCATGACAAGTTAGTTATATTTTATTTCTCAACTTTTCTCATTTTTATGTTTAAGCAATTCTTTGTAGTATATATTTTTATTTAATAGTTACTTTGACATCATGTTTCATCATAAAACATCTTTACTATTAGGTGCTCTCTTTTGATTTACCAAATATATTAGCTATATTGAGAATACAATTAATTATCCAATTCTACATAAGGTTGGGTTCACTTTCAAAATCTTATTGTCCAAGTTTTAAAACTTCATTTTTAAAAATATCTAGATTTTCTTTCTTAAGATTCTATCTAGTTTAGGTCATATTGCTGCTTTGATATTACTTTCTTGCTTCTTATTTTAAAATCTAAAATAAATAATGAATATTGACTTGCCGAATAATCATTTGGAATAATCTTATAATCTATCCAATATATGCAATTTTTTTCTTTAAGAGAAAATAATCAAAGTTTTCCAAGCCTCATTTTTACAGGTACTAGCATGTTTCTCTGATATTTTAAATAATTATTAGCAACTATAGGATTATAAGCGAATATAAAATTTAAAATAATTATTCTTTCATTATTAATCTCTTTAATGCTAAACATATCATAATACTACTAAATCTTTTAACCGCCCTTCAAAAAATATTAAATCTAATAACATTTAATAAAGTTTATTGTTTTTACAATTGGAAAAATACAAATATATCATAAAAGAAACATTAAATAGAAAAAAATGAAGTCTATCGAGCGTGGCAGTGGGTCCATGACTTTATCAGCCATCTAATCCTGGCCCGAAAAATATTAGTAAAAATACTTAAAGTGAATAATTATAATTTTATCTCAATAATTGACAATAAAAAAAAAGATTGTGTGCTCCTATATTTATAATGCATACATACTCAATATAATACGGATAATAGTAGAAAGACTAACAATTTGAAGTGAAATACTAAACTAATTGAAAGAAATCATAGCATGAATAAATAATTGCAATAAATGTTGATTAGGTTTTGATTTCACATATTGTTCATTTAGCTTTTGTAACACTTGCATCATGGATGAGAACCTCATAGTAAAGTTGAGAGACCCACCACTTAATGGATCTACGGTGAGAAACTCTATCAAAGCTAGGGTGGATCCTATCCCTAGGGAAGATATTATTGTGGGAGTAATACACACATAGGTCTTTGCCATGCTTGCTTATACAAGAGCACATGTTTCATCATGTAATTTGAGCATCCATATTTTAGCATATTCATAGATAATATCATTTGGATCAAGTTTTTCTTTGCTTCAACTTCATTCATTTCAATAGGTTTAATAAGCTATGCAAATAGGTTATGTGATTACATCATGTAATAAGAACATTTAATTCTTTACAGGTGGTTATATGGTAGTCAAGAATCTAATCTTGTTAATTTAACCTCATTTTCAATAAGGACATTGTTATATGACTCATTGGCTAAATAATAAGCTGACCCTTGGGTTTTAATCGTACTAGATTCTAGTTATGTCAAAAAGCTTTCATTAAAAATTTGAATGCTGAACTAATAAATTAGGAAATTAGTTAGACATAATTATGAAATAAAATTATAATTATCCAATTTAAATTATAGGCTGAGAGTTTGACATGTTGGTTCCGCAAATAATCACTCTTCCATGAAAATCAGATTATTGGCTGGAAAGCGGTTGTTCATCATTTACCTGATCACGCTTGACTTGGAACATTAAACTCCGGCAGCACAGTTGGTGATAGATTATTCACATGCACAATTGTACTCAATGCCTCATTTTAAAATGATTTGGGCAACTGGATTGACAAAACAAGCACTCGCCCTTTTTATCCACTGGACCAATCTATTTAACTGTGGTGTTTTTGGGGGTTTTTTCTGATAGTGAATCCCTTGATTCCTATCATAATCATAAAAGTCTTCACAATAGTCATGTTCTCCATCTGTATGCACACACTTCAGCTTTAAGCTGCTATGGCACTCCACCATTATATGGAATTGCTTGAAGACTTTGCATATCTAATGTTTCAACTTCAACACATCGGCCCATGCCTTCTTTCAAAATTATCAATAAAAGTAGCAAATTATAAGGAGTTGCCTAGAGTGTGAGTCTTTATTGGACCTTAAACATCTAAATACACCAACTCCAACTTGTTAGCCTTCCTCGAGTGACCAGATCCCGTGAAAGTCACTCTTGTCTGCTTTGTTTGCTTTTTAGCAAAGCAATGCTGGCACTCCTTCAAAGATCCCTTCTGACACCAGGCAACGTTTTTCCTTGGCCAACAAATGCAACCTCTTCTCACTTTTGTTGCCTAAACTGATGTGTCACAACCGTAGATAGTTCTTAGTATGCATTACATTCTTCGATGACTCCACCACCTTTGCTTGCAACATATAAAGTGAAGTAGCCCTCTTTCCTTGAGCCACCACCAAGGCTCCCTTAGACCACTTCCATTGCCCATCACAAAACGTGTGTTAGTTAGTATCTCACATCATTCAGTCTCCTAGTTGATATCAAATTCAGATAAATGTTTGACACATGCTTCACCTTCTTCAATACTAGAGTGTTCCCAATATCAGTCTCTAGGTATACACTCAAAATGCCAATAGCAATGGCAACTTTGTCATTCTTTATCCTCATACTGTCATAATCACCGGGGTGTAGGAAGATAAGAAATTTCTCCTCGAGGTGGCATGGATGGACACTCCTTACAAACCGAGTTTACTGTGTCATCATCATACACATTTAAGTAGTTGCCTTTTGAGAATGCATTCGCCTTTTATGAGTCCTCATCTTTTGCAGACCTTTTCTTTTTTCCTTTGCCATATCGTAGCTTTCAGTAGTGTTTCTTAACGTAGCCCTTCTTGCCACAATAATGGTACTCTAAACTTGATTACCTTTATTGACCATTCTTGCTCCTATCATGCCTTTAAGTGGAGGCATCACATCAAATTGTTCTCACCTCTCTATGATGAACAATTCTTGTTGAGATGCTGAAGCACCCCACCCTGTTTTCTTATTTATTCAAGACACTGCTTTTTCACCAACTCTGTGTTAACCTCTTCATTTGGCGCAGAATTTGACAACAAAGTGGGGAATGTTTTCCGAGAATTCGGTAACATACCCAAGAACTATAAGCCATGAACTTCATCATTGAACTTGATATTCCTCCTAGTTAGTTGAAAATTCTTTAAACTCGTTCAAATAGTTAGACTTGAACTTTCAATTTGAATAATTGATCCCCGCCATCTACTTAATTAGGTACAAACTGTTATTTTTGGATTTCCTTGTGTACAATTTGTCAAGCTTTTGTTACAACTCAGTTGCATTTCGCTTATCACTAATATGATTCTAAACATTATCACCCATCCACTACCTAATGTAGCCATCAACTTATGATGAAATGCCATTCATTCCTTGTGTGCTTTCGACTCTACGTTCTTGTTTGCAAACATAAGTAGGTAGTAGTCGTTCAGATACAACAGATCTTCCTTCTTCCCCTTTCCACATATAATTGTTAGATCTATTTAGAGTTACCATTGGACTAGGGTTACTATTGATGATTTTGATTTTGGTGGAAAACCTCACTCTAATTCCATTTTGACAGAGAAATAAGAGGGGGGATGGATTACCTGTTTTAAAATCACACTACAAAATTATGATAACACCTTGATCAAGCACAAGCATAGATCATACATAGTTAGAACATTAAGGATATTTACAATCATCACAAATCTATTCAATATGGAGCATATATTCACAAATCATTGAACATGTCTTTGACACACAAAATTCTTTCCACAAACGAATTAAATATAGGTATAAAATCTATTTAGAGAGAAATCTCAGTGTTAAAGCCCTAAGAAACTGAATAGGTTGAGGAAGTTTACAGAGCACCACCTTACTGCACACCTTGTAGAAGAACACTCTCTACGAACCTTAGATCAAGATCTTGCCTTATACTTTACCAGAGCCAAGAAAATCTCCAGATAGGGTTTTTTCTTCCTCTTTGGCCTCTAAATAAACCCAAACGAGCCAAGGATACAAGCTCTAAACAGGTTCACACGCATAAGTGTGACTGGCATTTGAGTGTTCTTAAGCACCGAACCCAAGGACTAAGTGGCACCCAAAAAATCGTGTAAGAAAATTTTCCAGGCACTCGGGTGCCTACTTCTCGGACTAGTTTCAGCATGAGTGATGGATCTAATATTACTGTCATATCATCAATATTTTAACTTCCATCATGATTAAGTATACACTCCATATATCTTGTTTGAGATCTATCAAGACCAAATTCTATAGATTCTAAATTAGTTCTTCATAGCTCTAGTTCTTCATAGCTCAAGTTTATGTTTATTCTCATTGCAAGTCTTAACAGTTGGGAGATTGTTATCTGCAAATATTTTGCTTGAAGGAATCTCACAAGTCAACTAGAAAATATATGATTAAATTTCTTATCTTTACCAATATTTTACATATAACAGATATTCTTGAGAGATTTGAAAAATTTGATATTGAGGAGCTTCAATTTTAAAATGCTCAATTGAAGTTCTTAGTTGCAAATTTTCGTGATCAACAGGTAAGCAACTTGTTCTTAAACATGCTACTAATTATATATTTGTGTATTTAAAGTGGAAATGAATGCATCAACTTAAAATTTGATTTCATTGTAACAATGCTCTTATTATGGGATAACGCTCTTGACTTTGTGCCATGAGGCAGTCTCAATCAGAATATTATAACATTTTTCTACAAAATAAGATAATTTGTTGGCAAAAAAATTGCTATCCTGTTTCTCATAGTTTTTGAAGAAGTTATTTGTTTGCGATACAAATGCTTAATTTTAAAATATTTAGTGAGTTATTTCTTAAACTCAGCAAAAGATTTCTATAATTTTCAAAATGTCTATCACAAGATGTAATGCAAAAATAAAATTAAGTGGACACCACATCATGGCTTCCATTTGCTTCATTTATTTTAATTGATAAATTTTCTTCCTCAAAAGTTATCTGTAAAACAACATGCATAGTATCATACTTGTTAACTAAACTATGCAGAAAATTGAACTGCAACTGTGCATTTTTCACATGCTTTAAAGTGCCTGCTTGATTTCCTTTGTTTTAATAACTAGTTTTGAAAACAATGTATTCAATTCCAAACTTCCAAATTTTTTTCAGTTGATCTTTACCTCTTATAACAAGCAAAAACCTTTGATGATACAAACCAAATATTGAATTAATGAATCAGAATAACATCTTTAGATACAGTTAACGATTTCATCAAATCTTGTGTGCCTAATAATAAATATGATATGAAAATGGACAGTTGTTGATTAATAAAACTGTAATCCTTTCACTTGTATAATGCTTTCGCCCCCCATATCCTTGTTCTCAAATTTTTTGAATGCTTGAAGTTAAAGGTTTGAAAGAGTATTACAGTTTTCTTTTGTCAAGTTGCTGAACTAATATATTGCACCTGAATAACACCAAAGATTCTTTTCTTTAAAAATCTATATATATATTAAAAATTAAAAAAATAAGTAGAATTCACTTCCTTTTCTGGTCTAAGCTTCATAAACTTCAATGCTATATTTTGCATCAACAATCTCTTCTCGGACAAACTTATGAATTTTGTTTGTAAATAGTCATCAATTTTTTTTCTTAAATTTGAGGTTATGTTATGAAGCATTTATATGATAATCATATGAATTATGCTTGAGAATAATGGTAAGCACATGGTAGGCTAATGCTGTGATCATAATATTGTTCTCATTTTATCAACAGGAGCTATGGTTCTTGCTGATCGTGGTTTATGTTGTATTGATGAGTTTGATAAATTATCTGCAGAGTATCAGGTAACTGTGGTTGACTTGAGCATGAAAATTGAAGCCCAGTTTTCTTAATTTTTGGAATGCCTTGTTTATACATATTTTAATAGTCTCTTCTAGAAGCAATGGAACAACAGTGTGTCTCGGTTGCAAAAGCTGGATTAGTAGCAAGTCTATCTGCACGTACGTCTGTTTTAGCAGCTGCAAATCCTGTTGGCGGCCATTATAAGTTAGTCCCTCTGGTTCTCTGTCCTTTACTTTATTGTTTATGAATTTTATTGTTTGTGTTTTGCTTTGTTCGTCTATGTATGCCCTTATAAATGCATATTTGTATGCTGTTTTATGGTTCATGTTCTTATATAATCAAAATACCCTTGGTAAGCCTACGCTATAACTGTCATTTTAACAACTTGGATGTTCCGGTTGCACCTGTAATTAAGGGTTTCCTTAGTAGTTCCAACATCTAGGTGTAAATGAAGATAATTCTTAAGGACTATTTGGTTGGATGAATTTAAAATCCGTGTATTTCAAATTATAGAAGGAATGCATGTTTTCTTATTACAGTGAGTTTTTTATTTCAGTTTTTGGCTAGATATTGTATAGATGTTTTTCCAAAGCTCACTAAGGGATTAGCTCCAACTATGATGCCATTGTGTCCAACAAAGATACTACTTGCCACTACCCGGCCCAAAAGGCATTGGGAACAGAGGTCGGATGACGAAAAATATAGACTTAACATTTAAACATAAAGTGCCAAAGAAAATCAAAATGTCATCCAAAATTAAAGGACCATCTTAATATCCAAAATATATTTAAATTTTAAACGTTCATTTTCTTTAAAATATACAAAAATAGTACAATAAATCTTTAAAAAATTTCACAGCTGCTCCCAAAAAAAAATGACAACGAACAACTAGAGGTTCGACCAAAAAAATCGAAATCGGAGAGGATAGGATTTATGGATTTTCAGAATGGCGCCGGTGATAGCTTGGCGACAAGGTAGGAGAAGAAGGTGATGAGCAAACTACTCATTTCCGCCCCTGAATTGCAGATAAGAAGAATCCTGACAGTATATCGTTGTTCTAGTGAAAGAAGTTGCATTTGTTTTACCAGATTAGCTTAATTGGGTTACACCCTAATCTGGGCATAATTCGATCTCACCCGTATGTGAAGAAATGGGAGAATCCAATTCTCCCTTTAATTATTGGGATTTAAATTAGCCTAACTCTTGCATACGAAACATCGCAAATTCTTAAATCTCCGGATATAATTACTTTACACCAAAAGCCTGCATACTAAATATCCCCTTAGTGTTTTGGTTTGGACATGAGGCTCAAAAGTTGCAGATTTGGCTCAGGTATAAGATAATTGGAGGGCTTGGTAGTAATTGCTTAGCCCAACTTTCAATTGAATTTGAGCTTACATCCGTTGGAAGGCTTTACATTAGATTTAAGATGGACCTTACATCTCTTGGAAGACTTGAATTCAGGTTCAAAGTGGGGCTTACATTCATTGGATGCCGGAGTTTGAGTCTAAGATGGGGTTTATATCTGATTGAATACCCTAGTTTGGGTTTTACTGATCATTTAAATGAGGTGGTTCGATGCATTACACTTTCTGAGATTGTTTCCTAGACCTTTGATTCTTTCGATGTGGGGTAAACAAGCTTTTTTCTGATGGATTTATCAATTTAACATTTGTTGGTGCCCTCGTTCATTTGCTCTTAATACATTCTATCGTGAAGAATACTCTTTCCGTGCTTCAAATCTGTAACACTGCTAACTCCATAGTCTTTTGTCGCTAGGACAGTCAAGAATATTAAGTTCCACAGCTTGTCGGCCAGCAACAAGAATTGTGAGGATAAGTGTGCTCTTGTCAATGGCAGTATTTCTTGGCACATTCCCGCATCATCGATTTCAAAGGCTTGGAACATCTGATATTTGCGACAGCACCGCAGTCACACAAGTTCTGCTATGTTCAGACCTTTGCCTGTCTTTCTATTGTACAGTGGCTGGCTGAGTAATGTTAATGACTCTGGAACTTGATGCTTCGTCCGACAAGTTGTAGAATTCCGTCTTCCTTTCCCCACTAGAATACCTATTGGTTGACACTTTAGGAGCCTTTCATGAGGAACTCCTACCAGTTTATTGATGATCTCTAGGGACTAAACGAAAGGGGAAAAGTGCAGAAAGATTTATCTGTTGAAAGGGAAAGGACAATTCTAGCTTTGTCCTGGCTGTGGCAATAGGGGTGACAACGTTAGTTGACTCGATCTATAAAGAAGCCCACGGTTTTCCATGGTAAGAGTCTTCAATGTGTCCTTGTTCCCCAATGCGTTGATATTTGCTACCAGCATTTATCATAAGAGGGTTTCAACAAATGTATATTCACACCCAAAACATCTATTAAAAAAATTGTTTTCTCTTGATTATTTGAAAATGATTTCTCTTGGTTATATACCTTTAATTTTCATATTCTGTCCTGACTTTTCTTATTTTGCCTTATTTCTTGAACATAAAATTCAGTACCTGTAGGTGAAAAATAAATTTAATTTTTTTTTGAGAGGAAATTATTGTTCTTTGTATTATTTTTATTTGCATGATATTTTCAAAATTTCTTCTTTTTATAAAAATTAATAACAAGAAATTTTAGCATCTCAACATAATTTTGCAAATTTTATAATCAGTAAATTGATAATAAAATTTTATTTGTTCATTTTAAACTATTAAAATAATTTTCTTTGTTTTTTGGGAACATGTACAATAAGTTGGGCATATGCATAATATGTTGGACACATGTTCTATAGGTTGGACCCATGTACCCAATTTTGTTAGGTGTATCTGGCATATGCTTTGATGTGTTTGGCATTTATTTGTCGATGTCAAGCGTGTACCCAAAAGTAGCCTATTTTGCTTCTTAAGTCCTTTTTAAGTGCCATAACATCATAGTTCATGTTTAATTCAAGTTTTTTAGATTAAATTTGATGTAATACAAATAATTAGAAATTAATTATTATAAAATGGAAAGATAAACAAAAAATGTGCATTTTCAAAGAGTTGGGAATCACATCATCTATTTTGCTTTACATATCATAACTTCACATGCGAAATCATTTTGTTATAGAACTGTCTTTTAAGTAATGCATCATTTGCATGGCATGTGAATCATATTATCTTTAACGTTATAGAGCATAGAATTATAAATATGTACCAGCTTTAATAAGTTTAAGAAGGCTATAATAATCATGACCATTTAGATGAAGCCTATAGCATGTGTTTTCAAAGACTCATAAATATAATATTGGCATAACGTTTGAATGTAAGTGCTTACAGCCATTACAATGATATAATAATTTAAAATGATTGCGTTACATCTGCATTTCTAAAATATATAAACGTATTAATTGATCAATTCTTTACTTTGCAATATGAAGATTAAAAAATGAAGAGGACAAATCATGTCATTGAAATACAATTCTTGTAAGTTATTTTGGAGTTTGTAAGCTGCTTTGCATCCTATCATTATCTATAAACTTAATGGGATAGATTTTTATCTTCTGAAAATGGATGGGTTGTATTTTTTCACTGCTAGAGATTTATTCTGTGAAAAACTATGGAAGACAACAGCTAATGAGCAAAATAACTACATGCCATACCGCTCAAAATGATGACCATGGTGCAGGATGCGTTGAAAGGGAATATTTAAACTAAGGTTCTAATTCCATGAGATGTGGTATTAGAATGGTTATGAGGACATGAAATAGTTGCTAAAGAAAGATCAGAACAAAAAACTATTCTATTAGCGAACTATAAAACTTTATTTTTATTTCGTAATTAAAAGGGAAGGGGAAAGAAATCTAGTTATTGTTTTAATGTTTCTTCGTAATTGCGAGTCTAAATCTCAAGTACTTGTAAATCTTTTTGAAATGCAAAAATTGTGATGAATTGCTATTAAGTTACGATACTATGTTGTTGGTACTGTCAATTTAACCCAAAACTTGAAACTTGAACTTGAACTCGAAATATTTTGACTTGACTAGAACCCGACTCAAATTTTTGAGTCGCGTTCAAGTCGAACGGCTTGACTCGAACCCTATTTAACTCGACCCGAAATTACTAGAAATGACTCGAACTCGTTCGAGTTCGAGTTTGAGTCGTGTTCGAGTCGGACTGAGCTCGAAAATTTTGAGTTCGAGTATGGGCTGACTCGACTCGAAGCTAGCCCTAGTTGGTATTATGGAGTAGTCGAGTGACCGTTTGAGTGACCTTGTAGGCTAATTAGATGAAGTTTGATCTATCAAAAGTATCTCTCCCAATGTAAAGCACAGTCGACTGTGAATTAGAGCCAAACAATCAAGAAAGCGTCCTGAAACATAGAAAAGAAAAGAAAAAATAGACTCGGTATTTATAGTGCTTTGGCTTTAGAATAGGTGTACATTAATTTGAGAGAGCTCTTTCTCGCATTATTATTATTATGCTATGTATAGAAAGGGTTAAAATTGGTAAGGAGCTAAGATTCTAATTCCATGAGAAGTGGTATTGGAATGGTTATGAGGATATGAAAAAGTTGTTGTAGAAAGAACATAACAAAAACCTATTATATTAGTGAACAGTAATACTCTATTTCATCTCGTTATTAGAAGGGAAGGGGAAAGAAATCTAGTTATCAGTTTAATGTTCATTTGTAATTGTGTGTCTAAATCTCAAGTGCTTGTAAATCTTTTTGATATGCAAAAATTTTGATGAATTGCTATTAAGTTATATTACTATGGTGTTGCTATTAGGGCTGAGAATTTGACTAGAAACTCGAAACTTGAACTTGAACTTGAAACAGTTTGACTCAATTCGAAAATTTCGAGTTGAGTTCGAGTCTTACGGCTTGACTCTAACCTTATATGACTTATTTGAAATGACTCAAACTCGAACTCGTTCAAGTTTGAGTTTGAGTCAAGTTCAAGTCGGACTGAACTCAAAAATTTCGAGTTCGAGTCTGGGCTAACTCGACTCGAAACTAACACTAGTTGGTATTATGGATCTGTCGAGTGATTGTTTGAGTGACCTAGTAGGTTACAATCGACTGTGAATTAGAGCCAAACAATCAAGAAAGCATCCAAAAACATAAAAAAGAAAAAAAAACAGACTCAGTATATATAGTACTTTGGCTTTAGTGTAGGCGTACATTCATTTTTTGAGAGCTCTTCTCCCGTTATTTTTACTATGCTATGTATAGAAAGGGTTAAAATAGGTAAGGAGCAGAAATTTGTGTCTTGTCCCCCCTTGTATAGAAAAAATCTTCAATTTACATTGCAATACTGATTTTGATTTGATCAGTAAAGTAGAATGGAGCTTCAAATATGGATTGTAGAACAGGGGACCCATCTTTGTTTAAAAAAGGAGCTTTATAGGAAAACTAGTATTCAGCTGGGACTTGTAAAGGCTGGATATGCTTCACTCGGAGTGAATATTGAAATTAATTGAGGTGCTGGCTGACTATCAATGGCATACTGTTTTGCTATAGTAACAAAAACTTACAGGATTATGCATTAACTTCGGGTGATCCTGTTTATAGGCAACACTGAGTGATATCACTTTGAGGACCTTTGGCCATGGTGAGTTATAACTAAGCCAAAATCATGGAAAAGTTCGCCGTAGCTGCAAACCAAAGAGTATAAGAAAACTTTAACAAAAACATAAAAAAATCTAAAAATTGTTTTTATATTCTAAGAATTTTCTGTTGTTATGCTATTTTAGCACTTAATTGTTGAATGTTCTACTTTAGCATTCTTGAACTTAAGTTTGTCATTCATAAATGTAATTATGAATAAATCCTTTTTTCTTAATTGAACTGAATATATTCTTTTATTCGTTTTAACATTTTCTTATTGCAGCCGTGCTAAAACTGTGAATGAGAACCTGAAAATGGGCGCTGCTCTTCTGTCACGATTTGACTTGGTGTTTATTTTACTAAATAAGCCAGATGAAGTACTTGATAAGCGAGTTTCTGACCATATCATGGCAGTAAGCTTCATTACTTTGGTCTTATATTGATAAGATGCGCGCATCTATGAGTACATTACCATTTTATCTATATACTACACATAAATCTGTATGAAGTTGGAAGAAATATTTTTTGTTGCACTCATCTGTTCTTCTGAACCAAATTCCCAATCAAATTTCTTCATCAAACTGGATATAAATGCTGCACAATTCTTCCACCAACAACTCAAAATTTAGTCACCAGATGTCTGAAGCTTTAGACAATAGGTTTACAATTCCGTTCTTTTGCATGATTGGCTGTAGATCACCATCGATTCAATAGAAAACCTGTCTAATATGTAGAGCTGCGCTCAATTGATTTACAGTTTGTCACTTTTTGTCAATCTTTTTGTTATTTTGAATGGAAATTTCTAAATGAACTGAGTTTTAAAAGCTAGCAATGGTTCTTGCATCATTTGTCTAACTAAAGGACAGACACATGAAGTATCCTGCTAATATTTGTCCAGGGAAAGAGTAGACTCCTTGGGCCAACTATTTAAATGAATAGAATTTAAAAGTTTGACTAATACTGATGTAGTACTTCCTCACACCACTTCACAAATGCATGACTATGGATCCAATTAATATTTCATTAGCAGGAATCGTTGGGAAAATAACGGAGAATGTATTTAATTTTATGCTAGCTGTCAGTGAAAAAAAATTGTGTGATTGTATTTCTTGGGAAATTTGCCAAAATAATCGATTTAAATATCTGGTCTTGATTTAAATTCAGGCTATCGAGAACTTAATTTAGTTCTCTATTGTTATATTTGATATTGAATTGAACCCAAAATGGGATCAAGTGAGTAAATTGGGATCAAATTGAATTATCAGAAATATATTGGATATGTTGAATAGACAGCATATATTAGTCAACATTAATAATGTGGTGTTCCAAGGATAAAGATTGAGGAAAATGACGGAAGAATTAAAATATAAAATTTAAATTCTTATTTCTCAATTGATCATAACCAAACATCTAAAATACCCACCACATAGCCGTATTTAATCATATTACAAAGTTTTTGAAAATACAACTTATATATATATATATATATATATATATATATATATATATATATGTATGTATACATACATACATACATAATATAGTGAGCGAGATAAAATATCTGTATACATACACGATGTAATCTCGGTGGAGTTAGGTTTTCTTATTCAGCATTTGTTTTATGATGGGCCAGATAAAATATCTATTAGTGTTGCTTTGTTTTCAATACTTGCTATCTTAAGACTTTATAATCCTGATATGGGTTTCTTTGCTGTCGATCAATACGTTAATAGTGCTGACCTAATTATCTAGGGTATCATTTCGAATTGGAATCTTTGCAGTATCTTGTTTATCATTTCGGGTAGGGCTGATCTCAAGTGGCCCAAGTCAACTATTATAGCCAGTTATAGTAAATCTTTTGTTTTGCATAAGTATAATCGATCAGTTAGCATAAGATTTACAGGTATTAATTATCTTGTTGTCGCATGCTTGGAGGCAATCAAAGGAAGGACATCAAGATCTAAAAGGGGTACTTCCAAGTATGCCTAATACTGCTCTCATTGTTTAACTATTGGATATGATGCATCGAAATATTTCAAGCTTCATCCTCAACTTAATTCTACACATGTGGAGGGGGAGTGTATTGCCTCCAAAGTTTTGAACAATAGAAAAAGTTTGTATACATCCCAAAGAGGAAAGATCCCTCAACGGTAGAACAACATATAATTTTTCCCGATTCGGAAATTGTTGCCGAAGATGGCATGCAGGTTCTTGCACAAAGAAATGGAAATGATGATGTGGAATGCTATGACAGTGATGACCCACCAGGGGGTAACACTGTTGTGATAAATTGTAGTAGCATTGGGCTGGTACTTAATTTTCTATTATGTACTACTATTGAGAGTCACTTGCATGGGAAAATGAGGATTAATGATGCCACAATCCAATGACTGATTGTTAATTTACTAAATTTTTAGAAAGATGCAGTGAATTTCCCTAAAATAGTGCAATCCGACAGCTTAGGGAAAATGTTCATTCTTCGGTCAATGTTGTTCGGGCTACTAGGAAGGTATAGGATTCTTTCCTTTTGCTGCTCGAAGGAGTGACCGATCAGGAGGAGGGCCTCAACCTTTTGCTAATCAGTTCCACCCGATTGGTTATGGCAAATACACGAACAAAATTCATTCATCCACCATAATAACGCTTGACAATGATTTTGATGAGGAACAAATGTGCGAAGAAAATGAATTTGAGGAATTGGAGAAGGCTTATTTTAACACACTTCAGAAGAAGAGGAATAGCTCCAATTCTTCTATAACGTTTTCACGATACTATCAAAGGAAAAAAGGAGGTGTTGGCCCAAAATCTCGAGTAGAGGGTCAAGATTATATTTACGTTTATGTTTCCTTGCTTTAGTGGATTCTCCTTTTATGAGAATTTTTGGGGGGATTGGTAACCATTTTAACATGATCATTTCTCTAAACAAACTCTCCAATCATGCTCATTCCAAATCAAACTATTAAATTCAGGAGCAACACCTAAAAAGGTTTGCTGAAAATACTTATCAATAAAGAGTGTATAAAGATTTAGTTTTTCTATTCTACTGTTATACCAATTTTGTATAAGGTGTCAAGCAAAAGTAAGTACTTAATAGTATTTATAAAATCTCTAGGTAACAAGCTAAATAAGAACGATAAAATTAGGTAGAATAGTATGTTCATATACATTTCTCAATAGGGAACTAAAATATAATAATTAAAATGTAATATAATATTGATTGCCTAAACAACAAGAATATAGAATTTATGTTCATTTACAAATAAAACATACATGTAATGCAATAGTACAAAATATTATTAAGTGATTGATGCTTTAACTAAGTCACTTTAAATGTAAATGTTGCTTAATTAAGAGCTCGGTGGATGCGGTAGACAAGGGAGATGCACTTTTAATTTTGTTAGATGTTTCATCTCATTCTATTTCTACTATGGCTACGACTAAAGCTTCATTGACAATTGATGTGATGGGAAAAGATTCAGAACCAGCCCAAGTGCATAAGGAGACAGAGGAGATGCTAACTTATGATTTGATATCTACTGCTAAGCTCCGAAAAGCCCTTGCCAATTCCATTGAAATATTGAAGAGACGGAAATGGGCGTGCTTGAGATGATTCCTAATGCCACGGGTGTAATGGGAGCTCCCCCAGAGATGCTTAGAGAATTTATTGAGGAAATTCCTTTAGTCTTGAGTGGATGACTTGATGATGATTCTTCTAAAGAGGCTCACTCAACTCCAGACACATCTGCCACTAAGAATGAAGGGGATTCAAAGTTGGACAATGATGAGAATGAAAAAAAATCTTTAAAGGACACATTGGTCCTCAATCCATTTGCCAAGGAATTTACTCCTTTAAAGGTAAGGGCAATTGATCCGATTGGGGATGATGAGCTTCTCGACTCCGACGCAGAGAAAGATTCATCACTGTCAGATATCGAATATGCTGGTATTGAAGAGAGCTTTGAAAAAGTAAAAGGTTAGAAAATGAAAAAGAAAAAGAGTGAATCTAAGTCATGTTATACGCACATATATCTGAGAAGAAGCGCTCACTAATCTCACTCATGGGACATAAAATTCGTGTGGGAATGCAGTTATCATTTTGTTACTAGCCTTAGTTCTTGTAACAGAATCTCTTATGCTAGATTCATTGGGAGGGGTGACCGCTATATCTTTTCGCTTATTGTGTTCTTAACAAACTAGTTTATGTTTCCTCTAGTTTTCATTATTTTTTTTATTTAAACTATTCTTAATGATAAATCTTTCTCTTAAAATTTATTTGAACAACTTGTTTCCACCATCAAGCCTTTTCTTAATAGGTTCTCTCCTTTTTGATGTGTTGGCCATGAGATCGATCTTAAAGATTGTTCAAGTGTTAAACGAGCTATACTTAATGTAGCTGAGTCATCAGATTATCAAACATTGTTCCTGCTCCTCCTTAGCTTTTATAAAACATACACTCAAAGTTGAATTACTTTTCACAAGGTGATGAAATCAATCTAATAAGATGGGATTCTATACAAGAGTAACTCTACTACATTAGTTGATTAACCCATGGGATCATCTAATAGTATCCTCCTGTCCGTGTTTTTTATTTTCCCTGTCTTCTTATTGGAGTTTGCTGGGCTGGAAGCCGGCTAGATGGAGGTGGTATTCCCCATGTTTGATGGATGTTGTGTGCTTGTCTCATTATGGTTATTCTAATCTTCCATCTTTCTATCACTTTTCAAGTACAAGTTCAACTGCAGTTTCGATAAATTGTGCCTGCAATAAAAACCAAAACCTGCAACAAACCACTTTGATTCTTCAATTAGTTTCCTTTTCCAATTCAGCCCCAAAACTATTACCAAGATCTTCAACTAATCAAACTGAACTTCAAAATGTCCCAATTTTCTTCGAATAACCAATAACAATTCTACTGAGTGAAAGGCCAGAAATATCAAAAAGTATTCAGCAAAAACGTTAATTCTGCTTTAAAACATCAACACATCTGTGAATGCAGAATGAGCGTACAGATTGCTGCTTTAAAATCAACAGCAATTTGTTCAGAACCATTATATTGAAATTCTAATAGAATCGAAGAAGGCAATAATGAAGGTAAAAACGATGCAGTGAAGAACATTCATCTGTCTAAAGAAATAATCTCCATCCAAAACAAACTCAGTATCCAGAGACCATTTATCAAGATTAAGAAAATACATTAGAATTTTTAAAATATTCTTACAAAGAAAAAATGCCAAAGCTTCAACCATATTCCTCTTAACTCTTTAAAAACCATTAAATCATTATAAATATGAATGTCTTCAATTTGACACCTTTATTGGCTAGAAAATCACCCGCAGCGTTAGCTTCTCTTCAAATATGTTGAGAATACTAATATTTTTTTTTTCTTAATTTTTATATATAAGTCTCACAAAAAAATGTATTCAATCAATAATTTACTTACACATTAGATTGATATATCATCTATATATTTTAATATATATTAATATTTAAGTGTAGCAATATATATATATTTATTAACCCAAAATTAAATTAGAATATAAATTTTTTTTGTTTCTCTTAAAACCTTAAAACCAGACGAACATAATCCCGCACTGCGACCTTTTTCGGGTAATTCCCTATTTCTATGAATTTTACTTTTTCCTTATTTTACTTTATACTGAACAGCCTTGGATGAAACAAAACACATTCCTTTTTTTTAGTTGTAGGTAGCCACCATGCGAGCTTGAGGTTTGCAGGCAGGCGGGATCGTAGCAGCCCAATCGCCCTTTGCCTCCTGTATCGAACTTTCTCTCCTCTCTTCTCGTTGGGTAAGCTTCTTCGATTGCTAACCAGGGCTCGTCTCCATCGGCAGAGACTTTTTTAAGTCCTTCAATCATCAGGTATGCTTCGTATTCCCGTTCTCCCAACGCCCGGGCCATTTGACCTAAATGCCGTTTATCATCTCTTGCCGGTAAAAGGGCAACAGCGTCTCTCCTCAGAGCAGAGTACCGGCAATGACCTGTCTCCTCTCCCGCAATCCCTCACACTCTCTTCCTTCTCTGGCCGCAGAGACATATGGAGGAATCCTAATCGCAGATCTGCGCCACAGCCAACAATCACTAACGGTACCATGTCCAATCTTCTCACAGCTCTCTCCCAAACTTCGTCGGCCGAGGAACTCCATTCCGTCATGTCCTCCTTCCTCTATCCAAGATCTGGCAGTCCCTCCCCTCCATTTCCTACCGGCTTCATGATTTCCCTCCTTTCCCGCGTTCCCGACCACCGCCGCTCCCTCGCGCTCTTGGACTGGATGCTGGACTCGGCCCACTTCCCCCCTCTGGCCGCCGCCTACAACGTCGTCCTTAGCAATGCCGCCCGCGCCAGCGACTTCCCCCTCGCCTTTGCCCTTCTCCATGAGATGCGGTCCCCTCCCCGGTCCCTCTCTCCGGACCGCTTCACGTACTCCATCCTATTCTCCTCCCTCTCCCGCTCCAACCTCCTCGACGCTGCCCTCTCACTCCTCCCATTCATGGAGTCCGACTCCATCTCTCCCGACCTCGTCCTCTACACCACCCTCATCTCGCTCTCCCTCCGCCTCAACAACCCTTCCAAAGCCCTAGTACTATACTCCCGTCTCCGCTCTTCCGGCCTCTCCCTCGACCTCATTGCCTACAACACTCTTCTCTATGCTCTATCCCGCTCCGGCCTCCTACACCACGCCCGCCGCATTCTCCTCTCCGACATGGATGCCGCCAGCGTCCCGCCCGACACCATCTCCTTCTCCACCGTCCTCTCTTCCCTCTCCTCCCATCGGCGCTTCTCCGAAGCCATCTCCCTTTTTTCTGAGATGCTCCGTCGCCGGCTTCCCTTAGATCCCCCGGTCTGCAACATCGCCCTCCACGCCTACGGAAGCCTCAGCATGCCCCGCGAAGCCGCTTGCCTCTTTCGGAGCATGCGCCACCTTGGCGTTACTCCCTCCCTCGTCACCTACAACACCATGCTCCGGATCTATGGTGAATCCGGCCTTTTCTCCGACGCCATCCACCTCTTTCGCCTCATGCAGAAGCATGACATCTTCCCCAACGTCGTGACGTACAACACCATGATCAGCAACTACGGCAGATCCCTCGAGCACCAGAAGGCTGGGAACGTCTTTGCCGAAATGCAACGCAGGGGGGTCAAGCCCGACGCCATCACCTATTCGACCCTCATTACAATCTGGGCTCGTGCTGGAAAGCTCTTCGACGCAGCCAAGCTGTTTCAGAAGATTCGAGAATCTGGCCAGGATGTTCATCCTACCCTCTACCAGACCATGATCGTGGTCTACGAACGGTCTGGCCTTGTGGCGCATGCTAGGCGTTTGTCGAATGATCTTAAAGAGAATCAAGTTAGCAGGGATGAGGCAGTCATGATTCTCGCCGGTGCTGACCGGCTTGAGGAGGCCACGTGGTTGTTCCGCCATGCGGAGGTGAAGGATGTTCGCTCTTTCCGCTGCATGATGGAGCTCTTCGCAAGGAACAGAAAGCATCGGAACGTTGTCCAGGTGTTCGACAGAATGAGGGCCGCTTCAGCCGGGAAATTACCAGATTCAGACATGGTTTATATGGCGCTCAATGCTTATGGGAAGCTGCAACAGTATGAAAAGGCTGAGGCTCTGTACAATGAAATGGAGGAAGAGGGGTGCCTTTTTGAAGATAAGGTGCATTTTCATATGCTAGAATTATTAGGGATGAAGAGGAATTTCAGGAGAGTGGAGGAATTGGTTGGAAAGCTTAGCGCTTGTGAGGATGTTGATAAGAAAGAATTGTATCTTGCGGCTGCCAATGTGTACCAGCGGGCTAATAGGCTCGAAGATGCTTCTCGGATTGTTGGTTGGATTCGTAAGATGGCAGCTGCCTCAGATGCTCTTCAGGTGCAATAGATGTTAGTAGATCGAATGGGATGAATTGCCACGCTCATTTTTGAAGCTGTCGATTTTGCTAACTCTCCCACTCTCGTCTCCAACTCCACAATGCTGCTCAATGAATAACATTGTTATCAATGTTATAGTAAAGGAGATTTAAATTGGCCTTATAATTCTATTGATGATGCGTTCAAATTTTGTTAAGGTATGACTTTCAAATTGATTTTTGCATTTGAACAAAAAATTGTCATCCTTTGTTTGACTTCATTTGCATGATCATGGTGACATCTTTTTAGCTTTTCTCCATTGTACCTGAAAAATAGTAAATCTTGACAGTAAATTTTGACCCCCAAGATTATCTCATATGTGAAATGAGCAGCAGACAATGAGGAGAAGAGGGTTAGGAGGAGAAGAATGAATTATATGACTAGCCCAAGGTCATGCACTCACATTTAATCCTCAACTTTGCAACAAGCAAATACATTTCTTATGCAGTCTTGATACAAACTTTGTTATTTTATTTTAACTATTTGTTTTGCTAGTCGTAACTCTTTTTATACTTTTTATTAGATATTTAATAAAATATTTAATTCACGTATGGTCATGAATGTAGGTTGGTTTCACAAACAACTTAAATCTTCTATTTTGTGTTTTTCTTGTGTGGTTGTGCTCTTGTCTAAATTTAAATGCAATGGAATTATTTTAAAATGTTTTAGGTGTTTGAATTTATAGTGAATATAATGAAATATCTTATTTTTATTTTGAAAAATTTCTCTTGTTAATTATACCGTAAGGGTCTTGCACAAGGCTTCTCGAATAAAAGATCTTGAAAAGGGATTTTGCAAGATGAGAAATTATATCTGAAAAATAATATCATTTTTTTTGAATTGTCCTAGATAAAGTCTCACAATCATCATAGATGACCAAGATTGTTTTAGATGATTTATGTAGATTGTCCTTGATAATTTTCTCAGTTTGATATTTGCTAGTCATGATACTAAGTATTAGCAAATTTCAACATTGCCCTTGTTCTTTTCTCTTGTTACTAACCTTCTCTCCACCTTTAATTTTCTGATTCCTTTTGTACAGTAGATATATGCATCCATCTGGCTATATATATTGTTTTCACAAACAATCATCATAGACGACCAAGAACAATGCTTACATTTACATAATTCTTAGACTGTTTAGTATAACCCACTTCAATTAATTGTTTTTGATATTTGGGGGCCTTCTCCCACTTAACCAATACATGGTTTCAATTATTACATATTATTCATTGATGCATTTTCAATTTTCACGTGGTTGTATCTTCTTGCACAAAAATCAGATGCGCTTACCAAATTTTTTTTCCTTTACAAATTGGTTGAACTAACCCTTAATTCTAAAATTATTACGTTCCAATCTGACGATGGCGAATAATTCCTCAAATTCACCAAAACCCTTGCTCACCTTGGCATTTACCATTGTTGTTATGCACCCTACACTCCTGAACAAAATGGCAAAGCCGAACGAAAACATCCACACATCGTCGAAACTGGGTGTGCTACGATCTCGGTACCTCCAACATAAATCCCTGTTTGAAATCCTTTAAACCAGATGACCATTTCTTAAAAACGTTTGGCTGCCTATGCTTCCCTTGGCTATGTCCCTATGCCAAAAATAAACTTGCTTCACGATCTCTTCCATGCGTCCTTATCGGGTATAGTGGAAACCATAAGGCCTACCTCTGCTACAACATTGGCAAAAAGAAAACCTATGTGGCTAGACATGTTTCATTTGATGAAATGTCTTTTCCATTTAAACTTCCCAGCCCCCCTACCACTATCCCTACTCAATCACAGCAGCCTGGCACTGTCATTGACCTTAACACACCCCTCAGTTCAGCTCCTCCCCAAGACACAGCCGGGAACAACCTGCCAAACCCCGGCAGCTGTTCCCTCTAACTCCTGTCCACCTGCTCCTTGCTAACGTCAACATTTTACTCCTGCTGAACCTACAATGGCTGCTCCTGCCCTTTCAACAGCCACAAATATTCATCCCACGGCTACCCATGCAAAAACTAGCCACCCACCTAGAATTTACTCCATGGCTTCCTTCAAGCCGGCCACTGCTCCCACCACATTCACATAAGCAGCTACTAACCCTTGCTGGGTTGATGCAATGCATCAAGAGATTCACGCTCTTCAACAAAACCATACTTGGTCCCTTGTTCCATGTCCAACGAATGTGAACATTGTTGGCTGCAAAAATGGCTGTACAAACAAAAGCCCCATCCCGATGGTTCCATCGCTCTCCACAAAGCTCGTCTAGTTGTAAAAGGATTCACGCAACATGAAGGTATCAAAAACCTTCAGCCCCATCGTCAAGCCTGTTACCATCAGAATTGTTTTGTCCATTGCCCTCACATACAATTGGTGCGTCCGGCAATTAGACTTCGACAACGCCTTCCTCAATGGCGAACTCCATGAAGACATTCAACAGCCCCTCGGGGTTCACCTCCGCAACACGTCTGCAGCACGTTTGCAAACTCCAAGGCGTTGTATGGCCTCAAGCAACCACCCCACTTATGGTTCCAAAAGCTGTTCGCTGCTCTCATCAACTTGGGTTTTTGTAATGCAGTAAACGACACGTCCTTATTTATTCTCCGCCACTCCAATGTGCATGTGCTGCTCCTCTTACATGTGGACGATGTTCTCCTCGCCGACAATGAAGCTGCCACAATTGACACTATCGTGGCTGCGCCCTCAAGGACTTGGGACCGATTCTCTTCCTCAACATTGCCGTCCACCACAATAACTGCTCCATTTTTCTGTCCCAGCAACATTATGTCACGGAACTCCTCCATACCAACAAGACTGCAAACTGGCCCCAACTCCGATGACTGTTCCTAAGCTGTCCTAGAGGGCTTGCACCCCATTTTCAGATCCCACCACCTATCGCAGTTGCGTAGGAGCTCTTCAATACTTGCAAGTCGGTGTTGGTGTGGATGCCTTATTTCACGTCTTAGGCTCACCATGAGAAAGATCAGGAATTTTTTTCTAATACTTGGCCTTATCTACCGGCCTGGTAAGTTCCTGTTTATTTTGTTTTCTACTTGCAAGTCTTCTTTTATCACCTCGATAGACTATTTTCTATCCAAATATATGTACAAAATAAAGAATATTACCCATGTGGAACCATTTTATCTGATACTTGTTCAACCACAATTTTTCCTCAAACTCATAGCTTATTTATGCAAGGACACATGTTTTTCACAGGTGCTTGATTTATCAAGTTCTCTTATAAATATTTCTTCCCAGGAAATGCTTAAGTAGATGTTTTTTTCTTGCCATAGGATGTCCAAGCCAGCTGCGTAGACTTAATTGTATAAATACTCTTTTTTTTTTAAATAATTATAAAATGTGTGTACCTAAAGTTCATTTGTAATGTAGATGTGCTAAATAAGGATTTTAATTAATAACTTTAAAATAAGGAGTTCTTTGAGCAACAAATTTGAGGTGTGGAAGTTTTCAAGAATTGGAGCCTGCATGTGTGAATTGAATTTGAAGATTTGATTGATTCTTTACTTTAGATTTTGTTAATTAGCAGTCAATTTACATTACATATTTAATAAATATATAAAAATATTATTAATTGAATAAATAATGATTATTAAAATTGTATTAGCATTTATATTATTTTATTAAATTTGTCTTATAGGGGAAGTATGAAAGGCAAGCTTCGGGCGTCTGAGGCCCACCTTGACTGAGGCGTTCCCCAAATGGCCTTTGAAATGGTGGCTTGTGTTAATAGAAATTGACAAGCAACCTCTATGGAAATACCTTTTAATATATTGTATCGTTTGCAAGCATAAATGGGAATTAGGTTGTGCAAAATAGAAATGGAGGGGAGGGATTGCCAGATCTTGGACAGAGGAAGGAGGTCATGACGGAATGGAGTTCCTCGGCAGACGAAGTTTGGGAGAGAGCTGTGAGAAGATTGGACATGGTACCGTTAGTGAGTGTTGGATGTGGCACAGATCTGTGATTGTGATTCCTCCATATGTCTCTGCAGCCAGAGAAGGAGGAGAGTGTGAGAGAATTGCGGGAGAGGAGACAGCCCATTGTCGGTACTCTGCTCTGAGGAGAGACAATGTTTCCCTTTTACCGGCAAGAGATGATGAACGACATTTAGCTGGGGGTTGATTTGATCAATACGAAGAACCCTCGAGCTTACATACTGAGCTGGGGAGTCCATTGAAAAGGCGAGCGACCAGAGGGGCGAAGCAGGGACGGACTTGGATTGGGAACTAATGCAGAGAGGTGGAGGATGCGGGTAACCGGAAGAAAAAGGTCGGGGTCGCGCCGAGATGCCGAGTAGATGCGCCGATTCTTCTGTATGCGGCGGAGATGCCGAGAAGCGGAGATAGATGTGGAGGATGCGATTGCGGGAGCAAGAGGTCAAATGCGCCGATCGTTCAGTTAGGGCTCCAACTACGCATCCTCCGCCTCTCTGCTCGGGACCTTCTCAACAAATAAAATAAAAATGCTGTTTTGCCAAAAATATTCCTGCCACCAAAATAGCTCATTTTTGGCTTTATAGGTTTCTCACATTCATGCTTGCTATAACTTTTTTGAGAATCCCCATATTCAAAGGAATAACCAAAATTGCTTATTATTACATCTTATTTTCAAAAGTTCAATATAAATTGCTAGCTCTCGGAGGTCATATTACTTTGCTTAAAAGTTTTTTATCTTCTATTTCTATGTATTTGCTTCAAATTTTAAACCCTCATAATGAATGAAGTGGTGAGAAAACTTGGGCTATCCAATAAATTACTTGGGGGTTCTTCCAACAATTCTAAGAAAATTTCTTGGCTTAGTTGGAAAAATTTTGTTTTCCTGTTGATGAATGTGGTCTGTGTTTTAGAAGACTGAAGGATTTGGTGACCTCTTTTACAATAAAAATGTGGTGGAATTTTTATCAGCATTCCAGTCTTTGTGCTAAATTTATACACTATAAATATTGCAAAGGAACTTATCCTTTTTACATCTCATCTCAGAATAAAGATTCTAAAATATGGAAACGGCTGTATGAGGTAAGCGCAATTTATTGTTTGGGGATTAGGTAAAGGAAATTGTTATTTTTTTTGTATGCTATTTGGATAGGTGACACTCCACTCTGAATAAAATTCTCTGAAATTCTTCCAACTTTTGAAAAGGTTAAAAATTTTCTTATTAATGACCAATGGAACATTCCTAAACTTCAATCCTTGGTATCAGATGAGGTGATAGCTGATATTAAAATTTAAAGGTGGATACTGTGTCAAAGGATGTTATTATGTGAAAAAATTGCAAGTCCCCGGTTTTTAATTCTAAAAGCGTTTAAGAGAGCCTTAGAGCAAAGAGCAACAGTTTAAACTTGGGAAAGGTTTTGTGGCATAAAAGCAATCGCCCAACTATTTCTTTATTTTGTTGGCGGTTATTAAAGCACATTCTTTCAATTGATTGCAATTTAAAGCTCAAAGGGTTTATTTTTGCTTGATGCTGTTTTTGTAAAAATAATGTTGAGAATATGCATAATTTGCTTATTGAATGTCCCAAATTCAACCGGTTTGAATGTTGTGTGCACAATTATTTAGATATTATCCAAACTTAAAGTTTTTTGTCAAGATTCTTCTACTTGCATGGAGGTTGTCATGCGATTGAATAAATGCTGGCCACTGTCGCATTAGCATTCCTTTATTGCTTATGTGGTTCACTTGGGAAAAAGAAATAATTGCAAACATAGAAACTTCAACTTCAACTCGCTTAGAAATATAGGGAAAGCTGTTAATGATATTCATATTGTTGTAAGGATGAAACTTTTAAATTTAAAAGGAGCTTATTACTGCAGTTTTTTCTATGGATAATATTTACAAATTTAATGTTGATGGTAGTTATAAAAGCACTTTCAAAGCAATTTCAAGCCCAAAGTACTTTAATGGCAGAAGTTGTCTCTTCTTTGTGCCCTAGACATATGTGTAAGCAGAAATATAAAAAATCTATGGATTGAAATGAGCTGTAAGGCTTTGGTGCTTCTTTTATCAAAAAAATATGGTCGTGATTGGAATTGTTTTCTCTTATAAACCAATTAAACTACTGTTTTATCTTATAAACCAATGCGGGTGATTTTCTAGCCAATAAAGGTAATCAAATTGAAGACAATCATATTTATAATGATTTAACGGTTTTTAAAGAGTTAAGAGGAAAATGGTTGAATAAGTATAATCTTCCTTATTTTCGAGGTTGAAGCTTTGGCATTTTTTCTTTGTAAGAATATTTTAAAAATTCTAATGTATTTTCTTAAACTTGATAAATGGTCTCTGGATATTGGGTTTGTTTTGGATGGAGATTGTTTCTTTAGACAGATGGATGTTCTTTGCTGCATCATTTTTTCCTTCATTATTGCCCATGGTCTATTTCCTTCTTCGATTCTATTAGAATTTCAATATAATGGTTCTGAACAAATTGCTATTGATTTTAAAGCAGCAATCTGTATGCTCATTCTGCACTCACAGATGTGCTGACAATTTAAAGCAGAATTAACGTTTTTGCTGAATACTTTTTGATATTTCTGGCCTTTCACTCAGTAGAATTGTTATTGGTTATTCGAAGAAAATTGGGACATTTTGAAGTTCAGTTTGATTAGTTGAAGATCTTGGTAATAGTTTTGGGGCTGAATTGGAAAAGGAAATTAATTGAAGAATCAAAGTGGTTTGTTGCAGGTTTTTGTTTTTATTGGAGGCACAATTTATCGAAACTGCAGTTGAACTTGTACTTGAAAAGTGATAGAAAGATGGAAGATTATGAGAGCTAAATTGAAGGTGACTGAGACTTTGAATGCTCATGCAACTTCGTCTATTTTTTGTTTTTTAGAACTACGCGTGATTTGATCCCCTTTGGCCGGGGTGTTCATATGGAGGTGAGTTTCAATTGATTATATATATGCAATGGTTTAGAAAATATACATAATGTTTCTTTATTATGTATTTTTTTCTTTTTTTCTTATTTTTGTATTTAGTCATTGTCCTGCACACTTTATGCAGCTTTGTTTGTTTTTGACTTTATGAGGGTTTCCTTGTTTAATCAAAAGGAAATTTTGTGCAAGTTTTTTTAGTCATCTTTAAGGAAATTTTATTTGGTTAAAATCTTCATGAATGAAGTTGCATGGAAAATCCCTAACTAATCGTTAGACTACAAATAAAGTTGCTTTGGACAATTATAAAAATCTGTGAGAAGCTTTTATAGTACATGTGCTTTATTTAGTTGCTTGTAAGCAAGCTCACATTGAAATGAGTGCAAACTGGATTCATGTAGCTTTGTGAGCTCAACTTTTGTAGGACACCTTGATAAAATTGTATATGTGCTTTCACAAGCTTACTTGTTCACCTGTTCATGCGAACAATCAACACCTTGGTAAAATTTTTCACAAGTTTTGTGCTCTTCTTAACTTAGGGAATATGAACATGCAGTTAATAAAAGTTAATAAAAGTTACCAAATTTTAATAAAAGTTACCAAATTTAAAATATGCACTTGTTTACAGAAAAAAAAAAAGAAAGAGAAAGAGAAGTCGAGCTGGCCTCAGAACTCGATTCATGCTCGATCAAACCAGGTCTCGATTCATACGATCCGATCGAGCGCGCCTTCACTTTCACGCATCATGCACTTATCTGTGAGGGCCATTGTTTATATTTGCACTGATCTGGAACTGCAGGACTCGCCCAAGCATCCACCTCCTACTCATGCTCTTGTGTTGCATGTGTGTGCAGCAAGGAAAAGGCCTTGAAACTTATGGCATCACAGTGCTCAGATCATCCGATTGAGGTTAGTTGATTATCTAGAGTCCCCTTGCGCGTGCTCTGTTTGCATCCAACCACTCTTTTTATCTGTCCAGAACAGCTCCTATTAATCACCCTTGCAGCTGTCATCCCTCTGCCTCAATAAAAACTAAAGGCAGCCCATCCAATGCTTTGCATACAACACAACCTCTAAAAGGCCTAAGAGGAGATTCCGCCCAGGCAATAAGATACATGGCCTGAGTGCTGTTCGTTTTTATTCAACTCTAGAAAAATATAGTTTGAAGCTATCAATGTCATTAATCTTTGATCTGGTTGGAGATTAATTAAACTCCTGCACTGATCTTTGGTCCATATCAAAAAATATTATCTTTCGACTCAATTTTGAGTGGTGCTATACTATCAAAGTAGTAACAAAAGAGTCGATAAAACCCAAAGCATGGTGTTATACTGCTGTTTTCTTACAAACTCTAATGAATAAAGAATAAAAACTTTAATTAATTTCTTAACTATACAACTTAATTGATGAACCAATTAAATTGATTTCAATAGCTAAATTGAAACCTTAAGTGGAGAGCATGAACATAAAAAATTTGGGATGGGAGCATGGACATCAAAAAATTGAGACAACTTTGTTGAATATATTAATTGATTAATCAATAAATTAAAATTATAGTATTGTGAGCTAATATACATTGCATTTTGCTTAAAATTTAACCTTATAATCAATCACATGTACCATGTCTGAGCTTAGGCATTATGTCTACAATAACACCAAGCCCCACTAGCTAGGGTCATCTATATGAATCCTTTGTTTTCATTGTATACAATCAAATAAAAGCTCCTCCCTAAGCTCCAAATAGAAAAGATCCTTTCTAATTATTTCTTCCCATATTGCATTTCTGAGTTGAGTGAAAATTCAAAAACAAATTTTGGGCTTTGCATATGTTTACTCTTAATTTGACAATATGCCTTAATTTGTGTTATCAAGATATTATCTTGTTTTTCTTAACGTTGATTGATAATTGGAATTGAGATATTGCCAAGAAAGACTATAAACTTTGGAGATTGTTTGAACTTTATTTCTCAAATTAATTCAACTTTTGTATTGTTAGATCTTATTTGCTTAAAACTTTATTTTTTTGGTTTTCTTGCTATTTTATTTAAAACCAATTTAAGCTTGAGATTATTAACATTTGTAATATTTTCTCATAATCTTCTTGTTCAACATTCCTTTTTACTTTTTTGTACACATCTATGCATATCTTTTTTTTCTTGTACATTGTTTGCCAACTAAAACACAGAAGTGATCGCAGACACAATTACGCACATGAACACACATACATGAACACGCGCACGCGCGCGTGCGCACACACATGCCAGCACGCACCCTCGCCCGCGTATATATATATATATATATATATATATCAAGATATTTACTTAGCTATCTGAAACCCTAATTTTTCCAAATTAGGGCATCACTTTCAGGGTTGTCTAGGGTGACGACCTAGTAGCATTTGTCCGGCCAAGTCTGGACCTAACGGTCTCGGCAGGTCCAGTGCCACATGTCGACTCCAGACTTGACCACAATTTTGCTTTTCATACGACAACAAGCGATTGAGCCGTGGTTTAAATAATAACATCAATCATTCGATCAAATTATTTGAATCAACGGTTAACAAGCCTTTTGTGGTTTCAAAATGCTATCCAATCTCCGATCAATCTGTAGATCCAACAACTGTATATTATTTGCGATTTATTAAATTCGAATAATCAATTTAAGAAATAAAAATTTATGTATAATTTAAGTAAATTAATATATAATATGTTTTGTGTATATTTTGCATATATTTTGCTTTTCAACTCTAAAATTATGAAATGTAGTCATATTATAAAACAGGGAATCTAGAAATATAAGAATTTTTAAGTTAGAACATATAATTTATTTGTTATTATTTTTTGAAATTCCCAACTTAAATAATCTGTTAGTAATAAATAAATTACTAGAGAATTACACATTTTTCATTGGCATAAAAATACATATTATTTACTGGCGTAAAATACACAATTTGTTTCCAAATTTGTAAATGGGTTTTGATGAAGAATGTACCACAATTAGCTCGAGCAATAATGCAAAATGATTTTATGAAATTTTTTTAAGTTGAGTAATAGCAGCAGAGTGTGAAGCTGGATTTACAAAGTTGGCAAGATATGCTCCAAAATCAGTAAATACTAAGAAGGACAGGTGTAGTCTATTTCAATTAGGTTTAAGATATTCCCTTCAAATAAGTCTAGTACCTCTATGTATAATATATCTTGTAGATGTAGTGGAAAGCGCAAAGAATTGCAGTACGAATATTAATTAACAGTTGATTGAGTGAATAAGCGAGCTCTCACACCTTAATTGTGAAGTAAATTTTAATCCTTTCCTACTAAGAAGTTGTTTCAATTGCCACCCACGTAAGTCAAGCCAGGCTCGATGATAAATGCAATAAACCTCATCCATATAGAAAGTTTTACCATGAGGTTGGGTGACATTTTAAATGTGGATGTTCAAGCCACATAATTTAAGAATACAAGATTATAACCCCACTATTGATGGGTAAGAGATTAGAAGGGATTATATTGGATCTGTTGGATATAATATTTTAAATAGGAATCCTCTTGGAAGAGCCCTAGTTCAAGCTCGAGTATACAATCTCACTTTAGTTGAGGCGTGTAAAGATCGCAATATTAGCCACATGTATTATTTATTTATCAAAATTTCCATGGACTATTTTTTTTACCATGGTTTCAGTCATTCTTTTGTGTTTGAAGTGTTAGTCAAATAAATTAATTACTAATCTTGTAGCGTATTCAAATTAGAAGTAGAAATACCTTTAAGAAAAACACTTTTTAACAAAGCAATATTGTGGCTATTGTGTAAAAATTTTGGTTAGCAATTGTGCGCCAAACATATTTAGTGTTCCTTATTTTGATGCTATCCTTAGAATAAACATGTTTAGTCAAATTAATGATTAAAATCACTATATTAAGAAGGTGTATTTGAATATCAAAGCTACAAGGTTAGTGTTTCTTAGTAGAAGAAGTATTTATCATATAAAATTTCATCAATGAAAGAAATTAAGAATGATTTGAAAAGGCTTTTCCTTCTTAGTTTATATATTAGGTGTTGAGCGATCTAGCATATACCTTAAAGAGACAAATGGTTAAAGAGTTTATCAATGTATTTTTTTGAGAATTTACCTAGATTATCCTCAAAAAGTGAGATTAATTTTATAGTAAAATCTTGTGCTTAGTCTATGTGGCGACCCGTGCGGCGACAAGGTAAGTTGGGGTGATCGTCACTTAGCAAATCCCTCATTTATCATTAAATTAGGTCATAATCCCTAATCCACTAATAAGGGAAGGATGTGCACTATGTAACAACAGAACTATTCACTAAATAGTATACATATAAATCAGAGTGCGGAAGAAGAAAAATAACAAGTTTACATCGAATAGATCCATAATGCCAAAACTAGAAAACATGCAGCTCATTGTAGAAGATATATAGTAATAGAAAATACACAGAGTACTTGTATTATTACAATAATTTAAATAAGTTTTAAGTAGAAGAAAATGACACTCTTCCTCACTTAAATAAAAGGACAACCTAAGCTAATGCTCATCAGCTCCAAGGTGCTCCACCTCCTGGAATTGCTCCTCTGTAGGTGCTAAGTCCTCAAAGTGCTCAGAACCTAACATTGTCGGTTTCACAAGGTCATGACCTCAGCCAAACAAAAGAAAAAATTGATTAGACATATTGTCTAAGTATTTTTTAGGCTATTAATAATTTCATGATCATTTAGGATATCACCATTTACTTAAACAACTAAAGCAAGCAAACAGGTGCAAAAGCTGCACAAGAATAGGGAAAGCTATAAGTAATGCATTTATAACTTAAACAAAAAGAGGCAAGATACACCTCCACCCAAAGTTGTAATAAGGTTAAACATTTATATACATATGAAGTAATGTAAATACTGAAAATGAAACTCATCCTAACATGTTTATGATCACATGAATTTATACAAATTAATAGAAAGTAAATTAAATTGTGATACATATAAATAAACTAAAATGAGACTAGCATCCTATCATATATATATATATATAAGTAAGCAGGTACTGTACAAAAGCTAAATTGCAATGAAAGTAAGCTATAAAATAGGAAATAAGTATGTAAAAGCTATCATATCGGAAGAACTGGCTAAATAAGCCACTGATTTGTAAATGAGCTGAACTGTATCATATAATGTTACTTAGCTTCTCAAAGTTAAGGCAGAAAATTGTACTGAACTAAAGAGGTAGAAAATACATATGCAATAAGTTTTTAGTTATTTTACTTTACTTCTGTGGTCACGTCCAGAAGTCGCTGAGAAGTCAAGCATGTTTGCAAAACTGAGGTGGGTTCCTGAACTTAGACACAACTCTCTCCAATGAGTACGTGTCAGGTAATCCATATTTGTCCTTACTGCCTATCCATTAGCAGTAATATGTATACACGACAGCCCATCTAGATAATGAACCCATGCAAGTGTTATTCTAATTTTCTATATTTTTATTTCATACATCAAATTGTCTTTATATGATATGTTCAATGTAAAAAGGCTCAAAGTACAAGGAATGCAAAGTAATAAGTTCAAAAGTAAGCAAGAGACTATACTAATACATAGGTGATATTTGTTGTTATCTAATTAATCCATTCTAATTATTCTAAGTTTATACATGTTTAGGATCTTCAATATCCTACTATCAAGTATAGACTAAGATTTGCAGCCGCATAAATTTAGAAGTAATTAGAACTGATCATGTCCTAATATGATTCAATCAATGTCGCTTACATAAGTTAAATAAGTAATCATTCGACCTAATTTTTGTCATTTTCAACGATCCAAACCAAATCTTGATTAAGATAAATCAAGATTGAAGGATTAAGAATTAAACTCTAATCATTGGGGTTTTATCACTTAATCCCAAGGTGACACTAAAGGTTAAGGTTTAAATCTCAAATCTCATGACCTAAAGATTTAGGCAAATCCTATTAAGCAAAATCAAAACATAATAGGATGGATCTCTAATATTAATCTAAGGTTAAAAGATAAAATAATCATAATTAAAAATTAAAAAGCATCAATGGATTAAATCAAAGTTTCATCAATTGAGTATTCCATATACTCAATGAATGAATTCTAACATAATTTCTATCATTGACTCCTAAGGAAGAAGATCCTAAAGCTAAAGGAGATCCTGAGAAATTACGTTAAGATAAGAGCTAAGATTTAAGCATTGATGTTAATTGATCTTAACTATATATGTATTTTTCTGATGATTAATGACTTATGGAAAGCATAAGGTGAGCTAAGTTCTTATGAACCTATTGTTTGCTTTTTACTTTTTTGTACACATCTATGCATATCTTTTTTTTCTTGTACATTGTTTGCCAACTAAAACACAAGCGATTGCAGACACAATTACGCACATGAACACACATACATGAACACACGCACGCGCGCATGCGCACACACGTGCCAGCACGCACCCTCGCCCGCGCGTATATATATATATATATATATATATATAGATATTTACTTAGCTATTTGAAACCCTAATTTTCCCAAATTAGGGCATCACTTTCAGGTTTGTCTATGGCGACGACCTAGTAGCATTTGTCCAGCCAAGTCTGGACCTAACGGTCTCGGCTGGTCCAGTGCCACATGTCGACTCCAGACTTGACCACAATTTTGCTTTTCATACGACAACAAGCGATTGAGCCGTGGTTTAAATAATAACATCAATCATTCGATCAAATTATTTGAATCAACGGTTAATAAGCCTTTTGTGGTTTCAAAATGCTATCCAATCTCCGATCAATCTGCAGATCCAACAACTGTATATTATTTGCGATTTATTAAATTCAAATAATCAATTTAAGAAATAAAAATTCATGTATAATTTAAGTAAATTAATATATAATATGTTGTGTATATTTTGCATATATTTTGCTTTTCAACTCTAAAATTATGAAATGTAGTCATATGTTAAAAATGGGGAATCTAGAAATATAAGAATTTTAAAGTTAGGACATGTAATTTATTTTTTATTATTTTTTGAAATTCCCAACTTAAATAATCTATTAGTAATAAATAAATTACTAGAAAATTACACATTTTTCATTGGCATAAAAATACACATTATTTACTGGCGTAAAATACACAATTTGTTTCCAAATTTGTAAATGGGTTTTGATGAAGAATGTACCACAATTAGCTCGAGCAATAATGCAAAATGATTTTATGAAATTTTTTTAAGTTGAGTAATAGCAGCAGAGTGTGAAGTTGGATTTACAAGGTTGGCAAGATATGCTCCAAAATCAGTAAATACTAAGAAGGATAGGTGTAGTCTATTTCTATTAGGCTTAAGTGATTCCCTTCAAATAAGTCTAGTACCTCTATATATTATATATCTTGTAGATGTTGTGGAAAGCGCAAAAAATTGCAGTACGAATATTAGTTAACAGTTGATTGAGTGAACAAGCAATCTTTCACACCTTAGTTGTGAAGTAAAATTTAATCCTTTCCTACTAAGAAGTTGTTTCAATTGCCACCCACGTAAGTCAAGCCAGGCTCAATGATATATGCAATAAACCTCATCCATTTAGAAAGTCTTACCATGTGGTTGGGTGACATTTTAAATGTGGATGTTCAAGCCACATAATTTAAGAATACAAGGCTACAACCACTATTGATGGGTAGGAGATTAGAAGGGACTATATTGGATCTATTGGATATAATATTTTAAATAGAAATCCTCTTGGAAGAGCCCTAGTTCAAGCTCGAGTATGCAATCTTACTTTAGTTGAGGCGTGTGAAGATCACAATATTGGCCACATGTATAATTTATTTATCAAAATTATCATGCACTATTTTATTTGACCCTGATACCAGTCATTCTTTTGTGTTTGAAGTGTTAGTCAAATAAATTTATTACTAATCTTGTAGTGTATTCAAATTAAAAGTAGAAATACCTTTAAGCGAAACACTTTTTAACAAAGCAATATTATGGCTATTGTGTAAAAATTTGTGGTCAGCAATTGTGCGCCAAATTTATTTAGTGTTCCTTATTTTGATGCTATCCTTAGAATAAACATGTTTAGTCAAATTAGTGATTTAAATCACTATATTAAGAAGGTGTATTTGAATATTAAAGCTACAAGGTTGGTGTTTCTTAGTAGAAGAAGTATTTATCATATAAAGTTTCATCAATGAAAGAAATTAAGAATGATTTGAAAAGGCTATTCCTTCTTAGTTTATATATTGGGTGTTCAGCAATCTAGCATATCCCTTGAAGAGACAAATGGTTAAAGAGTTTGTCAATGTATTGTTTTGAGAATTTACATAGATTATCCCCAAAAAGTGAGATTAATTTTATAGTAAAATCTTGTGCTTGGTATTTTGTCTATGTAGCGACCTGTGCTGCGACAAGGTGAGTTGGGGTGATCGTCACTTAGCAAATCACTCATTTGTTATTAAATTAGGTCATAATCCCTAATCTACTAATATGGGAAGGATGTGCACTATGTAACAGCGGAATTATTCACTAAATAATATACATATAAATCAGAATGTGGAAGAAGGAAAATAAGAAGTTTACATCGAATAGATCCATAATGCCAAAATTAGAAAACATGCAGCTCATAGTAGAAGATATGCAGTAATAGAAAATACACGGAGTAATTGTATTATTACAACAATTTAAATAAGTTTTAAGTAGAAGAAAATGGCACTCATCCTCACTTAAATAAAAGGGCAACCTAAGCTAATGCTCCTCAGCTCTAAGGTGCTCCACCTCTTGGAATTGCTCCTCCACAGGTGCTAAGTCCTCAAAGTGCTCAGAACCTGACATTGTCAATTTCACAAGGCCATGGTCTCAGCCAAAAGAAAGTAAAAATTTAATTAGATCTATTGTCTAAGTATATTTTAGGCTATTAATAATTTCATGATCATTTAGGATATCACCATTTACTTAAACAACTAAAGCAAGCAAACAAGCTGCACAAGAATAAGAAAAGCTATAAATAATACATTTATAACTTAAACAAAAAGAGGTAAGAGACATACCTTCACCCAAAGTTGTAATAAGGTTAAGCATTTATGTACACATGAAGTAATGTAAATACTGAAAAGAAAACTCATTATAACATACTTATGATCACATGAATTTATACAAATTAATAGAAAATAAATTAAGCTATGATACATATAAGTAAACTGAAATGAGACTAACATCCTATCATATATATATATAAGTAAGCAGGTACTGTACAAAAGCTAAATTGCAATGAAAGTAAGCTATAAAGCAGAAAGTTAGTATGTAAAAGATGTTATATTAGAAGAACTGGCTAAACAAGCCACTGATCTATAAATAAGCTGAACTGTATCATATAATATCACTTAGCTTCTCAAAGCTAAGATATGAAATTGTACTGAACTGAAGAGGCAGAAAATACATATGCAATAAGTTCTTAGTTATTTTACTTTACTTCTGTGGACACGTCCAGAAGTCGTTGAGGAGTCAAGCACGTCTGCAAGATTGAGGTGGGTTTTCGAACCTAGACACAACTCTCCCCAATGAGTACTTGTCAGGTAATCCTTATATCTCCTTACCGCCTATCCATTGGCAGTAATGTGTATACACAATCGCCCATCCAGATAATGAACCCAATGCAAGTGTTATTCTAATTTTTATATTTTTATTTCATGCATCAAATTATCTTATATGATATGTTCAATGTAAAAAAGCTAAAAATACAAGAAATGCAAAGTAACAAATTCAAAAGTAAGCAAGAGACTATACTAATACATATGTGATATCTGTTGTTATCTAATTAATTCATTCTAATTATTCTAAGTTTATACAAATTCAGGATCTCCAATATTCTGCTATCAAGTATAAACTTAGATTTGTTGTCTTATAAGTTTAAAAGTAATTAGAACTGATCAGGTCCTAATATGATTCAATCAATGTCACCTACATAAGTTAAATAAGTAATCATTCGACCTAATTTTTTTCATCTATCCAAACCAAATCTTGATTAAGATAAACCAAGATTAAAGAATTAAGAATTAAACTTCAATCCTTGGGGTTTTATCACTTAATCCCAATGTGACACTAAAGGCTAATGCTTAATCCCAAATCTCACAAACTAAGATTTAGGCAAATTATATTAAGTAAAATCAGAATTTAATAGGATGGATCTCTAATCTTAATCTAAGATTAAAAAGTAAAATAATTATAATTAAAAATTAAAAAGCATCAATAGATTAAACTAATGTTTCATCAATTGAATAACTCATTTACTCAATTAATGAATTATAACCTAATTTCTATCATTGATTCATAAGGAAGAAGCTCCTAAAGCTAAAGGAGATTCTAAGAAATTATGTTAAGATAAGAGCTAAGATTTAAGCATTGTTGTTAATTGATATTAACTATATATGTATTTTTCTAATGATTAATGACTTATGGAAAGCATAAGGTGAGCTAAGTTCACCTTATGACGTTATTTAAATAACTTAGGACGTTTTAAGAGGAAAGAAGTGTTTTACTTATAAAATCAAATTATTGGGTCTAAAAGATTTAAAATTGATTTTAAATCAGTTTTCTTACTGATTTTTAGTGATTAGATTAAGTTTCTAAGGTTTAAAAATATTTAAACCTAATTTTGGGCAAAAGGACTGTTTTGCCCCTACTTAAGGGTCTAAAATATTATATTTTGATTTAGGGTTTCAAATTGAGATTTATTTCTGCCAAATGGTTACTTATTGTCTTTTATGAAGATAGACAGTAAGTACACCTAATGTGGGTAATGATTAAGACTCATGAATTCAATTTAAGGATTTAGCTATTTAGGGGAAGTTTGGTAATTTTACTCAGGGAAATATAAAAATTCAGTTAATTTATTATTGTTTACTATCTAAGGATTCTATAGAATCCAAGATCACTGAATTCTGAGGTCAAATAACCAAGATATGGCCAAAACATTTTGGGGTCCAAAAGGGTACTGAGTTTTAGGAAATGTTCGAAAATCTAACTTTCTCAAATGAGGTTCAAATTCAACAAACTCGGTAGTTATAGCTTCCTTAAAATATACTGAGTGCAATGATTAGGAGTAGACCCAATTTGGACTTCATTTGATTAAGTTATGTGCTAATTAAGTTTTGGGGTTATTAGGGCAATTTAGGAAAATCTAATTATCAAAACCAAAATATTGTTACAGTTTATTGATTCTTAGGTTTTCCTGATCAAAATGATATATTGGATGACCGAATTTGGAGTTAAATAAATTTTTAAATTAAATAGGGTAATTAGGGGAGGGACCCAAAAGTCATTATCCAACAGCAAAATTAATACCATCATACCATTCCTCATATTCCCCTGATTAAAATGAGACCCATATTGATTATATTTGAATATAGGGTTGCAAAGTTATGAATGGTTGATGTTTTTTAGGTTTTGAACTAATTAAGAGGTCCTAAAATGTTATTATGTTAAACATACATCCAAATAAAATATGACACTACCATAATATTCTTTGAATTTTACTGATTAAAAAGACATATTCAATGTATTTGGATTAATGGATTGCAAAATATGAGAGGTTAAAGTTTTGTTAATTATCTAAATAAACTTAATTAAACATTTTATTTCGTTCGTGGGACCCATGGCCGAGACAAGAAGTGACAGACGAGACCCAACACCCGGCTGCTGAGAAGGTTGGCGGCCCCGCGTCGCTGACTCGGCAGATGCGACGCTAGTGAGAAGGTGCAGGGCCCGCAGCTGACGTTTGCAACGCTAGCCACACGGTCGATACAGGAAGTGACAGGCATGACCCAGCGCCCGGCTCCTAAGAAAATTGGTGGCCCCGCGTCGCTGACTTGGCAGATGCGACGCGAGCGGGAAGGCGTGGGACCCGCAGCTGACGTCTGCAACGCGGGCCCCACCCTCAATTCAGAGGATGCCACGCTAACCCAGGCGCAAAAGCGCGGGTCGGGCTCGACTCGACTCGGCTGAGTCCTTCACTTCGCCAAACTGTCCGTCTACAGGTAACTAGGGCACGAAGTTTGACTGCTTTTCCAACGGCGTCAGAGCTTGGACCGCATGTCAACGGCTAGATCTTTCTATCGACGGCTAGATCTTTCTATCGGCGACAGAACCAACGGTTGAGGTGAACTGAAGCGGCGACAATGGCTAACCCTAGGTCCCTATGCTACGGGATGCGGATGGGACGAAGCGAGTGACCATAGTTCACTGTGGATTCGATCCCAAAAATGGTTCGATTGGGTCCGATCAAACCCGATAGATCCCTAATCTAAAGTATTGAAATAGATTTGTGAAATGAAATAATTGTGAATGCAAGAAGGATGGAGGAGGATTTGGTACCTGAAGATTGACGACCGAGACGTGTTCGAATGATAGAGGTCGATCCTTCTCTATGCTCACAGCTTTTGACGGGTTCAGCAGCGATCTGCCAGGAATGATGCTTAGGAGGTTTAATTGACTACCAGAGAAGCTTAAAAGCGGCTGAGCTTGCTATGCCACATCGCGCTGCGATTGGCTGCGTGTCGCGGCTGCACGCATGAGCCGTGAGCGCCGAGGGCGATCGGGACGATGGGTCGAGGACCGTTGGATTGATCTTATCGAACGGTCAGATACTGCCATTCAATCGAACGACAGGGATTGACGGCGAGCAAAGGAAGCAGACGACGCAGGAAATTTTGTAGCCGGCATTGTTAATGCGAGAATTAAATAAATGATTATTTAATTATAAATTGCCATTTTTTTCTAATTAAAATTTAATAATAAAATGGTTTCTAAAAAATTACAGTAAATCATTCCTAGCTAATTGAGGGGTTAGGAATGCAACGACAAAGTTGGATTTTGATTCCAATGAGTATTTAATTTTCCTATTTTTTGGGGTATTTTAAATATATTAAAATATTCGCCGAAAATCCAAAGACTTCCAATTTTCTCCAAAAGAACACCCTTAGTTAATTTGGGGGTGATAAGCGCAATGGTGAAGTCAGATTTTTAATTTGAGATCAATTTAAATAGGTCAATTTCGATGGTTCCTGAAATTCCTAGAATCAGGTTTTGATCCATTTGACACCTAATTTATATTGAAATTTTAGGATGTGATCCTAATGACTATTTAAGAGTGATGGAATAAAAAATTAGAACTTAGTTTAGTCCTAATTAACTAGGGGAATAACCTGGGTTGTTACAGTCTATTTCCAAAATCATGTACCATGTGATAAAGAATTGCAAGAATCAAAGGAGCATATTCAAGAATTGCTAGATCATAAACTAACAAGACCAATTTATCACCTGGGGAACATTATTTTGTTCATTAAAAAGAATGATGGGATGCTTAAAATTAAGTATTCTCTCCCAAGATTTAATGACTTATTTAATTAATTTGCTAGGGCAGTAGTATTTCTTAAGATTATTTTGCATTTAAATACCTTTAGTTGAGAATCAATGGAGAAGATATATTCAAGAATTGATATGTTACTTTACCTTTTGAATTTATGATTTATAATTTCATCCATGTAATACTTTATACCCCTCTAGCCTTACTTGGGAATTCAGACTTGGAGGCTTATCACATTGAGAGTATTCAGACCCATCTCAAATCTCTTAGGAATTCAAATCCAGATTTATCAAATTTTGTTCAATCCATACCACTGGATTGGCGGTTCCCATCCTATTCCCACAAACAGTTTAATTGGGACAAACCATTGTTCAGTCCATCACTTTGCTTTACTTTCCTTTACTTCACTTGTTATCTTAGAGAATAATGGAATCAGTGCACATTCTCTACATTCCTAGGAAGGTATAAAACACCCGTCGGTGATGTTCAAAATAATAGTGAGTCTTTTGAGACCCAAATAATGCCCCCCTTGCTTGGACAGTAAATCTGCTTATTCATCATGTGTTTGTTAAGCGATATTTGAACATGTATGTACACTATCTATATAGATATTAAAATATACCAAAGGCATAATATCTTACTTTGAAATAGATTATAAGCTTTTTAGTAACTGACACTATCCCAAACATTGATATATTCACTTTTTCATTTACATGCAGCATGCTATATGCTTGGCAATACCAATCTCACACAGAGGTTATCAAAATGACATAATAAGGCTATCCTTATGTCAGACAAAGAATAATTATGTAAGATAAATGCTTATTATCATGCTAATGGACCATTCTAATGAATTAATGAACATGCATAATTTCTTATCTTTGTACTCATTGCTTTTTTATAATAGTCTTGCATGCATATGGATATAAGGAAGAACAGCTTGCTTGCATTTTCAACACTTTTCATTTAAACATAATCCACATGCCAATATGAGATACTCTGTGAACATATAAATAGCTTGATGACAAACATGTTGTATGTAAGACTTGGGAAATTAATAGTTAATACTAAGAATAACATCATAATTAGATTCACAACTTATAATGTTTGAATAAATGTGGTGTTTCTAGTTCATTGAATAATGCATTTATCATTTGTGAAGCAATTCTAAGTTATACCATCTTGTATTAGTTCACAGACAAAATCAACATTTTCAAAGATTAGATAGCGCAATACTAATAACTACCGGTAGGAAAGAACAATATAAATACATAATTATATTTAAATGCACCTCCCAAAGCGTAGGGATAATTGGAATCAACACTTTTTGAGTTTATTACTAAGCTCTCAAGTCAATGCTAACGTCTTAAAGTAATCACAACGTCTTAGGATTTTAGCAGAGTAACAATAGGTTTTCCAGAAATTTTTAAAGTTTCTTCTGAATTCATGGGGTATATATAGATTCAGCATTCATGCTTGGGCACGAGGTTTGACGAGTCTTGGTGCATTACTAGGAGTACAGGTTGTACTAGAGCATTAAATAAGTTGTCGGGCTCAATTTTATTCTCAATCGTGCTTGGGATTGTGTTTGGGCTCACAGCTAGATGCATCTTGGCTCACAACTAGACCCCTGAACTCCCAACAAAATAAAGTAGTATTATAATTTTTAATTAATGACAATGATGATAACAATAATAGTAATAATAATTATGAAGATCACGGGATGTTACATCCTCTCTCCTTTCCACTTTCTTCTCCCATTTTGGTAACATTTACTGCCATGCAAGCACACTTCAGCGTTCATTTCCTCTTTGTTTGTTTTCTTATATTTCTAGTTTTGTCGTGCTTCTTGATTGTGCATATGATAAGCTCTACTAATATTAGACTGACAAGAGTTTTATTTAACCCCCTCTTGAGATTGGGTTTTTGTGTAGTTGATAATATCCAAATTATCTGCACTCACCAACATCTTCAATGTCGTAAAAGTTTGCTATCAATAGTTTGATGTAGTAGGTAAGTGCAATGCCACTATCGCCTTTTATATTTAATGCTGAACATTCAGCTAATAAACTTTTTTCTATTGATGTTTTAGAAAGTGCCCCAAAAAAGTAATGCAGTGCTCTAATGTTCTTCCAAGATCAGTCAAGTGGCTGTGTGTGATTTGGATGATGCTCAATTTAGTGAAGTTACTCATGAGAAAGTTTTTTAATAGTTGATAGAGTATCTTGATTATGGCACGTCATAAGACAGAATCAATGATTTGTAGTGATTTGATTCTTATTGAACCGACATCCACTTTTGAGATAATGGGCTCTTTTCACTATGTTGTTTGGAAATTACAGATTAGTTTGGATTGAAGCATCTGTCAAGTAAGGCCCCGATAGAGGTTTTAGGAGGTGCCCCCAAAATAATGCTGTGCTCTAATGCTCCTCCAAAATCAGTCAAGTGTCTAGGAGTGTGATTTGGATGATATTTAATTTAGTGAGGTTACTCTGAGAAAGTTTTTTAATAGCCGATAAAGTATCTAGATTATATCACATTATAAGACTTCATACAATGAATTTTAGTGATTTGATTCTCATTGAACTGACACTGCTTTTGAGACAATGAGCTTTTTTCACTATGTTGTGTAGAGATTACTGATTAATTTGGATTGAAGGATGTGCTTTCCTTGGCCAAACAACCGATTCTCAACCTCATTGAGTGTTCTTGGACTTTTGTATTCATTGGCAATGGCAAACTCTTCAATCATTTTTCTAAGGAAGCACTCTGAATGAAGAAACAGATCTCTATAACTCCATCCAATTGAAATTCATGAAGAAGTTCCCTTGTTATTCATGGGTGAGTATTTCTAGTATTGTTGAGTAACCATTGTTGAAGAGTCGAAATACCATTCATTAGTTTCCTTGCATATAATTGTTAGCCTTGAGTTAATAACTCATGTGATAAGTACACTTGAAAAATGTAGTAATTGCCAATAACTATTGTCCAATGTCCTAAGATACTTCTGACCGTCATGAGCATAATGAAAAAACTCGAGTGTTGAGCATATCAACAATTATTAGCAGTAATGTGCTAGTCAACAACATTTGTTTTGCTAGAAAATATTGTCAAGAAGTTTTGATCAGCTTCTTAAACTAGACTTTTGCTAATCCATCTTAGGGGATTAGGTCTTGATCTTCCTGTGAAAAATATTTAGAACGTGGCTCGGAAGGGCATGCTAAAAGTTCATGTACTCGAGCTCGACATAAGAATTGCTTAGGTTGAGTAGAGCTGAGCCACTTTTAAGAAAGTTTAGGCCCAAACTCTATGTAATTCGAGCCAATCCAATATGACCAAGTGGTTATTGGTTTGTGCCCAGGTTTAGCTCACGCTATGAATTGCATATTTTTATTAAAAATACATGGTTCATGAAGTATAAATATTAATATTTGGGTTAGCTTGCAAATATATTAAATTTACATCAAATGTATACTATATACAAAATTAACATAAATTTTTGTTTGAATTTTTCTACATTGACAAAAGTGTTATATAATAGAACTTTTGGCTATCTCTATATGATATATATATTTGCGATTATTTTGTTTTATTTTAATTCTATCAAACTTTTGTATTATTTTTTTAAGAAAAAAGTTGGAGTGATATAGGGTTAAGAGCATTATCATTATCATTTTTTGTCACAATTTATATATTTAATAAATGAAATATATATATATATATATATATATATAGTAAATGAAATGAGTTGAGATTAAGCTACATATAGTAAATGAAATGAGTTTTTCTGTTTTTAAAGTAAGCTTCTTTAGGAAAGCTGCCTCTCACAACATAATTATGAATTGCGGCACATAAACAATAAACATAGTCTATGCCCAATGCCGTGTTACTTATACTTTTATAAATGAAAGTTACTAGCATGTTTGCATTCTAAATTTAAAGTTCATATTTTATAGGTTCTTCAAGATTTTTTTGTGTCGTTGCCATATAATAAGACCATCATTATATATTAATATTATACATGTATGTATGTATGTATGTATTAATTTTCTACCGAGCACAAAGATGGCTTGCATCCTTTCATCATACCCCATACTACCAGTGTGCATCTTTTTCTGAACCTGAGGTGATAGAAGCAGACCAAATGAAGATTTCACAGAGCTCATAGCATTGTGCTAGGTAGTACATGCCCTTCTTTAATAATCATTAGACTCATATTACTCAGGTCATTTGCTTTGGCACATCTTATCAGCATTACATAGTTCAAGGTTTGATTTCTCTCAATTTACATTTTTATTTGAACTGTAGATTTACTGCTGCGTACTTCATCTAACATTCTGCCTCTATTTAATATTTATATCATACACAGATTAAGTATGTTAGCTGTCTTTAGATCAATTGATTGTTGGGTGGAAGGATTTTTTGCAAATCTGAAAGGAGTGCATAGAGAGTTGCTGCCAATATGGTACCTAATGTTGATGTTTCCTTTGCCCACCTTCACCATTGGAACCTAGACCCAAGTTCTTCTTTGAAATTTATACACATAGGCTCTGTTGTTACAGGGAAAGGATCACCTTGTTGCTGATGTTGATAAGGTTAAAGTTAGGCTGTGCAATCATCCTATTTTATTTATTGATCACCCTAAAATGTTTGAACGCTGCATTCATTTTGGCTTACTTTATTACATTTTGTGTACTAGATGTTGATTAAAAATGCAGTTTATTTAATTTCTAAATGTGCAAGTCAAGCTACTATTGTGAGGCCTCTTATCCTTCTAATGGTTTTTACCTGTTGTAAGTGGAAATTTAGTTATCAGATCATTTTTTGGTGGAAAATTTACCCCAACAATGGAAATGTAACATAAATTTAGATTAAACATGAAATTTTTTGCAATATTTGCACCTCTTGAAAGTCTTAAAAATTATATTTTGTAATAATTATGTAATCATTTAGCCATATTCATAATAAATAAAACTAAACGGTACGAGATATTGGTATTTTTGGAAAGAAAATTACTATTTGGCTACTAAATAGCTCTTATAAATGATGAATGATTAGGATTTTATATTTAAAATAAAGATTTTTAATAGGCATTACACAAAAGTAAATTTATTGAGTTTTTTGTTAAGCAAAAAATTAATTTGTATTTTTTGGGAGTTATTTGTGGGCTAAGTAAGAGCTACTCTTTTGAAAATAAATATTTTATGAAATAATAATAATACTAAATTTAGTAAATAATCAAATAATTTTGTTGTGCCTTGATTTTGATTTTGTGTGATGAATTGAATGGGAGCACATGCGAGTTTTTATTCAATGATATTGTGCAAGAGGAGGTTGGTTATGTTGATTAACAATGACTTGAATATGCTCAAAGGTTTGTACCATGATTTTGATTGTGATGTATTGAATCAGGGCACATGTGAGCTTTTATTTAATGATCTTGTGCAAGAGGAGATGGGTTAACAAAATTGCCAATAACTTAAATTAAGCTCAAAGGTTTTCTATGCTATTTTCAGCAAGTGCATGTTGGTGAGTGCTTGGTCATGCTTATGATCGCAACCATTTATTATTTGCTATTACATAATGTCCAATTTTTAGAAGGCATGTGTAATAAGCTGAACTCTGAAGCATTAATGTATTATCTGTTTTAACCTTAAAGGTTTCATGATTTTATCCACAAAAGATAATTTACCCGCAGATCACTCTTGTCGGGAGTGCTTCCATATGAGCATGCTTAACTCTGGAATTCTTATCAAGAATTTCATCGTTATCTAATAAAACGCCTTGATGTTTAAGAATTTCGCTTAATAATACTTAAGTGGGCCATTGCAATCTCCCCAACTTAAGTAACTTACGTTCTCGTCAGTATCCACACATAGATTCAAGAACCATCTATTGAGTAGATATGACTAGAGATGGCCCCTACAGGATCAAGAGGTACCTATAATTATGTAGCACCTTAATCATCATGGGTTCTAGAGGCTGCTCACATGATGTTGTACTTTTTCTTGCTTGACACTTAGCTCCTATTTGACACCGTATGATATGCTTTGATACTATTTGTAACAAGTCGAACTCTTGAGAACAAATGTATTGTCTATTTTGACCTTAATGGTTTCACAGTTTTGTCCACAGAAGATAATTTTTCAGCAGGTCACTCATCCTAATAGTGCTCCCACCTGAGCATACTTAACTTAAGAATTCTTATCAGAAATTTCATCGTAATCTGAAAAGGCATCTTGATGCTTAAAAATTCCGCTTAATACTGCTAAAGGGGCTCATTACAATATGATTACTTTCGACTATTTAGCTTATGAAAATATAGTTTTGCCAATACTTTCAACTACCACCAATGCTTGCTAACTCATCAATTATTTAATTGCATTTCGGTTGTTTGTTAGCCTTTGTTATGGATGCATCATAAAATCCTAAACATGAGTGTCTATATGGGAGCATGTTATAATATGAGCAAATGTGATGAGCTTGGGAACTCGGTTGAGCTGTGTTTCAGCTTATTTGAGGTTGTAGTGTCATAATGAGTTATATTGTGTTGTGTTGCATTGTGTAGACCCATCACATTTATGTATTTTGTTATTTTTGTGCTAGCAATTATGTTGTTTTGACATGCCTTTTTATAATATTTTATTATATTTGTGTTGGGCATATGAAAAGTCATCTGAGAAATTATAACGGGGCCTTTTTGATCTTTTAGCATTGCATGCATAGGGTTAGGATTTGGCGCTGCTGTTTATCATTGTTGTAATCCCTTATTCTTCATTGAATGATCTTTGCTTACAAAAAAAATTGCTTAAGAGCTCTTAATTTTATCGTGGACAATCGAAAACCTTTGTTAGTGTGCATAATCAATGGGTTTCAGGTGTGCATAATCTTGATCAAATTTTTCTTTTTTTATTTTAGTTTCTCTATTTTCCTATACTTTTGTGTTATTCCTTTTGTTAGTTTTTATATTCACTTTGTTTCGTTAAAATATGCTTTTATTTCTATCATCAAACAACCATTCAATAAAACTCATGCAAATCTAGCACCCATTCTCTTTGTTGCCCATAACTCCCTCAAAAAGCCATCAAATCACATTACATAAAACTCATACAGACACCTATCATTCGCCATAACATCCTCCTAAAATTTTGTGTCAATCCAACATCATTTGGCCTACAAAAAATCTTCCTCTCAAATCGTATATACAATCCGTTCATATTCCTCTCAAATCATAAATATACAATGTTAAAATTTTATATATACATATATATATATATATATATTCATAAATTTTGGAATCATTTTAGCCGTTTCAATCCCAAGGGATCATTTTCTAGCCACCAACAACCATCGCCGCCACTCGCCGTCGTCGGGCCGGACATCGTTGCCGCCCGTTGAATCGTTGTGTCCCGGGCCGCACCGATTCATGAATTGTTGGCTCGCTGGTTCAGGCCCGCGGGATCCAAACCAGTCCCACCCACCTAAATTGAATCGAACCAACCAAAATCGAGCTAACTCGAGTCTAGTTGTCTGCATACTCGTCCGCCAACCCTTGTCCGCACACACACCAACCTGTACACGTGTTTGTGAGCATCCTTCTTTCAACACGCCAATTTCTGACCATCCATTCTCCGGCGACTAGCCTCCGATTTCATTGTTGTTCATATCATTGGAAAGATGAGATAGCAACAACCAAACATAAATTTGAGTACTCAATTGAGAAAGAGAAATGAATGATGTTTCGCCACATGAGTGGTAACCCATTGAGGTTACTTTTGCAATTTTCTTGCCTTTAAAGTTTTATAGAGTGTGGAATTTACTGTAAATATTGCTTGCATGAAAATTTATATATTATTGAAAGTTTTGTGCAAGTTTTTGTTATTGCTTTTTTATAATAAGCTCTATCATAAAGACCCTACCAAATTACTTTAAAACTTACCCAAACCCTTGAGAAACCCTTGTGAGCTTATGTGTCAGTAAAACAATACTCACACAGTATGAATGAGTTATATTTAAACTAAATTTGAAACAATTTCTAATCATTAACTTGTGTTAGTTTATTGATTACATTTGTGCAGCACCCCAACCCAACCGTGATCTTGTTAACTTTTAAGTTAATATGATTACGGTGAAGTGGTCACCAAATGATAAGTTACTCACTTATAGATAGATTAGATATTCACCCTAATCCAGTATAATTAAAGAATTTTCTATTCATAAGAGCATTTTAATAAATAATAAATATAAGAAATATTCAGCGTGATGAAGCAAAATGTAAATATTCATTCCATCATAATATGATAAGTAAAACATACAACTCATAATAAGTACAATAATAGAAAATACAATTCAAACTGTATTATTACAAAATATTTAAAAGTTTAACTGAATATAAAAATAAAAGCTCTCAATCTCATAAACAAAAACAAAAATAAAGCTAAGAATCTAAGAGTCTTCAGCAGCATGCTCCTCCTCATGGTGCAAATTCTTAGAATGCTCTACAATTTCAAATAATTCAGAATCTATCATTGTTGGTTTCACAATGATATGGCCCCAACTTTTTTAGATATCACCATTACTTAACAATTAAGCAAACACACAAGTGCAGGAATGCATATGAAATGAAAAGAAAGCTATAACCAATAATTTATAACTTAAACAAGAGGAAGTAAGCATATACCTCCAAATCAATGCAATAACAAGGTTAAGTATAAAAGAGAAAATAAATACTAATAATTGAAAAGAAACTTATCATAAACATACTTATAATCAATATGAACTTATGCTAATTAACATAATATAAATGAACATGAAATACATTTAAACAATTTAAAAGCAAATCTAGCATCCTATGCATATATATAATCAAGTACACAAGTCTAGCATTCTATGTATAAATAAGTAAGCAAGATTAGCACCCTATATATGTAAACAAACAAAAAAGACTAACATCATATATATACACATATAAGTAAAGCTAACAACCTCGCATATAAACAATTAAACATGCTAACATCCTAACACATGAATCAATAAACGAGCTAACATTCTAACTCATGTATAAGCTAGTAATCCAGTAAACAGTAAGTAAGAAAGTGCTGAAATACAGAAAATGAACTGAAAACAGTAAATACAGAACTGAAAACAAGAAACATCTCACTTAACCTACTGGGCTAAGGCAGAAGCACTGAACTGAAATATGTGCAGTCTCACTTAGCCTGCTAGGCTAAGTCAGAAAAACTAAACTGAAAAATGTAGAAGTGCACCAAGAACTAGTACTGTCATATTAAAAGAGGGCTAAACTAGCCTACTGAACCAAAGAGTCTAACGAATATCATCCTAGACCCTCATAGATCTAGGCTTGGTAAGACTTGCTGAAGATAGACAAATAACATCCTAGCCAAGCATATGCCTAGGTCTGGCCTGTACAACAACAAAAGAACTAAATGTGACGACTCCAATATTGAGAATCACTTAACTCAACATTGATACGTCACCACAATACCTATTATTAGATTAGAAGAAAACTAATTCAAATCATTAGATATTGTGTTTGGCCAAGGATTTAGAAGATGATCTTAAGTTATGATGGAAAGAAAATTGTGAATGGTATTAAGTAGATTATAAATGAAGATGAAATACATGAATTTATAAGTGAGAATGAAACATAATTAAGCATATGATATGTGTAAAAAGACATGCAAATGTACTTCAAAACAATTGAAATGAGTATGTGAAATCTTTGACATGAAATTCTAAGTATTTAATGAGTATTTAACATATTCGTTATATGTTTATATTTTTCAATAAAATTTTTAAGTCCTACAATTCTTAAAACTTTCGACAAAATCTCCTTTGTAAATGACTAAGGAAACACCTACAAAGTAGACATGCAAGACTTACATTCCAATGGAAGTTATAATTTGAAAGAAAAACAACTTAAACTAACATGTAATCAATTCATTTTAGCTCCAATTCTAATATAGAGTTCAATCTATTATATAAGATTGCTCATTTACAATTCTAAAATAGAGTTCAATCCATTTCATAGGATTACTCATTTACAATTCTAAAAATTTAAAGGGAGAAAATCACATGTGTAATAATTATCTACCCTAAGGTTTGCTTTATCACAACATTTAATACTCACATGTAGATATGAAAAGATTATTACATAGATAAAAAACTAATTTTTAATTCTATAAATAATTGAATATACAATTAATTCCATTTAACATCCTAGATAAATATACAACTAAGGACTTAATTAATATTCATTTTTATACATTTATAATAATTCATCCATTCATTCATCACAAGCATTTAAATATAAACTAAGCTCAAACAAAGTATAAAAAAAAAATAAAGTAAACAACATTTATTACAAACCAACAATAAACTAAAATGAAAGAAAGAAATTAATAGCTCACTTGCAATTTATAATAAGCTATATAGTTTAGTATATGATAGGCGGAAGCGGTTAATTTTTAGCGCTTAGCTCAGCTCCACTAGCCTCCAAATGCATCTGATCTATCACATTTTGGCGTTTAAATGTGATAAGACAAAGCCAAAAAATAAAAAATCTAGTTAGACTAAGCAGTTTCAGTATAATTTAAAATTTAGCTAAACATGTTATTATTATAATTGTATATCACTTACTAGTTACAAAATAAACACAAGCATGGGTGCAATATAGTAAGCATATAAGTGAGGAAAAGTAAGTATGAAAAACAAAGTGAGTTAGAATACTCACTTAAGTATACATTCTAACCTGTAAATAGAACAATGGTAAAAGCATCCTAAATAGGCTAAAAATAAACTAATGTGCATATGAAAGTAAATGAAGTAAAGTATGAATATGTTCAAATGAACTTATGCTAAATAAGGAAAAAAAATAGTGAAGCATTTAAATATAATTTTACAATATTCACTATAATCTAAGTAAACTGTAAATAAGTAAAGTACAGTTCTAAATCATAAAAAATGCATAGTAAAGAAATTGAAGAAAGATCTTAGACTATTAGTCTAAGATTCACATAACGTTGCTGTTTCCTTTACCCACCTTCACCATTAGAACTCGAACTCAAGTTCTTCTTTGAAATTTATACACATAGGCTTTATTGTTACAGGGAAAGGATCACCTTGTTGCTAATGCTGATAAGCAATCATCCTAATTTATTTATTGATCACCCTAAAATGTTTGAACGCTGCGTTCATTATATAATCGTGCACATTTTGGCTTACTTTATTACATTTTGTGTACTTGATATTGCTTAAAAATGCAGTTTATTTAATTTCTAAATGTGCGAGTCAAGCTACTATTGTGAGGCCTCTTATCCTTCTAATGGTTTTTACCTGTGTTAAGTGGAAATTTAGTAATCAGATCATATTTTTTGGTGGAAAATTTACCCCATCATTGGAAATGTAATTTTTTAGTTTAATATAAATAAGTAATAATAATACTAATAGATTCATGCCATGAGTTAACATGGCCTATTGGGTGGCTTGCCTCTTCTCTTTAATTTCTCATTTCTTGCTTGAGAAGGTTAATTAGAAGGCTTGGAAGTTCAAGTATGTGTAGGAGGAACATAAATTTAGTTTAAACATGACATTTTTTACAATATTTGCACCTCTTAAAAGTCTTAAAATTTACATTTTGTAATAATTATGTAACCATTTAGCCATATTGATAATAAATAAAACTAAATGGTATGAGATATTGGTATTTCTGGAAAGAAAATCAATATTTAGCTCCTAAATAGCTCTTATAAATGATGGATTATTAGGTATTTATATTTAAACTAAATATTTTTAATAAGCATTGCACAAAAGTAAATTTAATGAGTTTTTGTTAAGCAAAAAATTAATTTGTATTTTTTTGGGAGCTATTTGTGGGCTATGCAATAGCTACTCTTTTGGAAATAAATATTTTATGAAATAATCATAATACTAAAATTAGTAAATAATCAAATAATTTTGTTGTGTCGTGATTTTAATTTTGTGTGATGTATTGAATGAGAGTGCATGCGAGTTTTTATTCAATGATATTGTGCAAGAGGAGGTTGGTTATGTTAATTAACAATGACTTGAATAAGCTCAAAGGTTTGTACCATGATTTTGATTGTGATGTATTGAATTAGGGCACATGTGAGCTTTTATTTAATGATCTTCTGCAAGAGGAGATGGGTTAACAAAATTGCTAATGACTTAAATTAAGCTCAAAAATTTTCTATGCTATTTTCAGCAAGTGCATGTTGGTGAGTGCTTGGTCATGCTTATGATCGCAACCATTTATTACTTTCTATTACATAATGTCCAATTTTTAGAAGGCATGTGTAATGTATTATCTGTTTTAACCTCTCACGACTTAATCCACAAAAGATAATTTCCTCGCAGATCACTCATCTTGGGAGTGCTCCCACATGAGCACGCTTAACTCTAGAATTTTTATCAAGAATTTCACCATTATCTAATAAAACACCTAGATGTTTAAGAATTTCGCTTAATATTACTTAAGTGGGCCATTGTAATCTCCCCAACTTAAGTAACTTACGTTCTCGTCAGTATCCACACATAGATTCAAGAACTATTTATTGAGTAGATATGACTAGAGGTGGCCCCTACAGGATCAAGAGGTACCTACAATCATATAGCACCTTAATCATCATAGGTTCAAGAGGCTGCTCACACGATATTGTACTTTTTCTTGCTTGACACTTAGCTCCTATTTGACACCGTATGACATGCTTTGATGCTACTTGTAATAAGTCGAACTCTTGAGAACAAATATATTGTCTATTTTGACCTTAATAGTTTCATAATTTTGTCCACATAAAAATAACTTCTCAGCAGATCACCCATCCTGACAGTGCTCTCACCTGATGATACTAACTTTAGAATTCTTATCAGAAACTTCATCGTAATCTGAAAAAGCGTCTTGATGCTTAAAAATTTCGCTTAATACTGCTGAAGGGGGTCATTACAACATGACTACTTTCGACTATTTAGCTTATGAAAATATAGTTTTGCCAATACCTTTCAACTACCACCAATGCTTGCTAACTCGTCAATTATTTGATTGCATGTCAGCTGTCTAAAATCATGGTACAAACCTTTGAGCTTATTCAGCAGCATGCTCCTCCTCATGGTGCAAATTCTTAGAATGCTCTACAATTTCAAATAATTCAGAATCTATCATTGTTGGTTTCACAATGATATGGCCCCAACTTTTTTAGATATCACCATTACTTAACAATTAAGCAAACACACAAGTGCAGGAATGCATATGAAATGAAAAGAAAGCTATAACCAATAATTTATAACTTAAATAAGAGGAAGTAAGCATATACCTCCAAATCAATGCAATAACAAGGTTAAGTATAAAAGAGAAAATAAATACTAATAATTGAAAAGAAACTTATCATAAACATACTTATAATCAATGTGAACTTATGCTGATTAACATAACATAAATGAACATAAAATACATTTAAACAATTTAAAAGTAAATCTAACATCCTATGTATATATATAATCAAGTACACAAGTCTAGCATCCTATATATAAACAAGTAAGATTAGCACCATATATATGTAAATAAATAAGAAAGACTAACATCATATATATATACACATATAAGTAAGGCTAGCAACCTATCATATAAATAATTAAACAGGCTAACATCCTAACACATGAATCCATAAATAAGCTAACATTCTAACACATGTATAAGCTAGTAATCTAGCAAACAGTGAGTAAGAAAATGCTGAAATACAGTAAAAATGAATTGAAAATAGTAAATACAGAACTGAAAATAAGGATGACTAAACAAGCCACTTGAACTGAAAACAAGAAACATCTCACTTAACTTGCTGAGCTAAGGCAGAAGCACTGAACTGAAATATGCGCATGTGACGAACCCAATGTTGAGAATCACTTAACTAAACATCGATACGTCACAACAATATCTAATAATAGATTAGAAAAAAACTAATCCAAATCATTAGATACTGTATTTGGCCAAGGATTTAGAAGAGGGACTTAAGTTAAGATAGAAGTGAATTTTATATGAAATATGTTATGTTGAAACATTATATAAAATGCATATGAGAATAAAATGAGATTAATCATGCAATACATGTACGGACATGTAAATTAAAAATATTGATGTAAAATCTTACAAGTCTAAATATGAAGATTCTAAGTTCTTAACATGTGAAACATATAATGATACATGAGTGTGATTTAAGAACAATTTGACACATATAATTATAAGTACTTGCATTTCTAAGTATGAAATTTCTATATGTTTAATATATGGAATGTGAGTCAATAATTTTCAATAAAAATTTCAAGTCCTAAAATTCTTAAAAATTTTTGGCAAAATCTCCTTTGTAAATGGCTAAGGAAACATCTACAAAGTAGACATGCAAGACTTCAATTCCAATAGAAATTATAATTTGAAAAGAAAACAACCTAAACTAATATTTAATCAATTCATTTTAGCTCCAATTCTAGTATAGAGTTCAATCCATTATATAGGATTGCTCATTTTCAATTCTAAAATAGAGTTCAATCAATTACATAGGATTGTTCATTTCCAATTCTAAAATAGAGTTCAATCAATTACATATGATTGCTCATTTTCAATTCTAAAATAGAGTTCAATCGATTACATAGGATTGCTCATTTACAATTCTAAAAGTTTAAAGGGAGAAAATCACATGTGTAATAATTATCTACCATAAAGTTTGCTTCATTACAATATTTAATACTCACATGTAGATATGAAAAGATTTATACTTAGATAAGAAATTGGTTTCCAATTCTATAAACAATTAAACATACAACTAATTCCAATTAATATTCTGAATAGATATGCAAGATTATTATGCAACTAATGATCTAATTAACATTCAATTATGTTCATTCATCCATTCATTTTATCCCAAGCATTTAAGTATTCAATTAAACTCCAATACAAGTATAGTAAATATGAAATAAATAACTTTAATTATTACAAGCTATGAGTAAATTAAATAAAAGAAATAGCTTGCATATAAAAGTTAGTAAGCTATAATTCTATTTTATTATTAGCGGAAGCAATTTAAGCTATGCACTTAGTCCAGCTCCACTAGCCTCCAAAAATATGATAGGGCAAAGCCAAGAAAAAAAAAATCTGGACTAAACAATCTAAGCACATTTTAAGAGTAGGTTAAACATTATATTAATTCAATTGGGTATCACTACTAATTACAAAATTTGCATAAGTAATGTGCAAGAAAGTAAGCATATAAGTGCGAAAAAAGTAAGTAAAAAAATGCAAAGTGAGTTAGAATACTCACTTAAATATACATTCTAAACTGTAATGGAAACAAGAGTAAAAGCATCCAAAATAGCCTAAAAAGAAACTAAAGTGCATATGAAAGTAAATGAAAGTGCAATAAAGCATGTATATGTTCAATGAACTTATGCTGAGTAAGTAAAAGAAACAGTAAAGCATTAATTGAAATTAAGCAATATATATTGTATTCTAAATGAATTTACAAGTAAGCAAAACACAATACTGAAGATAGAGAGTGTACAGCTTACATAGTAGGAAAAGTATCTTAGACTCGTAGTCTAAGACAAATATAGCCTAGGACTATGTAGGGAACACAGCTAAAAAGTTATGATGAGTATTCACAATCAGTGAGATTGTAGAGGATCTCACAATTTATTTTATTGAAGTTATTTTTAGATAGGGTCTCATTCTGCAGGAACTTACAGAATAAAGAGAGGAGTTAAGCACGTCTGCCTAACCGGTGTTGGGAAAATGGGATTTCAAATGTAACTTACACTCAAATATTCACCCTCTGAGAATATGAGGATCCTTATTTCTCCAATTTAGCTTGCCCTTAGCTACTTCAATTAGCAACCCCTATCATTTTAAATGTGAAAATTTTAATTATGCACAACATCTTATATGAATGATTCAAATGAAAAAGGCTCAAAACTAAGTAAGCATTCAAGAAAAAATTAATATTTACAACTAAATGATCTAAAATTATCTAATTTTAATGATCTACTTAATGATTGAACCTAATTAAACTCTCAATTAACTTTGAAATATTTATCTCAAATTAATTGTAATTAATAGTAATAATTGGAGTTTTAAAAATAATAATTTCATTTCATTTAATATGATATGATTAAATAATTTATAAATATAACTAATGCAAATAGAAGCTAATTTTAATTTAGTCATAAGCCGTAAGATTCAATTATGATAATTAAATCAAAGCTTAGATGACTAGTAAGAAAGGATTGAGATTAAGAATTATCAACTTAAGAAATTGGGAGTTAAGGTTTAATCTACTAAAGTCCTCTAGCTAGGTTATAGTTTGAAGGTTCTATCCAAATCAAACACTAAACTAGCTATAGGTCAATGTAAAATGAAAGGTTTAAAATAAGTAAATGTAGGGATTAAGAACTATAAGTTCTATATTTTTTAATAGTTAAAACTTAAGAAAATCAATAGAATTCTTAGACTATTCTAAGTAAATTATGACTCCTATCACTATCTCTTAAAATATTCAAGAGAAAATAAAGATTATGATAAATAAACTAGGCTCCAATCTAATCACTAAAGGGTAATCCTAGTTGACTCAATAATCTACATTTACAAAAATATTAAGGCTAATTACTCTTAATGGATGTAACTAATAGATCTAGTGAGAAACTACAATTCGTGTTTAAATCAATCATAGGGTTTCTACCTTATGGTTGAAAGATGAATCAAGCAAATTTGCAATTAATTCACATATTTAGAAAGATGAGAACTAAGCTCAAACCTAATTACTTAAGATTATGACTAAGAAGATCATAATCTACACTAAACAAGCATTAAGGCTAAACACACTTAATAGGTATAACATCTAGTTCTAAAGGATTACCTATAATTTAAGGTATAATCAATCCTATAAGTTATATCCTAAGATTAAAAGATGAATCCAGCAATTTGCTAAAGATTCATATAATTAATTTATGTGAACTAAGCTCAAAACCATCATGTCATGAAAAATTGACATAGGAGAGAAATAGTAAAATAAATTTATTATCTTAGGGCTTTAAACATTTAAAGTATGAAATTAAAAAATTATAAAATTAATTAAGTAATACTATTAAAGAGCCAAAATCTAAAATCACCAATTGTTGTCCAAATGAAATGAAATTCATAAATTTGAAATCCCTATTGCATAAGGAGAAGAACGACCATAAGTAGGTCAAAATCAGATAATGTTGGGATTTTAGAATTTTCGGGACTCCTAATGAAGGTTTAAAAGTCATTAATAAAATTAGGATTTAAAACCTAAATTTGAGTTCATATTAATGTCCCTCACATTCTTGTGAGTGAAATGGACTATTGAATCGCCAAGTTTGGACGAGAATCGACTAAGTTATAGCTTTTGAAAAATTAGCCTAATTGTTGATTGATCAATTAAATAAAATACATTAGCATGAAAGAGGTCTATATGAGCAATGATCATACTGCACATAAGTCCCCAATAAACTAGTTTAGTCTATCAGAACTAAATATAGATTCTAAGTACTTAACGTACCTTGCACGAGCAAATTAAAAAATGGAGCTCAACGATTGATTGGAAGAAGATGGCAATCGCAACACCTGCAATAATTGGGGCAAAGTACATTTATATTATACTTTCTTTGATAACTTGTCTTACTCCTAAATAAGCATTGATTCCAACAAATTCATTCTCCTAAATATTAGGATTCAAGCTAATATTAATATTACTAGACTAATAGACTTAATATAAGAAACAAATTGAATTATGACACTTAGCAAATCACTTATATTGCATCATCAATATCTTTACATATGAAATAAACTAGCCATCAAGAAAACAAAGCACGACAACTAACTTGCTAATAAAATTGCTATGGATGATACAAATGTAAAAGTGACAATATAATGTGTGCAAGTATACTTATACATAAATGAAACGTTTTTGCCTTAAGTTTGATGTAAATCTCAATCAAATTCAAGTTTGGAGAAAGCCTCTCTAGTATCCGCTCAATGTCTCAGAATCATTAATATATATATATATATTATATTTACTCGTAATAATAAAGATTTATTAGTAAAAAATGTGATTATAATTCTATTAACAATCTCTAATAGCCTAAGAAAAGTATTGGAGACACTGATGAATATATGGAAGCATTTTCTATAATTCAAATATAAATGAGTAGAACACAAAGCATACTTTTTTTTTATCATATATATATGTGATCCCAATGTCATTGCCATATGTTACACAAAAGAATATTTGTTTGTATATAAACATTAAATTAAATTAGTACCGACATTAGAATAATGAAATCAAAATAAAGAGCACTATATGAAGAGCATGCTATTGGAATAACATATAGTGCTCTTGAATACATCTATATTGTCATTGGTTTTCAGATAAGATAGAAAGGTAAAGTTTGGAGGAGCACTATAATATGTATATGTTTCCAGTTGTAATTTTTATTTTCTTTGGAGTATTAATGTGCTCTAAGTATCCTAAAAAAAAGTACGCAACTGTTAAAACATCACTTGCGTGACTTGTTTTTATTAATCAATATATAAAGGAACTGCAAAATTGAAATAAGAAAATAAAACAAGGATGGATCAGCAAAGAAAGAAGGGTTCATAAATTTCAAGTAGTATTTGTAGTGTGCCTCCCAAAACTGCAGAAAAATGCTGCTGACAAAACAGAAATTTTCCGGCAACTATTTGAAACAGGCCGAAATATAATAAGTATAGTTTGGGCAACTAAAAGTTGCACTTTTTATCATTTTTGTTAATACATCATTTATATTTTGAATGCTGTATAGTTATATATATATATATATATATATATATATTGCTTTAACAGTGGGTCTAGCAATAACTGTGCTATTTTGCTTCTCCATGAAATTGAATTTCCTCTCAAGACGTGATCGTGAAATAGACTTTTGATTTATAATAATATGACATTCTATTTTGGAGTATGCTTAAATTTTATGGCTGTGTAATGTACGTTTTATAAACCAATCTTCTATACAATCCCATTTTTTTCTTCATGGGGTTTTGCTTTTGCTGCCCTTATTTAATCAACATCTAAGGGAATATAAACTTGGGTGAAATTTATAAAGTTGTTAATGATAATAAATAAGATATCTTTTACCATAAAAAAAAAGAATCTCAACAAACTGCTATCAAATTGAATTTATCTAAGAAATAAAGGCTGCATAACAGAAGAATATATATTCCATTACAGTTTAAGGTATAATGAGTAGCTTAATAGAGATGGAGGTATAGACAGATCCACAAAGATCTACTTTAAGTTACTGAATTTATTTGAGAGAAGACAAGTTAAGACTTAACCATATATGCAAGGAAGACGGAGGATCTGTGAGATCCTTGTGCACCTGCAAAGATCGGCCCGCAAGGAAGATAGGATTTTGGCGAGGAGGAGCGGCGGTGGGTTCGGCCAAACTAAGGAGGGAGTGGAGCTCAGCTGATGGGACGAAGTCGCCGAGTCACGAGGAGGTTCGCTCGTGGCCAGAGAAGTTTGAAGAGCGCCGATCGAGCTCACATCACGCCTCTCAGCCTCTTGCCGAAAGGGAAGAGGGCAGTCTGACCTATCGGCATCCCCCCGAGAAGGACGGAGTGAGATGCCGGCACCAAGTCGAAGAGGAAAGGAGAGCTTGCGATTTGCGGGAGACAAAAAAAAAAACCTTCGGCTGACTCAGAGAAGAGAAGGAATATTAGGTTAGGGTAATTTTAGAGTCATATAAATGCTCAAGCGAAAATCATGAGATGGCACTCCATTAAAAATTTTCAGAATTTCAAAGGTTTGATTGAATTATTAAATAAACTTCAAAAATTACGAACTTGGTATTGAAACGACCGTCTCGACGAGACGAACACAAACGTCTAAAAATTATTGAATTTGGACAAGTATTTTATTTTTTTATTGATTTTTTAATGAAAAACTTTGAAAATTAATTACGATAAATTGGAAACTTAAAAATTAACGAAACTTAAAACATAGCATCTTCATATGATGCTTAACTTAAATGTACAAAAATTTCCAAATTCTAATTTATATTTTTCAAAATATTAGCCTTTGAAGTTTAAATTTCACGAATTTATTTAGGACAATCCGTGATATCAAAAGCGCTCAAATTTTTGCAATAGGATCCCCTCAAAAGGTATTATAAGAGAATATTTTTTTTTAATTTTTATTTTACTTGAATTGGAATCTTGATTTTGACAAAAATTTTTGAGCAATCGAAATACAATAAAATATTCGAGAAATTCAACGACTTCTAAAAATTCCCATAACAACACTCCTAACTAATTTAGAGCTACTAAGTCCAATGATGAACTCTGTTTTCAATTCTGAGGTCTAAATAATTTAGGCATTCTTAGAATTAACAGAAAACCAGGAAATGCTGAAAATCGACAAACGATCTCCAATTCGCACGAAAATTGAAATGGAATCTCCTAATACTATTATAAGACTAATAGAAAAATATTATAGTTAATTATGTCACTAATTGATGAATAACAATACTATGGTTGTTACAGTGCAGTCTCACTTAGCCTGTTGGGCTAAGGCAAAAAAACTGAACTGAAAAATGTAGAAGTGCACCTAAAACTAGTACTACCATATCAGAAGAGGGCTAAATTAGCCTGCTGAATCAAAGAGTCTAACAAATACCATCTTAGACCCTCATAGGTCTAGGCTTGGTTAGACTTGTTGAAGAAAGACAAATAACATCTTAGCCAAGCATATGCCTAGATCTGGCCTATACAACAGCAAAAGAACTAAACTGAGAGGCAGACTAATTAGGTCACACTCTACTGAACTGAAAATTAGGAAAACTGAAAGCATCGACAAAAATGCAAATGATATTTATATAATTCAATTTTGACATGTGATATTCATCATATATTCTATGTTCGCCACATATGACCAAGGCATAAAGTTCAAATACAAGTTAAGTAAAGCATCAAAATTCAAAGTAAGCAAGAGGCTCTACTAAAACACTGATGATATCCATTATTGTCTAATTATCTGTTCTATCTATTCCAAATTACACAAGTTCAGGATCTCCAATTCTTACTATTGAGTGTAACTCAGACTCACGACCTTATAAGATTAAAAATAATTATGACTAGCTAGGTCTTAATTTTATTTAATCAATGCCGACTATATAACTTAAATAAGTAAATCAATCGACCTATTTTGGTGATTTAAGCAACCCAAACTCATCTTGATTATGCAAATCAAGATTGAAGGATTAAGAATTAAACTCTAATTATTAGGGTTTAATCACTTAATGTGGCCCCCTGATTATTATGGTTTAATAACTTAATGTGGTGCCCCGCTCCCTAAGTCCACAGTTATTGGACCAAGGAGTAAATTGTCACTCTAGCAAATCCCATACTTAACATTAGATTAGGTAAGATCCACAATCCAGTGCCAAGGAAAGGATGTGCACATAATAAATAATAGAATCAGTCATTAAATCCATACATACATACAGAGTGCAGAAGCATGTGAGAGAAGTAAGACTACATCCATTCACCATACATCATGCATGAAATAATAATGAGATAGCACAAAAAATAATAAAGTGCAGAAAGTAAACACGGTCACAGAACCTGTATTATTACATCATTTTAATTAATGAAATGCTGAAAATATAAATATCACTTGTCCTCGCAGTAAAAAAAATGCAGCTAAATATCATCTGGTCCAAGCTGCTGCACCTTCTCTATGAAAGGCTCCTCCTCAAGCACAGGCTCCTCAAAGTGCTCAAGTTCTGACATTATTAGTTTCACAATGCCAAGGCCCCAACCAATAAAAAAAAATCTTGTTAGACAAAATGTCTAAGTATATTTTAGGCAAGTAATTTATTAAGTATTTGTTAATATCACTATTTTACTCTAAATAAAATTAAACATCTATTTAGTATGAGAGCAAGTAAGCATACAATTGAATGAGAATAAATTATAAATATAATATTTATAATTATGCAAGATTTGAGATAAAAGTACACTACAAATAACTAAATATGGTAGGGCATACATATGTAATACAGTAAGTAAAAATACTGAAAAGAAAAGTCTAACCTAAATATGTTGATGATCATATGACATATGCTAATTTAAAACATAAATCTGAAAGGTAGTACATATACTAAGCAGTAAAGTCTAATATCCTATATATATAAGCATCTACTTAAGTAAGCAAGTAAAATAGGAAAAGGTACAACTAACTAAAATAAATACATCATTAACATAATAAACAGTAAGCTAAATATTGAATGAAACGTATAACTATCATATCAGAAATAATTGGCCAATCTGGTCCAATATATATATATCCATCCCCATAGCCTTTATGGGCTAGAGCAAACATATCACCATATAATATTGTATGACTAAAGAGGTAGATTGTAATATACATTTATTTTAAATATAATTAATTAAATTTAATTATTAAATAAAATTTGAATTATATACTTTTTACTATTTAATTATAGTAATATTAGAAATGAATTAGAGAATATTTGATAAATTTTGAAAATTAATTTACGTCAGGATTTTTCATGGTTATTTTAATAAAAATTTAAATTAAATAATTATTTAAAAACATTTAGGTGTCAGAATTAAATTTTTTTGGTATTTTTAGATTCAGGATGTCGATATAAGCTAAAGGAAAAATTTTCATAAATTTAAAACTATTTTGAAAGAATAATAAAAAAAATTGTGAATTTTCGGGGCTAGTTACTGCTTATTTGTTCATCCAAATTTGACATTTTTGGTATCATTAGAATCGTATCGACGATACCTTTTATTTAATACCTTAAAATTTAATTTTTGTTAACTTTTAATTTTCTGAATTTGTAAAAATTTAAATTTTCATTTATTTATTTATTTATTTAAATTGAGCTATTTTATAATTTTTATCTTTTCTTAAAATTTATCTTTGCAAATATACCCCTTAGGAATATTCTTATCCTATTTGGAGAGAGTTTTGTTTTAAATAAAGATAAAATCCACCTCTTAATCTAAGCCATCCATTTTTATTTTGATTTATTTATGCCATTTGATTTAATTATTCTCTTATCCAATATATTTTTATACATTTAAAGGCTGTATATGAGAGGAAAAGTTCAGCATTTGTAACTCAATTTAAACTTCTCCCATCTTAGCAAATACCTCTCCTTTATCTCCTTCCATCACCTCCAAATTCTTCTTTTTTCCAAACACTTCTCCTTTCATTTTCAAGAACTTCTTCACATCTATTTCTTTTTCCCTAAATCTCTCATACTCTCAAGGCTATCCTAGAGATCCAAAAAGTTATCTAAGATATTCAAATCATCTTAGAGAAGAGATTCAAAGAAGAACTCCTCTCCATCAAACTTTCCAAATTTCTCCTTAAGGTAATTATTATTTTTTTATCTTATTGTATTTATAAGAATCAAAGCATGCATGCAAATTATCTTTCAATTTTATTTAGATCTCCTCATGATAAGCAAAAGTTTAATACATGATTATATCATTTTCTTATAAATTTCTAAAGTTTTAATTTCATTCAAATATTTCTCATGCTTAAGAAGTATATTTATGTTAACTTTGCATATCTATATCTTTTAAATTCATCATATTTAGAACTTGAGATCTTTTCTAATATATTCTCCTATATATTAGTTGTATATTATTAGAAAAAACTATTTAATGATTTTGCTTCTATGCTAATTTAAATTGATCCCAAAGTATAATAAAATTTCTGAATTTTTACTTAGAAAAATTTCTGGATTTTTTAAAATTTTAAGATTTTGGTAATACTTTGAAACTTTATATCTTTTTGGTTACTAAGAATATAAAGCTATAATCTTGCATGCATATTCCCCTATATATTGGGAAGAATTTCACTTAAGATATCCCAGAATTTTGGGCACTTTAAAGTTAACATTTAAGTGCTCAAAGTTCAATAAAAACTCTAAAAAGTTTCAAATTTAAAAACAAATTTTTCTGAAATTTAATTAATGTTTAGCTTAGTATAATTTTAATTCCAAGCACAATTAGATGTTTATATTTGGCAAACATAATCTTGATTATATTGTGAGCAATTTTTCTGTTAATCACTTGAGTTGAATATGTCATTAAAAAGGTCATTTAAGTGTTTATAATTTACTATAAGAAAAAAATCACAAATTTGAACTTATGTAAAATTTCTTGAATTTAAAAAAATTTTCCAATGTTTAAAATGATATAATTTTCAAAATACAGAGAATCCAAATATGATTTTTGGCATGCATATTCTCTAATATATAAAGAATAATTTATGTTTAGACATAAATAGAAAATAAGCACTCAAAAAATATCTTTTGGATGACACAAAATCAGCTAAAAACTTAAATTTTTTACTTAGCCAAAATTAGAAAAATTTTATAAAAATAAAATTTTCATTTCAAATGATATATAATTAATTTACAAACTTTATAATTGCTGTAAGAAGATAAATTTTGATATTTATGAATAATGTAAGTAATAACTTTGATTTTTGGAATATTTATAAATATAATTTCTCATAATATAATATTATGAATTTTTCATATAATTTATTAAATGAATAATTTAAAGTGAATTAAGATAATTGATTAACAAATTTATATATTGATTTAACAGATTGAAATCAACAAATTTAAGAAAATTATTCTTCAAATCAGGTACAAAATTATTCTTAAGTTTTATTTCAAGTATCTTAAATTTTGAGCTTATTTCTATTTGAATATTGCTTATTTATTTTATCATGCAAACTGCTTTGTTAAATTACAATATTTTCATATAAAAATGTGTGACAAAAAGTAAAGAAATTTTCTTTTCGGTATTTATCTTTGAAGGAAGAAATAAAAATATAACCTGTACAAATAGAGCTTATTAGTAGGTCACAATGAAATAAGGATGGATCTAACCCTTATGGAAGTGGGCAGAAGATCCAGAGGAAAGATACACCATTTTACATCTATAAAATGAGGCACTACCGATGGGTGGTGATAAGCTTCCATGGCTAATAGGTTTTACCTGTTGGATGATGAGTCACATGACTCAGCTTTGTGTCACAATTTACTTTTACTTGAAAAATTTTCACTTGATGTTTTTCAACTGTTTAATTCATATCTAACATGCAGGGCAAGCTTGGTAAATTTTGTATCATTTATTTTATTACGCATTAATATAAAAATTAATTTCTTGCCATTTTATTTGATTTATATTTATTTTAGGATGCTAGAAAATAATTCTTAATGAATAATTTTTGTACTCCTGCCTGACTAACTTTACTGATGATTATTTCATGTTTTAAAAATCAAAGCTTAAGAAGATACTCACTTAGGAAGAGCTTATAAGAAGAAATGAGATTAGAGTGAATATATTTTCTTTTGTTATATATTATAATAATAATTGAACTTATGTAATTTTTATAAGATTGGCTCTGTGATGAATAAATAACTTAAAATTTTATTACTTTATTCTCTATATTTCAAATGATGAGTTTATTATTTAGAAATTCTCAAACTTGATCACTCGATTGTCACATAGATAATATTATGCAAACATCTTTTAGTTATTTTACTTTTATTTTTGTGGATAATTTCAGAAACAGTTGAGGAGTCAAGCACCTCTGGAAGATTAAATGGGTCCCAAGCTTAACACACTCTCCTCAATGAGTAGTGTTAAGTATCCTGATCTCTCCTTACTCCTATCCATTAGAGTAAATGTGCACCATAATCCACCATAAATTGAACCCAAATGATAATGTTTTTCTAATATTCTATATTTTTATTTTTATGCAATAATATTTTTCTTATATGATATGTCCAAGAAAAAACAAGCACAAAATATAAGGAATACGTAGAACAAAATCAAGTAGTAAGCAAGGGACTCTACTAAGCATGGTGATTTCATTTGTTGACTAATTTAAATATTCTAACTATTCCAAGTCACACAAGTTCAGGATCTCAAATTTCTACTATCGAGTGTAACTTAGAAGTACGGCCTTATAAGTTAAAAAGAATTAGAACTGATCAGGTTCTAATCTAATTCAATCAAATACAACTACAGGTTGAATCAATGAATCACGATGTTCTAATTTGATGAATTCAGACGTTTTATCTAAGATTTGATCAATATTTATTAGGCTATATATTTTGGATTAAATATCACGAGATTGAGCTTAATCATATAACCCAAAAGATAAGATAAAACATATAGGTTTCATTCTAAAAGTGATTTATTGATTAGAGTAAATCCTATTATGCAAATCAAACTTAAGGATGAATCTCCTATTCTAAATCTCTGGTTAAAAGATAAAATAATCAAAATAAGTTATAAAAATCTAAATACTAACAAAGCTAAGGGCTCATTCATTGAATAACCCACTTATTTAATGAATGAAATCTAACATATGAACTAGTCATAGTCCTGAGAATAGTCCTAATGTGAAGTGCAAAGTCCAAAGAAAAGATTTAGAGGAAATTTAGGAAATTTAACATTTTGGCCTAACAATTGATTTAACACTTAGAATGATTTTATTATAGTTCTAATATTAGTTTTAGTGATTTGGAAGAAATTTTAGAGTGTTAAAGATGCTTAACCTAAATTTTAGGCAAAATGACCATTTGGCCCCTACTTAAGGGTTCAAAAAGTGACTTTTTGAATTAAGGTTCCAAATTGGAATTTATTACTACCAAATAGTTCCTTACTGTCTAATATGAAGATAGATAATAAGTATGCTCAATTTGGACAAGAAATGGATCCTATAGGTCCAAACTATAAATTTTGACATAATGGGAAATCTTGTAATTTAAACCTAATGGAATCCAAATTTTTGTGCAATTTACTGTTGGTTATTGTTCAATGATTCTATAGAGTCCAAGAACACTATATCCTGAGGTCAAATGAACAAGTTATGTCTATTTCTATTTCTAAGGGCAATTTGGTAATTTTGTCAGTCAACAGAAGACAAAAACCGCACTTTTTGTTCGAAGTCTAACTTCAGCAAACTTAGTTTTTATAGCTTCCCTATAATATATTGAGTGTGTTGACAGGGAGTACACCCAATTTGAACTTTAAATGGTTAAGTTATGACCTAACTAAGGTTATAAGTATTTTAGTTATTTTCTAATTTTCTAGGGTTCAGATTATAAATATTATTTCAGTTTATTAATGATATTAAAATTCTAAGCTAGTTAGCATTTTGAATTTCTAAATTTGGAGTTAAATTGATGAAGTTATTGTTTATTGAAGTTTAGGGGCATTTTGGTCATTTTTATAGTAGGGTCCTAAATATTACTTTTCAAACTAAGCTCCAAATATGAAAACTAATACTCTTATAGCATTGGGACTATTCTCCTGAGTATTTTAAGACCCATATTGCCTATGTTTGGATAACTAGGTTAAAAGTTATGAGGGTTTAATTATATCCTAAAATATTACTACATTATACGTACCAAAAAACAAATTTTTGCATTACGTCATTTGATTCCTTTTATTTTTCAGAGTAAAATGAGATATATATTGACTATGTTTGGATCATCCTATAAAAAGTTATTAAACTTTTAAGTGTTTGAATTAAATTAATTTAAATTAAATAAATTTTACTATTTATTTATTCAAATTATATTATTTTACTATTTATTTCTAAAGTTAAAAAAAATGAATTTTCTATATTATTAATTAATTAATCAATTATCTCAAATCTATATTTAATTAGTATTAATTATTAATTAATTATTAATTAATCTTTTATTTAATTAATTTAAATATTTTAATTATATAAATATTAATATTATCATTTAATTAGGATTAGTGCTAATTAATTTTTAATTAATTTCTGTTAATATTGTTTTACTATATTATTAAATTAATCCTACTTAATTTAATTAATTATATTTATTGTTTATTTTGTATTAATTAAATTAATCATTGTTTAATTAACTAAATTTTATTTAATAAATAATTTAATATTGGTTAATTAGTTAATTAGGCTAATTTAATTAATCCTAATTAACTAATTATTAATAATATAATATTAATTAAATAATAGTTAACCTAATGATTAATGTATAATACTAATTAATTACTAATTATTATTAATTAAATATACTAATCTAACTATTAAACTTAATAAACTATTAATTAATCATAATTAACATTAATTAAATATAATTATATTAATTTAAAAAATATTAAATTTCTATCGGAATTGACTCGTGGGCCCCACGGCTGCCATGTGGCAAGGGTGATTGGCCACGGGGGCCACGTTGGGTCCCACCGCGCCACGTGGCAGCCACGATTGGGCACTGCACTGCGTGTGGGCCACCCGGTGACACATGGCAGCACCATATTGGGTGCTGCACTGCGCGTGGTCCCCACGGCCGCAGTCGAAGAGACGCGGCATGGGCGGTGGGCCCCACACGACACGTGTCGCGCCCATAGGGGTGCCATGCGGTGCTGCGGGCCTCACCTACTGCGGACGCGGACCTGAAATAATAGGGTCGGGCCCGAGTTGACCCGACCCGGCCTGGAACCCTTCTTCCTTGCGCGGCAACCCGAGGGCGTCGGGCTAGGGCACTGCTTTTGCCGGCCTTCCCGGCGCCTGACCACCTCAGCTCGCCCGGCCGACGACAGCCCTCGGCGAGGCCTACACGTCAACGGGTGGGCCGTCACGGGAGGTGGCCGGAGTCGCCGGTTAGAGCCAACCCTAGTGTTACGGTTCGGTGGTTTAGGGCTTGATAGTTTCTACTGTAGACAGTTTGCGAAATTGGTTCGATCCGATCGTCGATCGACCAATCGGACCCGGTTAATCGACAATCTAACTCATGCAATAAGGATCCATACATTGATCGGTTATAAACGAAACAAGGATCGGAAACGAGAGTACCTAATTGATGAACGGCTACGGGTGCTTGACTCGAGGGTTCGACGATCTGAGCGAAACTCGATCCCTCACGGAAGGTGTGAGCCTTATAGATGACTGGGTGGAGCGACCGAGGCCGAGGATGCGCCAGATTGGCCCGGAGGGGCGGCGACCTGCCATGTGCGAGCGAGGCAGAGAAGACGAGGAAGACGGACGAGAGCCGTTGGATCGGCCGAATCGCACGACTCCAGCGAACCGGATCCGCAAATTTCGGATCCGGATCCGAACGTGATATCGGGTCGGATCTGATAGGCAGCGGGGATCCGACCTGATAAGGGAATTAAATTTTTATTTAATTAACCATTTTAATTAATTAATTCCTTATTTAATTTAAATAATTAAATTGATTTCAAAAAAATTCCAAATATTCACCCCTAGCTAATTGAGGGGTGAGGAACGCAACGGTGTGGTCGAATTTTTGATCCAATGAGTATTTTAATTTTCCTATTTTCAGGGTATTTAAATATTATTAAAATATTCGTCAAAATTTTGACGACTTCTGATTGACACAAAAACATCACCCATAGCTAATTTGGGAGTAATGAGCGCAATGGCAAAGTTCATTTTTCAATACGATGTCATTTTAGATAGGTCAATTTTTAGAGTTTCTGGATTTTCTAAAAATTAGGATTCGATCCATTTGACTCTTGATTTGGACTGGGTCTTAGAGGTTGACTACTAATGACTTTATTAACACTTATGATCAAGATTAAAACTAAGATTAGTCCTAATTAATTAGAGTAATGACTTTGGTTGTTATACTTAATTCCAATGTGATCCTAAAGGCTAAGGCTTAAAACTCAATCTCACGGATTAATGATTAGGGCATATCTTATTAAATAAAGTCAAACTTAATAGATAAATTTTATAATCTTAAGTCTAAGGTTAAAAGATCAAATAATCATAATTAAATTTATAAAAATTTATAAACTAATAAAATCTAAGGTTTCATTCATTCAATAACTCAATTCACCTAATGAATGAATTTTAACCTAAGCCCTATTCCTAATTCCTAAGGAATAAGATCTCAAGGAACTAAGATGAACGCTCAAGCACTAACCTTAATTGAAAGCTGAACTAATGGATTTGAAGACTTAAGGAAGGCATGGTATGAGATAAATCTCACATCATGAAGCTTAACACTACTTATAATTTACTTAAGATAAATTTTAAGGTTTTATTTGGAAACTTGATTAACTTCTTAAAGTCATATGAATTAAATTCTAAATTACTTTATTTACTGATTTTAATAATTAGGTTATGAATCTAGAGCTTAAGAGCACTTAAATCTAAAATTTGAGCAAAATAACTATTTTACCTCTACTTAAGGGTCTAAAAAGTTACTTTTTGATTTAGGGCTCCAAATTGTAATTTATCAAAAGAAAATGATTACTTATTGTCTAATATAAAGATAAATAGTATGTACACCCAATTTGGATAAGAATTAAGCCTTGTGAGATCAAATTAAAAAATTTGACTCATAAGGGCAATTTGGTAATTTTACCTAATGAAGTTTAAAAATTTATGCAGTTTATTAATTCTTACTATTTAAGGATTCTATTGTAACAACCCGAGTTGTTACTTTAGATAATTAGGGTTAATCTTAAGTCTTAAACATAATTAGATGTGCTAATTAGGTCAATAGAGTCAACCTCTTAAACCTAGCACAAATCAGGAGTCAATTAGATTGAATCCTAATTTTTAGAAATCCGGAAAACCCTAGAAAGACCTATTTAAATTGACCTCCGATCGAAAAATGGACACCGCCATTGCGTTCCTTGACCCCAAATTAGCTTGGGGTGAAGTTTTCGTGTCAATCGGAAGTCGTCGAAATTTCAACGAATATTTTAATAATAAAAATATCACGGAAATCGAGGTATCAAAATACTCGTCGGATCAAAAATCCGACTACTCCATTGAATTACTTGACCCCAAATTAGCTTGGGGTGAAGTTTTCGTGTCAATCGGAAGTCGTCGAAATTTCGACGAATATTATAATAATAAAAATATCACGGAAATCAAGGTGTCAAAATACTCGTCAGATCGAAAATCCGACTGTGCCATTGAATTCCTTGACCCCAAATTAGCTAGGAAAAACATGTTCAAAATTTCTTTTTTCTGAAAATGTTTTTTTTTTTTTTAAAAAAAAATAATAATAATAATAATTAATTAATTAATTAATTATTAATTAATTAATTAACGGCGCCGTACGACGCCGTTAACTCCAGTTAACTCCAGTTAACGGCGCCGTTAGATCGGACGGATCCATCCGGACCGTCCGATCACGCGCGGATCCCACGGCTCTCGGCCACGATCCGCGTCACGCGGTCTGGAGCGATCCAGACCGTTCGATCGCGCGCGGATCCCACGGCCCTCGGCCGCGATCCGCGTCACGTGGTCTAGAGCAATCCGGACCGTCCGCGATCGCACAGATCCGACGGTCCGGAGGCGTCTTCCTCGCCCTCTCCGCCCGCGTGACACGCGGCGGCCCGTCGCATTTTCTGGCCAATCCGGCCACATCCAGGCCTCGGCGAGGTCGCCGTCCGGTTTATAAGACCTCGGCCTACCCCTAGGCTCCGAGTTTTCACCGATCGGAGCCCGGATCGAGCCGGAATCAAGCCCGGAAGTCAGTCTTTTTTTTTTCCGCCGAATCCTTCGCCGATCCGAACTTCAGGTACCCCGATCTCCCTCGTTTACCGTAAGATCGTTGCAAAAATTGTATGATAGGTAGATCAACATGTCCTCTTCACATCCACCGTTCCGATCGGGCTAAAACCCACCCGATCGGGCGCACCAGGTCCCCGAAGTGGACTGGGTTCAGTCCGCCGAACCCACGGAAGGCGAAGGGTCACGCCTTCGGGTCGGGTCCGCGTCAGCGCGGGTGGGGCCCACCCGGCCACGTGGCCGCCTACGGGCCCGCCACGTGTCAAGTGGGGGGGGCCCACAGCCCCGTCAGCCAGGCTGAGTCAGCAGCCATGGGACCCACAGTGCCACGTGGCAGCCTTTGGCAGTGCCACGTGTCAGGTGGGACCCACTGCCCAGTCACCCGAGCTGAGTCAGCAGCCCGTGGGGTCCACTGTGCCACGTGGCAACCTCTGAAGGTGCCACGTGTCAGTGGGGCCCACTGTCAGTTAATTAGAAATTAATTAAATTAATGTTAGTGTTAATTAATTACTGTTTAGCCCTAATTAATTACTGTTAGTGGTTAATTAAGTTAGGGTTAGTATTAATTACTTTTAAACAGTAATTTTAATTAAATAATTATAATTAAAGATTAATTAAGGATTAATTAACTATTAATTAAATCTTAAACAGTAATTAGGATAATTAATTACTTTTGAACAGTAAAATTATTTAATTAATTAATTAATAATTAAATAGTGATTAATTAAATAAAAACTTTAGGAATGAACAGTAAATTTAAATAATTAAATATAATTAGAGATTAATTAATATTAATTAAACAGTAATTAGCACTAATTATTTTACTACAGTAAAATTATTTAATTAATTAATTAATAATTAAATAGTGATTAATTAAATAAAAATTTTATGAATGAACAGTAAATTTAAATAAATAAATATAATTAAAGATTAATTAAGATTAATTAAATAGTAATTAGCACTAATTACTTTACTACAGTAAAATTAATTAATTAATTAATTAATAATTAAATAGTGATTAATTAAATAAAAACTTTATGAATGAACAATAAATTTAAATAAATAAATATAATTAGAGATTAATTAAGATTAATTAAACAGTAATTAGCACTAATTACTTTACTACAGTAAAATTAATTAATTAATTAATTAATAATTAAACTGTGATTAATTAAATAAAAACTTTATGAATGAACAGTAAAATCATTCAATTTGAATAAATGAATAGTAAATTAATTCAAATTGTATTTTTGAATAGTAAATCTTAAAAGTTTAATAACTTTTTGTAGGATGATCCAAACATAGCCAATATAGGTCTTAAAATACTCAGAAAAATATTTAGGATCAAATGGCGTAATGTAAAATTTCGTTTCGGGGTACGCATAACGAGGTAGCATTTTAGAGCCTCTTTAAGATCCAATAACTTTTTAACTGATTATCGAAACATAGTCAATATGGGTCTTAAAATGCTCAGGAGAGCGGACCCATCACCGTGGTAGTATTAGTTTTCCAATTTGGACATCAGGACAAAAAGTCAACTCTAGAATTTAGAGTTGACTGTAGTGAAAAATGACCCAAATGCCCTTGGACTTCAAATGGCCATAACTTGGTCAATTTAACTCCAAATCCAAAAATTGGACGTACTTACTGTCTATCGGAATTAGTTGGAGAAGATAAAACTCAGTTTGGACCCCTAAATCAAAAGTTGATTGACCCATAAAATAGGGGCAAAATAGTCATTTTACCTTAAAATTGGAAATGCGCAACTTTAGCCCTTAATTAAAATCTTAGAATACTAGGTTTAATAATGTAATCATATTAGTACTATGTAAGTAAATAAAATAAGTCATTAAATTGAATTCTAATAATTTTTTTTCCTAAGTCTTAAGCATCCCACCTTAAGGACCTTTCCTGAGAGTAGGACTAGATCAAAGGTTAGTGTTCATTCATTGGGTAAATTGGGTTACCCTATGGGTGAAACCTTAGTTTTAGTAGTTTCTAGATATTATTTTGTTTTACAACTCATTCTGATTAGTTTATCTTTTAACTTTCGATTTAAGATAAGAGATTCATCCTATTAAGTTTGATTACTTAATAGGATCTGTCTTAACTAGTAGATCACTTATAGTATAAAACTTAGAACTTAGGTCTTATCCAGTTTGGATTATGTGATTAAACCTAAAATCTCGTAGTGTTTAATCCATAATCTATAGGTGTAGAAGATCTTGATCAGATCTTAGTTATAACATCTAAATTCACAAAATTAGGACGTATGATTTATTTGTTTAATTCATAGTCGTCTATCTGATTGAACTAGATTGGAACCTGATCAGTTCCAATCCTTTTTAACTTATAAGGATGAATTTCTGAGTTACACTCGATAGTAGGAAAATGGTGATCCTGAACTTGTGTAACTTGGAATAGTTAGCTGGTTAAGTAGAAAACAAATGATATCATCATATTTAGTCGAGTCTCTTGCTTACTTGTTATTTGTTGCTATGCATACCTTGTAATTTTGTGCCTTATATTTTCTTTGAACATATCATATAAGACATTTGATGCATAAATAAAATGTTAGGAAATCATGGAGACTCCTTAGATTCCTTATGAAAATATTAAAGTAAATAAGTGAAATGATAATGATTTGATGTGATTGAGCTGCCTCTCAGTGTTCTTTTGATCATACCGAATGTTGCCCTAGCCGTATCGTGCTAGGAGTTGCCCTAGCCGTACTGTGCTAGGATATTTCGGTATGATAGTTGGTGACCTAACTGTATCGAGCTAGGAGTAGCCCTAGTCGTATCGTGTTAGGGCCATATATGTGACTGTTGTTGGCTTAGTCGTATCGAGCTAGGAGTAGCCCTAGCTGTATCGTGCTAAGATCTTCAGTTTCTTTTGGCGAGCTAGTGTAGCTCTTTTCTGTATGGCAGTTGATGTATTATAGTTTTATATGCAGTTGTGGTTGTTTCAGTATATTCTTTTTCAGTCAGTTATTTCCTTGTACTGCTTTATATATATCTAGGATGTAGAATCTTGCTGCTATATGTATATATCACTGCTGAGTTATTCATTTTTAATTAGCATGTTATTTTTATTGATCACCAGCATATTTAGGATGTAGAATTTTTCTTCCAACATTATTCAATTATATTTACACTTATATGCCTATCCTTGATTACTTGTTATGCGAGGCATGCTTCAGCCTCATTTCTTTGCCTTGTTTATACTATAGAGCATAGTCTATAGTTTACCTTTTTACTTGTGTTGCTTACTGCTCCTGTATTTACATATCATGCTTAGAAGTAAATGGTAAAATGGTGATATTATATAACCTTATTAAAAATTCAGCTTAAAATGTACTTAGACAATTATCTAACCAAATTTTCTTTTTTTTTGCTGGGGCCCTACATTGTGAAACCGACAATGTCAGGCTTAGAGCAGTTTGAGGAGCCTGCAGCCGAGGAGGAGCCTTACTTAGAGGAGGTGCAGCAGTTGGGGCCAGAAGATATCTAGTCATTTACTACTTGTGAGGATGAGTGGATTTTGAACATTTATTTTGTTAAATTTTAATTAATGAAATAATACCGGTACCTGTGACTGTGTGTTCAGATTTCACTATGCTACTTTTCTGAGTTATATTTCTCTTCTTATATATATTATGATGCTTGGATGTCATTTATTTATCGCTTCCGCACTCTGTATTTTTACTTATATAGTGACTGCTTGATTGATTCTGAGTTAACCTTTCTCTAATCAGGTGAATTGTGGAGTTTATCCTAATCCAATGCTAAGTGAGGGGTTAACCAGAGTGACACTCCACCCTTAATCTAAACCTATTGAGGGTTAAGGGTGAGGGTCGCCACATCTATAGAGTCCAAGAACACTAAATTATGAGGTATAATGATTAAGTTATAAGCAAAACAATAGTTGGGTGTAAATATATAAATTAAAGTTTCTTAAGAGGGGTCAAAACCTAACTTTTTCATTTAAAGTCCAAATTCAATAAATTCAGTAGCTATAGCTTCTATATATCACACTAAGTACTTTAGCTGGTAGTAGACTCAATTTGGACTCTATTTGGTTAAATTATGACCTAATTAGGCTTAAGAGTGATTAGTGAGTAATTAGTAGAATAAATCACAAAATCACAAAACCAACTACACCATTAGGTTCTAAAATACACTATGAATAATCAAAACTTGAATCACCCAATTTGGATCACTAAATATGCTAATTTTCACTAATCATTTTGGGTGATTAGGGCTGATTAAGAAATCTAATCACCAAAACTTAAATATTTTTACAGTTTACTATTTATTATATCCTCCTAATCAAAATGATATATTGAAGGTTCAAATTCGAAGCTCAATTGACCAAGTTATGGTCAATTGAAGTTCTAGGGTTCATGGGTATAATTAGGGTAGTCCTAAAAGTGATTAAGCTAATTACACTTCAAACAGAGAAAATAACACTACTAAAATATTCCTAAGTGTCTTCTGATTAAAATGAGATCCATATTGACTATGTTTGGGTAAGTGTGTGCAAAGTTATGCCAGTTTAAAGTTTAGGGGCATTTAAGTAATTAAATAAGGGTTCTAAATGTCACTATGTAAAATACTCATCCTACTAGAAAATAAACACTGCCATAATGATCCTCTAATTTTACTGATCAAAATAACATAATATTATTGCATTTAAACTTATGAATTGCAAGATATTAATGTTTAAAGTTTAGATATATTTAATTTTATCAATTTCATTTAAATGAATTAATTTATTCTAAATATATATATAAATAGAGCAAAATGACGCGTGAGACCCACTCATGCCGACAACTCAGCGCGACTGGCCCACAAGCACACCCCCGCAGACTGCGCGATTGTAACAACCCAAGTTGTTACCATGATTGATTAAGACTAATCCTAAGTCTTAAACATAATCTTAAGTGCTAATTAGGTCATTTGGAGTCAACTACCAAGATCCGGTCCAAACTAGAGGTCAAACGGATTAAATCTTTATTTTGAGAATTTCATGAACCTCGAAAATTGATATATTTAAATTGACCTCCGATCGAAAAATGGACACCGCCATTGCGTTCCTTGACCCCAAATTAGCTTGGGGTGAAGTTTTCGTGTCAATCGGAAGTCGTCGAAATTTCAACGAATATTTTAATAATAAAAATATCACGGAAATCGAGGTATCAAAATACTCGTCGGATCAAAAATCCGACTACACCATTGAATTCCTTGACCCCAAATTAGCTTGGGGTGAAGTTTTCGTGTCAATCGAAAGTCGTCGAAATTTCGACGAATATTATAATAATAAAATATCATGGAAATCGAGGTGTCAAAATACTCGTCGGATCGAAAATCCGACTGTGCCATTGAATTCCTTGACCCCAAATTAGCTAGGAAAAACATGTTCAAAATTTCTTTTTTCTGAAAATGTTTTTTTTTTAAAAAATAATAATAATAATTAATTAATTAATTATTAATTAATTAATTAACAGCGCCGTTAGATCGGACGGATCCATCCGGACCGTCCGATCGCGCGCGGATCCCACGGCTCTCGGCCGCGATCCGCGTCACGCGGTCTGGAGTGATCCAGACCGTCCGATCGCGCGCGGATCCCACGGCCCTCGGCCGCAATCCGCGTCGCGTGGTCTAGAGCGATCCGGACCGTCCGCGATCGCACATATCCGACGGTCCGGAGGCGTCTTCCTCGCCCTCTCCGCCCGCGTGACACGCGGCGGCCCGTCGCATTTTCTGGCCAATCCGGCCACATCCAGGCCTCGGCGAGGTCGCCGTCCGGTCTATAAGACCTCGGCCTACCCCTAGGCTTCGAGTTTTCACCGATCGGAGCCCGGATCGAGCCGGAATCAAGCCCGGAAGTCAGCCTTTTTTTTTCCGCCGAATCCTTCGCCGATCCGAACTTCAGGTACCCCGATCTCCCTCGTTTACCGTTCGATCGTTGCAAAAATTGTATGATAGGTAGATCAACATGTCCTCTTCACATCCACCGTTCCGATCGGGCTAAAACCCACCAGATCGGGCGCACCAGGTCCCCGAAGTGGACTGGGTTCGGTCCGCCAAACCCACGGAAGGCGAAGGGTCACGCCTTCGGGTCGGGCCGGGCCGACCCGACCGGGTCGGGTCCGCGTCAGCGCGGGTGGGGCCCACCCGGCCACGTGGCCGCCTACGGGCCCGCCACGTGTCGAGTGAGGGCCCACAGCCCCGTCAGCCAGGCTGAGTCAGCAGCCATGGGACCCACAGTGCCACGTGGCAGCCTTTGGCAGTGCCACGTGTCAGGTGGGACCCACTGCCCAGTCACCCGAGCTGAGTCAGCAGCCCGTGGGGTCCACTGTGCCACGTGGCAACCTCTGAAGGTGCCACGTGTCAGTGGGGCCCACTGTCAGTTAATTAAAAATTAATTAAATTAATGTTAGTGTTAATTAATTACTGTTTAGCCATAATTAATTACTGTTAGTGGTTAATTAAGTTAGGGTTAGTACTAATTACTTTTAAACAGTAATTTTAATTAAATAATTATAATTAAAGATTAATTAAGGATTAATTAACTGTTAATTAAATCTTAAACAGTAATTAGAATTATTAATTACTTTTGAACAGTAAAATTATTTAATTAATTAATTAATAATTAAATAGTGATTAATTAAATAAAAATTTTAGGAATGAACAGTAAATTTAAATAATTAAATATAATTAGAGATTAATTAATATTAATTAAACAGTAATTAGCACTAATTACTTTACTATAATAAAATTATTTAATTAATTAATTAATAATTAAATAGTGATTAATTAAATAAAAACTTTATGAATGAACAGTAATTTTAAATAAATAAATATAATTAGAGATTAATTAAGATTAATTAAACAGTAATTAGCACTAATTACTTTACTACAGTAAAATTAATTAATTAATTAATTAATAATTAAATAGTGATTAATTAAATAAAAACTTTATGAATGAACAGTAAAATCATTCAATTTGAATAAATGAATAGTAAATTAATTCAAATTGTATTTTTGAATAGTAAATCTTAAAAGTTTAATAACTTTTTGTAGGATGATCCAAACATAGCCAATATGGGTCTTAAAATACTCAGAAAAATATTTAGGATCAAATGGCATAATGTAAAATTTCGTTTCGGGGTACGCATAACGAGGTAGCATTTTAGAGCCTCTTTAAGACCAAATAACTTTTTACCCAATTATCAAAACATAGTCAACATGGGTCTTAAAATGCTCAGGAGAGCGGCCCCATCACCGTGGTAGTATTAGTTTTCCAATTTGGACATCAGGACAAAAAGTCAACTCTAGAATTTAGAGTTGACTGTAGTGAAAAATGACCCAAATGCCCTTGGACTTCAAATGGCCATAACTTGGTCAATTTAACTCCAAATCCAAAAATTCAAGAAGCTACCTAGTTTAGAATTTCAATGTCATCATTTTCACAGAAATAATATTTAGGATTTGAACCCTAAATTTTAGGGAAATGACCAAAATACCCCTAGCCTTATTTTAGCCATAACTCGGCCGTTTCTCGTCCAAATTGGACGTACTTACTGTCTATCTTCAAGTTAGACAGTAAAGAACTAGTTGGAGAAGATAAAACTCAGTTTGGACCCCTAAATCAAAAGTTGATTGACCCATAAAATATGGGCAAAATAGTCATTTTACCTTAAAATTGGAAATGCACAACTTTAGCCCTTAATTAAAATCTTAGAATACTAGGTTTAATAATGTAATCATATTAGTACTATGTAAGTAAATAAAACAAGTCATTAAATTGAATTCTAATAATTTTTTTTCCTAAGTCTTAAGCATCCCACCTTAAGGACCTTTCCTGAGAGTAGGACTAGATCATAGGTTAGTGTTCATTCATTGAGTAAATTGGGTTACCCTATGGGTGAAACCTTGGTTTTAGTAGTTTCTAGATATTATTTTGTTTTACAACCCATTCTGATTAGTTTATCTTTTAACTTTAGATTTAAGATAGGAGATTCATCCTATTAAGTTTGATTACTTAATAGGATCTGCCTTAACTAGTAGATCACTTATAGTATAAAACCTAGAACTTAGGTCTTATCCAGTTTGGATTATGTGATTAAACCTAAAATCTCGTAGTGTTTAATCCATAATCTATAGGTGTAGAAGATCTTGATCAGATCTTAGTTAGAACGTCTAAATTCACAAAATTAGGACGTATGATTTATTTGTTTAATTCATAGTCGTCTATCTGATTGAACTAGATTGGAACCTGATCAGTTCCAATCCTTTTTAACTTATAAGGACGAATTTCCGAGTTACACTCGATAATAGGAAAATGGTGATCCTGAACTTGTGTAACTTGGAATAGTTAGCTGGTTAAGTAGAAAACAAATGATATCATCATATTTAGTCAAGTCTCTTGCTTACTTGTTATTTGTTGCTACGCATACCTTGTAATTTTGTGCCTTATATTTTCTTTGAACATATCATATAAGACATTTGATGCATAAATAAAATGTTAGGAAATTATGGAGACTCCTTAGATTCCTTATAAAAATATTAAAGTAAATAAGTGAAATGATAATGAATTAATGTGATTGAGCTGCCTCTCAGTGTTCTTTTGATCATACCGAATGTTGCCCTAGCCGTATCATGCTAGGAGTTGCCCTAGCCGTACTGTGCTAGGATATTTCGGTATGATAGTTGGTGACCTAACCGTATCGAGCTAGGAGTAGCCCTAGTTGTATCGTGTTAGGGCCATATATGTGACTGTTGTTGGCTTAGTCATATCGAGCTAGGAGTAGCCCTAGCCGTATCATGCTAAGATCTTCAGTTTCTTTTGGCGAGCTAGTGTAGCTCTTTTCTGTATGGCAGTTGATGTATTATAGTTTTATATGCAGTTGTGGTTGTTTCAGTATATTCTTTTTCAGTCAGCTATTTCCTTGTACTGCTTTATATATATCTAGGATGTAGAATCTTGCTGCTATATGTATATATCACTGCTGAGTTATTCATTTTTAATTAGCATGTTATTTTTATTGATCACCAGCATATTTAGGATGTAGAATTTTTTTTCCAGCATTTATTCAATTATATTTACACTTATATGTCTTTCCTTGATTACTTGTTATGCGAGACATGCTTCAGCCTCATTTCTTTGCCTTGTTTATACTATAGAGCATAGTCTATAGTTTGCCTTTTTACTTGTGTTGCTTACTGCTCCTGTATTTATACATCATGCTTAGAAGTAAATGGTAAAATGGTGATATTATATAACCTTATTAAAAATTCAGCTTAAAATGTACTTAGACAATTGTCTAACCAGATTTTTTTTTTTTGGCTGGGGCCCTACATTGTGAAACCGACAATGTCAGGCTTAGAGCAGTTTGAGGAGTCTGCACCCGAGGAGGAGCCTTACTTAGAGGAGGTGCAGCAGTTGGGGCCAGAAGATATCTAGTCATTTACTACTTGTGAGGATGAGTGGATTTTGAACATTTATTTTGTTAAATTTTAATTAATGTAATAATACAAGTACCTGTGACTGTGTGTTCAGATTTCACTATGCTACTTTTCTGAGTTATATTTCTCTTCTTATATATATTATGATGCTTGGATGTCATTTATTTATCGCTTCCGCACTCTGTATTTTTACTTATATAGTGACTGCTTGATTGATTCTGAGTTAACCTTTCTCTAATTAGGTGGATTGTGGAGTTTATCCTAATCCAATGCTAAGTGAGGGATTAACCAGAGTGACACTCCACCCTTAATCTAAACCTATTGAGGGTTAAGGGTGAGGGTCGCCACAGCGATACCCACGAAAAGCTCAACATATGAGAAGCGGGCCCCACCGATGACATGCGTCGGCACTACATAGGTTAAAGGAACGAATGGCGGACCCAACTACACGAGCTGAGTTAGCCTGACTGACGTGAGATGGGCCCACACGCAGAGAGACGCGAACCAGAAGCGGACACGCGGATGGCTCCATCAGATCGCGGGTCGGGCCCGGGTCAGCCCGGCCCGACCCAGGACTTCATCTTTCTGAAATAGACCCGAGGCCAAAGGGCTAGGGCATTTGATTTTGAGGTCGATTAGGCCCTGCCAGGGATGACGAGGACTTTCCAACCATAGTTAAACCAGCATCATAGGTAGCCTGAGTCACCAGAAAAAGGTTGACCTAGATCCTAAGCTTTGGGAATACTATGCGGCAAAATTGTTCACCACTGCGGACAGTTTGCAAAACTGAAGCTTGATACGATGTCAATTAACTTCCTATTGAATGCTAAATGAAATAAGGATGCTCAGAATAAGAAATGGGATCAAAATACGAGCAAAAGAAATTGAGAGGCATCGGAATATAGGAGTACTTAGATTCACTTTTACCGAGAGTTCAAACTTTGCCGAGGTCAGCGGTCTATTGCAGGATGGCTTCAATGGAGAGAAATGATCATAAATAAAGTCCTAAAGAGCTAAATGTGCTGTGAAGAGCGACGAGACTCCATCTGGCGAGTGAACATGCCGCTCATCATGCGCATACACCACGCACAGAGCGAGTCGAGGGAGATAAGCCCGGACCGTTCGATTTTCAATCGGATGGTCAAGATCGACTGTTAGAATGAGCGGCGGGAATGGATAACGGCGCAGAGAATCAAATGACGCGCGTGATTTGATTAACGGACGTTGGTTAAATGAATAATAATTATATTATTATTTTATTATTTAAATATATTTTATTAATTAAAATTAATTAGTTAAATGAATTCCAAAAAATTCCAATAAATCACCCCTAACTAATTGAGAGGTGAGGAATACAATGACGAAGCCGGATTTTTGTTTCGACGAGTATTTATTTATCTCATTTTTTGGGTATTTAAAATATTTGCCAAAAATCAACGACTTTCAAATGCATCAAAAACATCATTCATAGCTAATTTGGGGGTGATGAGCGCAATGGCGAAATTCGATTTTTGATTTAAGGTCAAACTAAATAGGTTAATTTTTTGGGTTCCAAAAATTCTCAAAATCAGAATTTGATTTATTTGACTCCTGATTTACACTATATCTTTGTGGTGAACTTCTAATGACTTAATTAGAGTACTAGAACTAAAATTAGGACTTTGTTTAGTCTTAATTAACCTAAGTAACAATCTGGATTATTACAATTTATTCATTATTTTAAAGAAATTTGGCATTTCAAATTTGTATTGCATATTTATTAAATTATTAAAAATTTAAAGGCATCATGCCTAATAACCATGAACCAAATAGGAATAGGATGAATCATCAAGTTAAGGATTTAGAGACTCCTATTATTAAGATGCAAGTTCAACTTAAGCAAATATTATAAACAAGAAATATGAGGAATGATCAATATTCACAACATCTTGATCCTCCCACATATCACAATAAACATAAACCGTGACATGATCTCTTATCACATGATAGCTATGCATATCCTTATAAGATTAAATGTAACCCAAACTATAGGAGAGATAGAAGAACAAAGACTATAATAATGAATTTGATGATTTATATCAGATAAGGGGTGTCCAAGGTTATGATAGGATGACCTATTGTGTAGAATCAAAGTAGAGGCTCTTATATATGATGGAACACACAATTCTGGAAAAAAAATTGACTAGATGACCCAATTTAAAGAACTCTTAGAGTGTAATGCATTTGTTGATTATCTATGAGTCACCTTTGCTCACATGGAATTAATTAGGCATGCCAAAATATTTTGGGATAACTTCCTTTCAAAGAAATAGAGGAGTGCCTACAGAAGAATCACATGGGTGATGATGTAAGAGATTTTGTATGATAAGTATTGCCCATATTATCTTCAAAAATAATTTAAATACCTTGTATATTATATGATACCTCACACATCTATTAGTACTACTTCATGATCACTTTATGTACTCATTTCATTTCCTTTTACTTATTTACAAAAAGATTATACTGATGTAATATCTATTGAACTAAAACCTAAGGAGCCTGAGAATCATCAGTTGATTACGAATGCCACATCCCATTGATTAGCGATGCTCCACTTACCGCTATCATAGCTAGGGAGTTTGATAATCCTATTTATGCATCTATTATAAACTTATTAGGAGACCGCACCTTATAAAAAGAGTTTTAAAATTTTGAAGGGATTCAAATTTTGCATGACAAAGAAGTTATCCCTGATAACGAGCAATATGCCATTCCTACACTTGTTGTGAACCTCCTTGTCAATTTTTCAAAGACCTTACTTTAGAATCTTTTAGATGAGTTGCCACCCATAAGTAATTCAACACATTATTAATTAATTATTGGGTTCTCAACCTCCCAATTTGATACACTATTATTTTGTTCTTGAAAAGGAAGTTGAGCTTCATTAGTATGTAAAATTTCACTCCAAAAAGGTTTCTTATGAGAAAATTTGAGCCCGTGGTGGTTTATTAGTAGTACACTAAGCTTTTTAACATCATTATGGGGACCCGAAGCTGGGTTATTAGGGGCTAATCCCGCACCGGTTCGGGGTAGTCCCATAATCGTAGGATCATATTGAGTGATTTAAAATACACAATATATAGGCATCAAACATAACTTATTTATTTATTAATTTAGAAATATAACAAATTTTTTATCACAAAGATCTAAATAAAACAAAAAATTACAAACTTTAAACAGAGCAAAAAGTAGTAAATTAGCAGTAGCAGTATCAGCAATGCTTGGTTTTTAGCGTCTTTCATCTAGAATGAGCTCCTAATCTAGGCACATTTCAAAAGTGCGGGCATTGGAATACCGGTTAGCTATGAAACTGAGTATTGATAGATATCAACTTTATAATTGTTAAATAATAAGTAAAATAATCAATAATTTGATAGGAAATAAAAAATTATACAAATTTATCTCTGCAAACCTATTTCAATTACACTAAAACTTTAGCATACAAATAATTGTTGTCACAAAAATAAATATATAATTTTTAGCGTTTGATATCTGGCACAAAAATATGATTTTGTTGGGAAATACAAAATCAAATAAAATAGGGTTCTATTTTGTATTACATATCCAAACTTCCATCTATACCTGCCCCCTCAAAGGCTTATCAGTATAGGCTCCTTATACCTCCCAATGTCAGACAACTCTGTTCTAGAAATTATTTGATCAGATTAAAAATAGATCAATAGTGACTCATATTACCCAATTATCCAAAATTTTTCATATATTATTTTATATAACGTTTAAAAATAAAAATATATTAAATAAGAGTAATAAAAGATATATAATATCTTTTTTTTCTGTAAATCAAAAACTCAAAAATCAAGTATCTGCCCAATTTTGTACTTGATAAACAATTACTCGAAAATTTAATAGTTCAATCATTGAAATAATTATTACTAGAAATTAAAAATAAAATTATTTATATGAAAACAATTATAATTGTAAGACAAAAAAATAGAATAATATTTAATATAATTATATAAGTGAGAAAAAATCCTTATTTATTCATTCTCTTCTTCTCTTCACACACACACTCTCTCTCTCTCTCTTTCTCTTCTTTAATAAAATTATTCTCTTCTTTCTTTCTCTCATGAAATTATTTTTATCTTCTCCCCCCCCCCCTCTCTCTCTCTCTCTCTTTCTTTAATGAAATTATCCTCTTCTTTCTTTCTCTCATGAAATTCTTTTTATCTTCTCCCCTCCCTCTCTCTCTCTTTTTTATATAATAATAATTATTATTATAATAATAATGATGTTAATAATAATAATATTTTAGTATTATTATAAATAATATTAATAATAATAAGTTTTTATCATTATTAATATTATGTAATAGTATAATATGTAATTAAATAATATTAGTAGTTTTACTTATTATCATTATTAATAATAATAAATGATATATATATATATATATATATATATATATATATATATATATATATACTAGTTAAAGGAAGAAATGATATAAATTGAAATGATAAAACTTAAATTCCCTACCTGATAATATATATGATATTATACCGCTGATCTCTATTAAATTCAAATATTAAATGTAATTGCAAATTAAATAATATTAAAATTGCAATGCTAAAATCCCCTGTTGCCCTGTCCCTTCTCGCCTCTCCTATCATCCTCCTCCTCATTGTCTTCTTTTCTTACTTCTTCTCCTTCTTCTTCTTCTTCTTGCTCCTCTCCCCCTTGCCCTGCCTCCCTTCCCTTGCCGCCTCTCCTCCTATCTCTTTTCTCCTCTTTCTCCTCCTCCCCCCTGTTTCTTCTTCTTTTGACATCCTATGAGCCTCCTCTCTTTTTATTTTATTATTATGAAAATAAAATAAACAATAAAAACACATACCAAATATATACAATTTTCTCATCTTTTTTTCTACTTTCTTTCTCTATTCTCTCATCTAAGGTTAGGGATGGGCGGCCAGAGGCTATGGGGGGGCGGAGGTGGCCGGAGGGGGGTCGTGGGTGGCGGGGGGCGGTGGCTAACGGCTAGGGAGGGGAGATGCTGGTGGCTTGGGATGGGGAGTTGGGGCTTGGAAAAGGGGGGTTTATGGGATATATATATATGAGAAAGAGGGAGAGAGCCCCGTACAGCCGGCCTGTTGGCCGTACATTTTTTGCATTTTTTCATTGTTTGATTTCCAAAAATAACGTAGCTTGACATATAGATGTATTTTGATGAAATAAACACACTCACATTAGCTTTTCTCATTTTGAAGTAATATTTTATTTTATATTAATTTTTGAAGTTTAAATTTTCAAAAATTAATTATGGTCAATCTAGAGCTCCAAATTTGACGAAAATTTTTGTGTAGCCTTTTTATAATATTCTTAATCCAATGATACCAAAATTTCTAAATTTGAACTTGTAATTAATTTTTCCAAATTATTGAATTTAAATAATTTAAAAATTAATTCATGAGTATCTGTTATCCGGATTGCTCACAAATTTGAGCATTATGATCACAAAAATATACTCTATCAAACGGGTTTTTTGTTTATCCTAATTTTGAAGTTGCATAGGATTCTGGTTTTTTAGTCTTTATTAATCCTAATTTGCATGGTAACGACTTGAGTCGTTACAATCATTACATCCATAAGTAAATTGTCCAATCAAAATGATAAATAAGTTATTAATGAATCTAGTAACGAGCCTAATGAGAAAAAACTTAGTCACTTGTGGTTTACATTCTCTTACAACAGAATTTGCATTCAAAGGTACTATTTATAGGATAGCAATAAGATTATTATTTGACATTAGTTATGAGTACAATCATGAGGAATCAATTGACTAGTTAGTATGTCTAACTATTCACATTAAGATACTTCCATTGCTTTTACTATGAATTTTTATAAAATATATCATAAAATTAAAAATATAATTGAGGAAACTAATGAAGATTATGTTGCAAGAGTTAATATAATTAAGTATAGTACGATTTTTTATGAAAGAAATTATGTGCTCATTCACATTCGCATAAAGCGGTATATTCCATCGTAAAATATAAAATACTACATGCTAGAGTAGTAGGACCTTTCAAAGTCCTTAGGAAAATTGAATCAAATACTTACTTTATTGATTTGCCTTCTGATATGTTTATAAGTCTCAATTCTAAAGATTTAATTCCATATTCAAATAAGCTTTTACAAAAAAAATGCAAGCACTTCTTCAAAGGGGGGAAGAATGATAAGTTATTTTTAGAAACTTTCTTTTTGAATTTGATGTTATTATTTTTGATAAAGATGTTGCAATAAAGCTGGGTGACCATAAGACAAATGGTTAATATATAAGGAGTTATATAGGCTCAAAACGAACATCAACTTTGCTGATCATAGCTCTAATGGTGAGGCAAAATTTGATGCAGCATGTGTTGTATTGTGGAGACCAATTAGTCCATCATGGAGATATTAATGGTGCTCCAGTGAGCTTCCAAAAGGTTTCAATGTAATTCGGAATAATGAGTGAAGTTCAGCAACAACACAGAAGCTATAGTGCACCGCAGCGGATATCGACGCTGCAGTGGATCCATCCCAAGACACAGACAATTTGAAATGTGGGCACTACCACATGCCACAGCAGGCTCCATCCCGAAATGCGGGCGCTATCACGTGCCGCAGTGGCAGACAATTCAAAAGGCGGGCGCTACTGTGCACCGCAATGGTAGGATATTCGAAACCCAGGTGCTCTAGTGCGCCGTAGTGCCTAATGGATTTCTGCTCCTGTTTAGATTACACCCTAAGTAAATTGGGGAGTATTTTGGATCTTTTAGGGTCCGAAAATGAGTTAGGTACTTAAGCAAATTAGTTGGGAGGAGTTTAGATGGTTGGCATTTCAAATTGGAGGCTGATTGCTTCTGTGAGAAGGGGATCCAAAGGTGAAGCTCTAAGGAAGCTGCAGTATAAATAACTTATTGTATGTTGGAGAAGAGACTTCAGGTGGTGGCTGCTTCCTCTCCTCTCCATCTTAGAGTAAGAGCTTGTGTGTTTCCTATTAAAGGATAAGATATTTGTAACTCTGTAAACTTCAAGTTTTCATAGTAATATTTTTTGTGGTGTGACTTCGTGGTTTTTCCCATTTTTGAGTTTTCCACGTAAATTTTTGTGTTTGGATATTTGTGTGCTTGTGCTTATCTTGCATGCATGTGCTATGTAATTTTTTATTTGTGATTTTGGATTTGCTTGATAACCATCAACGCAAACTCGATACTTTGGAGCGCATTAGTCAAACCGCTTCCGCTACAAAGTGTGTGCCCGGTGATAAGATATTTAATTACCAACAAGTGGTATCAGAACGAGGTTACCTTGTCAGTCATAGGATTTGCTGTTTGAATAGGAGCAATGGCCAATGAGATGAGACACACAATAGATAAATTCAGTGGAAAGAACTTTGCATTTTGGAAAATGCAGATGGAGGATCTGCTTTACTAGAAGAAATTATATCTTCCATTGAAAGGAGCCGACAGAAAACCTGCAACTATGACTGACAAAGAGTGAGAAGTTCTTGATAGAACTACACTGGGTTTGTTTTATTTAAAGTGTAGATCTTCTTTTGTTGCTTTTAACATTGTTAATGAGAAAATTACTGTAGATCTCATGGATGCTTTAACTATAATGTATAAGAAGCCATCGACTTCAAAGAAAACTTTATTAATAAAGAGATTGTTTAACATGAAGATGACAGATGGAAATTCAGTGAATGAACACCTCAATAGATTCAACACGATGATGAGCCAGTTAAGTTCGGTGGGCATCGGTTTTGATGATGGGGTTCGAGCTTTGTTGTTCATCTCTTCATTGCCGGACAGTTGGGATGAATTGGTTATAGCCATTAGCAATTCATCAAGAAATACGTCATTGAGATTCTACAACATTGTCGGGCTTTTGTTGAATAAGGAGGTGCGGAACAAATCCCATGGGGAGGCATCCACCTCAGCACTGAATGTTGAAAGCAGGGGAAGACACACTGAAAGGAAACATAACAAAAATAGGTCAATATATCAACGAGGAAAATCAAGACCCAGAAAAGCAAAGTCAATTTGTTGGAACTATGGGAAGGCATGTCACTTCAAGAAGGACTGCCCTACCCTAAAGAATGAATTAGTGGAGGTAAAATGATGAAACCCACCGTTAATGTTTCACCTGAAGAGGATCAGGATGCATTAATCCTCTCACTTGTCAACATGGAGTCCTGGGTAGTGGACTTAGGTGCATCCTTTCATGCGACTCCATCGAGGAGTGCATTCAAGAATTACACCAAGGGTGACTTTGGGAAAGTATACCTTAGAGATGATATGGCATGCAACATCATTGGCAGAGGTGATGTTAATGTTAAGCTACAAAGCGGCGTAGTTTGCAAGCCAAAAGATGTTAGACATGTGTCATGTCTAAAGAGAAATTTGATTTATGTGAGCTAGTTAGCCAAAGAAGGCTACAACACTTATTTCACTGGAGACTCATCGAAGTTCACCAAGGGTGCACTTATTGTTACATGAGGCAATATGGAATATACACTTTACCTGATCAATAAAGTGTTTGATTCTATTACAGCAGTAGAAGGTATAGATGCAGATCTATGACACCGAAGGCTTGGCCATATGAGCGAGAGAGGATTAAAATCCTTACAATCAAAGGAAAAGCTCCAATGATTGAAGTTAGTTGTAACAACCCAGGTTGTTACTTTGGTTAATTAAGATTAATCTAAGTCTTAATTGAGATTTTAAGTCACTAATTAAGTAATTTAGAACTCATCTCTGAAACCTAGGTCAAACTAAAAGTCAATTGAGTCAAATTAGAAATTCTGGAAAATCCCAAACCTTAAAAAATTGACTTTTTATTTAGACCTTAAATTGAAAATCTGACTCCACCATTGTGTTCAGAACACCCAAATTAGCTAATGGTGAAATTTTGGAGGCATTTGGAAGTCGTTGGATTTTCGTCGAATATTTTAATAATATTTAAATACCTGAAAATTCAAATAAATAAATACTCATCAAAACAAAAATCCGAGTGCGCCGTTGTGTTCCTCACCCCTCAATTAGCTAGGGGTAATTTATTGGAAATTTTTGGAATGCATATTTAGTTAATTTTAATTAATAAAATATGTTTGAAAATAATTAAATAATAATATTTTATTTAATAATTAATGGCGCCGTCAGGATTAAGTAACACCGTCACCTGTTTTCTTTTCGCGCTGTTTATCTTGACGACACTCTCCACGCAGTCTGATCGCAGGATCAGACGTCTGAGAGCCGTCGTCTCCGCGAACGCGTCGTGTGGCTCGAGGGTGCTGCACGTGTCGCCCTAACCTAAATGCCGGAGCTCGCGTTCGCCAGATGGCCTCCCCACCGCTCTTAACCACCATTTAAAGGCTAGTATAAGACCTCCAAAGTTCCGGGTTGCTCGGTTTTCAACCCTGAAGCTCGGAAGCCAGAAATCAAATTTTAATCGTTCTCTGCCGTCCAAATTAAGGTACACTCCCACCCCTCGATCTATAATCAATTTTCAATTTTTCAATTTCGTTTACCTATTCCACACTATGGATTGTTCATCTATCGAATTCGATCGGGTTGATCGAACCTATATGCGTTTGAATTTCAATATTGTCTACAGTAGAATACAGTGTATATCTCGCCGCCTGTATGGATGTAGGGTTGGATCCTGTCGTCGATCCAGGCCATCTTAGGCTTCGATTCACCTGTCGTTAGGAAGGTCTTAGAGTCCTCTTTCCATCTCCATATGGGTGAGCATCGACTTCCAGCTGAGAGACCCGTAGCAGCGTGCCCTAATTTTTCATGCTGACGGGTCGATCGCGAGAAGACGAAGCCCTTTAGGTTGGGTCGGGTCGGCCCGGGCCCGACCCGTGGCCCGTGGCATTTCGGTTGCCACGGTGGGGCCCGCCTCGCAGCGTGCCAGCCAGTTGCAGCCCGACGCATGGCCTGCTCCGCTGTCATCCGGAACCGTGGGGCCCACCGTCGTCTGCTCAGCCAATGAAGGCCCGCCACGTGTCCTGCAGAATAAATAAATAAAAATGTTATATATATATAACGTTTATTTTAATAAATAAATTTATATATTAATAATAATAACAGATTAATTAACTTAATTAAAATAGAATTAATTAATTAATTAAATACAAATCTTTAAACCTTAATATTTTTCAAAATATAAGTAAAATAATAGCAAATAAATATACCATTTTGATCAGCAAAAATAGATGAACATTTTGGTACTGTCAATTTTGCAATTAGACCTGTATTTAGCAAAGTGACATTTAGGGTATTAATTAAGTCCAAATAATGTTACAAAATTTCATTTGCCCATAATTTTGTAACCAATAATTCAAACTTATTGATTATGGGTCTTAAAATTCTCAAAAAAACCCTAAGGATCTTTTTAGTAGTGTTCACTTTGCTGTTTGGATTAGTTTTAAACTAATCACTTTTAGGACCTAACCCTAATTACCTTAATTAGACTTAGAACTTCAATTGATCATAACTTGGTCAATTGAGCTCCAAATTTGATGATCTAAATATCAATTTAGATCAGAAGAACCTAATTAACAGTAATCTGTAAAAATATTTAGGATCCAATAGTTAGATTTTCTAATCACCCCTAATTACTCTAAATATTAATTAGTGAATATTAGCAAATTTAGTAATCCAAATTGAGTGATTTAAGTTTTAGAGGACTCATAGAGTCATTTAAAACCTAGTTGTAAGGTTGGATTAGTGTTTGAGTGATTAATTTCATTAATCACTCACTAATCACCATAATCCCTAATTAAGTCATAACTTGGTCAAATTAGATCCAAATTGAGCCTATCACATGTCATTGTAATCAATGGATTATTTGTAAACCATAGCCACTAATTTTACTCAAGTTGGTCATTAATTGACAAAGTTAGGATTTTGATCTTTAATTAAGGATCCCTTAATTACCATTTAAACCATAAATGTTGTATTGGCTATAACTTGGCCAATACTTATCAAAATTTAGCAAATTTAGATTTTATTGAAAGCTTAGGCTATAAATAACAGTAAACTGAAAGAAAATTTAAGTTTTATTTTAGCCAAATTACTAAATTTCCCCTATGAGTTAAATTCATTAATTTGGTCTCATGTGGCTTATTAATCACCCAAATATAATATAATTGCTATTTAATCTTTCATTAGGAAGTAAGAAACTTATTTCCAACAGAAAATTTTAGATTTAAATCTCTAGATCAAAATTTGATCTTTTGAACCCTTAAAGTAGGGGCAAAATGGTAATTATGCCCAAATTTAGGGTTTAGCTTTCTAAAGTTCTAAAATCAATTTATAATCATGAGAATCAGTAAATAGAATGATTTAAAATAGAAATTAAGTAAGTTTAAGTCTTAATTAGATTTTTATTAAAACTTCAATCTTAAACCCTTAAGGAAAATCCTAAGTAAAATGTGAGTGTTCATTTCTTCCTAAAATTCTTCTTAGATCTTCCCATATATCTTATAACACTAGTTAGGATGTGTGTCATGAGAGATACTCTTAGTAATTAAGAGCCTTAATTCCTAAGATTAGGAATATATCTTAAGTTAGAATTCATCTGTTGAGTAAATTGGGTTACTCAATAGATGAAACTTTGAGCTTACTAGTTTATAAATTTTTCTTAATTTATTTAATAATTATTCTATCTTTAAACTTTAGAACTAAGAATAGAAATCTATCTTAATGAATTGATTTATCATTAGGATTTGCCCTAACTTAATCTGTGAGATTTGGGTTCTAAACCTTAGACCCTTAGTTGTACCTTTGGATTAAGTAATTGAATTCTTAATCTTTTCATCTTGATTTGGCTAATCAAGATGGGTTGGGGTTAATAAATTATAAAATTAAGTCGATGATTTATTCATTTAAATCAAGTAGTCATCTTTTGATTAAAATATAGTTATGACTTGGTCAGTCCTAATTATCTTTAACTTGTATGATTCGTGATTCTAAGTTACAGAATGTGTAAGAATTGATAATTCTGAAACTTATGTAACTTAGAGTAGATAGAACGAATAAGTAGACAACAATGAATATCATCTGTATTTTAGATAGAGTCACTTACTCAATTTGTTTTGATGCTTCGCTTACCTTGATTTTGAGCTTTAAAACTATGAGCATATTTGTGGTACATAAGATAATTGATAATTATCTTAATGTCAACTTTGATCATTCATAAGTAGCATTTTTGTTTTCTTCTGGTATTTTTGTAAGGTATAGCTTGATTAGTATACCTCTTCAATCATCCCATTCGGGGTCAGTTTCATTGTTTGGGTCAGTCCGATAGTCTATGACATGCCTAATCAGTGGGATAGGATGGATAGACTCTTGCCCGTACTAACTGAATAGTCATGATCTGATATGGTTATACTGATTCAAGTACACTTACATTTAGTTTCTGCCTTAGCTCATCAGGATAAGAGGTTTCAGTGATACTCAGTTCAAAGCTTCTTTCTTAGCCCATCAGGCTAAGTATTACTGAGTGTGCTTTCAGTTTGAGTGGCTTGAATAGTCAATGCAGTTTTCAGTTTCATAGTTACTGTTTTAATTTACATATTATGCATTTCAGTACTACTTTTACTTATAGTTTTCATAGTCTTATTTCTATATAGGATGCTAGTCTTATTTACTGTCTTTATATGCATGTATAGGATGTTAGTTATGTTTTCAGTTTTATAATATTTTACATGTTCAATTACTGTTATATCACTTAGCATAAGCCTATTTTGATCATAAGCATATTTAGAATATATTTTCTTTACAGTATTTGTTTAGTTTTTCTTACCTGACCTTGTTGCAGTTGCTTGGAGGAGGTGTTTGTTTACTTCCTAGTTGATTTAATTATAAACTGTTTGTTTATAACTTTACACCGTTCTTTTCTTATGCTTTTCTGCACCTACTTGCTTTTATATTAGTTTATGGTGATATCTAAATAACATAATCAATTGTTTACCCTAAAATGTACTTAGACAATAATCTAGCCAGTTTTTCTTTTATTGGCTGGGGCCCTGCCATTATGAAACTGATAATGGTAGGTTCTGAGTTTCTTGGTGCTGTAGATCCAGAGGAGGCCTTGCCGTTGGAGGAAGAGCTTATTCCGGAAGATCATTAGTTTTATTTTCTGCCTTGTGAGGATGAGAGTTTTTTTTCAGTTCTTAAAACTATTTGTAAATGTTGTAATAATTTAAGATTAATATTTCTTTTCAGCACTTTACTTATTCTGGATTATTGTATTGTGTGGATGGATGTTGTATTTTATGCTTCCGCGCTCTTTGCATTCTCTTGTATGTTCATTTAGTGAGATAATTACCTTATGAATGGCAAAGTCCTTAGTTAAGCTGGATTGGAATGTATGTCTAATCTAATTTTTAAGTGGGGACCTTGTCATTTGGTGACCCCTCCACCGTAATCATGTTAACTTAAGAGTTAACAGGACCACATCAGTATACTTGGATTTCTGTAAAGACTGTGTGATGGGCAAACAGAAAAATGTTTCATTCTCCAAAGTTTGAAGAGAGCTGAAAAGTAAGAAACTTGAGTTGGTACATACAGACGTATGTGGGTCAGCTCCTACTTCTTCCATAGAAATAGTCACATATTTTGTCACCTTCATTAATGACCATAAGGGAAAAGTATAATCTTAATTTCTAAAATATAAATTTGACTTGTTTGATGTGTTTGGAAAGTGGTTAGCTTTGGTGGAGAATAAGACATGATTAAAACTCAAGTGCTTGAGGTCTGATAATGGTGATGACTATTGTGATAGGGAGTTAAAGGAGTTCTGTGTCTTGAGAGGCATTAAGAGGGCGTTTATAGTCCCAATAATACTATAGAAAAATAGTGTTGCATAACGAATGAACATGACAATTACAAAAAGAGCCATGAGCATGAGATTGCATGCAGGTCTCCCAAAATAGTTCTGGGCTAAAGCTATTAACACAGCTGTTTACTTGATAAATTGGGGACCTTCTGTACCCTTGAATGAAGGGATTCCCGAGTAAGCTTGGATCAGAAAGAAGGTGAAATTGTACCACCTTAAGATATTTGGCTGCTCATCATATGTGCACGTTGATGCAGAATCCAGGAGCAAGCTTAACACAAAGGCGATCAAGTGCACATTCGTTGGATATGGCGCGGGCGAGTTCGGTTACAAATTCTTGGATAATCAGAACCAGAAGAACATCAGAAGTAGGAATGTCACTTTTAATGAAAGTGAAATGTACAAGGACTGTATTGGAGTTAAGACTGATTCTAATAATGCTTCAGATATTGAGCCCCGACACATAGAAACCGATGACAATATTGAGCCACATGTTGAAATACATGAAGAAGCTCAGGAGGGTGTCAATGTTGAACCACAAACACCCTTATTAAAAGATCCACAGAGGTATACTCCTTTATTTTACATGTTACTAATGGATGATGGTGAATGATAAAGCTTGGAAGAGGCACTTCAGATTGAAGATTTAATCAAGTGGGAGGTTGCCATAAATGATGAAATGGAATTACACATGTCAAATGAGACAAGGGAGTTGACGCCTTTACCAATTGGGAAGAAGGCCCTTCAGAATAAATGGTTTTATTGGGTGAAGAAAGAACCGAATGGGAGCAAGCGCTACAAGGATAGGCTTATAGTAAAGGGCTTCCAGCAAAGGAATGAGGTCGACTATAATGAGATATTTGCCTCAATTGTGAAGATGACAACCATCAAGATTGTGTTGAACATTGTTGGAATTGATGATTTACATATGGAGCAAATGTATGTTAAAACTGCATTCCTTCACGAAGAGCAGGAGGAAGAGCTATACATGCAATAGTCTCAAGGGTACAATGCTCAAGAGAAGGAAAAAGCTGAGCTAGTGTGCAAGTTCAAAAAAAGCTCTATGGCTTGAAGCAAGCATCAAGACAATAGTACAAAAACTTTGACAAGTTAATGTCAGAATCAGGGTACAAGAGGTGCTAGACAAATCACTATTATTATACAAAATAGTGTATGTCCTCCTATATCATTCTATTACTATATGTGGATGATATATTGATCATATGATCGGACATGGAGGAGATAAGGATGCTGAAAGAGCTTATGTCAAAAGATTTTGACATTAAAAACTTGGGGCTGGCCAAGTAGATTCTTGGAATGAGAATCAATAGGGAAAGAAGTGCATTGATCCTGAAGTTGTCACAAAAAGAATATGTTGAAAAGGTGCTTAAAAGATTCAATATGATTTAAGCGAAGCCAGTGGGCACTCCCCTAGCAAGTCACTTCAGCTTATCAAAGGAACATATGTCAAAGTCTGAAGAAGAGGAGCATATGCTGAAGGTTTCTTATACTTAGCAGTTGGGAGCTTGATGTACGCGATAATCTGCACGAGATCGGATATTGCCCATGCAGTGGGAATTGTTAGAAGATTCATGGAAAATCCTGGGAAGTACCATTGGGATGCGGTCAAGTGGACCCTAAGGTATTTAAAAGGTACATCGGGCAAAGCTTTATGCTTTGGAAGATCTAACATTGCTTTACAGGGCTATGCAGACTCAAATCTTGCAGAAAATGTTGATAGCAAGAGAAGCACTATAGGTTATGTGTATACATTGAGAAGTGTGGTGGTGAGATAGATCTCTAGGCTACAAAGTATCATGTCGTTATCTATAACAGAGACAGAATACATTTCCATTATAGAGGCAAGTAAAGAGATGATCCGGTTGAAGAGTTTTATGGCAGAATTGGGCAAGGAGCAGGAGGATGTGAAGCTCTGTAGTGATAGTATGAGTGCTATTTACCTAAAAAAAAGTGCAGCATTTCATGCAAGGACAAAACACATTCAACTCCATTACCATTTCATCCGTACACTATTAGAAGAAGGGTAGCTCAGATTGGAGAAGATCCACACTTCTAAGAATCCAACTGATATATTTACAAAAGCAGTAACATTGGAGAAACTAAAGCTTGGCCTCAGTACATGAAGAGAGAGCGGGGTGATCCACACCACGTTCTTAACATATAGAAGAAGACAATGAAGAATCAAAGACCTAAGAGGGGGTGATTTCTAAAGGTTTCCAAGTGTGAGATTGTTGTATTGTTGAGACCATTTAGTCCATCATAGAGATACTAATGGTGCTCCGGTAAACTTCCAGGAGGTTCCGAGGCGATTCGGAACAATAAGTGGAGTTCAGCAACAACACAGGCGCTACGGTGTGCCGCAGCAAAAATCGGCGCTGCCGTGCACCGTAGCGAGTCCATCCCAAGATGCAGACAATTCAAAAGGCGGGCGCCACCGCGCACCGCAGCGGTCGGCAATTCAAAACCCAGGCATTCCAGCGCGCTGCAGTGCCTGGCGGATTTTTGCTCCAATTTAGGTTATTCCCTGAGTAAATTGGGGGACATTTTGAATCTTTCAGGATCCGAAAATGAGACGGGTACTTAAGAAAATATGTTTGGAGTAGTTTAGATGGTTGGCATTTTATATTGGAGGCTGATTGCTGTTGTGAAGAGGAGATCCCAAGGTGAAGTCCTATGGAAGCTGCAATGCAAGTAACTTTTTGCATGGTGGAGAAGAAACTCCAAGTGGTGACTGCTTCCTCTTATCTCCATATTAGAGTAAGATCTTTTATGTTTTTTGTCAAAGGATAAACTTTTTATAACTCTGTAATCTTCAAGTTTTCATACTAATATTTTATGTGATGTGACTCCATATTTTTTCTCATTTTTAGGTTTTCCATGATTTTTTTTGTGTTTGGATGCTCGTGTGCTTGTGTTTATCTTGCATGCATGTGCTGTGTGATTTTCTTCTTGTGGTTTTGTGATTATTGAATTTTCTTGGTAACCATCAACGCAACCCCGGTTCTCAGAGAGTGCACAAGTCAAACCGCTTCGACTGCGGAGTGTGCGCTCAGTGACAATAAATTTAATTACCAACAACACAAAGGCCAATATAGGTGCGACCTATATGAGAGTGTATTATGATATTAGCACATGCGAGGAGCTTGAGAGCTCGGTTGAGTCACGTTTCAGATTATTGGAGATTGTAAGACCATGAAAGGTTATATTGTATTATATTGTGTTTTGTCGTGTGTAGACCCTTTAAATTTATGTATCCTTTTATTGTTGTATTAGCATTTATGTTGCTTTGGCATATGCATTTTTGTAATATTTTATTATATTAGTGTCAGGCATGGTCACCCATAGACTTGTAGCATGACATTTTGGTCTTTTAGTTTTGCTAGCACATGTTAGAGTTTGGGGTTGATATATATCCTTGTTGTAAACTCTTATTCTATATTGATAGATAATTGCTTACAGAAAATTTTCTTGAGAGCTATTGATTTTGATGTAGACACCCAAAAATCTTCATTAATGTGAATAATCAATAAGCTTAAAGGTGTATATAATCATAAAGGGATCAATATGTACATAATCTGAATCAAATCTATCTTTATTTGCTTTATTTTCTCTGTTTTCTTATACTTTTGTGTTTTTCCTTTTGTTACTAATTCATTTTCACTTTGTTTCATCAAAATTTACTTTTGTTTCAAACTCAAACAACTATCCAATGAAACCCACAAAAATTTAACTCCCTCTTACTTTGTTGCCCTTAACTCCCTCAAACAACCATCAAATCACATAAAATAAACACCTAAGAACTCCTAGCATAACCTACAACATCCTCATAATATAAATTAGACATCATTTAGTTCCCAAAAGTCTTCCCAAAGTCTCCCAAATCATATATACAATCCTTCCATAAAAACGCCCATCAACTATCCATTGTTGATGTCCTATATAATAGTAAAATACCTAGACATTCCAAAGACTACTATAACAACATCATTTGTACCCACTTTATTATAGTTCCATCTTCAACAATATCAAAGCAATTTTTTTTGACCTTCAGAGTTATTCAATGCATCTTAATGTTTGATCAAATTAATTATTACTTTTATTAAAAATACAATGCATAAAGGAGCTTTATACAACATAATAATTGAATAATTCTTAGTTAAAAACACATTATTATATTAAGAAAATAATTATATTTGATAGAGTTTAAATGATTGGTATTTCAAGGGCTAGAAAATAAATATTTTAGCTATAATAATAATATTATTTTTGAATCACACCCAAATAACAATTGGTTAGTCCATTATTATGCTATCATACTATTGAAAAAATTACAAAATTTCCATTGCATAATACTATTTAGGTTGTTCTATTTGAAAATAAAAAAGCTATTCATTGTTCATATCATAGCTGGCAGCTCTCTTTTTTTGAGAATAAGATTCTAGTTCTTGTTGTTGTTGGCATGTTAGCACTTTCGTCGCTGTTAGTCCCGACATCTTCTGCATTTTTCTATTTTCATTTATTTTTTTTTTTATTTTTAATCAACATAAGAAAAATTAGGAAAACACTAGTATTATAATATTATATATAAATAATATTAGATTAAACACTAATTATAATCTAAATAATTAGCATTTAAATTATTGATTTGTTTTTACTTTGTAAAATTTATAAATTTAAAATTCTAATTAAGAAGTGATATTATATTCTCAAATATCTTCAAAATAAAGATAAATGACTAAGAAATTTTCTTAAAATGCTATTGTACTTTTGTTGGTACTATTTAAATCTATTAAATATATTTAATTGTTTGAAAACAGTTATCAATAAAAATATATATATATATATATATATATATATATATATTTTTTTTTTTTTTTTCTTTTTATAAGATTATAAAATTATTTTGTATTTTTTGAAAATTAATTTTTGGGACTAATTGATATCCGAATTCAATTTTGAATATAAGTTTTTATATGGTTAAACAAGAATATATATCAAAAGTATTCAGTATCAATTAAATTTTTTTTTTTTTTTATAATTTTGTATATACATCTTATCAAAAAATACATCTAACCAATAATCTACTTATACATTAAATTTATACATCATCTATTAGCAAATATTAACAAATACTTTAATCTTTGAACTAATTAGTATAGGCTGGAAGATGAAATCCACTGCGCCGCTTAGGCAGCTTCAGTGAACCTGGCAATGGTGCTGAACCCCGCCAATTTTTCGAAGCCACGCTGAGCTCGTAAGCAATAACTCTAGTTCAGACTTCCGTCCACATTGTCGCGCTCGTGATGTTCGTAGAAAAGGAACGCGCGCTGGAGCGCAGGGATTTCACAGAATCCGCGGCAAATATCTGGCCGTGCTATTTCCCGGAGGCGGAATTTTCCATAGAGGATAGAAAATATAAACTTATGGCAGAACTCGAAAATTTCTTCTCATCTCCTCAAGCAGCTACCATGCTTTCCAACGTAAACAGTTCACTTGCTTTTTTCACACTTTGCCTCTGCCTCGTTTAGAGCAGAGGCTAGCGGTTTATTTTCTGCTCTGATTCGTATATTATATCCATCGCTGCAATTGCATTTCTTTCTTTCTTTCTAGTTTAAGTATCCAATGTTTTTATTGTGCTCGGGATGAACCTGTTATTGAAATTAGAGTTCCAGTGCAGCAAAGTATTGGAAAGATAGGTAAAAAATGAGAGAGGATAAGAGAAGAATAAGTGGGAAGGAGAACGATAAGGATAAATCTGTAAAGGAGTTACTGGCCAAAGAATAAGAGGCTGTTTTGGTTCATTTACATCTGAAGCGCTATGTAGTGTTACTAGGAGATTTCAGGAGTTTGGTTCTATGCTCTGTTATGTTAACAAATTCAAAAAGACGTTTATGTCCACTGCCGTTGATGTCAAAATACTGTTTGAAATTGCGCAGCATCTAGATCGTCATTGTTTCCATGCTTTGCTAGACAGTGGCAGAGAAATTGACTATTTTTGAGGATTCATGAGATTGGCTTTGTGCGGTGAGGTCAACAATGCACAACGAGGCTGGCTGTTTGAGTGTCTAAACGTGTTTATGAAATTGAGCTAGCATGAATAAGTTCATGAATAAACTTGACCATGTGATTTTGATGCTGTTTCATATAGGCTTATTTGTTATGCAATCATACACAGACTTTCTTATTATGGAATATTAGCACTCTCACCAGCAAGCATCTTGAGTAAATTGACATTATGAAAAATCGGAGAATTAATATAATATATTTAAGAAAGTAACTGGGTGGGAGAAAGGGCAAACAAAATGATAGTTTAGGCTTTAGCTCTGATACTTGGGTAAAAATCACCATAGAATTGGAATGAGCATCATTTTGTATAAACATTTAAAGACCTATAGTAGAAATTAAGAGTGGAGATAGAATTATACCTTTAAAATGTTTATTTTATAAAATAATTTTTAATATTATAAGTGGTTATGCCTCTCAAATAGGATTAGATATGTGTATAAAAGATAGATTTTGGCATTATTTAAATGAGTTATTTAAGGAATACCTCAAGAAGAGATATTTTTAATAAGAAGAGATTTAAACGAACATATTGGAAAGGTAGTTAAATTGTTTAATAGTATTTATGGTGGTTTTGGCTTTGGAGAAATTAATGAAAAAGCAAGAATGGTTTGGAGTTTGTTTTAGCTTATGATCTTTGATAGCTAACACTTTAAAGAAAGGAAGAAACATATTAGCAATTTAAAAATTAGAATTTTAAAAACTCAAATTTATTATTTTCTCTTAAATAAAAAAGATTGCTTATTTTGTAAATATTGTAAGATTATTCAGAGTGATTGTTTGATATCCTAATATCATTTTCTAGTTTTGGTTTGAAAATAAGAGATAATTAATGCAATAAAGATACTTTTAGTAGTGAAGTTTTAAAATTTGGATAGTGGGAGGTGAAGTTAACCTTATGTGGAATTCGGTTGTTAATTGTATTCGCATGCAACAAAGAATTTGGTTAGTAAATTAAAAAAGGAGAGTACCGATGCCGATTGATGAAAACAAAATGTTAAAGTGAAATAAGACCCATAGTGGCTCTGTTTGAGTGAGTGTGTGCAAAGTTTTGAGTCTTTGAAGTTGGGGGCATTTTGGTAAATCAAAGGTCCTAAAGTTATGAGTACCGATGCCGATTGATGAAAACAAGATGTTAAAGTGAAAATTAAAGAAAAAAGTATGCTGTATAAAGAATGGTATCAATGTAAGACTGAGGAGAATTTTAAGAAATTTAAGCTAGCTTGTCGTGATTTCAAAATAGCAGTTCATAATGTTAAGAGTGCAACATTTAAAAATTTAAACAATAAATTAGAAATTGCTTATGGAGAGACACATTTATAAGCTAGCCAAAATAAGAGATAAAAGAATCAAATATTTTTTCTTTCACTTTCTATAAATTTTTTTGATCATTATTTGTAAATAATAAATAATTTTATATGATGCAACATAATATTAACAATAACTATCAGCCTAAATGTGATCCGCATATACACAGTAAACAAATATTCCATGCCTGATAAATGATATAATTTGTTGTAATTTGGTAAACTAAGATAGTGTTATAAAAGGGTTAGTCATAGAGTGATAACTCCAAGGAGGAGTTAAGGATTCTTACATGCGGTTGGTGAAAGATCTTCTTTAGTTCTATGATATTGAAAGGGTTGAGTATAATTTGAGAACCATATATAAAATGGCTTGTAATTTTATCTTTATCAAGTTAAAGCGCTGTGTTGTTTCTATTTTATTGATTATGCAGCATACCTACTGCCTTGCTGATTATTTTTTTATAAATGAAAGTTTCCTAGTTGATTTGCTTTGCATATTGATAGTTGATATGTTATAAGTTCTTGATTAACCAGTGGTGTTGTCATAGAAAACCATCATTCTGCATTGATAGAATTATGTTGATATTTTTACCATTTAAAGTTATCTTTCTTTTACTGTTTCACTAGTGGAATGGGATTAATTACTTTCATGTTGTTATTTGAACGATCAATTGTTTTCTCTAGAACTAAGGTGCGATAGAAATAAACCAAATGAAGATTCCTTTGGGTTTATAACTTTATGTTAGATAGGCCATCTTCATCTTCTTAATTTTTTCTCATATCACTCAGGGCATCTTGTTTGGCAAATCTTAACAAGGGCTAGGTAGGAAAGATGTTGTCCATGCATAAAGCACAATATATATATATATATATATATATATATATATATATTGTTGCTTTAATGCTTTTAAGCGATCATTAAACTCTTTTCTTGTAAAATATATATGGTGCAATCAATTTAATCTTAATTTCTCATTGTTTAATCTAAAGAAAGACTAAAGAAAGAATTAACATTAGTCAATTCGTCTATTATATGTATGGTTGATTTCTTTCAATTTACATTTTTTATTAGAACTGTGGGTTTGTTGCTGAGCACTTTATATTACATCTTGACTCTCTTTAATATAAATCATACAGGTTAAGTATGATAGTTATGTGTTTATACCAATTGACTTCCAACATCTTCGTAAATCATGTTGGGTGGAAGGATTTTATGCAGATCTGAAGGTAGTGCCGAGAGACGCACTCTCATGCATGGGAGCTGCAGCTCATATGGTACTTTATGCAGGTAGCTTCTTTTTTTCCCCATCGACTTTAGAAATCCTAACATAAGTTCCTCCTTGAAATTTTTATTTAGGTTTTGTTGTTGAAGGGAAAGGGTCACCTTATTGCTGATGCAGCTAAGGTTAATGTTAGACTGTATAATCTTCCCGATTCGTTGATCACTCTAAAGAGTTTAAAAGCTGCTTCCATTGGTTAGTAATGCACTTTTTGGCTTATATTATCACATCTTCCTGCATATGCTTTTGATTAAGAATTTTTTTAATTTTAAAATGTGCCAGGCAAACTTGTTTCTGTACGTGGCACCGTTGTCAAACTCAGCACTGTTAGGCCTCTTGTCTTGCAAATGGATTTTGCATGTGCTAAGTGTGGAATTACTATTACTAGGGCATTCCTTGATGGAAAATTTTCACCACCAATGGGTTGTAGTATTCATGGTTGTCGAAGCAGAACTTTTATTCCTGTTAGATCTACTGCAAAAGCTATAGATTTTCAAAAAATAAGGCATGAAATTTCCCTGTGCTGCAGATATCCATTCTTAATAAATTAAGCAAAAGTTGAAAATTTTCTTTTTACTACTATTCAGACTTCAGGAAATACTTAAATCTGGAATTTATGAGGAGGGAAGGGTGCCTCGTACAGTGGAATGTGAATTGAGTGCAGATCTTGTTGATTGTTGCATACCTGGTGATGACGTGACAGTTACTGGAATCATTAAAGTAATTAATAATTACATGGATGTAGGCGGAGGTAGAATAATGATTTTCCACACTTGTCTTTAATATAATTATTGATGCATTTCTTCCTTGTTTTGAAATTATTTAATGATTTTATGTTTCATTTTTTTGATTTTTCTTGATTTTTTTATGATGTTTTATATATAATTTTTAGCTTAATATATTTTTTTTTGTAAATTTTTTGTATGTTTTGAATTGTGAGATCTCATTATGTGATTTGTGACCTGTTTTCTTCTGCTCTGAGCCTACTTTCTTTGTATTTTGGTGCCTTGTGCTGTGTCTCTTGTGGCAATCATCTTTTGGAAGATGTGTTGACTTTTTAACATCCCAACTTTACAGTGAGGCCTTGGGTGGCCAGGTGCATCGAGTACTTAGTATTGCACCACAACAAGCCTGAAATTGCATTGCAATCAGCCAAACATTACACATCAATGTTACAGGATCATGTGACAATGCTTAACTTGAGAGCTTTGCACGGAGTTCACATTGTGGATGCGCTAGAATTGTGCAAAATGTTCTGATTACATTGGGATCAAGCTTGGTTTGCACAACGATACTACCATAATATATTCTTTACAAGTATTATGAGGGCCCATCAGATGACTAGGATCTTGCAGTGGATTGTTTGAGCCTATAAAATTAGGTTAATGGATTTTTAAACCACATTAACCCCCACTTCCAAGTATTAAATCCTTTTCTCTTTTCTTCTTTCTCCTTTTCCACATGAAAAATTGAGCTACTGGTTTCCTCTATCCTTTTGTTCTTCATCTCTCATTTGAGAAGCTTAATGAGAAGGCTTGAAAGCTAAGATCTGTCTTGGTACAAGCTTGGGGAAACTCAATCTGTAGAGTTTAAGCCTTGTAGCAAGGGGAATTTTGCTTCCTTTGGCCTTTTTTTTTTCGCTTCAAGCCTTTGATGATAAGGAACAAGCTTGGGGGAGCTCAACCCGTTGTACTTAAGCCTTGGAGTGAGGGGAATCTTTTTTCTTTTGGTCCTTTTTTCAATTCAAGCCATTGTATGGTAAGTTCTTAACTCCCACCATTTTGACTATTTCACCTAAGCCATAAGGTTTTATTTCTTCCTATATGAATCTATGCTATGTTGCTCTAAGTATAATCTTTTCTATATCTCTACTCATTATGCTGATCATTTCTTAATTTTGACTTATTAAGCATAGTTTTATAAGCCTGATTTGCATGCAATAATGAGCTCTATAATATTAAAAAATTTTTAACTAGCTTTGCATGGTATGTTCATTAGGTACTATTTTAAAATATTACGATAGAATTTTTGGTATTTGTTTTAGGATCCTGATTTTAGAATTTAGTTATTTTGGAGATAAAGACAGCTTCTGAGAATGCAACATAGATTATGGAGAAAAGTTAAAATTTTTTTTGATTAAGCAAATGGCAGTTTTTGTAACATTGTAAGTTCATGAATACACTTTTGAAAATCTAACGAAGTGGTATTTTTGTAGTCATTATTTAGCCTTACTAATAATTAATAAAACTAAATGGTATTTGAGTAAGTGGTATTTTTGTTAATAAAATATTTTGAATTAAGTAATAATAATGAATTTAGAGAATAATCAAAAAATTTGATGGCACTGTGATTTTAAGTTCAGTGTGATGTATTGAGTGAGGAAGCAAATGAGCTTTATTTTATGGCCTTGTGTAAGGGGGAATGATGGGTCCTCTAAATTGGCATTGACTTATGTTATGCTCAACTAAGGTTTTCTATGTTATAATCTAAAAGTGCACTTTGGTGAGTTCCTACTGGTGCTGACGACTGCAAGCATCTGTTACTTTTTGTTTTAGAACACTTCGTGTCCATTTATGTAGTTATTAATTGTCATTTTATTTTGGTCTGAATCATTCAGCCCATCACTATGTGCATGTCATGCTGTTAGTATATAATTTATAAATAAGTAATTAATAAAGAATAAAAAATTATTTCTTATTCCAGATAGTTTTGTTTATTTAATTTTATTTTGCTTAGTTTTCATTTAGTATTCTTGCAATGGTTTTGGTCTAGACAAAATTTCTTAAGTAGTAATATCTTCCTTTCAATGTTGTTTTTGTTCAATAATTTATTTCATTTAGTTTAGCTTTGTTCAACATATCTTGCTATCTATATTTGTGAGAACATTTTAAGGAATTCATGAACACGTTGGTAAAAAAGGCTTCATGGGTGAACTAATGAATGTATGATGAGCTTGGATGTGGCTTCTCGAAGCAAGTTTTGAAGTTTTGAGAATTGTTGGTTATTTTTTCTGAGTGTTGTAAGAAAGTGTTTTGTTCATACAGATGAACTTTTTTGTGAGGATGGCCTTAACTTAAGAGCTTTGATACTGAATTATTGTTTATGTACAGTAAGCTCAATTGGGTGTGCAGTAATGTGCCATATAATAATTGATGCATTTTGGTGGCGATTATAGTGCGACTCACTTCAAAATTGTCCCATATGAAGTCTCAAAATCATCCTAGATGACCAAGATTGTTTTAGATGATCTATGTAGTTTGTCCTTGATAATTTTCTCAGTTTTCTAAACTTTCCACATGATGCTGACATTTTCTAGTCATGATACCAAGAAAAATATGGCTTTTGCTAGGATTTAATGGCTGAACTATCTTATTTTTAATTCACTAGGTCTACTCTTAGCTACCTTGCAAATACTACTATAAATTAAATTTCACATAAGATTATAGCTTCATTTTTTAAATCTCATTATCCAAATTTTAAAATCTCACTCTTAAATTTATCTATATTACTTTTTGTTAAAATTCACTATTTAGTTTTAGAACATAATTTAGATTTGGTATTACTTTTCTTACCTCTTATTCTTAAATCTATAATCAATACTTGATAATGGGTTGCCAAAATAATTGCTTGAAATAATCTTAGAGAAAATTATCAAAATGGTCCTTTGACTTATGCAAAATGTTCAATTTAGTCCTTTTCTCTTGCAAATATTTTTTTTGGTTCATTGATTTTTAATTACGGGTTTTTTATGGTTTCATGCTGATAATTTGAATGGAAATAGTTAAATAGGAAGGGTAAATTTGTTTTTTTAGAATTTAGCTAATAAAATTCTTAATGATACTCTCATTTTCTTAAATATTAAGAGAAGTGTTATAAATGGGTAAAACAAATGAACCTTCAAGCTCACATTAAAATCTTATGTTCTTTGATTTTTTTATATTAAAATCTTATGTTTTTTTATATTAAGTTGCAAATTATTCTTAAAATCTCTTAAAAATACAATAAAATTATTAAGTTGAAGCTGGAAGGGTATAAAGAGTCGTCGACGTAGAGAGCTGAACCTTCGTCAATTGCTCTACATTGCAAGCTGGAGTCGACGTTGACAATGTAAGATGACGTCGACATTGAGGGCGTCTCTCATCCATAATTGAAAGGGGCATCGACATTGTAAGCTGGCATTGATGTCGAAAGCGACGTGGAGTTGGAATCAGCGTCAACAACGGAATTGGAAGCGTTGTCGACGCAGAGAGCTGAACCTGTCAATTGCTTTACATGGAATATCGATGCAGAGAGACGAAGATATCGATACAGAGAACCCTTAAATTATCACATAAGATATCGACACATAGATGCATAGAGACGAAGTGATCGACACAGAGTGATCGACGCTAGATTGCAAGCTATCGTACGAGAGAAGTTATGTTACCCATTCCGAAATAAAAATCTCCCAACTGAATTACACATTACCTTTAAATTCATAGTTTAGACAGTGGGATTCAACGGAAAGATAATGGATGGACAAAAAAATACTTAAATAAAGTTAGGGACCAAAAAAATATTTACAAGTGTAAGAACTTAATTGAACACTTTAGAAAAGTTAATAGCTATTTTGATAATTTTCTCAATAATCTTAAAATCATTGCAATATAAACTCTCTTTCTTAAGACTAATCAATATGAGTCTTAAAAACCCCATTTATATAAGTAATAACATGCTCTCTCTTTTCTTAAAATAAGATTTATAATCATAAGATAATAAGTTGAAGTAACTCCAAAATTATTCATTTTTGTTGATTAATCTCTCTAAAACAAAAAATCATTGGGAATAGTATTATTTTTAGTGTTCTTTCCAATATACCCATTTAAATCTTCCTATATAAATAACATCTCTTTTGTGATATTTTTTGAATTAAATCCTCTGAATCTTGCCAAAAAATTTCTTATATAATTATATTTAATCTTATTTGTGGGGAATAAAAACTAATAATATTTAAAATTATTCTATAAATTATTATCTTTAAAGATATAATTTTATCTCATTACATCTAAACTTTCACTTTATTATCCTTTACGTTCTTTTCCAATATGATAGTCACACCATTCGTATGATGATTTTTACCTATGTATTAGAGTTTAAAGCATAAGTCATCAATTTCTTTTACTTTTTCTCCCTCCCACCCACTTTATTTTTTGAAGACATAATATGCTTATCCACCGATTAATCCTACTAACTAAAAAGCCATGCTAACGTGAGTGCAGATATTCCAACTCCTAATCTTAAATTAGTATCATGAACAAGCTTTCTTACTTGCATTCATTCATAATGCGGGAACTCTTGTATATATGAAACTACATTTGGGTACATATGTAATGTCATTTGCACACTTTTTTACTGCATTCAAGCAATGTATTGCATTGCTTTGCCTTAGTTCTAGCACAATTTCTTAAATAGTTTATATAATGAGAAGATTTAATAAAGTCTTGTGCTCGCTATCGACTACTTAACTCAATCCTCCTTTCTCATCCGAATCTTGTTGCCCAACGTTTGTAGAGTTAAAAATAGATGTTGTACGCATATGTTAGTAAGGAACTTTTGGCACTCAAAGCTATAAAACCACTAAATATATGCCTTTTGTTGTTGTGCAAGTGATTATGAGCTGAAAATGCAATTTATATATTTACTTGCCTGAAATTGTTTTCCTACTTTTATTTTACCGTTTGAAGCCTAAATGAAGAAAATGGAGATGCAACATCTTATTTTAACTAATTATTTATTTCTGAATAAAAGTATAACAAGATTAAAATTGCATTTTGGTTTAACAGATTCTGATGTAAGTAAAATGCAAAATAAAATGCCTCACATAATTTATTTGTACTCATTAAATTTGGCATACATTTTATGAATTTGTAATAATTAAATTTAAATTTATTGCTTTGCTAAATTAATTTGTGAGGACTTTGAATGATTGATGAGATAGAAAACATTTAAATTCTTTCTGAAATTTGTTCCATTCTAGCTTAACTACCTGAATAGGTCCTCAGATCACTACAGAAGATGTGTCAATGAGTTTAGTATAACATTGCTTTTGGCATGAATCTATGTTTTGTCTGAAGTTTATAACTATTTGCACATTCAATTAGTTAATGGCTATATTTTTTTAATAGAATATATTAAAATGTGATCACATTTAATTTGGTGCTTTAACTACTTTGTCGTTTATCTATATTTTCTTAACTTAATGGAAAGCAAATAACTGGCATGGTGAAGTTATAATGGAAAGAATATGAAATTGACTCGTTCAATAATTTTCCAGGGAAGTCAAAAACCAGGAATCAGGGCCTTTATTATCTGTATTTGGAGGCAGTTTCAGTTAAAAATGCAAAATCACATTCTGCTTCTGAAGATTATCAACTTGCTAATTCTGAGAGCAAGAGTAACATGCTATGTGAATTGCATACATTTTCACAGAGGGATTTGGAGTTTATTGCCAAATTTTTAGATGAGTGTGGGCCTGATGCATTTCGTCAAATTGTTCAATCCTTTTGTCCTTCCATTTATGGGCATGAATTTGTTAAAGGTAATTTTTTTTAAACTTGTTTCTTTTTAAGAATCACATTTTAGTATAGTTTGTGTCCAATAAGTGTTATAATTCATGTTGACTACATTTGTTTCTTTTTTAACAGTTTGTTAAGTGTTATATATTTTAGGTGATCATAAGATTTGGTAGTATGTACAATTTAATCATCTCCCAATTTTATTGATGTATTTAATAATTACTGATGTGATTGAAAATCATCAGTATTAGACTTCGTCAAGCTTTTTCTGTTAAACACTTAATCATTTCTTATCATTCATTTTAGTTAGGTGCTGTGCTGTTTTTACCTATTATTTTATTCACATGAATGAAAGAGTTATTATGTTGGATAAAAATTGAACTGTGTATATTGAAATTATTATATAAAAATGAAATGGGCATAGGATTTGTTGGCCTCCCTGCTATTTAAATGATTTCATTATCTTTATATCTTTATGCAAATAACAATGCTATCTAGTAACTGCAATGCATTTTGTTTAATAGCATCTTCTCTGAGAAATGTAATGCTATGTAGATTATATGATAATTATTTTTAATCTCTCTAATCTTTCATTTCTTGGATAATTTAAATTGCATTGAATTTAGATGCATTGTATATTATTTCAGTGTTGACTACGATTGTTATTGATAAAATCTTATAACTGAATTAACATCTAACCAGTCACCTCTTATAATAAATAACATATTCTTACATCAAGCTAAACATCCCTTAGGTGGGTTGGGATATACGAACCTCAGTCTAGAAAATTCATCCGTCATTAGATAAAAATATTGTTTGAGGACTAGGAAAGGTAAATGGTAAGTGTAAAGTATTATGAAAAGAAGGCTTAAAAGCTGGTTTAATGACTCATAAAATTTACCTCAAGTAGTTGGGATGAAGATAAATGATTTATTATTTGATATAATGGCATAAGTTAATAAAATAAATAATTTGTTTCTATTTACTTTTGTTTAGCTCACCAATGATAATCCATCAATTAGCTTAGCTAAAATTGTTGTTGGAGGATTGGTAAGAATAAATACTGGACTTAAGGTAACGTGAATAGACGTTATTGAACTATGAAGAATAGCTTTAATAGTTGATATAAGATTCTTAAAATTGTCCTCAAATAATTGGGATGATGACAAATGAGAAAGTCATATTTAACGATAGATATAATTTATTACCAGTTTTATAACTGATGTAGATGCGTTAATGCTTAAGTTGTGCAGTTAAATCTGACAGAGAAGTATGACTGGTGGATTTTTGGTGGGCCATTAGTGGGTATGGAAGGTGCTAACTATGAAAAATAGATTACTAGTTTAGGGATGCAATGAAGAGAGATTAGGGAAGTGGCTATCATGAGCTTATTTTATTAGAGTGACTGTCATGAGCTATATAACAATTTTGAGATGATTAAAAGTTTTACAAATAAAACACGTTTTAATAGTGGTTATTTTTGATATAAATGGCACATATGCCGACTGTTTGACTTTCCTTAACTTGGATCTTGGTGCCATTTACTATGCTGTCAATTCATTTGAGTCAGGCTATACAAATAGGTGGCGAAGAGTACATATTTTTTAGATCTTGTTTATTTTATTGTGAGAGATGAACGCATGTAGGATGCTTAATGCTTTGTACTTTTTATTTAATGCTTTTCATTATTTTCATGTGTAAATTATTGGAGAGAGTGGTTGAGGATATTAGGTGGATACATGCCTTTATAGAAGATGCCAAAAATAATTATTGTTTTTATCTCTATATTTAAATATGGTTCTCTGTTCCCAATAGTATGGACATTTCCATATGGATGCGTTGTCAATTGTCATGCCATTGCACTATCTTCTCTTGCATGCATACAATTTTATGTAGACATACATATCTGTATATATATATATATATACACATATACATGCGCATGCGTGCTCACACCCCCCCTCCCCCCCCACACACACACACACACATATATATATATATATATATACATATATAAATTTATATGAATTTTCATCTTGGAACTTTGATTTCATCTATGCAACAAAGACACTCTTTGGTTGCTTGGATTTTATTTTTGGTAGTCCTTTGAAGATGGACGACGTGATTGTTGCTCACATCGGGCTGCCAGTTATAAGGGTTCTTGTTGTCGTGGATATCTCTTATTCACTCTCATCTGAGAGTGTGGATAGGATGTGCAATTTTGGATTATGGAAGTCTATTTTGTTCGATAGAAGGCCCAAATTTTGCTTTGCTTCACACAATCTAACACAAAGTGTCTCTTGTCTCAGTGTTCACCAGGATCTCTGCTTTGCTCCTGTTCCCCACCCTCGACTTCTAATGTCCCAACTCAACCAACCCCAGCTTCCTCTGTTCAAGTTTGCTCAGTCTCAATTTCTCTTGCTCAACTTCCTTGCATCGGCTGCCCTGGCTGCTTTTTTGGTATTGTCCATCATGCCCTTGAATCATTAAGATCACTTGACCACTCTACTGGGTCCCTTGTTTCCTTCCCTCCTACGGGTTTCACCAGCCTCAGTCCTCCCGTCCTCAGTTTTCTCAGCCCCGGATCACCCAATGCTGGCTATTTTGGCTCTGACTTGCCTGGTCCCCCTCTCTGTTTTAAAGGTTGAAGGCTGTTCTTTGGATATCATGTGAAGTTGTGACAAGTTGAGTATTGGACTGATTAATTTTCTGATTCATATGCTTCAACAAAACTGACCTTATCTTGCAATCAATTCACCGACGTTGAAAAAATGTGGTCTCGATCATTCTCACTTCAAGTGCTAGTAGGAAAACTTCTGCTAGAGGATCAATGTGGAGATTTAAGGAAATTCATTTTCTTTGGAGACCTGATCTTGTGTTTGAGATAATTATTTTTGCTGTTTGATTGCAATCCATGTTCATCAATAAAGTTTTATTTTGAATATATAAATAAATAATATATATATATATATATATTTATGTATTAGAAAATATTTGCAAGGTTGACTTTTTGTAGGCAGAATTCTAGTTAAAACTTAGCTGCAACTTCCAAATTTCTTGACCAACTGAACAAGCTGGCAGCTATCACATAAAGCATTTGTTTCATTTAATTGCGACTATTCTATTCTACTAGTTCAATTTTTTGTGTCTGCAGCTGGAATCACACTTACATTGTTCGGAGGGGTTCAGAAGTACTCAACGGATGAGAACAAGGTCCCGGTTCGAGGGGACATTCATGCCATTATTGTTGGTATCCACGAATTTAAATTGTGCTCAACTTTGTGTGAATTTATTGGTTGCTTCTACAAATATGTTTTTCACAAATTTAAATAGCTTCCATTGTAAATAATTCTTGGTGTAATTTAAAAGCCGGAGACTGCTTTTTTAGGTGATCCTGGATTAGGAAAAAGCCAACTTCTACAAGCAGCTGCAGCAGTTTCGCCAAGGGGCATATATGTTTGTGGCAATGCAACAACAAATGCTGGATTAACTGTTAGTGTTGTCAAGGATCATATGACAAGTGATTATGCCTTTGAGGCTGGTATACAATTTGTCTGGATTTCGCTTGCTCATGTGTCCATCTTCATGCATAATCATATTTCTTTTTATTTTTTAGGTTCCGTTATATTGTATTTGTATTATTGTTGCTTTATGTTGTAAAAATGTTCTCAAACTGTTCTTCTTTTTAAATAGATTCACATAAAGATGTTCTCAAGTGGCAAGTGATTATGTTGTAAAATAGCTTTGGATAGATTTAGTATTGTAAAGATCATATGAAAAAGATGATTACGCCTTTGAGGCTGGTATACAGTTTGTCTACATGTCTGGTGCGTACTTATTCCATCTTCATGTGCAATTTTATAACTTTTTAATTTTGAGATTCCGTTAGATCTCATCAGGTTATGTTAGGAAATGCTCTCAAACTATTCTGCTTGAAGAGCTGATGCATTAGTGCATATGCTAGTCCTATAAACCCTTCATAAGTTAGAGGCTTGTGGTTTATACGTATTGGCTACATTTTCTCTTTGAATTCTGTAATTGCTGATCCTTAATTCAAGTGACAAGGAACATTGTGTTAGAGCTAAGATTTCATCAAGTTTATACTTCTTTTACTTGCCAATTAATATTACTCTTTAACAGCAACTTGAAAGCATTGATTCATGCGTGGACACAATATATGAATACAGGTTCATTATATTATGGAAATAGCCAACTAATCAGTTTATTTTCTATTCTAATAGCATCCTATTTTTAAACCGTCCTTTTCACTATAGATTGTTTTATATGCAAAACAAAATTTGTCTTTATCCTCATCGCATTTTATGTATTGTGGTAATTATAAAACTGTATTGATGTGTTAAGATTGTTCTGTTCAACCATTCATTGATCTCCAAACTTAAATGTCACGTTTTTTCTTTTAAATGTTGTTTATAGTTACAGTCTGCCACTTCCCTCATTTTTCCACAGAATGATATTCGTAGCTCCCTTTCAACTACAGTATTTCATTGCACTTAAAACCAGCTTTGCTATATGGATGTGTTTTCCTTAAAATTTTTGATAGACAATATTGTATGGTAGAAATGTGATTGCAAAGTAGTATTATTGCAAATCTGGAAAGGATGGAGCGACAGATGATTATGTTGGAAAGAGATTGTAATGACCTTGCCCGATAAGTATTGGGAAACAAAGGTTGGATGGCAAAAATATTGACTTAACAATTAAACACTTGGAGCCAAAATATCATTAAAAAAATAAAAAAGGCAGTTAAGTATCCAAAACTATTTAAATTTAATAGTGTTAATGTTTTTTATATCATATTAAAGGAGTACAATAACATAAAAGAGAGTTGAAAGAAATGAAACTAGACCAAAAGTATCAAGCACAATGACATGTGCAGAAATCGGTGAATTTGTCAGCTATCTAATCTTGATTTAAAAAAATTTAGAGTGAATAATTATAAAATTTGTTTAATAATTAATAAGGAGAAGAAAAGTTCATGCATGCATCTAATGATTCTAATGCAAACAGTCTAAAAAAATTGTAAAGGCTAATGTTAAAAACTTGCAACTAAGCGTGAAGTAATCGTTTGTCTTAAAGAGATCATAACATGAATAAATAGCTGTAATCTACATGAATGATATTCTAAATGAACATGAAATTCATTTAATCATTTTGGTATCACTTGCATCGCCAATTGAGATACACCATAGAACAGTTGAGCGATCCACCACCTTATGGATTTGTGATGAGAAGCCATTTCCATTGGAGGATCCTATCAGCAGGGAAGATTTCATCATGGAAGTAATATATGCATAGCTCTCTACCATGTATTCTTATATATAAAGCATGTGCTGCAATATAATAATACGAACATCCATATTTTAGCGTATTTTTGCCAATTTCAAAGACTTTTCTAGATTTGATATAATTCAAATATCATAGGCATGCAAATTTGTATAAGATTTGTTGAGTCGGTTGTGCGCGCTTCTGCTTTTGTCGCGTGAACAAAGATAGGCGATATATATCTATAATGATATATATATATATATATATATATATAATTAAGGCTTTAATAAAAAGTGTGAGGGTTTATTCAAAAAATTGCGAAAACTCAATTTTAAGTTCACCTTGGACACAACTTGCATTCACACATGCTAAAAATAAAATTTTAAGATTGTGATGTTTAATCTTTTGGATTTAGCAAAATTTAATATTGTAATATTTTGGAAGTTGATAGAATTGGCTCAAAATTTAAGTAAACATCTAAATTTCAGTATTGAGTATTTTTCTTACGAAGGGGCTTATAGATAGTATAAAGTAGCATTTGGGTTTCAAACTAGTCAAACAAAGTCAAGTACTATGTTATTGAACTTGAGCTAGGCATGAATAGATTTTAAGCTTTAAAAATTTTGTTCAAGCTTATGCATTATTTTTTTATTAAGCTTGAGTTAAAATTGAGTCTTAACTAACCCAAAGTAACTCCATGTAGATTGCTGGTTTTTAAAAATAAGTTTTGTTCTATTCAAGATAAATTTGAATATTTTATTAGGCGCATACCTTCATTTTATTAATTTTTGTTTAATAATTTAAATTTTTGTTCTTAAAAAAATTATTTTCTTAAAAAATTTCAATTTGCATCTTATATTATTTTAATAATGCTAACAATATTAATAAAAATTAATCAAAGATTAATAACATTCATCTAATATTTAAATGATATTTTTATTATATTTTGTTAAATTATTATTTGATATTCAACAACAATAACAATAACAATAACAAAACTAAGCCTCAGTCCCTCTAGGTGGGGTACGTTACATGAGTCATTTGTTTCTATTGTGCATGATCAAATAGAAGCCTCTTTTTAAGTTCTAAATAGATAAATCTTTCTAATGGCTTTTTCTTGTCTTTTTTGGTCTTCCTCTTCTTCTTTTAATATGGGCAAAATCCGCAAGTTCTTGGTCTTCCTTTTCTTTGTTAAGAAATAACTCATTCCTTATTATATTCTTTCAAGTGTACCACTCATCCACCTTACCATCCTCATCTCTCTAACACTTATTTTATTGATAAGTTTTTTCTTTGTTTGCCAACATTCAACCCCATGTTTTGTAACTTGTTGAATAACAGTTCTAAAAACTTTTCCTTTAATTTATAGTGGGATTCCATTCTCACAACACTCCATAAGCACTCCTGCATTTCATCTAACCAACATGGATCCTATTAGTCACATCGACTCTTTCAACATTAGTTTAAATAATTGAACCTAAATATTTGAATCTTCTGCTCTTCTTGTTCACACTGATTTCAATACTTAAGTCCTCGAGATTGCGATTTCTATTACAATTAAATTAATGTTCTATATTATTTTCTTAGATCTACTAAGATGAAAGCTTTTAAAATGTAGAGTAATTTTCCATAACTCTAGTTTTGCTTTAACTCATCACTAATTTTATCAATTAATATAATATCATCTGTAAATGACATGCACCTAGGAGCCTTCTTTTAAATATGTCCAGTAAAGACATTTTTAATTAAAGCAAAAAGGTATGGATTGAGAGCAAATTCTTGATGTAATCCAATAGTAATAAAAAAAAATTGTAATACAAGTTATCTTGCGATCGAACACATGTTGTAGATATATGGCTTCCATGATAGATCTACCTAGCATATAATCAAATATATTTTGTGAAAGATGATCCTTTTATAATTTATATTCAATCACTTCAAAAAATTCAATGTATGGCTCATAAACTTGATTCTTCTATAATGTGCATAATCATGAGCATTGCTTTTATTATTGTAAATATGTACAATAATACTCATCAATCTTCTTTGGAGTCTTTAAAATAATATTTAATAACTTGGTAAGAAAACAAAATCTTACCTCGCCCAAATATTTCCACATATATCAACTGCTCATACTGCTTTTCACTCTTTATTATCTTTAAAGCATTTCAAAGCTCAGCTTTACAATTTAAAATCATTTCAATAATAGAATAATTGATATTATTTTTATAACTATTTAACTCATTCATTTAGATTATGTTAGTGTAACGTTCATTAAAATATTTAGTAAAATATTTATTCATCTATATTAAATATTTTCATTCCTAAAGTTAGTTTTTTCATTATTATGTTTGATACATTTTACTTGAATCTAGTTTATTATTTTCTCATCTCTTAATTTGGATAATTTATATATGTATCTCGTTTTAAATATTTTAATTTATCATTTAAGTCATCGTATAACAATCTTACATCATGAATTGCCATTTCTATTCATGACAAGTTAGTTATATTTTATTTCTCAACTTTTCTCATTTATATGTTTAAGCAATTCTTTGTAGTATATTTTTATTTAATAGTTACTTTGACATCATGTTTCATCATAAAATACTATTAGGTGCTCTCTCTTTTGATTTACCAAACATATTAGCTATATTGACAATACAATTAATTATCCAATTCTACATAAAGGTTGGGTTCACTTTCAAAATCTTATTGTCCAAGTTTTAAAACTTCATTTTTAAAAATATCTAGATTTTCTTTCTTAAGATTCTATCTAGTTTAGGTCATATTGTTGCTTTGATATTACTTTCTTGCTTCTTATTTTAAAATCTAAAATAAATAATGAATATTGACTTGCCGAATAATCATTTGGAATAATCTTATAATCTATCCAATATATGCAATTTTTTCTTTAAGAGAAAATAATCAAAGTTTTCCAAGCCTCATTTTTACAGGTACTAGCATGTTTCTCTTATATTTTAAATAATTATTGGCAACTATAGGATTATAAGCTAATATAAAATTTAAAATAATTATTCTTTCATTATTTATCTCTTTAATGCTAAACATATCATAATACTACTAAATCCTTTAATTGCCCTTCAAAAAATATTAAATCTAATAATATTTAATAAAGTCTATTGTTTTTACAGTTGGAAAATACAAATATATCATAAAAGAAACATTAAAAAGAAAAAAATAAAGTCTATCGAGCGTTGCAGTGGGTCCGTGACTTTATCAACCATCTAATCCTGGCCTGAAAAATATTAGTAAAAATACTTAAAGTGAATAATTATAATTTTATCTCAATAATTGACAATAAAAAAAAGATTGTGTGCTCCTATATTTATAATGCATACAAACTCAATATAATACGGATAATAGTAGAAAGACTAACAATTTGAAGTGAAATACTAAACTAATTAAAAGAAATCATAGCATGAATAAATAATTGCAGTAAATGTTGATTAGGTTTTGATTTCACATATTGTTCATTTAGCTTTTGTAACACTTGCATCATGGATGAGAACCTCGTAGTAAAGTTGAGAGACCCACCACTTAATGGATCTACGGTGAGAAACTCTATCAAAGCTAGGGTGGATCCTATCCCTAGGGAAGATATTATTGTGGAAGTAATACACACATAGGTCTTTGCCATGCTTGCTTATACAAGAGCACATGTTTCATCATGTAATTTGAGCATCCATATTTTAGCATATTCATAGATAATATCATTTGGATCAAGTTTTTCTTTGCTTTAACTTCATTCATTTCCAATAGGTTTAATAAGCTATGCAAATAGGTTATGTGATTACATCATGTAACAAGAACATTTAATTCTTTACAGGTGGTTATATGGTAGTCAAGAATTTAATCTTGTTAATTTAACCTCATTTTCAATAAGGACATTGTTATATGACTCATTGGCTAAATAATAAGATGACCCTTGGGTTTTAATCTTACTAGATTCTAGTTATGTCAAAAAGCTTTCATTAAAAATTTGAATGCTGAACTAATAAATTAGGAAATTAGTTAGACATAATTATGAAATAAAATTATAATTATCCAATTTAAATTGTAGGCTGAGAGTTTGACATGTTGGTTCCGCAAATAATCACTCTTCCATGAAAATCAGATTATTGGCTGGAAAGCGGTTGTTCATCATTTACCTGATCACGCTTGACTTGGAACATTAAACTTTGGCAGCACAGTTGGTGATAGATTATTCACATGCACAATTGTACTCAATGCCTCATTTTAAAATGATTTGGGCAACTGGATTGACAAAACAAGCACTCGCCCTTTTTATCCACTGGACCAATCTATTTAACTGTGGTGTTTTTGGGGGTTTTTTCTGATAGTGAATCCCTTTCTTCTTATCATAATCATAAAAGTCTTCACAATAGTCATATTCTCCGTCTGTACACACACTTCAGCTTTAAGCTGCTATGGCACTCCACCATTATATGGAATTGCTTGAAGACTTTGCATATCTAATGTTTCAACTTCAACACATCGGCCCATGCCTTCTTTCAAAATTATCAATAAAAGTAGCAAATTATAAGGAGTTGCCTAGAGTGTGAGTCTTTATTGGACCTTAAACATCTAAATACACCAACTCCAACTTGTTAGCCTTCCTCGAGTGACCAGATCCCGTGAAAGTCACTCTTGTCTGCTTTGTTTGCTTTTTAGCAAAGCAATGCTGGCACTCCTTCAAAGATCCCTTCTGACACCAGGCAACGTTTTTCCTTGGCCAACAAATGCAACCTCTTCTCACTTTTGTTGCCTAAACTGATGTGTCACAACCGTAGATAGTTCTTAGTATGCATTACATTCTTCGATGACTCCACCACCTTTGCTTGCAACATATAAAGTGAAGTAGCCCTCTTTCCTTGAGCCACCACCAAGGCTCCCTTAGACCACTTCCATTGCCCATCACAAAACGTGTGTTAGTTAGTATCTCACATCATTCAGTCTCCTAGTTGATATCAAATTCAGATAAATGTTTGACACATGCTTCACCTTCTTCAATACTAGAGTGTTCCCAATATCAGTCTCTAGGTATACACTCAAAATGCCAATAGCAATGGCAACTTTGTCATTCTTTATCCTCATACTGTCATAATCACCGGGGTGTAGGAAGATAAGAAATTTCTCCTCGAGGTGGCATGGATGGACACTCCTTACAAACCGAGTTTACTGTGTCATCATCATACACATTTAAGTAGTTGCCTTTTGAGAATGCATTCGCCTTTTATGAGTCCTCATCTTTTGCAGACCTTTTCTTTTTTCCTTTGCCATATCGTAGCTTTCAGTAGTGTTTCTTAACGTAGCCCTTCTTGCCACAATAATGGTACTCTAAACTTGATTACCTTTATTGACCATTCTTGCTCCTATCATGCCTTTAAGTGGAGGCATCACATCAAATTGTTCTCACCTCTCTATGATGAACAATTCTTGTTGAGATGCTGAAGCACCCCACCCTGTTTTCTTATTTATTCAAGACACTGCTTTTTCACCAACTCTGTGTTAACCTCTTCATTTGGCGCAGAATTTGACAACAAAGTGGGGAATGTTTTCCGAGAATTCGGTAACATACCCAAGAACTATAAGCCATGAACTTCATCATTGAACTTGATATTCCTCCTAGTTAGTTGAAAATTCTTTAAACTCGTTCAAATAGTTAGACTTGAACTTTCAATTTGAATAATTGATCCCCGCCATCTACTTAATTAGGTACAAACTGTTATTTTTGGATTTCCTTGTGTACAATTTGTCAAGCTTTTGTTACAACTCAGTTGCATTTCGCTTATCACTAATATGATTCTAAACATTATCACCCATCCACTACCTAATGTAGCCATCAACTTATGATGAAATGCCATTCATTCCTTGTGTGCTTTCGACTCTACGTTCTTGTTTGCAAACATAAGTAGGTAGTAGTCGTTCAGATACAACAGATCTTCCTTCTTCCCCTTTCCACATATAATTGTTAGATCTATTTAGAGTTACCATTGGACTAGGGTTACTATTGATGATTTTGATTTTGGTGGAAAACCTCACTCTAATTCCATTTTGACAGAGAAATAAGAGGGGGGATGGATTACCTGTTTTAAAATCACACTACAAAATTATGATAACACCTTGATCAAGCACAAGCATAGATCATACATAGTTAGAACATTAAGGATATTTACAATCATCACAAATCTATTCAATATGGAGCATATATTCACAAATCATTGAACATGTCTTTGACACACAAAATTCTTTCCACAAACGAATTAAATATAGGTATAAAATCTATTTAGAGAGAAATCTCAGTGTTAAAGCCCTAAGAAACTGAATAGGTTGAGGAAGTTTACAGAGCACCACCTTACTGCACACCTTGTAGAAGAACACTCTCTACGAACCTTAGATCAAGATCTTGCCTTATACTTTACCAGAGCCAAGAAAATCTCCAGATAGGGTTTTTTCTTCCTCTTTGGCCTCTAAATAAACCCAAACGAGCCAAGGATACAAGCTCTAAACAGGTTCACACGCATAAGTGTGACTGGCATTTGAGTGTTCTTAAGCACCGAACCCAAGGACTAAGTGGCACCCAAAAAATCGTGTAAGAAAATTTTCCAGGCACTCGGGTGCCTACTTCTCGGACTAGTTTCAGCATGAGTGATGGATCTAATATTACTGTCATATCATCAATATTTTAACTTCCATCATGATTAAGTATACACTCCATATATCTTGTTTGAGATCTATCAAGACCAAATTCTATAGATTCTAAATTAGTTCTTCATAGCTCTAGTTCTTCATAGCTCAAGTTTATGTTTATTCTCATTGCAAGTCTTAACAGTTGGGAGATTGTTATCTGCAAATATTTTGCTTGAAGGAATCTCACAAGTCAACTAGAAAATATATGATTAAATTTCTTATCTTTACCAATATTTTACATATAACAGATATTCTTGAGAGATTTGAAAAATTTGATATTGAGGAGCTTCAATTTTAAAATGCTCAATTGAAGTTCTTAGTTGCAAATTTTCGTGATCAACAGGTAAGCAACTTGTTCTTAAACATGCTACTAATTATATATTTGTGTATTTAAAGTGGAAATGAATGCATCAACTTAAAATTTGATTTCATTGTAACAATGCTCTTATTATGGGATAACGCTCTTGACTTTGTGCCATGAGGCAGTCTCAATCAGAATATTATAACATTTTTCTACAAAATAAGATAATTTGTTGGCAAAAAAATTGCTATCCTGTTTCTCATAGTTTTTGAAGAAGTTATTTGTTTGCGATACAAATGCTTAATTTTAAAATATTTAGTGAGTTATTTCTTAAACTCAGCAAAAGATTTCTATAATTTTCAAAATGTCTATCACAAGATGTAATGCAAAAATAAAATTAAGTGGACACCACATCATGGCTTCCATTTGCTTCATTTATTTTAATTGATAAATTTTCTTCCTCAAAAGTTATCTGTAAAACAACATGCATAGTATCATACTTGTTAACTAAACTATGCAGAAAATTGAACTGCAACTGTGCATTTTTCACATGCTTTAAAGTGCCTGCTTGATTTCCTTTGTTTTAATAACTAGTTTTGAAAACAATGTATTCAATTCCAAACTTCCAAATTTTTTTCAGTTGATCTTTACCTCTTATAACAAGCAAAAACCTTTGATGATACAAACCAAATATTGAATTAATGAATCAGAATAACATCTTTAGATACAGTTAACGATTTCATCAAATCTTGTGTGCCTAATAATAAATATGATATGAAAATGGACAGTTGTTGATTAATAAAACTGTAATCCTTTCACTTGTATAATGCTTTCGCCCCCCATATCCTTGTTCTCAAATTTTTTGAATGCTTGAAGTTAAAGGTTTGAAAGAGTATTACAGTTTTCTTTTGTCAAGTTGCTGAACTAATATATTGCACCTGAATAACACCAAAGATTCTTTTCTTTAAAAATCTATATATATATTAAAAATTAAAAAAATAAGTAGAATTCACTTCCTTTTCTGGTCTAAGCTTCATAAACTTCAATGCTATATTTTGCATCAACAATCTCTTCTCGGACAAACTTATGAATTTTGTTTGTAAATAGTCATCAATTTTTTTTCTTAAATTTGAGGTTATGTTATGAAGCATTTATATGATAATCATATGAATTATGCTTGAGAATAATGGTAAGCACATGGTAGGCTAATGCTGTGATCATAATATTGTTCTCATTTTATCAACAGGAGCTATGGTTCTTGCTGATCGTGGTTTATGTTGTATTGATGAGTTTGATAAATTATCTGCAGAGTATCAGGTAACTGTGGTTGACTTGAGCATGAAAATTGAAGCCCAGTTTTCTTAATTTTTGGAATGCCTTGTTTATACATATTTTAATAGTCTCTTCTAGAAGCAATGGAACAACAGTGTGTCTCGGTTGCAAAAGCTGGATTAGTAGCAAGTCTATCTGCACGTACGTCTGTTTTAGCAGCTGCAAATCCTGTTGGCGGCCATTATAAGTTAGTCCCTCTGGTTCTCTGTCCTTTACTTTATTGTTTATGAATTTTATTGTTTGTGTTTTGCTTTGTTCGTCTATGTATGCCCTTATAAATGCATATTTGTATGCTGTTTTATGGTTCATGTTCTTATATAATCAAAATACCCTTGGTAAGCCTACGCTATAACTGTCATTTTAACAACTTGGATGTTCCGGTTGCACCTGTAATTAAGGGTTTCCTTAGTAGTTCCAACATCTAGGTGTAAATGAAGATAATTCTTAAGGACTATTTGGTTGGATGAATTTAAAATCCGTGTATTTCAAATTATAGAAGGAATGCATGTTTTCTTATTACAGTGAGTTTTTTATTTCAGTTTTTGGCTAGATATTGTATAGATGTTTTTCCAAAGCTCACTAAGGGATTAGCTCCAACTATGATGCCATTGTGTCCAACAAAGATACTACTTGCCACTACCCGGCCCAAAAGGCATTGGGAACAGAGGTCGGATGACGAAAAATATAGACTTAACATTTAAACATAAAGTGCCAAAGAAAATCAAAATGTCATCCAAAATTAAAGGACCATCTTAATATCCAAAATATATTTAAATTTTAAACGTTCATTTTCTTTAAAATATACAAAAATAGTACAATAAATCTTTAAAAAATTTCACAGCTGCTCCCAAAAAAAAATGACAACGAACAACTAGAGGTTCGACCAAAAAAATCGAAATCGGAGAGGATAGGATTTATGGATTTTCAGAATGGCGCCGGTGATAGCTTGGCGACAAGGTAGGAGAAGAAGGTGATGAGCAAACTACTCATTTCCGCCCCTGAATTGCAGATAAGAAGAATCCTGACAGTATATCGTTGTTCTAGTGAAAGAAGTTGCATTTGTTTTACCAGATTAGCTTAATTGGGTTACACCCTAATCTGGGCATAATTCGATCTCACCCGTATGTGAAGAAATGGAGAATCCAATTCTCTCTTTAATTATTGGGATTTAAATTAGCCTAACTCTTGCATACGAAACATCGCAAATTCTTAAATCTCCGGATATAATTACTTTACACCAAAAGCCTGCATACTAAATATCCCCTTAGTGTTTTGGTTTGGACATGAGGCTCAAAAGTTGCAGATTTGGCTCAGGTATAAGATAATTGGAGGGCTTGGTAGTAATTGCTTAGCCCAACTTTCAATTGAATTTGAGCTTACATCCGTTGGAAGGCTTTACATTAGATTTAAGATGGACCTTACATCTCTTGGAAGACTTGAATTCAGGTTCAAAGTGGGGCTTACATTCATTGGATGCCGGAGTTTGAGTCTAAGATGGGGTTTATATCTGATTGAATACCCTAGTATGGGTTTTACTGATCATTTAAATGGGGTGGTTCGATGCATTACACTTTCTGAGATTGTTTCCTAGACCTTTGATTCTTTCGATGTGGGGTAAACAAGCTTTTTTCTGATGGATTTATCAATTTAACATTTGTTGGTGCCCTCGTTCATTTGCTCTTAATACATTCTATCGTGAAGAATACTCTTTCCGTGCTTCAAATCTGTAACACTGCTAACTCCATAGTCTTTTGTCGCTAGGACAGTCAAGAATATTAAGTTCCACAGCTTGTCGGCCAGCAACAAGAATTGTGAGGATAAGTGTGCTCTTGTCAATGGCAGTATTTCTTGGCACATTCCCGCATCATCGATTTCAAAGGCTTGGAACATCTGATATTTGCGACAGCACCGCAGTCACACAAGTTCTGCTATGTTCAGACCTTTGCCTGTCTTTCTATTGTACAGTGGCTGGCTGAGTGATGCTAATGACTCTGGAACTTGATGCTTCGTCCGACAAGTTGTAGAATTCCGTCTTCCTTTCCCCACTAGAATACCTATTGGTTGACACTTTAGGAGCCTTTCATGAGGAACTCCTACCAGTTTATTGATGATCTCTAGGGACTAAACGAAAGGGGAAAAGTGCAGAAAGATTTATCTGTTGAAAGGGAAAGGACAATTCTAGCTTTGTCCTGGCTGTGGCAATAGGGGTGACAACGTTAGTTGACTCGATCTATAAAGAAGCCCACGGTTTTCCATGGTAAGAGTCTTCAATGTGTCCTTGTTCCCCAATGCGTTGATATTTGCTACCAGCATTTATCATAAGAGGGTTTCAACAAATGTATATTCACACCCAAAACATCTATTAAAAAAATTGTTTTCTCTTGATTATTTGAAAATGATTTCTCTTGGTTATATACCTTTAATTTTCATATTCTGTCCTGACTTTTCTTATTTTGCCTTATTTCTTGAACATAAAATTCAGTACCTGTAGGTGAAAAATAAATTTAATTTTTTTTTGAGAGGAAATTATTGTTCTTTGTATTATTTTTATTTGCATGATATTTTCAAAATTTCTTCTTTTTATAAAAATTAATAACAAGAAATTTTAGCATCTCAACATAATTTTGCAAATTTTATAATCAGTAAATTGATAATAAAATTTTATTTGTTCATTTTAAACTATTAAAATAATTTTCTTTGTTTTTTGGGAACATGTACAATAAGTTGGGCATATGCATAATATGTTGGACACATGTTCTATAGGTTGGACCCATGTTCCCAATTTTGTTAGGTGTATCTGGCATATGCTTTGATGTGTTTGGCATTTATTTGTCGATGTCAAGCGTGTACCCAAAAGTAGCCTATTTTGCTTCTTAAGTCCTTTTTAAGTGCCATAACATCATAGTTCATGTTTAATTCAAGTTTTTTAGATTAAATTTGATGTAATACAAATAATTAGAAATTAATTATTATAAAATGGAAAGATAAACAAAAAATGTGCATTTTCAAAGAGTTGGGAATCACATCATCTATTTTGCTTTACATATCATAACTTCACATGTGAAATCATTTTGTTATAGAACTGTCTTTTAAGTAATGCATCATTTGCATGGCATGTGAATCATATTATCTTTAACGTTATAGAGCATAGAATTATAAATATGTACCAGCTTTAATAAGTTTAAGAAGGCTATAATAATCATGACTATTTAGATGAAGCCTATAGCATGTGTTTTCAAAGACTCATAAATATAATATTGGCATAACGTTTGAATGTAAGTGCTTACAGCCATTACAATGATATAATAATTTAAAATGATTGCGTTACATCTGCATTTCTAAAATATATAAACGTATTAATTGATCAATTCTTTACTTTGCAATATGAAGATTAAAAAATGAAGAGGACAAATCATGTCATTGAAATACAATTCTTGTAAGTTATTTTGGAGTTTGTAAGCTGCTTTGCATCCTATCATTATCTATAAACTTAATGGGATAGATTTTTATCTTCTGAAAATGGATGGGTTGTATTTTTTCACTGCTAGAGATTTATTCTGTGAAAAACTATGGAAGACAACAGCTAATGAGCAAAATAACTACATGCCATACCGCTCAAAATGATGACCATGGTGCAGGATGCGTTGAAAGGGAATATTTAAACTAAGGTTCTAATTCCATGAGATGTGGTATTAGAATGGTTATGAGGACATAAAATAGTTGCTAAAGAAAGATCAGAACAAAAAACTATTCTATTAGCGAACTATAAAACTTTATTTTTATTTCGTAATTAAAAGGGAAGGGGAAAGAAATCTAGTTATTGTTTTAATGTTTCTTCGTAATTGCGAGTCTAAATCTCAAGTACTTGTAAATCTTTTTGAAATGCAAAAATTGTGATGAATTGCTATTAAGTTACGATACTATGTTGTTGGTACTGTCAATTTAACCCAAAACTTGAAACTTGAACTTGAACTCGAAATATTTTGACTTGACTAGAACCGGACTCAAATTTTTGAGTCGCGTTCAAGTCGAACGGCTTGACTCGAACCCTATTTAACTCGACCCGAAATTACTAGAAATGACTCGAACTCGTTCGAGTTCGAGTTTGAGTCGTGTTCGAGTCGGACTGAACTCGAAAATTTTGAGTTCGAGTATGGGCTGACTCGACTCGAAGCTAGCCCTAGTTGGTATTATGGAGTAGTCGAGTGACCGTTTGAGTGACCTTGTAGGCTAATTAGATGAAGTTTGATCTATCAAAAGTATCTCTCCCAATGTAAAGCACAGTCGACTGTGAATTAGAGCCAAACAATCAAGAAAGCGTCCTGAAACATAGAAAAGAAAAGAAAAAATAGACTCGGTATTTATAGTGCTTTGGCTTTAGAATAGGTGTACATTAGTTTGAGAGAGCTCTTTCTCGCATTATTATTATTATGCTATGTATAGAAAGGGTTAAAATTAGTAAGGAGCTAAGATTCTAATTCCATGAGAAGTGGTATTGGAATGGTTATGAGGATATGAAAAAGTTGTTGTAGAAAGAACATAACAAAAACCTATTATATTAGTGAACAGTAATACTCTATTTCATCTCGTTATTAGAAGGGAAGGGGAAAGAAATCTAGTTATCAGTTTAATGTTCCTTTGTAATTGTGTGTCTAAATCTCAAGTGCTTGTAAATCTTTTTGATATGCAAAAATTTTGATGAATTGCTATTAAGTTATATTACTATGGTGTTGCTATTAGGGCTGAGAATTTGACTAGAAACTCGAAACTTGAACTTGAACTTGAAACAGTTTGACTCAATTCGAAAATTTCGAGTTGAGTTCGAGTCTTACGGCTTGACTCTAACCTTATATGACTTATTTGAAATGACTCAAACTCAAACTCGTTCAAGTTTGAGTTTGAGTCAAGTTCAAGTCGGACTGAACTCAAAAATTTTGAGTTCGAGTCTGGGCTAACTCGACTTGAACTCGACTCGAAACTAACACTAGTTGGTATTATGGATCTGTCGAGTGATTGTTTGAGTGACCTAGTAGGTTAATCAGATGAAGTGCGATGAATCAAAAGTATCTCTTCAAATATAAAACACAATCGACTGTGAATTAGAGCCAAACAATCAAGAAAGCATCCAAAAACATAAAAAAGAAAAAAAAAACAGACTCAGTATATATAGTACTTTGGCTTTAGTGTAGGCGTACATTCATTTTTTGAGAGCTCTACTCCCGTTATTTTTACTATGCTATGTATAGAAAGGGTTAAAATAGGTAAGGAGCAGAAATTTGTGTCTTGTCCCCCCTTGTATAGAAAAAATCTTCAATTTACATTGCAATACTGATTTTGATTTGATCAGTAAAGTAGAATGGAGCTTCAAATATGGATTGTAGAACAGGGGACCCATCTTTGTTTAAAAAAAGGAGCTTTATAGGAAAACTAGTATTCAGCTGGGCTTGTAAAGGCTGGATATGCTTCACTCGGAGTGAATATTGAAATTAATTGAGGTGCTGGCTGACTATCAATGGCACACTGTTTTGCTATAGTAACAAAAACTTACAGGATTATGCATTAACTTCGGGTGATCGTGTTTATAGACAACACTGAGTGATATCACTTTGAGGACCTTTGGCCATGGTGAGTTATAACTAATCCAAAATCATGGAAAAGTTTGCCGTAGCTGCAAACCAAAGAGTATAAGAAAACTTTAACAAAAACATAAAAAAATCTAAAAATTGTTTTTATATTCTGAGAATGTTCTGTTGTTATGCTATTTTAGCACTTAATTGTTGAATGTTCTACTTTAGCATTCTTGAACTTAAGTTTGTCATTCATAAATGTAATTATGAATAAATCCTTTTTTCTTAATTGAACTGAATATATTGTTTTATTCGTTTTAATATTTTCTTATTGCAGCCGTGCTAAAACTGTGAATGAGAACCTGAAAATGAGCGCTGCTCTTCTGTCACGATTTGACTTGGTGTTTATTTTACTAGATAAGCCAGATGAAGTACTTGATAAGCGAGTTTCTGACCATATCATGGCAGTAAGCTTCATTACTTTGGTCTCATATTGATAAGATGGGCGCATCTATGAGTACATTACCATTTTATCTATATACTACACATAAATCTGTATGAAGTTAGAAGAAAGAGTTTTTGTTGCACTCATCTGTTCTTCTGAACCAAATTCCCAATCAAATTTCTTCATCAAACTGGATATAAATGCTGCACAATTCTTCCACCAACAACTCAAAATTTAGTCACCAGATGTCTGAAGCTTTAGACAATAGGTTTACAATTCCGTTCTTTTGCATGATTGGCTGTAGATCACCGACGATTCAATAGAAAACCTATCTAATATGTAGAGCTGCGCTCAATTGATTTACAGTTTGTCACTTTTTGTCGCTCTTTTTGTTATTTTGAATGGTAATTTCTAAACGAACTGAGTTTTAAAGCTAGCAATGGTTCTTGCATCATTTGTCTAACTAAAAGGACAGATACATGAAGTATCCTGCTAATATTTGTATAGGGAAAGAGTAGACTCCTTGGGCCAACTATTTAAATGATTAGAATTTAAAATTTGACTAATACTGATGTAGTACTTCCTCACACCACTTCACAAATGCATGACTATGGATCCAATTAATATTTCATTTGCTGGAATCGTTGGGAAAATAAAGGAGAATGGATTTAATTTTATGCTAGCTGTCAGTGAAAAAAAATTGTGTGTTTGTATTTCTTGGGAAATTTGCCAAAATAATCCATTTAAATATCTGGTCTTGATTTAAATCCAGGCTATCTAGAACTTAATTTAGTTCTCTAATGTTATATTTGATATTGAATTGAACCCAAAATGGGATCAAGTGAGTAAATTGGGATCAAATTGAATTATCAGAAATATATTGGATATGTTGAATAGACAGCATATATTAGTCAACATATATAATGTGGTGTTCCAAGGATAAAGATTGAAGAAAATGATGGAAGAATTAAAATATAAAATTTAAATTCTTATTTCTCAATTGATCATAACCAAACATCTAAAATACCCACCACATAGCCATATTTAATCATATAATAAAAGTTCTCAAAACTTATCACATCAATACAATAAGAATATTACAAAGTTTTTTAAAATACAACTTATATATATATATATATATATATATAAATATATATATAGACACACACACCTAAGTACATACATACATACATGATATAGCGAGCGAGATAAAATATCTGTATACATACACGATGTAATCTCGGTGGGGTTAGGTTTTCTTATTCAGCATTTGTTTTATGATGGGCCGGATAAAATATCTATTAGTATTGCTTTGTTTTGAATACCTGCTATCTTAAGACTTTATAATCCTGATATGGGTTTCTTTGCTGTTGATCAATACGTTAATAGTGCTGACCTAATTATCTAGGATATCATTTCGAATTGGAATCTTTGCAGTATCTTGTCTATCATTTCGGGTAGGGCTGATCTCAAGTGGCCCAGGTCAACTATTATAGCCAGTTATGGTAAATCTTTTGTTTTGCATAAGTATAATCGATTAGTTAGCATAAGATTTGCAGGTATCAATTATCTTGTTGTCGTATGCTTGGATGCAATCAAAGGAAGGTCATCAAGATCTGAAGAGTGTTTCTTTGCTGAAAGCCTTCTGTTTAATCTTTAAATTTGTTATAAACTCTTTTTAATCTTTGAATTTTATGTTTATTTTTTTACTTTGCGAGGCCACCTTTTAGGTTATTACTTTGGGAGGCCTCTTTTTGGGTTTGTGCGATCTTTTTTATATTTTTTTGTTTATTTTTCTCTTTTTAGATGTTTTGCACTCCATCAATCCGCCTTTGTATATTTTCTTTATATTAATAAAATTTCCACGTTTTCTTAAAAAAATGATATAGCTAGCGGGATAGATTTAGCGATAGTGGCATGATGGCGTTGCAACGCCTCGTCGGGAGGCTATGCCACCTCCCCTATGGAGACGTTCTTACGTCATTCAGGCTTTGAACTCCCTCGAGAAGCTGCGCGCCTCTTTTATTGTAGTTTTCTAGCTGTTCTCATGTCCCTATGGCATTCCTTTGTTATGCTTGATTCGTAGAATTGAGGGGTTGGCCGCTATTGGGTTTACTTCTTTACCCGAACTCCATCACAGACGTGGCGTAACTAGGTTGGCCTTGCGACGCATTGACAAATGTTATCTCAGCGACCAAATTGATTGAAATAAAACCCATCGTTTCTCTTCGAGGTAAATATGCCCTCTCAAATGATGAATGGCAAATTCTTGCTAAATTGTTCGAGTTTGCCCTTGGTAAATTTTTGATGCTTGCCATTCATAAGCTTATGAATAGTTTGGATTTAACTGGTGATTTGAGTGCGATATTTGATTGTTTTTCGCCATATTGATTAAGCTCCCCAATGATGTAGATTATACTTGAATCTTTGATACTTCATTGATAATTGTCATATGAGAGTTTTAAAATATACTATGGACTTTGATGCAAGAAGTGAAATTCCTATTGTGTCGATGTGGATCAATTTTCTATTACCTTAGGTTCATTTGATTTCACATTCTAATTTTTTCACGTTGGGTACTTCCTTTGGCAAGTCTCTCAAAGTCGATTAGGCGATGGCAAACCTTCTCTCCTCGGTTGCTCGGGTTTTGGTTGCAATTGACTTAACCGAGGAATTTGAATCTAAACTTTGGATTGGGAATGAAAAGGGGTACTTCCAAGTATGTATTTTTGAAAACATGCCTAATACTGCTCTCATTGTTTAACTATTGGATATGATGCATCGAAATATTTCAAGCTTCATCCTCAGCTTAATTCTACACATGTGGATGGGGAGTGTATTGCCTCCAAAGTTTTGAACAATAGAAAAAGTTCGTATACATCCCAAAGAGGAAAGATCCCTCAACGGTATAACAACATACAATTTTTTCCGATTCGGAAATTGTTGCCGAAGATGGCGTGCAGGTTCTTGCACAAAGAAATTGAAATGATGTGGAATGCTATGACAGTGATGACCCACCAGGGGGTAACACTGTTGTGATCAATTGTAGCAGCGTTGGGCCGGTACTTAATTTTCTATTATGTACTACTATTGATAGTCTCTTGCATGGAAAAATGAGGATTAATGATGCCACAATCCAATGTTTGATTGTGAATTTACTAAATTTTTAGAAAAAAGCAGTGAATTTTCCTAAAATAGTGCAATCCGACAGCTTAGGGTAAATGTTCATTCTTCAGTCGATGTTGTTCGGGCTACTGGGAAGTTATAGGATTCTTTCCTTTTGCTGGTCGAAGGAGTGACAATTAGGAGGAGGGTCTCAACCTTTTACTAATCAGTTCCACCTGATCTGTTATGGCAAATACATGAACGAAATTCATTCATCCACCATAATATGCATTTAAGTATGTCATATGCATTTAAGTATAAACTTTCACCTGGGCCTCCTTAAGGGCTCCAGATGGCAATAAACATGCATTTAAGCATAACCTTCACCTGGGCCTCCCTCAAAGGCTCCAGATGACACCTTTATAGCTCCCGAGGACTAGTCCCATCCCTAACCTATTCATCCTCCGTTTTGGAACCCTTCTTGCAACATTCACAAGATACATAAACATCATTCAATTTCTCTTACATCATTAGTAGTAAGAATAACGCATTAGGTAACAATGCAAAATAGGCTCAAAGCGTTGCTTAAGCAGCAATGAAAGTAAAAGCATATAAAGTAATATCTAGTGTACCTTTTGTGTTTTGACTAACAAGACGATTCACTCACAACCTTGATGTATCTGCAAAAGTTATAAATTTGGAATTCTATTATACTTTGATAGTGATGTTTTCAACGAATCCTATTTGCTCGATATACTACCTATTTTTTCATTTCATATCCTTCCCAAATCTTGACTTAAATCTCATAATTTAGAAGTACGTTATCATAATTTCACTTAAAAGTTCTAAAGTTATGACTTGGAGAGTTTAAAATATTACTAATATTATGTCGCAGTATTTCAATATCATAATTAAATATTCTTTATTTCTAGCAATACAAATCACATTTAACTCATCCAAATTCCATTATGATACCCTTAAGACAGTAGCAAATGAACATTTTCCAAACATAGAGTATTATAAGTAATGAGTTTCATGAATACATTTCTTATTAAAGTCCGGCTTAAAACCCTAAGATAATATTTCAATTAATCAGAACATAATTTGTTTTACTAAAAATATAGTTTATCAGTGAATTCTAGAAAATTCAGGATTAATCCCAATAAAAAAATGCTCAATTTCATTATACCAAATTTTAATCCTAAATAGTAATTATTATATGCATATATATATGAAGAATCGACAAAAGAGAGTTTTTACCTAAAATAGTAATTGAAATGAATAAAATAAAGGAGATCTTAATTATGCTGGACTGCTCCCTATCTTGACGTCAATTTCTAAATAAAATCAATAATTATGGACACATATATTCATGACGGGATTTTGACCCAATTGTTAACTAGGTAATTTAACAAAGATTTCAATATTTCTAAGTTTCTCACAAAATCCTTATTATTATTTTTTGTATATGTTGATTTGCAGTATTACTAACTTACCCTTAAGATTCTATTCTATGACGTAAAGAAGGATTCACACCTTATAACTCTCGGTCGAACGCACAGAAGGGGATCGGTGCCGAGACGGAAGGATCGAGCGGTCGAGCAGAGAAAGATCGGCGCATGTAGAGACGATCGGGCGCAGGGAGAGATCGGCTACCAAGTATGTTACGTCGGGCGGGTGGACGAGTCGAGCTGTAGGAGCGAACCTGCAAGCGTCTTCGGCATCGAACGGGTCTGCGACCGTCTTCGCCTTGAGTTTCGGTGTCGAACGGGTCTGCGACCGTCAGCAGGTTGGGTCGAGGAGCTCGGTTACAGGAATCGAGTTGTCGTCGTATGCTTGCCTACTACAAGGAGTGCTCCCGTCGACTGCTGCGCAGTCGCCTCCGTGTGGGAGGGAGTCGAGCGGGAGGGTTCGACTTACTGAGAGGAAGGGAGGGCTCGTTCGAGTGGTGAGAGTCGTTCGACTCCGTCTGGTTAAATAGGACGTGCGTATGTAACGCACGTCCGTTTCATTCGGGCTGATTAGCCGGTGAGTTATGGGTAATTATCTTTATTACTCTCTGCATACCTTCCTTATACAGTTGAGATTTAATTGCTTAACAGTTTCTAAAAGGGACAGCCGATTCTTGCCTTGAATATGGGTCTTAATGAGACAGTTTATGCTTTACTAATTTAAGTATGCGTTAATGACGGGTCTTAATTTGAAAACTTTAAACGAATTTGAGGTCTATGGTGGTCTTTTGGCCTATGTCTATGGATTTGCTGGTTGGGTTTATGGTGGCCATAATTGCTGGGCTGAATGCTGAGTGTATGCGGATCTGTATGTGGTAATGTCTGATAGCTGACTTTATGATTATCATATCTCTGTGCTGAATTCTGATCTCTTTAGTTATTATTTGTTTGCCAAAATCTATATGGGGCCTTTTATTACTAAGTGGGGCATTTGCCCTTGTACTTCAAAATTTTTTCTGTGGCCTCTTCTTTCGGTTGTTCCTTTTTCATTTGCTAATCTTGCTGCTGCTGATGAAATTTATACTCCTGCGATCTTTGTATGTGTTTGCTGAAATGTATGGACACCATTTGTTTGTAAAAAACTGTTCGAGGAATTTTATTGCTAAATGGGGCAAATGTCCTTGGTCCTTACTTTAGGCTACTTTTCTGTCACAATCTGCTGGATTGGATGCTGTTGGATGCTGAGTTTAATCTTCACAGTTGGATCTCAAGCTTGACTTTGAGGCTGCTGCTATTAATTTCATTTTTAATTAAAAAATGCATCAATGTATTGAGAGGGAGGTTGTATTTTCATTATGAGCTATTTGCACTCATTGTTGTCAGCTTTCACAATTTTTTTTTTTATTTTGTTGTTTAGCTAGAATTCTCTTTTTGGATTGAGGAACCTTTTAGAATTCACCCTAGGACCCTCTATTTTTGGGGCTAGCTTTTGGTTTTTTAGGTGTAGGTTTTTTCTTGTACCCACCCATCCCTTTTGCATCTTTTTTTGTGGTTAATAAAAGTTCAAGTTTTTTGTAATATATATATATATATATAAACAGTGAGTATGTACACTTGGAGTATATAAAATAGTATAGATAGATATTCAAATAAATATTTAGGAGTATGCATATATATATATATATGCAAATATGTGACTTTTGAAATCAAAAGCATGTATATTCAAAAATAGGATTTGGATAAATGTTTGTACACGAACTTAAATATATATTGATATAAATCTTGAACCATTTTATTGGCATAAATGTAAGTATATCCTAACAATGTTTTAAACCATGCTAAATTCAGACTTTGTAGAGATTTAGGAATCACATGCCTTTTTGTTCTTTTATTTGCAAATTCTATTTTTGTGGATATTGTAATTTCATTAAGTGCCTTAAATTGTAAAAATAACCATGTGCTTCAGTTAATGCTAGTCTTACTTCATGATTGGTGTTTTATAGTAGTTATGAAAAAATTGTGAAACACACTTATGGTCATCCTACTGGCTTGGATTTACTTACTACCATCCTTTATGCTTAAAATACACTTATGACTGGCCATTATGATATGACTAGCCTATGAGCCTGAGAGTACCTTATGACCACCTTATGAGCTTGGAAGTACCATATGACCAATCAGCGTGCTTGAAATATATTTATACCAATAGACATGCTTGGAATATTCTTATGACCAATAGATGTGCTTGTATTTCATTTTATGACCAACCTCTTCTCCTCAATCATTAGCAATGATTCTTTCTTAATCTTTGGAGGCATGGTGTGGCTAATCCCACCTCATGTCACGTTCCTAGGCCCCTATCGGAGAGATTTTTTTTGTATTCAATTCCTTGCCTTCCCCAAACGTTTTCACCTTTCGCCTTGCAGCGTCTACTTTCAGTGGGTCTCCTTCTTACCCACTTCTTTTGAAGAGTTGTTTTCCTCCCAGTAGGTAGTTGCTCTTGACATCGGTTATTGCAACTTGTCACTCTTAATCCGCTTCACTGGGTTTGGGCACATCGTATTTTGAAAGGTGTTTTGGGCTCCATTATTGGTGCTTCTATCTATGCCTTCTGAATCTTCTCTTCAATCTCCTTGTGATCGTGAGACTCCTTGTTCCACAAAATTTTTTACCTTCCTTTGTTTCTCATTCAAGATATCTTTAGAGACGAGTGATTTTGATCATCTCTCACTCTTGTGTCAGAGCCTATGGTGCCCCCCCAGTAGAGTAGACTTGACACGTACAATGTCCAACCTTCGGTCCCTTGTGCAACCACCATTAGACCTCTTGTGACCTTTAAGGAGTCCTGCGTGAATGTCGTCGTGTATCCAACATGTGCTAATTGTCAATAAAGTGTAAACTTTTTTTCAGGCTAAGAATATCTTGGATATCCTTTAGTTGCCACGTTGTCCTATTCGATAGGCAAATGTCTATATTTTTTTGGCCCACAATGTTGCATGCGTGTCATCTCATAGGTTCATGCTCCCTTTCTCACATGCAATGTAAGATTTGAATACACTTTTACTTGGGGTTGTACGGCACAGTGCTCCAGAATCTACCACATATGACTTGACCTTGTCCAGGGATATGATCAAGGCATTCTCGTAATGGCTACTGTGATGTTGGCTCCACCATCTTTCTTTTGATTTGCGCATTTGGTTCTTTTTAATCTCATGCAATCCTCTTAAGATTCCCTTTCTTCTCGCTATTCCAACACTTAATCTTCTTCATTGACCTCCCACTCCTTGAGCTATACACACTTTGATCCGAGTCTTGGTTCGAGCTCCCCCCTCTGCTCTCAACATTCAATTTGGATGTAGACGCCTCACCACAGGATCTTTTCTTAATCTCCTTGTTCAGGATCAGCCCAACAATGTCACTAAACTTCAAGGTTGCACTTCTCGATGAATTGCTCATTGATATCACTAAGTCGCCCTGGCTAACTAACAAAGAAAATAACAACAAAGTGCTATTGTATGACCATCAAATTTAAAGTTGATTGAACACAAGTATCTTGCTACTTTATTGAAATTGTTCAAATGCTGTCATTGAGCTGTCATCTGTTACTTTCATATTGATTGACTTTTTTTATTAGAAACACCTTATTTGACGTCGAGAATTTTTTGTACATCCTCATTTGGGCTTTCATCAGATTTATCGTGGTTCTCTTGTTCACAAAGTTGAATGCAATAAATGATGCTAGGGATAAGTCAAATCAATCATATGGTTGTTTTGTCAAATATCTTCCATTCTTTATCGCTCATGTCTTGCAATTTATTTGCCACTCAGCTTATTGGCAAACACAGCTTCTTTTGGTGCAACACACCCTCTATTTGCATCCTCTGAAATGCGAAAGTTTGTGCCATTGAACTTCTCAATATTGTACTTTATTTCATCCGCTATTACTTCCACTTGGACAAAGCACCACTCTTATACCAAGTGATATTCCTTGTACTACTGTTTTTTTAGAATGGCAGAGAGATCTCACACCTAGGTACTTCATACACTCTCTGTACAATTTAATTTTGCATTATGGGAGGATTATTAGGTAGGTGATTTTAGATATATAATTCACATATAAAATGAAATAAACAAGTATGCGGAGCTTAATTTCTATGACAACTCAATCTTCTTCGTATTCAAATTAAAATATCAACAATTAGGCACTTAATATATTAAAATTTTTAACTTAATTTTATCCCAATTTTTTGTGTCAACCTAATTTTTCCTTGACCTACTTATTTTATTGAAGCAAAGATCGCACCAAGCTTATAAGATCAAGAGAGAATAAGAATAATTGAGAGTGTGAGAAAGAAATAAGTCAAAATTTTCTTCTAAGATATTTCTCTAAGTGATTGAAAACAAAGGCCCTTACCTAATTGAGAAGTGGTAGGACTCCGGTAAGAAGAAGAGCGGGGGTGTGAAGACCCACTTAAGTAGTAATAAGTGAAACTCTTAAACATTGATGCACCTTTTCAGATAACGGTGGAGTTCCTGATAAGAACTCCAAAGTTAAGCGTGCTCAGGTGGGAGCACTCCTAGGATGGTTGATCTGCTGGGAAGTTATCTTCTGAGGGCAAAATCGTGATGCTTTCAGGCCAAAGCAGCAATACCTTGTTGATTAAGAGTTTGAGCTGTCACAGTTGGTATCAGAGAAGGATTGGAGGTGTTAGAGTAAAATAGTATTTGACATAAAAGCTATAATTGAGAAATCATTCAACTTAAGGTATAAATAGGCTGGAACAAAATATTTTGTAGGGAACTAGTGACATAATAAGAATTTTATTCAATAGTTATAGGTTTGGGTTTTGATCTAAACAGATGGATTCTCCCAATCATTCGGTGGAACACTCGGAGGCGGACTTTAGCCAAGAAGGGTCTTGGCAAGTGAACGTCCATGAACCTAATTACAGCCCCTCACCATTGAAAATCGGCTACGAGAATTGGAGGACAAAGAGGAAGCACATTGTGAGAACCTGACAAGGTTCATGTGCATTTCCTATGAAAAGATTACAGCCTCCAAAAGGAGGTGCAAGATTTAAAAGAGGTATTATGGATAGTACTTCCTAAGTTGGCAGAATTTACCTTGGAGCTGGAAGAAGAACGTGAGGAAAGTATCACAAACTTGGAGGAAGGAAGAAGCCAGGTTGCACCTCCCCCTCACCACACCATGGATACGACAACTACATCGGGGGCCAAGAAAAAGAGAATGACTGTCATCAAGTACCGGAAGCTGTGGGCAGAAAATCTCAAAAAGAGCATATAGATTGCTCTTAGTTATTTATTTATTTATGTCATGAAAAAATTGTATTTTATTTAATTACAGTCAAAATTTCATGTTTTATTATTATTATTACAGTCAAAATTTCATTCCTTATGCAGAACATTTAGTAGTAACAAGCAAGTGTTATTCTATTCCTATCTTGATTATTAAATAATTATAAAGTAAGATCTTCTCCTCTTGATAGATGAATTCAGAAGAATATTCTCCAGAATTACCCACAGAGACTTCAGTGAAGGTCTCTCTACCTCCAAGGCCATCAGAGAGCAAAATAGAGAGGCTATTAGAAATAATGACACAGATCTTAGCTAATCAAAATGGCACCACTGCTTATGTGCCCAGGTCTGTGCCAGTACCTCATACAGAGCATCAACATAAAATTAATGGGGCCCTGAATGCTTTCATGAAGCTAAAACTGCCATCTTATGACGGGTTGGCTCGCCCGATGGAGGTGGAAGATCGGATACAGGAGGTAGAGGGAAAGCTAGAAAATATGAGGTGCCCGACCACCGATGCAGTAAGGTTGGCCAAGAGCTTATTTAAAGGAGAGGCAGAATGATGGTGGATGGTCACCCATAGGACCCAGTTTGCTGGATTGGACTTGGAAGACATTAATTGGGAAGAATTTACTGAGGTGTTCAGAGCTTGGTATATACCCCTTTCTGCCCGAAAGATCTTAGAAGATCAATTTATCACAGTAATACAAGGGGAAAGGAGTATAGCGGCTTATGATACCGAGTTCACCAAGCTATCCCGCTACGCCCACAAGCTTGTGGACACCGAAGCCTCACGGTGCAGTTGATTCCTGGATGGGTTAAAGGACTCAATTCGAACTAGTCTAATATCGTTCAGGCACACCAACTTTGCGGAGCTATTGGATTGTGCAACCATGCTAAAATACGATGAACAACGGATAGCCGAACGCTAGGGGAAAATGCAACATTCATCCACCGACTCCCAAGGGACTTTCAAGAGATCTCGGTTCAGTGATCAAGCCAAAGTGTACCAGATCACGACCAAATTCACTGGGGAGAGAACAAACATGATGGCAACAGATGTTATCGATGTGGTCGACTAGTCATAGTTATCGATTCTGCAAAGCCGTTAAAACTGTTGATGGGGATATCCTCCCTACTTGTGTGTCGGCCCTCGGGGACAGGCGTGCCCAAACATCGACCCCCGCCGCTACGCCAGCTCGAAAGAAGGGACCCGCTACGGGACCTTCCGCCGCTGCAAGGGTTTATACTCTAACTCCAGTAATGGCTCCGGAAGACCACAATGTTGTGACAGGTACCTTACATTTTCTCGATCACCCGTGTATAACTCTATTTTATACGGGTGCAAGCCACTCGTTTATTTCTGAATCGTTCGTTGGAAAGTTACAATTGTCATGCCTTGAGTTAGAAGAAAAACTAAATGTGGGATTACCATCCGGTGCCATCATGAGAGCGGGAAAATTTTGTGGATGCGACATTCCAATTAGTGGCGAAGCATTTGAAGCCACCTTAGTAGTTCTCCCTATTACGAATTTTGACATTATCTTGGGGATGAACTGGTTAACTCGCCATCAAGCAGTAATTGACTGTCGACGTAAAAATGTCACCCTCATGAGAGCAGGGAGATCAATGGCATATATGGGGAGGCTAAGCACCACCGCATCGCTCATCAATGCCATACAGGCAATCAAACTGATACAGAAAAGTTGTGAAGCTTATCTAGGGACGATGATGGAAAATGATGAGGGTACTACTCCTTTAGCAGAGACAATAATTGCAAGAGAATTCCCAGATGCATTCCCCGAAGAATTGCCAGAAATACCTCGTGTGCGGGAAATAGATTTCAATATCGATCTAGTTCCTAGAACGCTACCAATATCGAAGGTACCCTACATAATGGCTCTCAAGGAGCTACAAGAGCTAGACAATCAATTAAAAGAGTTGCTCGGCAAGGGCCTCATTTGCCCTATCATGTCACCATGGGGAGCTCCTGTGTTATTTGTCAAAAAGAAAATCGGTACCATGAGAATGTGTATTGATTATCAGGAATTGAACAAAGTCACAATCAAGAATCAATATCCTCTTCCTCGCATCGATGACTTGCTTGATCAACTCGCTGGAGTAGTAGTATTTTCCAAAATTGATATTCGATCCGGATACCACCAGGTGAGAATAAAAGATAAAGATATCCCAAAGACAGCATTCCGAACGAGGTACGAACATTACGAATTCTTAGTAATATCTTTTGGGATGACAAACGCTCCATCGTTATTCATGGATTTGATGTAAAGGGTCTTAAAGCCTCACCTGGATAAATTTGTGATTGTCTTCATCGATGGCATCCTAATATATTCCAAGAATGAAGAAGATCACGAAGTTCATTTGCCAGCAGTCTAGAGACCCTGAGATCTAATCTATTATATGCAAAATTCTCCAAATGTGAGTTTTGGCTGAATTCTGTAGCTTTTCTGGGATATGTGGTAAGTGCCGAAGAAATTCAGGTGGATCAAAAGAAAATCATTGCCATTCAAGAATGGGCGTAACCTACATTTGTAACAGAAATCAGAAACTTTCTAGGTCTCGCTGGCTACTATCGAAAGTTTGTGTTAGGGTTTTCTCAAATTTCAGCTCCACTTACCAATTAACACAGAAGATGGTACCCTTTGTTTGAAGCTCGGAATGCGAAGAATCCTTTCAGAAATTAAAGCTTGCCCTCACGACTGCTCCTGTTCTCTTACATTACCACAGGAAGGGATGGATTACCAAGTTTATATCGACGCATCCAAGGTAGGACTTGGATGTGCCTTAATGCAAAATGGGAGAGTAATTGCTTATACCTCACGTCAGCTAAAGGTGCACGAAAAGAACTATCCGGTGCACGACTTAGAATTGGCAGCAATAATCTTCGCCCTAAAATATGGAGACATTACTTGTATGAAATAAAATGCGAAATTTTTACAGATCACCAAAGCCTCAAATATATTTTCACCCAGAGAGAATTAAACTGTCGGCAGAGGCGATGGCTAGAATTCATAATGATTATGACTTGGATATTTAATATCACCCCGGCAAGGCAACTGTCGTAGCTGACGCATTGAGCAGAAATTCAGTCAGTACACTCGACACACTCAGCACAATCACTATCAACGAGTATCTGGTTAATGAACTAAATTAACTAGAAATAGAATTGGTAAATGTGAGCCAGTTGAATTGAGTTACAGAAGCTACAGGGCCAATGTTGGAAAAGCGCATAAAATTGTCCCAAGGAAAAGACAGAGTATCTAAAGATGAAGCAAATTATTTCGGAGGGCAAGAGTAAAGATCTTCAGGAAAAGGATGGTTATATTTATCACGGAACTCGATTATGGGTACCAAAGGACAATGAATTAAAAATGGCAATATTACAAGAAGCGTACTATTCTGGTTATACTATTCATCCAGGAAGTTCCAAAATGTACCATGATTTGAAGAAAATATATTGGTGGTCAGGACTAAAGAAGGATGTAGGAGAATTTGTGGTACGTTGCAATGCTTGCAATTTGGTGAAAGTAGAACATCAGAGGCCCGGAGGACTCTTGCAACCCCTACCAATCCCAGAATGGAAATGGATTGATATTGCCATGGATTTTATAGTGAGTTTATCTCGAAGCAAATCAGCACCATATACCATATGGGTTGTCATTAATAGGCTCACAAAATCTGCACATTTTCTCCCAATAAAGCAGATGAATCCAGTGGAGAAGCTCGCCAGGATATATATTAAGGAAATCATCTGATTGCACGGGATCCCAAAGACGATTACATCAGAAAGAGACAGCAGATTCACTTCTCGATTTTGGAAAGCAGTGCACGATGATCTGGGTATTACCCTTGCAATGAGCACTGCGTTTCACCCTAAATAGACGGGCAAACAGAAAGGGTAAATCAGGTTCTAGAAGACCTCCTAAGATTATGCATACTCAACTTCAGTGAGAACTGGGAAAAGTATTTACCTTTAGTTGAATTTGCTTATAACAATAGCCATCAGGCTAGTATTGGCTTGACTCCCTATGCAGCCTTATACGGAAGAAGATGTCTTTACGCCCTTATCATGGATAGAAGTCGGAGGTGTTCAAATTTACGGGTCCGAATTGGTGGAAGAAACTAATAAAAAGATTCAACTGATAAAGAGCAGGATAGTGGTGGCTCAGGATCGCCAAAAGAAATATCATGATTCCAGACACTGAATATTGGAATTTCAAGTCGGAGACTTTGTATACTTGAAAGTAAGTCCTATGAAAGGAGTGTTTAGATTTGGAGTGACCGGTAAATTAAGTCCACGATATGTTGAACCTTTCGAAGTGATAGCTAAAATTGGAGCTGCTGCTTACAAAATCAAACTACCTGAGAGCCTTACGGTAATTCACAATGTATTTCATATTTCAACTCTTCGCAGATGCCTACAGAAGCCGTCCCAACATATAATAGTGCCCGATATTGCAATCCAACCATATTTGACATATGTTTAACTGCCTAATAAAATCATAGAACGAGATAATCGTCGATCAAGGAAGAGAATAATTCCTATGGTCAAAGTGCAATGGAAGAATCATAGTGCTAAGGAAGCAACCTGGGAGCGTGAGAGGATATGAGGAGAGAGTATCCTATGCTATTTCAAAGTTCAGGTAATCGTAACTAAAGCTTTAATATACATGTACATTTATATTTGTCATGATGTCGAGGACGACATCGTTCTTAAGTGGGGGAGTTTGTAACGACCCTTGGTCGTTACAAAGAAAGTCGCTAACGTCCCTGCTAATCCTAAATGTTTGTTAATTACCCGCTATAGTATTAATACCCGCAATTTTCTATTTTTGTGTTAGTTTTTCCCGCCAAATTTGATTTTGACTTGATAACCCGCCAACATATTTCTATCATTGTTATTAATCTAGTAAAAAAAAAAGGGATTTTGTAACGGTAATATTTTACCTGCCAATTGCCGCCACCTTCCAGAAATGGAGCCTTTATTGCACGAAGTCGCTTGTGGAAGGGGGCGACTCCTCGATAGAAATCGTCGACAGTATATTTAGGCGGATAAAACCTATGACACCCGCGCATTTTAAGATATCGCAGCTCTCGTAAAATCCTACGCTCTGTCTCCTTCTCCATCTCCCGATGCCTTGACCGAGCCGATCCCTGGTATCTGCAAACGAAGCCGCAGCACGGGACTCCTCGACGCAGTAAGGACGCAGCCATAGCCGCAGCCCCGAAGGTCTTCGACGCCGCTCTTCAATCCTTCAGCTTCGAACCTTGCCGATCCCGTAACTCCTCTCCAAGTCGACGAAGCCAGCCGCAGCCTTGGGAGAGTACGCCGCAAGCAAGGAAGAAGCCAGCCGCAACTCACGGTACTATTCATCACAAGCAGAGACGCAGCCGCATCTTACGGAGGTCTTCGACACCTGCGACCCGCCCGATCCTAGTTCGTCGACAGAGGTCGTCTCATCCGTCGGCAAGCAGCTCGACTTTATCCGCCGAAGCCCCGCTCGATTTCCTGCGTCCGATCCCTGCTTTCTGGAGAGGAACCCGATCTTTTAAGGTATGGAAAGACTTGTTATAACTACTGAAACGTGATTTATTAGAAGCTTAATCCTGTGTTAGAGAGGTAGAGAGTTTGTTAAGAGCTTGGCATGCTAACATTAGTTATTAAGATTATAGGTTATATTTGTTTTTAACAGAGTATGTCCACCCGTGTATGAAACTGAAACAACTTCATAGAGTTCTAATTGTTATTAATAGTGTATGTCCATCTAAAATAGAGCTATTAAATTGAATAGTACGGACCTTCCTTTCTGCAAGGCCATCATTTCTTCGCCTTCCTTTCTCAAATGAGAGTTCTTGATGTTTGAAACTTTTTTTATCTACTAGTTTTAGCTTACAAAGAAGGATGTTGTGGGGTAGGTTTTTAATCTTCAGTTTTAACATGTTTTATGTACTAAGTGGCAATGAAATGAGCTCAATCTATTAAATAGTATGCTTAATATATGAATGCCGAATCGTTTGCAATTTTACATAAATTTTTGGAGCTTAAGCTCTTATTTCTTTGTAATCATTTATGTTTAGCAATAGAACGAGCATTCATTGTTGGTGAACATGAGTTCTTTCTATGTAAGTAAGCTTTTAATCTAATCTATGAACCCCAACAAATCATAAGTGAGCAGTTGTGATATATTTCATTATTTCAAGAGGATCTGCACCTCAAGAATAAGTTTTCTTACTTAATTGGTGAATGGCACCTAGGTTACGAGGTATCTAGTACGAGTATATGTTGGATTGAGAGGTTGTTATATCTTTACATAACATGTTAAGTTTCTTTAATGGCCTAGCACTTCTCTTAAGTAAATAAATCTAATACAAATGATATGCATGATCTTGTTCTTTTATTCGCAAATTTATACCAATATATATATACAAACCATTTCCTTCTTTTACAGCTAAAGCAAAGAAAACTTACATAAGTTATCAAAATAAATGTAAGATTATAAAAAGTTGGGTTTTAAGATGAGTTATATGTTTCAAATTGTCATAAGTCATAAGTCATGAGCAAAATACCGTTATGTTATAGTCAAGATATGAGATCAACAGGCATTAGGTTTTGGTTTATAATCAAACATGGCTAGATATTGTTGTTTATTTGCTTTGCAAATATAAGTTTAATTATAGTTATAATTGTAGTTTAGTAAAGGCATGTTCCTCTCTAGAAGAAGGTGCGGATCTAGGGCGTTGTCCTTATGTAGACTAAGGAGTAAGAATTTTTATTTCATTGTTATATGGGTCATTTACAAAACCTAATAATATTACAAATATAACTTTTGCAGACACAGCAGAATTTTGAGTGCTAAAATCAGCATAATCGTATACCAAGGTACATTGATCTTATTGTTTACACTTAAATGCTTTTATTGTCGCTTTAGCACCGCTTTGAGCTTTATTCCTGTTGATAAATGAAATGCTTGTCAAATGCCAGAGTAATGTCATAAATGAAATATATATATTATGTCTTGTGAATGTATGCAATGGTTTCGAAATGGTGGTTGATTATGTTAGGGACGGGGCTAGTCCATCGGGAGTAAGGGTGCCATCTGGAGGAGCCTTTGAGGGGGCCCAGATGAAGGAGTTGCTTTTATTGAACCCAGTCTCATAGTTCTGGATTTGCCCAGCAGAACTACTAACGGTGCTTCGTGAAATCAAGACATACATACAAACATACATGAAGCTTATTATATGTTGATAATATGACAGATGACAATATTATAGCAAGAAAAATATTTAATTTGCAGGATTATGTATTTTGCTATAACCTTTGATTTCCTGCAAAATTATATATTTTCACTTCCCGCATTTGCTAAGTGTAATATTTAACATCTTTTGTATTTAATATGTGTATTGAGGCATTATTCTTATAATATCAGGTCAGGTGCAGTTGGAGGAAGTTGATATAGCTTAAAGGATATCTAAATTATGGCGGTGCTGACTTTGCGCATATAGTCTTGATTTGCTATTTAAAACCTTTAAAATTGAAAGAAGACATTTACTTATATCATTTTTAGTTTGTAATAATCTGGATATTATATTCTTTAATTTGAATTATTTGCAAGTTTATTATGTTGTATGGCTCTATTGTTTAATTTATGTCCAAATGCTATTTTTCTCTTAACTGTCAATATGATCCTACGGCGATGTACCCAAGGGTAGTTGGGTTGATACCTAACCTAACCCGGGGTCATCACAAATTCTATCGAGGCGTCGCCCCCTTCCACAAGCGACTTCGTGCGATAAAGGCGCTGTTTCTGGAAGGTGGCGGCAATTGGCAGGTAAAATATTACCGTTACAAAATCTCTCTTTTTTTTCTTAACTAGATTAATAACAATGATAGAAATATGTTGGCGGGTTATCAAGTCAACCAAATTCGGCGGGAAAAACTAACAGAAAAATAGAAAATTGCGGGTATTAATACTATAGCGGGTAATTAACGAACATTTAGGATTAGCGGAGACGTTAGGGACTTTCTTATTAACGATCAAGAGTCGTTACAGGGGACAGAACTCTTGGTATTTATTTCTTAACATCTAATCTTCAATTTTGCAACAAGCAGATGCATTTCTTAAGCAGTCTTGATACAAACTTTTTAATTCTATTTTAGTTGTAACTCTTGGTACACCTTTTATTTGATGTTTAATAAAGTACTTTATTCTTGTATGGTTGTGGGAGGTGGGTTTCACGAACAACGTATATCTTGTATTTTGTGTTTATGTTTTCTAGTGTGGTTATGCTCTTGCTAAATTTTTATGTAGAGTTATTTTAAAAAGTTTTAGAAGTTTGAAGCTAAATTGAATATAATGAAATATCTAGTTTTCATTTTGACAAATTCTCTTCTCAGTTAAATGATAACGGTCTTGCACAAGGCTTCTTGGATAAGAAAATCTTGAAAAGGGATTTTGCAAATGAGAAATTATACGTGAAGAAGTAAATAACTCAATTTTGTAAATCGGACTAGAATGAATGGTTCAATTAGATCGTTCAAAAAACGGTGCCTTAGCCGGTTTGGATAAGTTCAATTCTTAGAAATACTAGTCAAATCATTGTGAAATGTCACAAACTGGTAACAATAGATTTGAATGGCTAGAACCAGTTCACTAAAGATCTCGTTTGACTATAATCTCATTAATTTGGTTTATAAGAGATAAAAAAAAAAGTTTGAAATCAAGCCAAAACGAATAATTTAATCGATAGTTCAAGGATGGGTGCCTTGGCCGAACGATTTAATCCAGTTCTTGGCAATGTTATTAAAATCATTATGAGACATTTAAAACTGGGAAAATAGGTTAAATTGATTCATTAAAGAACACATTTGTACAAAATTGTCTCATTATTAGGCTTGCTTTTTAAGCTTGGCTGTAGTTTAGAAGAATAAAAAGGCATATATTATTGTATTGCTCTTAATTTAGAGTGTTATTTGATTAGTTGTATATTTAATTAAACAAAAAAATTTCATACATAACCATAAATCTTTCATATTTATATATTTAACATCTAAAAGTTAAAATTGCTAAAATATTGTCTAAATTATTATTATTTCCTTAATCTACCATTCCATTTAGTCACTACTCATTATTGAAAAATGGAAACTGTATGAATGGGTGTTAGATAAGTAAATATTAATATTTAGGCACTAGACTTGTAAATGCATAGGTTTTGATGTCATATGGGTAGTTGTCTTTTATTAAAAATAGTTTATCTGACATTTATTTAATATACAAAGTAAATTCATAATTAGCAAAATGTTATTATTTATAAATTGGAGATCTTATATATTATATATAATGTGCCAAAATTCAAATTTAAATATTTTAAGATTTATCGGCTCATGAGGTGGTGACATGACATGTTCCATGTCTGGCCTGGTTCTGAAAACATTGGGATGATACATACAAGTGATTCTGATATTGACTTCTTAACTTCAAAATATATGTTAAACTTGTGTATGTTAAGTGCATCAGCTTGAAGTCCCACTTGTTTTAATTTTCTGTGCAGTTAGCTTAAGTTTTTTACATACTAATATGCAACTCGGAAGCAATTTCGGTAGGTGATAGGCTATCGTATTATTTTTCTATGCAGCTTCATTCGGGAAACGGGGAGCATTTACTACCTGCTAGGAAATTAAGTAGAGGTTGCTTTTTTTTGCTTTATCTTTTGCATTGCATTAGTTACGAGCATAATTTAATGATATTTTATATATAAGTTTTGAATAATGCAGTGCTAGAATCTTGCGGGGACATTGCATTCGGTATTGAATGTGGATCCCTTATTTCTCGTCTTAGACTCAATCGTGAGAAAGATAAGGATTTTGTTCCAATACCTACCCCTCTTCTCCGCAAATACATAGCTTATGCAAGGACATATGTTTTTCCCAGGTACTTGGTTTATCAAGTTGTCTTATTAACATATCTTCCAAGGGAACACTTAAATAGATGTTTTTCTTTTGCCATAGGATGTCAAAGCCAGCTGCAGAGATTTTACAGAAATTTTACCTGCAATTGAGAGACCATAACACCTCAGCTGATGGCACCCCTATCACTGCAAGGCAGTTGGAAAGTTTAGTAAGACTTGTGGAAGCTCGTGCACGGTTAGACTTGAGAGATGAAATAACCGCCCAAGATGCTATGGTACGATTGGTTCTAAATTTCTTTTTTTGCTTATATGTTTTATTTCTTTGAGTGTAGCATTAAGAGGCAATAAATGTAGAAACTTTAGCGCATAAAATGTGAATAGTACAAAAAAGTAGGAATATAAATGCAAATTAAATATATACATGGATTGGGATGTTGGGTTGTCCATGGCAATGTTTAAAATCATGAACAAGACATGGTATCTTTCATGGAACATGGCTCAAACTCCCAAGTATGGGGTGAAGGCGTGATGCATAAATACTTTAATCTCTTAAATAATTATTAAAATATGTGCATATTAGTTCAATAGTAATGTGGATGCACTAAATAAGGATTATAATTACTAACTTTTAAGTAAGGCGTTCTTTGAGCAAGAAATTTGAGGTGTGGGAGAAACAGATTTCAAGAAAGGAGCGTGTGTGCATGTGAGAATTGAACTTTTGAGATTGATTTATTCTTTGTTTTATATTTTGCTAATAAGCAGTTAATTTATATCATATATTTAACAAAAATATAAAAATATTATTAAATGAATAAATAGTGATTACTGAAATTTTTTAGCATTGATATATTATTTTATAAACTTTGTCTTTTAGGGCTAGTGTCCCAGCCATAGAAGTATGAAAGACAAGCTTCGTGCATCATTGACATATACATAGATCTGCCAATTTTAACCTGCCTTGACTGAGGCGATCCCTAAGTGGCCTTTTAAATTGTGACCCATGTTAATAAAAAGTGGCTAGTAACCTCTATGAAAATACCTTTTAATATAATGCATGGTTTACAAAGCATAAATGGGGATTAGATTGGGCAAAGCAAAATATGAGCTGTGCGTAAATTTACCTTGCTAAACCTTCAGTAAAAAATGCTACAAACATGATTCAATTGCCTAAAAAAATCATATAACCCAATATTTGCCTGTGTTATGTTGACGTTTACAGCAGATGAACATTCAAATATACATTGATTCATGCAACTTTATGGTGATGCATATTTTAATCTTGAATATGAATACTTTTGCTTGATATGTTGACAACAAAATATGTGCACCCTAGACTTGTCAATAATTGTATGGTCGCTAAAATATTAAAAATTATTGAGCGCACTATATACTCTACTTTTCTTAGATTAGATTGATCATCTCTTTGGTTTTTATTTATGTAATGTTTATGGCATTACAGTATAATTATAAAGTTTCAACGGTTGTGATGTTATGGTTTTTATTGTTTCTTGGAAGAGATATGACGTCTATTGGAATATTTGACAAACACTCATGCGTGACCATAGTTGCATGCTATAAGGGATGTCAGAAACCATATGTCTAGAGCACGAGGGCTTTATGCTCTTCTTTGCTCAGGGAATATGAGCATGCAACTGAGAGAATTTTATTACTCATAAAATCTATCAGGGAAGAATATTATTGGTGCTAGCATAATTGCCTAAAACAACTTAATAAAATATACACAAGGGTTGTCTGCTTTATGTAGTTAATGGGATTTTATTACAAGTTACCAATTTTAAAATATGTACCTGTTTACTAAATAAAAAGAAAAAAGAAAGAGAGAGAATGGGCGGACCTCATGACTCGATTCATGCTAGCTCGAGCCAAGTCTTGGTTCATACAACTGATCAAGCACGATTCCCACTTTTGCGCATCATGCGCTTAGCTGTGAGGACTGCCGCTCATATTTTCACCTATTTGGAACTGCAAGACTCTGTCGAGTAACCACCTCCTACTCATGATCCTGTGTTGCATGTGTGTACAACAAGGAAATGCCTTGAAACTTAAGTCATTTTTGTCTCTCAGATCATTCAATTGGGGTAATTGGTGATCTAGAGTCCTCTTGCGTGTGCCCTGAATTAATCCCGTTGCATCTAACCCCTCTTTTTAGCTGTCCAGAACTGCTTCTATTGATCACCCGTGCAGCTGTCCTCCCTCCGCCACTATAAAAAGTAGTGGCATCCCCTCTCATGCCTTTCATACAACACTGCCTCAAAGAGGCCTAAGGGGAGATTCCGCCCAAGCAAAAAGGTACAGGGCCTGGGTGATGTTGGTCTTTTTTATCCAACTTTGGAAAAATATAGTCTGAAGGCTTCAATATCCGTAATCTTTGATCCGATTGGAGATAAATTAAACTCCCACCACTAATCTTTTGTCCAGATCAAGAGTGTATGTTTTGACGCAATTTTGAGTGGTGCTATGCTGCTCTAAATAATGCCAAAATTTTTGTTAAAATCCAATACATGATGCTGTGTTGTTGATTTTTTTTTTTTGCAAATTCTAATGAATAAAGAAAAAAAAAAAAACTAATTGTTCAATTATACAAATTGATTTATTAATTAGTAATTTCATTTTAACAGTCAAACTGAAACTTTAAGTGGAGAGCATGAACATCAAAAAATTGAGACAATTTTGATGAGTATATTAATTAATTGATTAAAGTTACAGTGTTGTTATATAATACGCATTGCATTTGGACTTAAAAGTTAAGCTTACAATCAGTCATGAGCACCATGTCCGAGCTTAGGCAATGTGTCTAAATTTGATTATATATCGAGTAACCTATGTGCTAGTAAATATTACTATTACTATTCAAATTAAAAAAGAATGATTTTGCATTATTTTTAAAATACAATACATGCATGGCACTCATTACTTGTATCACTTAGTACAAATCATTGTTCTCAGTGCTCACATTAAAAAGAACATAATTCACTGCTCAATGCTCACATCAATCAAGACTTGCAAATCGATCGTCAAGATTGCAGGCTTCTCCATGCACTCTTATTTGAGCATTTGCTTCAATCTTCAGGCCTCATAAAAGCATCCAATCTTTGGTAAGTTTTCACCTTTGCCAAACAAAGAGGATTAGTACTATATACGATAAAAGGTTCACATCAAAGAAATGTTTAAGAACTATCAGCGGTAAAAATAAAATTAAGCAACATTTTAGTAAGGAAATGATATGGTTGAAGAGTATGTTACCATTATTGAGGCGAGCAAGGAAATGATCTGGTTGAAGAGCTTCATGACTGAGTTGGGCAAGAAGCAAATGGATTGAAGACTACATAATGACAGTATGAGTGCTATCCACCTAGTTAAGAACACCGCATTTCACACCAGGACGAAGCACATTCAGTTAAGGTATCACTTCATTAGATCACTACTTGAAGATGGTTAGTTGGCATTGGAAAAGATTCATATTTCGAAGAGTCCAGCCGACATGCTCACAAAGATGATAACAACAGAAAAATTGAAGCTATGCTTAGCTTCAGTTGGCCTCAAAGGATAAAGAAAAAGCTGGGTGAGGCACACCATGTCCTTTGCAAGGAGGGAAGCCAAATTAAAGAAAATCTAAGGTTGAAGATAGATTGGTCACAATTGATCTCTAAGTGGGAAATTGGTAAGGTGTAGAGACCAATTGAATCATTAAGGGAAGATCAAACGGTGTTTTGGTGGATTCCAGGATGGAACCATAGTAGCCAACAACAAGACTAGCGCCAAAGCGCGCCTAGGCGCACTGGTGCCTAGACGCTCCCCAGATACCCATTAAACAGAGTTAGGCGCTCAAGCGCTCCTGAAGTAGCAAGGCAGGTGCCCAAGTGCGCCCAGGCGCCCGCGGAAATTGCAGCTCTGATGTGACGTGTCATGAACTATTTAGGGCACTTTGAGGGTTGGTTTGGGATTCCATATAAATGTTAACATGATGAGTTATGGTTTAAGCGTGCCATTTTTGTGTGAGAGCTCTTTGGAGGCTTGAAACCCTAGAGTGAGAACAAGAAGAAATCTGGGAAAAGAAAATGAGAAGCTCAAGGAGGTGAATCCTTTCTTTCTCAAAGAGATTGATAAGTTCTCTGTACCTCTGTAATTATTTCTTCTCTAGTGAATTTTCTTGTGGTAGTGTGGCTCCGTGGTTTTTTTGATACTTAGGTTTTTCACATAAATCTTTGTGTTCATATGCTTGTGTGCTTGTGAATGTTTGTGTTGTGATTTTTCAGTTATTTGTGCTGGTATATTTTTGTCTTTGCTTCAATGACTCTCATCGGTCAAATCCCAATCCTAGGGATTTGGAAAACTTATAATTTACCACAAATACAGTATCATGTTGACGCATTGTCCTAGGTAATCTAACACAAAATCCATCGATGATCCTCCCATGTCCTATAAGGAATAGGTAGGGCCAAATACTTACTAGATTTTTGCTTATTCATTTTTGCTCTTCTACAAACAAGACATTGAGACAAAGCTACTCACGTCTCTCTTATGTGATGGCTAGTCAAATTTCTCAATAAGATAGGTTGTTTTGTCTCACCCTAAGTGTCCTGCAGTCCCTCCAGAATGCAACTCATTAATCTGAAAGATCTTTAAGAAAATCCTAGGGATACACAATATCAGACCTCTAAATAAATACCTTTGAACAATGTGATAATTAGAACTAGTGGGCAACGAAGGATCACTCATTTGGCTGTACATGATATGGAAATTAGAACAACACTCGTAATCATCCTTTAATCTATCAAATCCCACAATCTCACTCGATAAAGAAGATACCATTAAAGCTACCTGAAATAATGCATTGGCATGTTTATTCTCAACACCCGATTTGTATTTTATAACAAATGAAAGATCAGGTAGATATTCTATCCATTTGGAGTGCTGAAGGTTCACTTTTTTTGTATGTTTATGAATTTTAAAGCTTGATGATCTGTGTGCAGAATGAACTCTCTATACAACAAATAATGCTGCCAATGCTTAAGTGACTGAATGATAGCATAGAACTCTCCATCGTATGTGGAATATTGTTGCTTCAACTCATTCAACTTTTCACTAAAATATGCGACAAGATGTCCATCTTGATGCAATACTCTTCCTATGCCAATCCCCGAGGCATCACTAGCGACCTTGAAAATCTTTCTAAAATTAGGTAACCAATGAACAAGTGAAGTTGTCATGACTCTTTTGATATGGTGAAAAGCTTTATCAACATTATGGGTTCAAACAAACTTATCCCCCTTCAAAATCTCAGTAATAGGGGACATGATAAAGCCAAAGTTTCTAACAAATCTTCTGTAAAATATTGCTAACCCATGAAAACTTCAAATGTCAGTGAAACTTGCAGGTGTAGGCCAATCAATAATCGCTCAAATTTTGATAGGATCAGATTTTATTCCTAAATATGATACTATGAATCCTAGAAAGACAATCTCAGATTGCATGAAAGAACACTTCTTATTTATGAACAAGTTCTCTTCTCTAAGCTTTTCAAAACTATCCTCAGATGCTCTAGGTGTCTCCCCTCATTTGTGTAAATAAGTATGTCATCAAAATACATGGCTACATATTTTCTAAGAAAAGGTCTCAACACCGTATTCATCAGTCTCATAAAAGTTCTTGGTGCATTGGATAATCCAAATAGCATAATAAGTCATTCATAAAGTCCTTCCGGTATTTTGAAAGCAGTCTTTCATTCATCTCGTAGTCTTATTCTAATTTAATGATAGCCACTCTTGAGATCAATCTTGGAAAATAAAGTGGAATTGGCTATCAGATCTAACATATCATTCAGGCGAGGAATAGGGAACATATACTTAATAGTAATTTTGTTTATAGGCCTACTATCAACACACATTCTTCAAGTGCTATTTTTCTTCGGAATTAATAGGGTAGACATAGCACAAGGGCTTAAACTTTCTCTCAGGAAACTCTTTTGTAATAACTCTTCGACTTGATGTTGCAACTCAGCTTGTTCAGTGGGATTATGTCGATAATGGGGTAAATTTGACAATTGAACACCAGGTACCAAATTGATAGTATGTTGGATATCACGAAGCGGTGGTAACTCTTCTGGTAACTCATCCAAGCTACGGTGGCATAGGCCCACCTTCAGAATTAGGTACAATCTCCTTCACATGTAAAATGTGCATTGCTATAGATCCAACAAATTTTTTCTTCAGCCTCTTCAATCCGACATACTCAACATGAAGGTCTACAAATGATGATCCCATAGCTAGAAGTGGGTTGTCAATGGATGGTGGAATAGATGGTGATATGGTGATCAGCCGTAATCTAGCTCATTTCTTTACTTTTAGAGATGGTTTCACACTTGAAGGTTGACTAGTGGTGGGCTTGGAAGTCACGGGGCCTACAGATGGTATGGATGTTGATGATGTAGCTACTGCACTAGAAGTAAATGAAGGTGGTGTTCTAACCATTGGTTATATGGGACACAACTTGATCGTCTTTTGTTTGAATTTGAACACAAAAATGTTTTCCTTTTCATAGTGAATCACATTCATGTCAAACAACAATGTCCATTGGAAGAACATCGCACCAGATATTATCTCCATAACTTCCCATTTTGATGGGTACTAAGCATCTCTAAGTTACGGAGAGAGATACCTGATTGACCTGGCTAACCTTGAAATGGAATTGGGTGTAGTTCGGGAACTAATTTGGCCTTAGACAATGTATGTGTAGATGCTACATTCATCGCACTACCTCCAACAATGCTCAATCTAAATCCCACCCCATTGCATGACATAGACAAACTAAAAATATTCTTCTAATCTTCCTCACCAATAGTGGTGCTCTGACAACGGACTACTCCCAGATGTGTATTCTTATTGAGTTCAATCTCTTCATCTTCAAACTGATCATCCTTATGGAAAGACTCGCGATCATCTTCCTCAGAGTCTTCTAAAATTTTTGTAGTCAAAATGGCCTTACATTCATGCTTCAAATGTCCTTTCTTATTACACGTATAACAAATAATATCCTTGAGTGTCCTAGTAGTTTATGCTATAGGTGTTTTTGGAGTAGTAGACTGAGTTGTTATTGGTTTTTAATTAACCTTTGGAGTTGGCATTATAGCACTCTTGGATCTAGATGATGATGCCTTTGATTGGGATTCTAGCAGTAAAGCGTCATGTACGACTTCTTCTATGGTTTGTGGATCCCTCAACTCTATTTGATGTCTAAGATTCATTCTTAATCCTAACACAAGTTGGCCAATTGCCAATCATGACAGTCAGTCCTAGCTACTAGATCTTCAAAGGTGTCAAGATACTCAGTAACACTCATGCATCCTTATCTGAGTGTCATCAACTTAGTATGTAGTTGCTTATGGTGATAACGTGAACAATACTTGTCCCTAAGCACTTCCCTCATCTCAAGTCAACTAATCGTTCTACCTCCCCTCTCTTCTTTTAATAAAAATTTATTCCAAAATATCTTAGCTTGACCAATTAACTTCATCCTGCAAAAGTCACATTTTGATAGCCATCCAACTCATGCCACTCAAAGAGTTCTTCAATTTGTGTCAACCAATCAAGAAATCTATCAGGATTGTGTGTACTATCAAAAGTGGATGCCTCTACTTTAATATCCATCAGTGGGTCATACTTATTTCCTTTTCTTTCCATATTTCCTCTCCTAGCAGTATGTCTAAATTGCAGCTCAATCCTGGGCCTCTCATGAAAATCTCTATGTCTTGCAAGGTAATAATGTCCTCCATATTGATCATCTTCAAACTCATCTAAATCAGAATTGCCCCTAGGGTGTTTTGTCTCTTATAATTGGGGTTCCTCCTAACATTATATTCTTCATATTCCAGTTTACGATGATTGGGACATTGTGACCATCGTGGATGTTGTGGATTCGGCTGTGCGGGTGGTGGAGCTCGATGATTTTCTCTAATAGCCATCTTTAATTGACGCAATTCTTCAAATACCCTCACTAAAGTAGCTTCTACTCCTTGCAACCTATGTTTTAATTCATTTCAAGGTAGTTCTTGGGGAGTGTTTTGATCATTCATTGCTGCAATTATCTTTTATCACACATTTTCACAAGTGCAATAAAGTAAAATACAAATAATAACAATCAACTTCAAATATAATAACCAAAGAAAATATAGCAATAATACAGAATAGATTGTTCAAATCAGTAAGTAAAATATGTGCTTTGCACCTTAAGATGGCTACCTTTTGGTGGAAACGCTTTTTCGCAAGTGGTCTCTCAAATTTGGCTCGATAGGAGCGAGGAAATAGGCTAGCTTTAGTGGTGGAGCTTACTAATGAACCAGAATGCAATATCAACTTTCCAAACTTGCAACAAGATGTGCAATAGCTCAAGACTCATCAAGAGATTCAATTAACAAGTTCAAATTAATTTTAAAATAAAAATTTGCAAGATTATACCCCTATGCAAGATGCACGGGTAATCATCCACTGTAAAAGCTTCTAGCACACTTTTGAAGATGATTTTGAATTTTTTGTCACTTCTGAATTGAAGTTTGTTTTGTCACGAATCTAACACAACTTTTAGATCGCAATTCCGAGTCCAGATAAGTTCACAACGCTTCCCAGAAGTTTACTGCGCAAATTTGTTTTCAAATGTATGTTTTCGGGTGACTTGCTGGACTGGCCACCAGTAGATAGATGACCGGCTAAACTGGTTACTAGATGTTTCAGGAATGGAAAGTGGTTGCTGGTGGTGGTCGGCAGTGGTTTTCTGCGAGCAGGAAAGAAAAACAAAATTTGCAAAAATTTGTGTAGATAGATTTCAACGTTCCGAACAACTTTCTCTGCTATGCCGGGACGTGAAACTGGACTCTGATACCAAAATGATGGGGATGAAGGTGGTTTACGAGTGGAAAAACTACCGTTTGACTTCGAACGATAGTTTGGAGGACCAAACGAAGTCAAAATATTATGAAATTTTAGAATGTTGTGTGGATGGATGTTGGAAAACTGTAGGCATTGATTTCATAGGAATTAGTTAAAAGAGATATGATGAGTGGAGTGTTCAAACGTCACACTTTGTATAATATTCGTAAAGTGGACGATTGAACTGGCAAACGAAGTCAGAATCAAACAAAACATGATGCGTTTTGAAGTTAACAGAGCACTTCAAAACATACCAGAAAATATCAGAAAACAAAAAGAAAACAAGGGATAACTACCAGGATTACCCACACCTTGGTCCTTTGAGGTTGTACACACCTCGAAGCTTCGTTGGTTGTGCACACCAACTGCCATTCCGATTGTCCATACCAAAACTCAAAAGCTTTAAGCCAAAATTTAGAGGAAAAAACATTCGTTAATTATTAAAATTTAGAAACATTATAATATATAGCCCTTGCAAACCCTAGGGCCAATCCTTGATCAAATGACCACAATATCCCTCCTTGACACCCTTTGAATTCTCAAGTGACTCTTCCACTCCTCAACCTTGATAGAGAATGATCAAATGCATCATTACAACATTATCCATCAACCCCATACATGGATATATAAAATTAAACAAAAATAAACAATCGGGCCCACCTGATTAATCTAAAACTCAAAATATTACCCATTCGATGAACCAACGCAATAAACTAGACCACATGCTTTTGAAAATAAAAATACAACATTATTGCATGAAATTACTCATGAAAATTCAAAAAATAAACTAAAATTAATTCTTTAAATATTCAGCTCCTTAGCATTAAGCTAGCGTCACAATGCAAGGTCGAATCAATGATGGTTGTGCTGCATCAGGTATTGGGTGGAAGGGGTTATGCGTGGGCTTGGATGTTGAAGTGGTTGAGGTTGGGACGAGCATGATTGGGTTGAGGTTGGGTTGTTGAGTTGAGGATTTATGGAGAGGTGTAGAGGGTGGAGAAGTAGGGGAATGTGATTTCAATAAATCTTATGCGATGGGAAATTAGGGAAGAGTTTAAACACATTTGACATTTATTGAATAACTCTTAGCGATTTCACTATTTATTCAAATAACTCGGTTATTCTTGAAGCACTTTTATACATTTATTGAATTGGCATTCAATGTATTTTTGAAGTTCACTAAATTTTCTTATGATTTCAAATTTATGTTTAAGTGGCAAAAGTCAAATAAAGTGTGAGTAATCATCCAAAAAATGATAGAATTTGTATCATTCATTAGATGTAATCAGGGTAGTGCTCCATACATCTGCATGTAATAATTCAAATGCGTTGTACTTTTTATTTGAATATTTGGGAAAAGATAGTGGTGTTTTGCTGTGATGCACGTGGTGCCTAGAGGTTGATTTCTGTTTTGGCCGAGAGTTGGATGATTCTTCTGGAGGAGTTGATGAACTTTGGGATTTGAATGCCCGAGTCTAAGATGCCATGGTGGAATGCAAAATTGTCTTTAGAGGTGGTTGTGGAGACAAAGGGATGATGTAAAGTCCATTGTGGCAACTGCCTTTAAGGAGAGGAATGTTGGTGCAGAGATTCTTTATAGTGAACTCATGTGGGTTAAAGGAGATAGAGCAAGAATTATCAGAGGTTAGTTTGTGAATGAATAGGAGATTATAGTGACATTGTGGAACATAAAGAAGGTGAATTAGGAGAAACTTACGATTGGGTGTGGGAAGAATGTTTTTGCCATTATTGGAAATTGGAAGAGACTTTCCGCTTCCAACGGTTACGCTATCATTGCCTTGATAGGTTTCAACGAAGGTGAGGTTGCAAAGATCATTAGTAATATGGTTTGAAGCTCCAGAGTCGAGGTACCAGTTGGAATTGGGCGGCCTTTCAGTGTGTGGATTTGTAGGATGGTGCTACCACTAATTTGTTGTGCTGCGGTAGGTGTGATCCAGTCGATGCCAACAGTCTTTGGCGGAGTGGTCGGGTTTTAGACAGATTTGACATTCAACATATGTAGGCTTTGGGTTTCGCTGTGCTGACGATGTTCCTCTGTGCGGCTTACAAGGACGACCATGTACACTGCCATATTTTCCCCTGCTGCTTTTGAATCTGCCGGAAACAATGACAAATTTGTATTGCTGCTGACTGGGGAAAGCTTGATGAGCTGGATTTCCTTGTCTTGCTAGATGTTGATTTCTTCGTTGCATAGTCGTGAGTTGAGATCGTCTAGGCTGATTGGTGTGAGTATAGTGCGGATGGCAGTTTTGAACGCTTGGTAGGTGAAGGGGAGACTATTCAATGTGTAGAGGATGATGGTCAAACTTGGAGCCTGATGCTGTAATTTTGTCCACCATTGCCTTGATTTTGACAGGTATTCATGCATGGGTCTGTTCTTTAAGGACATGTTATGGAACTCATTTTTGAGTTGAATGACATGGGATCGATTGAATGATTGAAGATATTTTTCGAGGGTGTGCCATATTTTTGTGCATGAGCAGGCTTCTAGAATGTAGGGGAGGATTGATTGAGATATAGTGGAGTAGAGAGCTGCTGTGAGGTTGTGGTTCATAGATATCCAAAGAGGGTAATTGGGGTTATCGGTGTGGGGAGGAGCTTCTGAGCTATCTAGATGGCTATATAGATTGTTGGCTTTGAATAACTGAGTTATTTGAGTTCTCCATATGAGATTGTTTTCAGATGTTAATGGAGTTTGAATTATGTTCTTGATGTTGGACTATAAATGTGTAAACTTTATAGCTGCTGCTGGAGGTGGATTCAATGTTGGTGGATTCCATGGTGATCGAACTGATGAGACTGCTTTGTTTATTGAAGTTCTTGCTGTTCTTGAAGAGCGGTTCTTGAAATGCTGTTGGAGGCTTTCTGGAGACATAAGAAGATGGTGATTGGAGGGAGGAGGGTTAAGGGGATGAGTGCTGAGAAGAGTTCTGAAGATAGTTGAGGGGTTCTTGGAGAGCAAAGAAAAAGTAGGGAGAGAAGGTAAGTGGAGTTGAGGCTGGGATGGGTTCTTGGGGACCAAGAACAGAGGGTTGAGAGCTGATGCTGCTGTTTCATTGTAGTAGTTGTGGTAGGGAGAGGGGATTGACTTCTTGCTATGAAACCATGTTAAGAGAGAGAGAGAGAGAGAGCGCAGTCTATGAAATCTCTTATTATTTCAGTACATAATTGATATACATGACAATACATGGGTATATGTAGATGTTGCGGAGTAGGTAGCTAAGTCATTGGATTGTAGGGTGGAGATCGTTTATGTCTATTATTACATAACATAACTTTATTCCCTCAATTAATATACTTAAGATTTTAGAAGACTAATTAGGCATAAAGTTAGTAAAATAATTCTTCATAATAAAATAATTCTTTAGATGATATATAGACTTAACCTTTTTTTTTACTATAAATGTGTAAACTTTTCTAAATAAATTAATATTACAACAATTAAATAACTATTTATTATATATACAATATTTATTTTTAATATTTATCCTTTGTATATATATATATATATAATAACCTGTTGTATTTTATAAACATATCATGAAAGAAGTACAATAGAAAGGAACTCGGTGACCTCAAAACAAAGCTAACAAATATAAGAAAAAAGAACAAAAAATAATAATAAAGCAAACACCAAATTCCACAACAAACGCTAAAAAACTCCACGTAAGAGAAGCCATCTTACTAGTGATTGTGTCTTTACTTTTGGTTATAACTTGATTTCCGATTAGATTTGGAGCTCTTACCATTTTTCTTTTTCTTTTTTTCTTTATTCATACCTCTAATATGTTATCTTTTAATACCTATTTGGATTCAAGATCTGTTTCAACTTCTAGTGAGGAATGAGTCCTTCCCTTTACAGACAAATGAAACTCCATTGCATAAGGATTCAAGTTTGAATAAGCCTCTATATCCATAAAAGCCACAAATGAAAGTTCTTTCACTGCCCCTCTTCTATGCAAAACAATTGGAATTTCATCATCAAGTCGTTGGAGCTCTTCTAAAGAGATGTCCAATATATCTGTATCCTCATCAAAAACCCCCTCCACCCTCTTCAAGATTTTGGGTGTTTCCAATAGAACATCCCGAAGCTTTAGAGAGGAGATCTTCGTGTACCCTGCAAGCTCCGCTCCACCACCAAAAGGATCTAACGACAAAGCAATCAATTCGACATCCTCAGTCACCTCTATCAACATCTGGCAAGAAGTACCATCTTCAGGTGGAGAGCACTCAGGCAATCATTGACCTCCACTGGAATGACATCAGCGACACTCATCACCACCATCGACCACCTCTAAAGGTGGAACGTCAGCTGCCATATGGTTCCCAGACTCTGGAACCGAGGCGATGGAAACCTCCATCGCCTCGGACCCAGCCGGCTGGTCACCCAAGCAAGATTTATCCCCTTGAACAATACTAACAACAGCATTACTACCATATTTGCTGGAATTCATCTCCAAGAAGCCAACAATTTGAATTGTCAAAATTCCATCATCAAGAGTGTTCTACTAAGGATCCTCCTCTAGAGAAACATGATCTCCCATAATAGTCAATAGTGGTGGCTGTTTTGGGACATAAATCATCCATTTCCCAGAGGTACTTTTGAGAACAGGATCATCAATATTTGATTTATTGTTTTTTCAAGGTGGGGGTGAGTTTGAAACCACTTAAAGAATCATGTCCAATGAATTGCAATATGTGCAAAAGGTAGGGAGGTTTCGAAGCTTATTTCATGAAGGTATCCATTAGTTTCTGCTCCAATCCAAATTTCATTTTCAAAGTACTCCGCTAGATCAATTTCTACAAGGTCCCGAGCAACGGACGATCTAAGTGGGTTTGTCGTTGCAAAATCCACTTTGAGTGATTTCCCAAAGTACGAGCCCAGAGAAAAGAGAATGGAGAATGACATGGTTGATCAAATGTGCCTTGAATAATGGAAAATTTACCTTGTAGGAGCAATAGGAGGCTCACTCCTAGGATCAAGGTTTCCATTCAAGGATTTTCATGTGAAAATTCAAGATAAAGTAGGAGCCTCTTGAGAAAAGCCGTGTATAACCCTCCTCACTCGATAGTTTGATGAGGATATGATGAAAATCTATCAAGACAATGTTGTAGGGAGCCACCAATCCTAAATCATTGAAGAATTTTTGGATGAACAACAAAGAAGGCTTCACTTTAGAAAATTATCCAACTAAAGAAAACTCTAGCAAGGATCCCCACCTCTTCATCCTTTAAGATAAGCGCAGGTTTACCTCTAAGCACTAAAATAGGCTTGATACCAAATATGACTTGAATAAGGTTTGGTAGACCCACCTGATCCAGGGGCTTTGCGACAGCTGTACTCCCAGGGGGGAGCCTTCAGATGACGTCGCCAGCAGGGAGGTCGACGTCACTAGCAGGGATGGTGGCGCAACGTCTTTAGTAGGGAAGGGTTATGCAGCCAACGACCTAATCGTCTGCCTCCAATCGGTAGCCCCCGGTTCGCCTCCAACTCCGATAACATCTGATGTTCGATTGACTCCTTCGCTGGGCTCCATCCACTCACACGATCGGCGGCCAAGGGCAACTGAACCAAGGGCGGCAGCGGGGATTCAGTGAACCCTAGTTGTCTATCTCCATTTGTGCGTTTCGTTCATATCAGGAATCTTTTAATATATATATATATATATATATATATATATATATGTTCATAAATAAAAGAAAGAAAAAATATATCTATAAATTAATACTTGTGGATAAGTGCAGAGAAGTAATTATTACTTGACATAATCAGAGAGCAAACATTTAGGGTTTATGCAATCACATGGTTACAATGTTTCATTGAGATGATAATTACAAAATAATACCTTATATTACTAACATGTGCATGGAAGAAGGATCCAATTATTCTGAGAGTTGATTTGCTTTAAAAAGAGATGGACAATTCAGGTTTTACGAATGAAATTATATTTTTGATAAAAGAAAATACAGAATCGGTACGTTGATGTTGAGGGGAGGCTGACAGAGAGGATTGGATTTTGTTGTCGGTGTTGAAGTTGGAATTGGAACCCAAAACCGGAAAGAAAACCATTTTGATTAGAAGAGTGGTAAATCTGTATTTTTTAGGCTATTTAAAAGAGCGTAATTATTAAAATTTGAAGAAGGAAAAGAGTAAAACAGAAGAGAGGGAGATATTTTAGGGTTTGGGTTGACAGGATTTGGAGAAGGTGGAGGAAGGAGGAAAAGCATAGAAGAGGAGGTATGGCCTGTGCTATATGGAGGAGGTTTGACATGGAAGATGGAGAAGAAGATGGAGGAGAGGGAGAGGGGCTTCCATTAAGGTGGTCGGCTAGGGTTAAGCACATGGGAGAGGGGTGCCCGTGAGGTGTAGAACGGCCGGTCATAGAACGGCGAGGGAGAGAAACGAGAGAGACTGAGAGAAAAGGATAGGCTTATGGTTTTTATTTCTAGTGGCTATAGGAGCTTGCCAACGTGAATTAATCTTGTGAATTTGGAGGGGCAACTGAAATTATGTAGAATGGTTTAGGGCTATTTACAAATATTTAAAATGCGGGTTTTGTTTTAAATAGCTGCACATCCAGAAGAAGTTTGAATTCTTTATATATATCAACTGAAACTCACCTCCTTCAAGATGCCTACATACCCCCAGCCCAAGGGGATCAAATCACATTTTCTGAAACAAAAAACAAATGGAGCTGTAAGATGTGGGCCTCAAAGGGAAAGATAGCAAGGAAATAAAAAAGATAAAAAAGAAAATAATACAATTTAGAGAAACTTAAGTAAAGCTTGATTTCTGGATCTCAGATTCTTCAATAAAAGCATTCCAGAGAAAGCCATAGATTTGATAACAGTAGTCGAGTGTGCTGAAACCAATTCCACTCATTTTCTAAATTTTGTAATTTTGCATTTAAAGTGTTGGCTCAGCTCCAATCTACAAGCATTATCAATATAAACATAAAAATATACTTGTCATCTTAAATGATCGAATACAAATATGCAAACCAAAGCAACTGAGCTCTTGCTTCAGAGTGACAAAAGCTGCATATACGAACAGACCCAAAAAAAGCCATGCAGCAATACAATTATTTCCGTAAATATGGAGGATTAATACTGTCCATCATGCAAACTACTCTTAGTTCCTTGAAATAATCTAAATTATCATAAATATGCAAACCCTTGGTTTGGCTACCTTTATTAGCAAGGATATCAGCAACACAATTAGCTTCTCTCCAAAATATGAGAAAAATAACAGAATTGTAATTGGCTAATAAGAAAATAATTCTTCTTCATTAAATTCAACAAGTTCTAGTCACCAAAATTTTTTTTCCTTAAAGGAAACATAAAGGTTATAGAATCCATCTCAATCCATAAACTTTTTATGTTTTTGTTTATGCAAATTTTTAGCCCACACAACAAAACTTTTACTCTAGCCATTAGAGAATTCATAGCATACACCTGCTTATGAAATGCAAAGACGACTTTACCTTTATGATTTCTAAGAAATCTACCACCACCTACTTGAACTGGGACACCTATATAATTTCCATCCACATTTAATTTAAGAAAATTAACAGCATGTTTAACCATAAATCAAAAAATTTTCTTGCCTTTTTAATGATTTGCGAGCATTAAAAAATGAACTTGTAGTTTTCCCCCAAATTCAGTGAACATTCAAATTGAAATTTCTATGTTGCAATTGTTTCTTTCATCCTAAATAATCCACATAAATGAAAGCTGAATAACAATGCGAGAGTGGCCTTCCTTTATTGAATCACCAGACATTCTCGAAGCTAAGATTAAAGCTTTTAAAATGTGGGTTGTATTAAAAAATTGTCAAAAATTTGTTTTACTCCAATTTGGACAAATTTATGGCATAAATAATCTAATTTCGTAACACAATTAAATATATATATATATATATATATATATATATATATATATATATATATATATATATGAATAGCAGATAAGCGATAAAATTATCATTTTTTTGAAGATAGAATTTACCTTAAATTTCAAAAAATGTGTGTGCTCTGATTTTGAGCAACTTCAGTAAAGGAACTCTGCAATATATAGTGAGAATTTATGGCTTTGATCAAAAAATTTACAATTGTACTTCATACATTTTACAAATTATCCTCACTATCTAGTCAGACAGGCTAATCCTTTTCTGTGGGTGCTGCCCTTGAACCTAGTGATCTTGACAAAATACACATATTTTGAGCCCTTAAAGTAATCTATCAATTTCATACATTTTATAAGCGATGTGCACCTTGTTTTGATTCCCCGTGTTGAAATAATATGCTGCTTACAGGATGTGGTTGAGATAATGAAGGAATCATTGTATGACAAATTTGTGGATGAGCACGGCTTTGTGGACTTTGCTAGGAGCGGTGGGATGAGCAAGCAGAAGGAAGCAAAGAGATTCTTGAGTGCCCTCAACAAGCAGTCGGAGCTGCTACGAAAGGACTGCTTTTCAATTTCGGTTAGCGCTCCATACTATTAGCCATTTTGTTGCATAATTTGGCTTCAGTTAATATCAAAATTGGGGTTTGAATATGTAAGCTATGCACGGTTTGGCAGAATGCATTTATTGGTACCTTCTTTTTATTCTAAGAACTATCTTTCATGCCAATTTCAGTTGGCATTTCCTTTTGGTGCAACACTCAAATGGATTGAGGCCAATATTGGTACATCTTTCTGGCCAAAAGGATTTAAAGGCCTTTGGCGGTGATGTTCTTGGGATGACAAAGATGATTTTGTGGCCGCTTGTGGTGCTTGGGTCTACGCCCAAACTCCCCTTGAGGCTGAGAGGCTGAGCTCCAGGTGATCACTCTGCTCCAATGGATCACTCAAAAGTGGATGAGAGCTCAATGGGATCATTGTTGAGAGCGACAGTCTCATTGCTATTGCCCAAATCTGGAAAGCTTGCAAGATGCTGAGGATGAAGACAGATGTTGCTCTTCACTTGAACAATCTTTCATTTCTTCTTTTGCTTAGATGCATTTTGTTTCCCATAGTCCGTGGTTGTAACAGCGCTGAAATTTTTGTGCCTCATTTGCCCATGGCGGGGAGGTTGTTTCTATTCCTGATAATTTTTAAGTATAGATAGCTTGTACTTGGCTGCTTTTTATTTTAATTTTGATTTGTGAGACTAGCCAGAATATCACAACTATCTCATGTATGTTATGTAATGTTCGCAAGGCATTGCTGCTGATGCTTGTTATAATAATATCTGCAGCGTACTTCTTAATTCCTTGCTTTTTTGTTGTTTGTCAGGAAATATACAGTTTGGCTGATGGGATTAGTTTGAGAGTTCCTGACATAGACACTTTTGTAGATAACCTGAACAGCGCTGGCTTTCTTCTTAAGAAAGGACCCAAAATCTATCAGGTAATTCCCCTAATTTGATACTATTTACATACATAGCACCCAATTTTTCATTATTTATAAATAAAAGGTGAAACATTGGATCAGTGCACATTCTTAAATTCATCCTTTTATTATTATTTTATTTTCTTACAGGTCCTATCTTCGTCTTTGCTCTCTTAGTGAGTCCACGCGGCAACGTTCATTAAATTGCTGCATGAGGAAATACTTTTTTTGTAAGGAGATTTCATTAAAAGTAAATATGTGATCATTTGGAGTTAAACTTGTGCTATGGGATACAAAATCCAGAGTCTTAGTTACTAGGCTACAATACTATTCACAATAAATTAGGTCGAGTTGAGATAATTGATCATTGATCTAATTTTATTTTGTCAAATTGATTAATTGGGGAAATATTTTAATTTTTGAAATTTAGGGCAAATGTCTAATAATTCAAAAGAATAGGACAGATTTAGAAGGCTGATGAGTGATAAGTTCATTTAGTCATTGAGATTGCACTTAAACTCAGGTAAAGAGAACATGTGAATTTGGGTTGTTCAGTCAGTGACAACATTCTCTTAATGCCTAGCATTTATGTCTTAAGCCTTTACACCACTCAAAATAGCCAGACCATGCGAGCACAATCCTGCACTATGACCATATCCAACACTGATGAATCATTCACAGCAGTTAGATAGTTAGGATCTCCATATTAGATAGCTTTCACATCATTGTTTGTATAAACCAGAAATACTCTTACACCATATACGGTTACAATGTTGCTGTGTACCTTCTTGACTCTTGTGTTTCTTGTGTACAACAGCGAAATACTGTTACACCATATACGGTTACAATGTTGTTGTGTACCTTTTTGACTCCTGTGTTTCTTGTGTACAACAGCTGTATTCTTGTAGCGATTGTACTCATAAAACTAGACATATATATATCCCCCGTGAGTTCTTGATTTCACATATAATAAACATTTCCTTTCTTTGCAATGTTTTTCCTTCACAGTGCCTCTATCATGGTATCAGAGCGACGAAGGTAGAATAAGGAATCACAAGGGAGTCTTCTTTCTTACTCATTCATATTATATTCTTTATTTTTAAATCCACATTTTTTCTCTTTCCTTCCTTTTTTTTCTTTCTTTTTCAGTCCTTAACTTCCTGCACCTATCACCACTTATCTTTACATCTCCAGATTCATTTTTTGTTTTGCATTTCTTTCTCATTTTTTTTCTGTTCTTTCTCCATGAATAACAACTATTGCCCATCCATATCTACTACTAGAACCCCCACATCTGAAAACCCTAATTTAGATCCACTTCAAGTTATAATAAACATTCATCATCTCATACCTATTAAATTAGAAGAAGACAACTACTCCATGTGGAGATCTTAGTTCTTGCCTATTTTTCTAGCAAATGGACTCATGGGCTACATCGATGGCACTATACCCATTGCAATTTCTACCAAACTCCACAACCACAATTCCTTCCTATACCTCATAAACAAAATCAGTTGATTTTAATTTTGAATTATATCTACTTTTACTTAACAAACTTTCTCCCATGTTCTTGGCTATGAAATTACTGCCCTATGGAAATCGCTTGCTATAATCTATGCCTCTACCTCTCAAGTTTGAATACAGCATTTAGAATATCAATTGCGAAGCATCAAAAAAGGCTCTCTATCCATGATTGATTTTATCCAAAAACATCAAGAGCATTGCACATCAACTATCAATAGTCATATATCAAATTTCTGAACTACAGATAATCCTTAGTATTCTAACCAGTTTAGGACCGGAATATTCTTCATTGGCTGTGACTATCACAGTACGTTTAGATCCCATACAATTAGTTGAATTAACAGGAATCTTAATCAGTCATGGTTTACTGTTTGTTGATTCACAGTATCAACAAGTTTCTATCATCTTTTCACATCATACTGAACAAAGACAATATCAGAAATCAGTATCTTTGTCTTCATCCGATCAACTAAATGCATACTGTAATTATCACAGGGGATGAGGTCGAGCAGCTCACAGTCGGGGTTGCGGACAAGGAAGAAATCAAACTACTGTAATCTATCAGCTATGTAATCGCTTGAGGCACTCAATAGTTAACTGCTGTCACCGGCAAAATCTAGTACAGTATCCAACTCAAAGGCAACAAGTTCATTTGACATCAGTCACTACCTCACAAGAACCATGGATCTTGGATTATGGAGCAACTAACCATGTTAACATCTCCGCTCAAAAATCTCACATTGGCAAATCGCATCCTCCAAATGAACAAATTCAAATGGCAAATGGTTATTCAGCAAATATCCAAAATTCAAGTGATACAACACTTTATCATGACAATCAAGCTTACAAATTACATAATCTGCTACATGTGCCAGAAATTGCAATAAACCTAATATTAGTTAGCAGATTTGCATTAGAAAATAAATGTTGACATCGAATTTATTCTCAGTATTACACCATAAGGGATGCCAAGACTAGGAATGCTCTGCTTCAGGGACAACTCCGGAATGGTCTATATGAGCTTTTTTTCCAACATTCCTACATTTTTTAGCAGCAGAATAATCTCCAGCAAGTGGCACACAAAACTAAGCCATCATTCCTTGACATAATCCAAATAACACAGTATTTGAGAAAACTGTAGTTGTTCTTGAAGGAATTGATTATAGTGGTTGTTACAGGAAAATATAAGTGTCGTGTGTGCTTCTTTTTATGAAATATAATATTTTTTTTGACGGAAGAGATATTTTTTATTATCCTTTTTTATCTATTTCATTTTTGATGAGAGACACTTTTTAGTCATTTTATTATATTCATTCATAAGATTGTTGTCATATTCAACACATGGATTACTTTTATGAAGTTCTACAGAAGCTTAGCATATCTAAATTTAACCATCCTTCCATTTCTCTCTTTACAACCACCGCTCCTTCGCACTTATTTATTTCATTACTAAATTAAGTTGTGAGTAGGGCTGATAATTTGACTCGGAACTCGAAATTCGAATTCGATTCGACTCGAACTCGAGACATTTTGACTCGACTCGAAAATTTTCGAGTCTAGTTCGAGTCATACGTCTTGACTCGAATCATATTTAAAATAAGTCGAAATGACTCGAATTCGACAAAAACTTGAATAAAACTCTACTCGAACTCGACTTGAATTCGAACTCGAACAAGTTTGAGTATGGGCTAACTCGATTTGAACTCGACTCGAAGCCAGTCCTAGTTGCGAGTGTTTTGGTCAGTTTATCCAGTTCGTTTCATCAAACCCTATTTTATTTGATTTTATTTTTAATCTGGTTATTTATCACAAGCCCAACCAATTGATGCACAAAATCAAAATTAGTCTTGTCAGAGTCAAAATTAAGGTTCTTAACTTAATCAACTCAATTTTTCAATCACTATTAACCAATACTTTTTGGACAAGATACACAAATGATGAACATAAAGTAAAAAAAAAAAAAAAGAAAACAAGATAATAGAAAGAAACAGAATAAATAAAAAATTATCACTTGGTTACTCATTTTCTTCATCATCATTATCATCTTCTTCGTCAGCATAATCGGGCCAAGGAATTGTTGAGGTTGCATGAGTGTCGATGGAGCAGGAAAGGTTGTACCACTTGGACCATCGTGTACATGCCAGTTTTCAAACATGTTCCCAATAGTGTTGTTGGACTCCTTGGTGTACCTGCAATGATTATACACGATGGTCTTACAGTATTTTAGTCTCTTGTCAATGTACTTCCCCACCTGTATATGATATTCCTCCAGTTTATCAATGCGTGTTTATAGACGTTGTATGTCTTCCCTCTGCCCCGTTACAGTTGATACTTCTCTGTATCTCTCAGCTCTTCTCTTCTTCAGCTCTTCCTCAGAATGGGATTTATGAATATTTTTAAAAGTTAAGGGTGCCCGCATTGTGAGAGAGAGTTTAGCATCATCTATTCGAACCCCTTGATTTTACTCAAAGATCCATAATAAGAGAGCCAAAAGTGAGACTTGTGCAATGTCTGTTTAGTGCCAGCCATAGTTGGTCGAAGATTATTTTGGAGATGATGATTGATCCCAACCTTTGCGTATAGTCTAGTGACATTAGTTAGATATGCTCCGTTGGCATAATCTTACTTGAAATAAGAATATGCCAAGCATTAGATGCGGGCTTGAGTGCGGCTCTAGGGATGTTGGCATAGTCTCTTTTCCATTTAGTATTACGGCCGGTTAGTTGTTGGGCAACTCGAACAGGGTCGAATTTTAAATTCATGTATTGTGTAAGAGCAGGTTCTTGCATACTCGAGCCCATAGAGCTCAGAAATAGCCCAATCACTAAAATCTACTCCTTTCCAGCTAACGAAAATATTGTACAGACAAGCTTTGAGAATGTTGGCGTAGACTTCTTGAACAAGAGAAATGAAAACAGGTCTGGGGTGTCCGCAGACAAGATCCCATTTCCTTACCTGAATTGACAGCAGAAACTGAGCAAGGTTCAGCAAACCTCCTCTGGTCACCATGTCGTCATCACATTAGATGGGTACAAGAAAGGTTTTATTTTGAATATTTTGATACATTGATGTCCAAATATTCAGGCCATAGAGACATATCTGCATACCAATTCTCATTTTATAGTCATAAATCTAAATTTATATTTTATTTATAGGAAAATGACAAATCTTATAAAAGTTAAGAAAAAATATTAAGAAGCAATAAACTTTTAAAATAATTTAAGATCTTAAAGAAATCTACAAGTCAAATTCAAGCATTTAAGAAATAAAATCAATCATATTCTTCTTTAAAAAATTACATTTATCATTGATTTATTTTTTATTCGGAGCCCTATTAATTAATATTAATTAAATTTATAAAAAAAAATTGAATATAATTTTAAAAAACATCTTCTTTCCGTTGAAAACTCCTTTGGACGTATACGAATCGTTTATCCTGTACACCTCCTTGCATAATATTACACAAAAAGAAAGAAAAAACCGAACTATACCCCGGGCGAGCTCGATCAAACCCGGTTCAACGCAGCGGCCGGCCCCTCCTCCAGCTCCGCATTAGAATCCTGTTTGAACGAACCTCCCGCAGCGTACTTACTAGCCCTAACCGAACCTTCCTTGGCCGACGACCCCTCGTCCGCTCTCCTCCAGTTGACCCAAGACGGAAACCTGGCGGAAAGCGATCTTGCAAAGAACGACGGCCACCGATCCGACCGTCCAAGGCGCACGCTCCTTCCCCGCCGGCTGCTCCCTTCGATGGCGACGCTCCTCGCCCTCTGCAGCCTCCCAGCGGCCATGATCTCCTTCCTTACGTTCTCCGGCAGCCTCAGGGTGTACCGCTCCCGCTCATCTCCCTGCAAGGAATGGCCGGTAGAGTGCGACCGCGGAAGCCTCCTGGACCGGTTCCCTCTCATCCTGGTCGCGATCCGCGCGAGCTCCCGCATTTCCTGCTTCCTCTCCTCGTCTCCCACCGTGATCGCCGCCTGATCCGTCGCCGGTGGTGGCGGATCGGATGCCGGCAGATCTTCCGGCGCCTCTGCCGGGGTATCGGAACCGGCGTCGGGATCGTCGGGAACAAGGGCGTAGTTGGTGCGGCAGACAGGGCAGGTCACGTGAGTGGCGAGCCACGCGTCGATGCACTCCTGGTGGAAGACGTGGTCGCATCTGGGGAGGAGGCGGAGGGCGTCTTCGTCGTCGAATTCGTTGAGGCAGATGGCGCACTCCAGCGCCCCCTTCCCGATCTTGTGCTCCTTCACCTCCGAGTAGACGAGGGCGGGGAGGGCTTCGAGTACGGACGGGTCCAGCCCGCGCTGCCTCCTCGACCGCCCGCCCACAGCCGCCGCTGCCGTCGCCGCGATCGACTCTATCCGCCCGCTGCCGCACTGCCGCAGGTAGATGGAGAAGAATCCAAGGAAGAAAAAAGCGCTGATGAGGACCACGATGATGATAGCCATGGACGGATTGAAATTCGCCGATTGGAAGTAGCCTGGATTGTTGCTGTTGCTGTTGCTGTTGTCTTCATTATTCGGCGATTGGGCTTCCGCGGCGAAGAGATTGAAGAGGATTAGTGAGAGCACGTATGCGATCTGAGGACCGGCCATGGACGAGAGCTGGAGCTGCTTTGCTTGGTCTTGCGAGATGATCACAATGGGAAGGGTGTATAAAAGCAGAGTAGGCAGTCTTGGGGGGAAAGTCAAGGAGGATAAAAGATCAGGAGGTATGCTTACCACCACTTTGTGCAACACGTGCGAGTCACCGACTGAATTTGGAGTTCCGGAAGAGCAGTGAAGAATTAGAGATTCTAGAAGTCGACCAGGAGGTGACGGGAACACTTAAGACGTGTGAGGCTGCGGAGCAGATGAGGAGACCATTGAACGGGGCATCACGGTCGTTAAAATTAAAAAAATAAGTATGATAATATACATAGTTCAATTATTGATAAAAATAAAAAAATAACTCTTGTTGGAGCTTGTGGAGTTTTTTTTACTTGGATTCAGCGAGAATTCTGCTACACTGTCTCTCAACTTCGGATAGCCTTCGGTGAGATTTTATTCTATTAGAGAAACAGGCACACCACTAAGGTAGGGAGAGAACAGATTAAGAAATGAGGACCCATGGTATATTTTAAAAGGTCTTTAGACACAAAGTAAAATAACATCAAAATATACAAATTACAGAACACAAAATATTAGACTTACCTGGAAGAAGTAAACAGGGAAAGCAGAATAGGCATCGTTCTTCAACTGGGTGCTAGCGGGAGATGATCTAATGCCAAAGGATGAGCATCTTAATCATTTTGAGCACATAGTGCAGTGGTCCGGCCAAAGTAGTACTCAGCATTCAGAAGAGAAAAGCCGACATAAGAGTTCGTTAAGACAAACCACCCAGACACAGCATTAATACATATAGCCACATAAGAGATCAATAGCATGCGATCAGCAAAAGATCCAGAAAAGCCTAAATAAAAGCTAGTAGCAAGCCCAAAATCAAAATGCCACCAGCCAACCTCAAACGACCGCCACTTCATGCAGATCGCAGCAAGCATACAAACCTTTCGCTTTCTAATACATTCACTAAAACCATCCAGCCGCCATCTTGTACTGCTGAACCGCAGCCAAAAAATATATCCAAAACTCCAAACAGATAAAGCAAAAAGCATAAAACAGAAAACACTCAAATACAACATTAAAACCTCCTGCATTAAAATATGCCACCCATCTACAGAATTAATACTGCCAGCAATAATACATATAACTAGATATAGCATTAAGACATAAAGCCCATCAGGTATACCACAACACTATAGCTGCCAAAACAATACCAAACTTCTACAGAAACAGCATAAATCGATAAAGCATAAAACCTCCAGCCATTCAGCCAGCCAGCATGATCCACCCGCCAGCCAAAGCATAAAACCTCCAAACACAGATACGACGTAAGCAAGTAGAAATTTTTCGAGAGCCAAAGCATAAACAGAAAAAGCATAAAACCACCAAGCCACATATTAACCACTTCATAAATGCGCAGCCAAAAAATATAAGCAACAGAAACTAGAAGTGTAGCCCAGACAAAAAATAGAGATAAGAAATCTTCCACCCAGCCACATATCTTCTCTTATAATTTTTTATAATCATACAGACAATCATTTTTGACATTGTCTATAATCTTTTCAGATTGGAAGGGACAAGAGGAGTATTTCACTTTATTCTGCTCTTTCCAAATGTTCCAAAGAGTATATATCAACAAGTTGCCCAATGTGAAAATTTTTCTTGTGATTGGGCCAACGATTGAATATATCATTAATCTCATCAGGATAAGTGACAACACTAGGATGAATATTCAAAGAGATCCATATGTTGTTACTAATTGGATTTGTAAGAAAAACATGATTCATTGTTTCAATGTTATTGGAACAACAATGACATATGGAAGCCATATTATAACCTTTAGCTTGTAAATTGTTGGCAACCCTAATGAAATTGTTGTAAATCCTACAAAGGAAGATGCTTATAAGGTTTGGGATACACTTATTCCAAAGCCAAATGGGAAAATTCGGAGGGCCTTGACCTCTACAAATTTGCCAAAGGCAGGTTAAATTAATCTTATTGTTTATGCAGAACTTTGAGTTGGCCCTTTTAATATTTTCAATCTTGGGAGACGTTTTTGATCTTGATTACAGTTTCCATAGGCAACAAAATATTGAGGAGGTTATAATTCCAACCAGAGTTTGTATCAAAAACATTAGCTAAGGTTATCTTTGGATGAATAAAATTACTACTGTAGTTAGCTAGGATCTCTTTCTGATTCCAGCAATCATACCAAAATGAAATGGATGGATCAATAGCTTCCCAATTAATTGAATCTTCAATAATGTCACGAGAAGAGAGCATTCTCTTCCAAGTGATTGAGTCATAATTCTTATGCTTGGTTCGAGAGGGGTGAGATCTAGTACAATATTTGGCCATGAGAATGTCCAACCAGATTGAATGATAGGTTTTAAATTTTCACCGAAGTTTATGGGAAAATGCTCTATGTAACGAGGAGAGACATCTAATTTCAAATCCGTCTTTATTAATGGGCAAAGTAAGACGGTCCCATGAACACCAAATCATTTTACTTCCCTTGGGATGAAGCCAAAGAAACTTGTTGAAAATATTCTTTAAAGTATTCATAATGAATTTAGTAGGAGTGGTTATCCTCAAGCCAATAAATAGGTATAGTGTTAAGAACGTATTTAAGGAGAATCAATCTACCACCTTGAGATAGGTATTTGTGTTCCCAACCTTGAAGTTTGTTAAAGATTATATCTATTAGGCTAAAGAAGTTATTATTTTTGGAATGACCATTAGGAATTGGGATGCCCAAATAAGTGATGGGAAGTTTGCCAGCTTTGATATTTAAAGTATTGGTAATTCTGTTGTTAGTGATTATCGGGGTTTTTTTGCTAGTGAAAAATTGAGACTTTAAAGTGTTAATTTTAAGACTAGAAATCTGCTCAAGAGCAGTGAAGAGAGTTGATTTTTTTAGTATTGCTAAAAATGATGAGATCATCTTCATAGGCGAGGTGGGTAACAAGGATTTTACCACCAGCCTTGAAATGAACAGTAGGGTCACCTTTTAATAGAGAGTTTATATTGATAGACCAAAAATTGAAAGCCAGAATGAAGAGGATAAGGAAAAGAGGGTCTCCTTGTTGGAGTCCTCTTTTAGAGTTGAAAAAACCTCCAATCTTACCATTGAAGAGAATCAAGAAATAATTATCATGGGTAAAGTTTTTGATTTTTTGAATAAAGCTACCATTGAACCCATAATTGCTTAGCATAGTAATCAAAAAGTTCAAATCAATTTTATCAAAAGCTTTTTCAAAATCTAACTTTAAAATGAGATTATGCCCCAAACATTTATTTTTAAGACTATGAAAAGCTCTTGGGTGGCCAGGATGTTTACTTAAAATTTTCTTTCGGGGATGAAACCCAATTGATTTGGTTCAATAAGGGAAGGTAAGAGTTGTTGCAATCTCTTGGCAAGGATTTTAGTGATGATTTTGTTAATATCGTGCAAAGTCTAATGGGTCTAAATTGAGACCACCACAAAGCTTTATCAGTTTTGGGAATCAAGGAATATATATATATATATATATATATATGTATATATATATATATATATATATATATATATATATATATATATATATATATAAGTATCATTACAAAATCAGTCGGGATCAAACTCCACGATCGCTGCGACAAGGAGATCTGAAAGACTCCCCAGGAGCACATTTCCCCTAACAAAGCAGAAATCGCCATGTCGGGCTTACACTGCACAAAATCAGCTACCCTATTCGCCTCGCGCGATCGGTGGAAAAAAATAACTCGGGGAAGATCTAACAAGAAAATGAGGTGATCTGCATGACGTTCTCTGCCTCATGAACAGAGAGTCAACTCCCAGTAACCCGGAGCCTCCTGATTGCTCCAAAGCAGTCGCTCTCAATGATTATTCCATCAGTATCACTATCTCTGGTCATGAGGGCCCGACGGAGAATGGTAATCGCCTGCATCTTCGCTTGAAGGTGAGACGAGGCCTGAAGACAGGCTCCAGCTGCAATGAGTAAGTGGTCTTCTGAGTCGCAGACCACAGCACTATTAATAAAAATAGGATCTCAATAATTACAGGAAGCATCAATGTTGGAATTCAGCCAACAGAGCAGGGGAGGGGGGGAGGGCACCATTTGAAGGAGGTAGAGGGGCCCTGGTGGGCCCCTCTCTACTATGTAGATCTGGTTAATCTGACTCTCAGTGAAGCTGTCAACCGGCCACTACCGGCTCTCCTCCTCAATCAAAGTGTGACGCTGGGCAATTGACCAACTATATCCCAGTAACCTCATGACTACAAAGTTATCTTGCTGAACTGTAAAGTCTTCACCCAGATGATGGTATCAAAACTTTATGGATCTCACCCAGAAGAGATCCTCTCTACTGACATAGCTGAAAGTATGGCGAGCAACTAAGACTGTCATCTAGTGCCTCAGATCTCTGATCTCAAATCCCCCAGACTCAAGTGGTTGATAGATCTCCTACCACCTCACGTAGTGTAGACCACTACCCTCCGCTCCTCTCCAAAGGAACTTACAGAGGATAGCCTCAATGTCAGAGAGGCAAGAGTTCAGAATTGGGGCCACCAACATATGGTAGCTGGGGATCATGATGAGTATTGATCTTATCATACATAATCTTCCAGCAAGGGAAAGATGGCAACTTCTCTAAGAACCAAGCATGCCTCGAACATACTCAGTGATAGCTAAGAAGTATGCTCTCCATGGTGGTCGGCCTGTAACTATGACACCCAAGTATCTGAGTGAAGATCCTTTTCGAAAGCCCAACTAAATGGCGATCTTGAACTGAGGGCAGACTAAGGTATGATGGCTGAAAATAATCTGTGAATTGTGCAAGTTTATAGACATCCCGGTTCAACTCCTATAATCTACCAAGATCCGCTGCACCTCTCGGCCTGCTGCCTTAGAAGCTGGGACAAACAAAATCAGGTCATCTGCATGCATGAGGTGGGAGAAACTAGTCCCACCCTGATCCAGGCTAATTCCAATTGGGCGACCAATTTGCTGCTGCCGTCGGACAAGAAGAGAGAAGTGCTCCGAACACATGATGCAAAAGATAATGGGAGATGGGGCATCCCTGCTTGAAGCCTCTCCTTCATACTATCAAAAGCGCCTATGCTCACTAACAAAGACAGAATCTAGGAGACTCCGCACACTACATGTAATAACCCAAGTTATTACCCTAATCAATTAGGACTAATTGAATTATGATTATGATCTTAATGTATTAATTAAATCATTAGGAGTTCACCACCAAGACCTAGTCCAAATCAGGAGACAAATGGATCAAATCTTGATTTTAGAAATTTCAGGAATCTTGAACTTGGACATAAATTTTAACTTTAGATCAAAAATTGAACTTTTCCATTGCTCTGATTACCCCCAAATTAGCTAGGGGTGATATTTTGGTGGCAATTAGAAGTCGTCAAAATTTCATCAAATATTTTAATAATATTTAATTAATAGAAAGTTGAGATATTTAATGTGATCCCGAAATCAAAATTCGACTTCGCCAGTGCAATCCTCACCCCCAAATTAGCTTGGGGTGACTTTTTTGGACGCGATTGGAAGTTGTCAGATTTTATCGAATATTTTAATGTAATTAAATACCTCGAAAAATAGAAAATTAAATAATCATCGGAATCAAAATCTAACTTTGACGTTGCGTTCCTCACCCCCAAATTAGGTAAGGGTGAATTTTTGGGATTTTTCAAAGCGCATTTGTAATTTGATTTTAAAGCAAAACTTAAATAATTAACTAAATCAAATTTACTTAAAAATCATTCTTCCTCCTTTCTCTCTTCTGGCTGAGATTTCCTTTTCCCCCATTTGGCGCCTCTCCTCTCCTGCGCACGCAAAGGGGGCAGAGCCCCTCTCATTTTCTTCCTTTTTTTGCCAACATCTCCTCCCCATGCTTGTGATGGGATGAGTCAAGCTCATCCCATTCAAGAGCCATCCCTCTCCTCTTCTATAAAATGGAGCTCAGCTCCTCTTCTTCCTCCATTTGATAAGCTGAGTTCTCCTTTCTTTTTCCTTCATTGTTGTGCTTATTGCTGAAGAAAACTCTCAAGATCCTGCAGAAAATAGAGCTCTCCTCCTCCATCTGCTTCCATTTGAAAGCCAAGGTACCTCCATTTCTCCCATTGAATGGATTCAACGGCTACTTCATTTTGCTCTTATGCTTATTTTGCATCCTTAGAAATCTGTGATTGAGTATGGAAGCCATTAAAGCTCATTAAGGTATTAAATTTCATTGTAAATGAAATGCTCTATTTTTCCTTCTTTCTACATACCCTAATCCTTAGCTCCGTTGTTTGCATAGTTAGAATAATCATTTCATGACAATTTTGTATCAATGAAAAGGTATCAAAAATACCTTTCCATCGATATATGGCACCACATGAGAGATGCTATAGATTGAGAGTATTTGAGTGTGAAAGGTGACCCGTTGTGGTTTTCGTACAGGCAAAATCACCGTCGGGGCTACGCGTGCCGTAGCGCCCGAGTCTCGGGCTGAGTCCACCATAGAGTGCTGCAGTGGCATATTAATTTGATGTGGTGAATAATTTGATGAAGCATATAAATATGATGAAGCTGGTAAATTTGATGAAATTAAATTAAATGCGCATTAGTGCTGAAATCTGCCACAACGTGCTGCAGCGCCTGAAAGCGCTATAGCGCGCCACAGCACCCAGACCTCGGGAAGTTCGAGCACCATAGCACGCCGTAGCGCCCGTGCCTCCGAACAGCAGGCGCCACGGTGCATCGTAGCGCCTGGCTTTCTGCCAGAAGGCGCCACAGTGTGTCGTAGCACCCAGAACTGTCTGGAATGACCGAAACTTTATATTTTTGGCATTTTAATGACCATAGGTGCAACAACTCAAGGTTGTTACCCAGCTTAATTTTAACTTAATCGCATCTTATTTATCATTCCATTAAGTTCATCTAGTCATTAGAACCAATCCTTGAAATTTTGGAGCGATTCGGAGCTCAATCGAATTATTGAAATATTTTAATATATTTAATTAAATAGAAAATTGAGGTATTTTAATTGACATAAAAATTAAAATCTAACTTTATCGTTACGATCGTCACCCCCAAATGAGCTAGGGGTGATATTTTGGACGCGTTTGAAAGTCATCGGATTTTCTCAAATATTTTAATGTAATTAAGTGCATCGAAAAATAAAAAATTAAATAATCATCAGAATCGAAAACCGACTTCGCCATTGAATTTTTCACCCAAAAATTAGCTAGGGGTAAATTTTTAAGATTTTTCGGAGCACGTTTATTTAATCTGAATTTTTAAATAAATTAAAAATTAAAAAGAAATAATTTGTTTATTTATTTATTTCCATTTGTATTCCCTATTCTATTTTTCTGGCTAGCTCCATTCAGTGCCTTATCCCCCTTCCCCTAAATTCAGGTGCACGCAAGGGGGAGACTTCTCTCCCTCATCTCTTAGGCCATGCCTACTTCACCTCTCATTCTCCTCATTTAAAATGGAGCTCAACCCTCTCCTTTTTTTGCTTGCTGCCTAGCTGAAGCTCTTCCTACCTCTTTCCTTGTTGTGCTTGCTGAAGAAGAAGGAGTTCATTCCTCCAAAGTTCTTGAAGAAAAATAGAGTTAGCTTATTCCTCCATTCTTGCAAGATAAAGTACCCATTTGATCTACTTCCTTAGCGACTTTCTCCTTGATTTATCAAAATGTTGTTGATGATACTTTCATTAGCTCTTGTAATGTCTAGGTGCAATCATAGAACCTCAATCAGACTCAAATAAGTCCGATTGAAGCTCATTCCTCCATTCAAATTTTTGTCAAAAAACTTGAAGGATTTTTGTATACAAGTAGCTAGAACTTTAATTTCTGCTTGTTATAATGATCCGTTCTTGTCAATTTTGGTTTCAATGGAAAGGTCTCAAAATGACCTTTCCATCGATATATGACATCGCACGTAGAATATTATGGATTGAGAGTATTTGGGTGCGAAAGGAGACCCGCCACGGTTTTCGCACAGGCGAAATCACCATCGGGCGCTGCAGCGTGCCGCAACACCCGAAGTTTCAAATTCGGATCTGCCACAGTGCGCCAAAGCACGCTACAGCGCGCCGCAGTGGAATAATAGTTTGATGAGGCATAAAAACATTTTTGATGAAATTAAATGAAATTCGCCGCAGCGCCTGAAAGCGCTACAGCGCGCCGTAGCGTCTGCACCTCGAGGAATTAGGTGCCGTAGCACCTAGCTCTTGGGTTGGTCACGCCGTAGTGCGCCGTAGAGCCAAAAAGTGATGTTTGAAGGAATTGAAAGATTTGCATAATCTGGGTCACAATTTGTATCAATTAAACAAATTGTTGGAATACCCAAGATTATACATTCTCGAATCACTTTAAATTCGTGCTTCTGATCAACTATAATTACAATATCGGGTAATTTTGTCATATATTTTATTCCTCCCAGATATTTTTGTAAAGTATTTAATTTTCTATTTACTATAGATGCATCTCTTTGTGGTAAACGTTTTATTTTACCCCTTTTTTGCTTGGCCCTTAAATCTCTTAAAGTTTGAAGTAAATTTTCTGTGGTAAACCAATTTGTTAACATACCGCAAAGCCATTTTTTATTAACATAATGACATCTAATCTTTTTTGCTTCGGATGCTATTAAAAAAGAAGTTTTATTTTTTGTACCTACGATTAAAAACTCTTTTCCCTTTCTTGCTGCATCAAAAACTAAATAACAGGATTCTGATAAAGAACGAGCAGTAATAGTAAGATTTATAATATGAATATTATTAATTTTTGTGATAATATAAGGAGCCATCTTAGGATTCCATTTATTAGTACCATGACCAAAAAGTATTCCCGCATCCAGCATTTCTTTTAAACTTATATTCCAATATCGTTTTGTCATTTTATCACAAGGTTTCAACTATTAAGTCCTTTTAAAAATTTAAAATAAGAAATATAAAAATAGTATTTTAACAAAAATTTCAACTATTAAGTCACAACGCCAATTTTTGCTGCAATGCCTGAAAGTGCTGCTGCATCGCAACACCCAGATTTCAAAAAGTTTTTCGCCACAGCACTATAATCCGTCGCAGTGTGCCGTAGGGCTGTGGCGCGCCACAGCGCGCCATAGTGCTCGACTTTTGGCCAGAAGGCACCATAGTGTGCCGTAGCACCCAGAACTGTCCGTAACAGCCTAGAACTATCCGGAATGGCTGAGACTTTACATTTTTTGCATTTTAAGGACCCTAGGACCTTAGTGGGGCCGAAATATATCAAATTTGAATCTAATTTTAGTAAAATTAAGCATTGTATAGAATTTTATGTGAAATTCAAATGTGAAAATTTATCTTAAATAGCATGTGCTAAAATCCCTTATGTGTCTTAAATATTTCGTGCCAAATGTTAATGTTAGAATCTTTGATTGCTTGTATGACCAAGTAGATCTTAATAATCAAATTGTATGGAACATATTTGCTTTAAATTTGTAATCAAGTGTTAATCCCTTTTGTGTTTGATTTGAAATTTGATTAGCCTTGATTCCTCGTCATTTTAACCAATGTGATGTTTAAGTATATTAGAGAATTTAAATGCTGATTTAGACACCTTGATTTACTTAAATTGAGATTAAACTATATTGAACATAAGAATTTTAAGAACTTGATTAAGTAAATGGCACTTAATTTAAATTTAAAATTTGCGATCAATAATACACCAATAATGCATTAATTTGTCATTGATTTATAAATCAACTATTAGTCTTAATTTTGGTAAGACTAGAGGTTAAACCCTAACTTATCTTGATTAAAATCTAGACCTTAATCAAGTAACTTTAATTGAAAGATAATTTAACTTGCATAATTCCAATAATACATCTGATTTGATATTGAGCTTAAATACATTATATTAGAAGTGCTAAGATTATTAAAAGAATTTATGTGATGAACTATCTGGACGTAAGCTTAAGATCTATGATTTTCTCATATATAAGATCCTTAGCATGAGAATAATTATAAAATTGTAATGATTTACAACATAATTTATTTCCAATAATATTCTTAATTTTATCCCATGATTATAGTATAGGATGTGATCAGATGGGCTTAACCACCTAATCTGATCAAACCAATTCAGACTTAGCAAATGCAACTTAAGATCTTAGTGCAAATTATTATGTTAAATGTTAGGTGTGTAAGATCTTGATAATCTTATAATAATTTTTTTTTATGTAATTGAAAGCTTTAACAAAATATTAATACATTGAGGTAGGAAGAACTTATTATTACATTTTGAGATAGGAACTTAGATGATCCTTCTTAGCCTAATAAGATTGATCTTACACCCTTGTAGTAGGATCACCCAAAGTCCTTAGAATGAGATTCCTCCCATGTGGTAGTAACCTATATTGAGTGACTTCTTGTTCACACTCTTGGAACCTTGTGTAAGATTCACCCAATAATAGTCAGTATTCATAGCTTTGGTAAATCCTTAGTTGCTAAATAGAATTAATGGAACCCAAATTATTATTTGGATATGAGTATGCATATTCATGGTGCTGAGTTACTTCAGCAATATTCAAGATTGGTTGAATCACTCCAATGTGGACTTATGATCAGGTACTATCCTAAGATTAGATGAATATAGTCCCGTTAGAGTAAATTTTCTAAGACTAAGAGTGTTACAATTAGTGAACTAGATCCTTAGTTTAAGATATAAACTATGATCGGTTCTGCATGCTATCATAGTGTACTTTGATAAGTGCAACTTAAACAAACTAAGTATCTCAAGTCACCTTGCATAGAACACTAAGTATGCTTGTAATTAAGCTATTTAACACTTAGCTTGAGATACAAACTGCGATCAGGTTCTGCCTCCTATCGAAGTGCGCTTCGATAAGTGCAGTTTTAAACAAGCTAAGTGTTAAATTCACCTTTCTTGGAAACATACAACCATGTGAATACAACATTTCCAATTAATGATTTTAAGTAATATCCTAAGCAAAGCTAGTTATTAAAATTAGAATTAGGAGTCAGAATCCATTTGGATGGATTTTGCATAATGGAGATACTTGATTTATTATCTAATTTTAAATTATTTTTTGGATTTCTGAATTTTAAGTCATGTAGTGTAAAGACATAAGCCGAGCATAAGCATGATGTATGAGTATCAGTGATGATTTATGAGCTACAAAATATTGCATACATCAATAGGGGAAACTCAGAATGTTTAGACATCACAGTAAACTGTATTTCCCAACAAGGATGTATGTAGACATTGGACCGTACAGCTCATAGCAGTTCAGTGATAGTTTAGTTGTATATCAGTGGCATATAGTATTGTGACATATTCAGATGCATAATTTCAGTGACATACATCATAGTTTTATATGCTATTTACTCAGTTTTGGATCACACACTATTTTATTTGCTTTCAGTATTTAGTATATAATCATCTTTACTTTACTCAGTTTTAGTTATTCAGTTATTTTTTTTACAATTTTTCTGTAGCTTTGTTTGCTTTACTGTTAAATGTACATAATTGGAACTATTTAGATTAGTTTCGATGTGTTAGACTTATTGTCTAACATGTGGTACTTTTGGGATATGGCAATTTGCTAGATCTTGAGCAGCATATTGAGCCAGGTCAAGAAGACTCTTAGGAGATTCAGGAGGAGTTCGTGGAGCCTTAGTGGACCCTCCTTAAGCCTTGCTATTTTTTTGTGTGTTTATTTCAGTTCAGTAGTTAGACTTTATTTCAGTATTATTTCAGTAAATAGTTTGTAATAATTTTGGATGTGCTTTCTTTGTTTTTCTGAGATGAATGTTTCATTCAGCTTCTGTGATAAATGCTTTTAGATGTTTGCTTTAGCTTCCACACTTTATTTATATCTTACTTATACTTAGTATTGTGATGTGATTAGCATACTAGAAATGCTGATATTTTATACACATATTAGATTCTTCATATTGTATTTTAAATCCAATGTATGTATTTGCCTAATACTTAGGGTAAGAATACTACTATTATCATAAGCATTAGTTCTCAACCCTTCTTTGGGGTTGAGTCAGCAGCCCTTCAGATGGGTTTCTTTTCAGTGTTAGTTTCAGCTATTCAGGGAGATGGGATATTCCTTCCCGAGTGGCGCACCGCTCCACCGCCGAATTGATTATGTTACCTCTTTTTGCGTATAACAACGAGGTGGGGTGATACACTAGAACCATAATGGGGTTAAAATATATCAAATTCGAACCTAGTTTTAATAAAATTAAATATTAATTATATGTGATTTTTGAATATGGAAAAATTAGGTTTTGACCTCTTCCATGAAAGTAAAACCATAACATTGAAATAACCATAACTTGATCATTAGACATCAAAATTCAGTGTTCTTAGACTCTATGGAATTCTTGAACAGTAAACAATAATAAACTAATTGAATTCTTAGACTTTATTAAGTGAAATTACTAAAATTCTCATATTGGTTAAAATTCTTAAATTGGACTTTTAGGACTTAATAATTGTCCAAATTTGAAGTACCTACTGTCTATCTTCATGTTAGATATCAAGGAATTATTGATATTAAAAAAATCTAATTTGGAGCTATTAACCAAAAAGTAGCATTTGAGACCCTAAAGCAGGGGCAAAATAGTCATTTTGCCTAAAATTTAGGTCAAGCGCTCTTAATCTCCAAATGTCATTTAAATCATTAAAATTAGTAATAAAATTGATTTGGAATCAATTTAGAACACTTAACCTCATAATTAAATAGCTTAATAGAAACCCCATTAAAGGCTTAAAAATTTATTAAGTAATATACACGAGTTTCTAACCTAGTTTCAATTTCATATCCCTAACTTCCTTAGGTTAATTAAATCAGCAAATAAATATAAATTATAATAACTACCATCAACTCCATAAAATTTCTAATTCTCTTAGTAGGAGCTTCCTTAAAAACTTTACTTGCACCCGAGGACCCTTTTCTTTAAGATTAGCTATAGATTATAGGTTAGATTTAATTCATTAAATAAAGTAGATTATTCAATGAATGGAACTTTGGTTTTATTAGTCTCAAGATTTAATAACTTAATTTTGATTATCTTATCTTTTAATTTTAGATTAAGAATATGAGAATCATTCTATTAAGTTTGAATTTTACTTAATAAGATTTTGCCTTAATCTTAGTTCACACTTAAAATTGAAACCTTAGTCCTTAAGCTATACATTTAGATTATATGATTAACTCCAATCTCGTGATGTTAAAATCATAATCCTTAGTTTAGTATATCTTGATCAGATCTTAGCTTAGAACATTTAAATTCATCAATTAGGACGTGATGATTTATTATTTAACTTGTAGTCAAATCTGATTGAATTAAATTAAAACATGATCAGTTCTAATTATTTTTAACCTTATAAGGTAGTGATTCTAATTTATATAACTTCGAATAATTAGAATGGTTAATTAAATAATAAATAATATCACATTATGTAGTAGAGTTTCTTGCTCACTTGGATTATTTATTGCTTATGCATTCCTTATATTTTGTGCCATTTCTTTGAACATGTCATATAGATAACATTATTGTATGAAATGAAAAATTAGAATAATTAGGATAATATTTGCATTGGGTTCAGTTATATTATGGTAGGTTTTGGTGCACATTTATCCCAATGGATAAGGGTAATGAGTAATAAGGATTGCTTAACATTACTGACTGAGGAGTGTATTATTAAGTTTGGAACCTGTATAGCCTTGCAGACGTGCTTGACTCCTCAGCTACTTCTAGATGTGTCCACAGGAGCAAAAGTAAAATAACTAAAATTAATTGCACTTGTATTTTCTGCCTCTTCAGTACTGTACTATTTTATTCTTCCCTAGCCCAGAAAGGCTTTGGGAATTTTTGTTCTGCCCATGCCTAGAAAGGCTTTGGGAATAAGCTGGGCATGATTGACTAATTTTTTGATATGATAATTTTTATATATCCATTTTTTATTTACTGTTTTACTGATGCATGTTACTTCAATCAGCTTTACTTTACCTTACCTACTTAGTTGTATATCATAGGATGATATATTTTGTTGCCGCTTATTGTATGTATCATAGCCAGATTGTTTATTTTTAAGTTTGCATATATCATATGATCATCAGCATATTTAGGTGCAGTCTTTTCTTTCAATATTTTTATTTACTTTATTTATACATATATGCCTAGCCTTATTTTAGCTTATTTTGAGGTATGTCTTTTGCCTCATTATTACTTAGTTATAAATACTATATTTATAACTTACTACTTCTTTTGTATGCTTGCTGCTTCTATGCTAGATAGTTTATTTGTATGGTTAAGTAAAAATGGTGATATTAATAATACATAAAAAAAATATTGTAACAACTCTAATATTGTTACCCTTCAATTAGTGACTTGATTGACTCTAATCTTCTTTCATTAGTCTTATAATAGTATTAGGAACTTCCATTTCAATTTTCGTGCGATTTGGAGACCGTTTGTCAATTTCCAACATTTCCTAGTTTTCTGATAATTTTGAGAATGCTTATTTATTTAAACCTTAGAATAAAAAATGGAGTCCGCCATTGGATTCACCACACTCAAATTAGCTAGGGGCGGTATTTTATAAGTGTTTGGAACTTATCGAATTTTCATCGAATATTTTAATATTATTTTAATACTCAGAAAATTAAGATAATTAAATTGACCTCTGATAAAAAACCTGTTTGTATTTTTGAGTTTCTCACTTTTCAAATAGGTAAGGGTGAATTTTTGGGATTTTTTTGGAGTCAATTTGATTATTTTATTTTGAGTAATAAAATATGTGTAATTAATAAATAAAATAAAGTAAATAAAATAAATATTATATATATAATTAATTTTAAATTCTAACGGCATTAATTATACTGTGAAGATTCGCTGCATGAAGCTAAACACGAGACGTCGGTCCTGTGCAATCTAAGCCGTCGAGCCGTTGTTAATAGAAATCTAACAGCTACGCTTTAACCTTCTGATCTGGCCATCGGATCAAGGCTAGAATCTAACCGCCAAGATCATTCAACTGTATGTCTCCTTCGTTTGAGGGTTAGTGCACCTGAATATGGCATAGGGACGTACGCTGTGAGGAGTCCTCCACTCCAGCTGGCCTCCTCCTTCGCTTTTTGTCCTCCCAAACTCCTCATTTCTCCATTTCGCACTCGTACTTTCTAGAGCAAGGAGCAATTGGAAATTTTGCTAGAGCTTTCTAATTTTTTAGTGGACCGTGAAGATCAATCTTCGTCAGGTACTATTTCTCCCTTTTTATTCCCAGTTTGCAATTAATCGATACTTAACATTTTTGTTTTCGCTTAAATGAATCTTGTATTATTCCATTTCGTAATTGAATATTTTGATATTACTGCTTTGTTCTCCTTTGCGAATCGACTGCACTACCTAATTACTGTATTGTTTCCCTTATTCGCCTGAACCGTAAGGTAGAACCTAGGGTTCATACTCACGGGTGATGGGGGCGATTTTGAGCGCCGATCTGGATGTTAATTGGAAGGTCTCGTCCAAACCTTCCAAATGGCATGCGGGTCGAGTAGTTTGGTGATCGATCTTACCAATGAGAGCGTGCCCAAATCTCTGGTCATTGGGGGAGGACTTCGGCATTTTTATTTTGGGCTGGGTCAGTCTGACCCAGCTACCCCTTTGGGCCGTGATCTTCTGCGACCCGCGTGTTTTTTGAGCCGGCCCGCTGAAACCGTGGCACACAGTTTTGTGCGGTGGGCCCTGTGGTAATGATTTAACTCATTAATGAGCCACCTCTCATTTTTAGCGCCTCTTCTTCTGTGCCAAGTGGGAAGCGCTGAATGCAATACATGTAATAAAATTAATTAATTTTATATAAATTCTAACTAGCTTAATTTCATTAATAACTTTAAAAATACTAAACCAAATAATATAAAATTATATACCATTTTGATCGCAAGAATGCGTAGATTAATAATATGCAATTTAATTTCTATTTTGGTGAATGTATAATTTAATCATTTATTTAGATTAATTAATTAAATGTAATTAAATTTCATCATTTTATGAGACCTAATTTGATCATTTAATGTCTAAATTAAATGATCAAATATTCCATTTTGCTCACAAAAATGTGAGGAATAATAATATGAAATCAAAATTTAGATTATAACCCTAATTTTCTTAATCACTTTTTAACCCTAATTAGGAGTCCCTGAAACATTAATTTTCCAATATTGTCCGATTTTGACCTATTTAGTGTCATTCGCCCCCTTACACTATAAGGATTCCATATTTATGTATATCATTTCCATTAAACAATAATTAATTAATTTTAGATTTTTGGCTCCTTATTAGTGTTATTATGATAATTTCTAGTTTCTTAAATTGCATATTTCAGATATTTAAAACCTTAGGATAGCAAACATATCACATTTATTACTTCTCATGTCAATTTCAAATTTCATATTATGAGCTTAGTTCTCTTAAATTATTTACTTAAATTAATTGCAAAATGCTTGATTCACCTTTCAACCTTAAGATAGAAGCTTTATGATTGATTTATAATTTGATTTGTAGATGATCGTTAGAGCTATTTATTATATCCATTAAGTGTAGTTGACCTTAATGCTTATATAGTTTTAAGTTATGAATCAATTAGGACTAGCTTTAAGTAACTAGATTGGATCCTAGTTCACTTCATCTTAGTCCTTAAGTCCTCACTTAAGTTCTTTAAGAACTAGTAATAGGAGTCCAAAATTCAGTTAGAATAGTTTATGAATCCTATTGATTTCCTTAACCTTCAACTTATAAGAAACATAGAGTTTATAGTTTACAAATCTTTCTTTCCTAATTCCTTAAACCTTTCCTTTTATAGTAATCTAGCTAGATTAGTAGTTGATTGTTAAACAAGATCTTTCTAATTTAACCTAGCTAGATGAGTTTAGTGAATAGAACCTTAACTCTTAAATTCTTTAATTGTAGTGTTTACTTAAACCTATCTTTCCTAACTAGTTTCCTAAGTCTTGACTTTAGTTTTCATATTCCAATCTCTTGGTTTAGGATAAGAATAGAACTAGTTTCTATTTGTATTATTATACTTATAAATTATTTTGTCATCTTATAAAAATGAAATGAAACTATTAATTTTAAAAATCCTAATTGCTACTATTACATACAATTAACTTGAGATCAATATCTTAAAGTTAATTGAGAGCTCAATTAGATCCAATCATTAAGGAGATCATTAAAATTAGATAACTTTGAATATCACATAGTTTGTAATTATTGAATTTTCCCTTGAATGCTTGCTTAGCTTTAAATCTTATTCATTTGAATCATTTATATAAGATATTATGCATAAATAAAACTTTCATATTAAAAATTATAAGGGTTTACATTGTTGGTTAAGCTAAGGGTAAACTAATTAGGAGTAATAAGGAGACCTCACATTCTCAGAGGGTGAATGTGAGTATTATTTGTTTTAACCTCGCTTTCCTTTACTCATTAAACATACGTGTTTAACTCCTCACTTCATTCTGTATTTGCTTGCAGAATGAATATTTTCATAAAATAATTCTAATTAATTAAATGAGATATTCTATAATCTTATAGATTGTTAAGACTCATCGTAGCTATTAACTATGTTACTCTCTATAATTCTAGACTATGTGAATCTTAGACTAATGGTCTAAGATCTTCCTTCAATTACCATGCTTTGCACTTTCCATATTTTTAGTACTGTACTTTACTTGTTTATAGTTTATTTAGATTGCAGTGAATGTTGTTATAATTACATTTAAATGCTTCACTATCTTCTTTTCTTTACTAGTATAAGTTCATTGAACATATACATACTTTATTTCATTTACTTTCATATGCAATTTAGTACTTTTTTAGCCTATCTAGGATGCATTTACCCTTGTTTTTACTTGCAGGCTAGAATGTCTAATTATGTGAGTATTCTTACTCACTTTACTTTTCTTTAGTTTACTTACTTTCTTTTCCCTATATAAATGCTTTCATTTTTGCACCCTTGCTTATGCTTATATTGTAACTAGTTGTGATATCCAAATTGAATAATAAAATATTTAGCATAATCTTAAAATGTGCTTAGACTATTTAGTCTAACTATATTTCTTTTTATTGGCTTTGCCCTTTCACATTTAAATGCCAAAATGTGATAGACCAGGTGCACTTAGAGGCTAGTGGACCAAGCACTTAAAGATATAAAAATTGCTTCCGCCTAAATAATTAATTTACTTGCTTTGTATTAGATGTGAGAGAGAGACTTTTATGTCTTTACTTTCTATTATTTATTTTGGAATATAATAATTAAATTTAATTGCTTGTCTATATTATTATTATGTTGGAATTAGAAAATACTTAAAATGCTTAGTTTGGATGAATGGATACCTAATTAAAAATCTAGTTGCATACCTAACTAGAATTTAGTTATTAATCTCTAATTTGTAAATTATGTTTGATTTAAAATGTGTGCATCATAGGATAGAAAATTGCTTCATATAATTTTCTCACATAAAATTTTGAATTAGATGTTTAGATCTTAACTATCCATGAATATGATGAATGTAAATGATTTAGGATGTGTGAATCCTAAGATAGTAAATCGCTTCATACATTTTTCTCACATATAATTTTGAATAGAATGTTTAGATCTTACATATTCATAAATCTAATGAATGTAAATATTAAATGTTTATTCATGTTGAGTTCCTTCTAATGTAAAATTGCTTATGAAAGATTATATGAATGAATTGAAATGTACATACATCTCATAATGTATACTCTTATTGTAAGTGTATATCATTAGCATATTTATGCTTATAATTGTAACTACTTTAATTACAAACAGTTAAATTCATATTCATTGCATCTATCTCATGCATTTTCTCATATCCTTTATTTATATTTTCCCATCTTAACTTAAGACCCTCTTCTAAATCCTTGGACAAATACATCATCTAATGATTTGGGGTAGTTTCCTTATAATCCAGTATTAGGTGTTGTGGTGACGTATCAATATTGAGTTTAGTTATTACTCAATATTGAGGTTGTCACAAATATGCACCATAAAATGTACTTAGACAGTTATCTAATAAGAATTTTCTTTTTTGGCTAGGGCCCTAGCAGTGTGAAATCGACAATGTCAGAATTAGATCATTTTGAAGAGCTTGCGCTAGATGAAGAGGAGCCTTTCTTAGAAGAGGATCAGCAGGGTGGTGTTGAAGTCATCTAGTTCCTTTATTGCTTTTTGTAAGGATGAGTGATTGCTCTTTATTTTATTAAACTTATTTAAATACTGTGATAATATAGGTACTTTTTTTACTGTCTTTTTTTCACTGTACTGTTTATCTTGAGCTATATGTTACATTTCCTTTATGTATTGTGGTAAATTGGATGTATTATTTACTTTACTTTACTTCCGCACTCTGAGTTATGTTTACTTAGTATTTGATGTTGTATGTATTCTGAGCATACCTGTCCCTTATTAGTGGATTGTGATTTTCATCTAATCCAATGATAAGTAAGGGATCTACCAGAGTGGCACACCTCCCCTTAAGGTCTAATCTTGCGAATTAGGGGGCGGGGTGCAATAGTGCATGACCTAGTACATCTAAAGCCGCAGGAAACCAAGTCTCTCTAGAACCAAGTGTAAGCACCCCCCACTCCATTCGGTCATAAGCATACTCCATATCCATCTTGATGGCCATGTGACCTACTGTCGAGGTGGAATATGAGAGTCGTGTGAGCATCTCCTAGACCATGAGGTAGTTCTCACTGATGTCTCTCATAGGAATAAAAACATAATGTTATATGGAGATCAGAGACGACAACACTGTCTTAAGGCGCATGACCAAGATCTTGGCCAGCACCTTATAGATAGGGTTACACAAGATAATGAGGCGGAATTGCCTCAGAGTGGTGGCCCCCTCCTCTTTCGGAATGAGAACTACTAGAGCATCACACCAACATTATGGCATATGCCCACCATTAAAGAAATGGTGAACGACTATCAAGGTATCAGCCTGGGTAATCCTCAAGTAGTCGGTGAAGAAGGAGGGGCTGATGGCATCAATCCAAGGGGTGGTAGGCTTCTCTTGTCGGTGGGTTCACTGCATTGCAGGCTTCCCTATTGGAAATCATCATTCTTAGTATGATAGCCCTATGTTGTTAAAATTAATCAGATTAGTTTGAGTTGTATTAATTAAGGTTAATTGAATTCTTGAGATAATTCTCAATTGATTGGCATAAGAATTAAGAGGATTACTCCATTCAATCATACTATTCATGAAAAATTTATGGTTCGATTTTGGGTCAATTTGAATAAAAGAATCTCCTAAAATAATTATAAGAAGATTTAAAAATTTAAAATTTAAAATAATATACAAATATATACTAAAATTCAAATATTTTGGTCTCCTTTAATTCATCACATCAAAATATATAAGTAGTAAGAATTTAATTTTTTTTGACAAAAAATAAGTAAAAAATATTATATATATATATAAAATATAATATAATATTTATTTATTTTGCAAAAGATCTAAAATTGTTAAAATTGGAAAATTCTTAACTAAAAAGTCGGAACGAATTTGAACCGTCGTATATCAGTTTAGATCTGACGATAGATAGATAAGTTGCAAAAGAGAATCATAAGAGAAACGTGAGCCATATGACTTAGATTAAATCCATCTGATTCATGATCCATCTAATTAACTATGCTAGACAAATTTTGATAATTGATCCAAGAAATAGAATGGATGACAATTCTAGGCTACTTATAACGACCTGATAATTGAGTTAGTAAGATAACAAATATTAAGTGTTATTGTAACACCTTAAATTGAATTTAAAGTATTACATTTCTCAAAGATCATATTGACGTGCAAATAGAATAATAAAATATAATTGAATAAAAGAGTAAAATACAGCATCCATAATTTAATACATATTGAAAAGAAAATAAATATACAGGTATTTCAAAATAAAAAGTAAAATCTTCCATTTACTAAATGGTGAAGTTGGATTTCGATTTCGATGAGATTTAATTTACTATTTAGAATGTTTATAATATAATTTTAGGGTCTTAAAATGCTAAACCCTAAATTTGGGCAAAATGACCATTTTGCCCCTACTTAAGGGTTAAAAAAAATAAGTTTTGATCTAGGATTCCAAATCTAAATTTTTTAGTGGTAAAGTGTTTCTTACTATCTAATATAAGATTAGACAGCAATTACACAAATTTTGGGTAACTATTAAGCCCCATGAGATCAAATTAATGAATTTGACTCATAGGGGCATTTTGACAATTTGGCTTAATGGAATTTAAATTTTCTTTCAATTTATTGTTACTTACTGTCTAAGGTTTCCATAGAACCTAAAATCACTAAATTTTGATAAGTATTGGCGAAGTTATGGCCAATACAAGCTTAAGGGTAAAATGGTAATTTAGGATTCTTAATTAAGGATAAAAAATCCTTACTTCTCCAATTGGTGTCCAAATTGAGTAAAATTAGTGGCAATAGTTTATAAATGATCCACTAATCACAATGACTAGTAGTAGGCTCAATTTAGACTCTAATTAGCTAAGTTATGACCTAATTAGGGTTTAGGGTGATTAGTGAGTGATTTAGTGAAATTAAGCACCAAATCACTAAACTAACCACACAATTAGGTTCTAATATATTTTAGGAGTTCTCTGAAACTTGAATTATTCAATTTGGATCATTAAATTTGCTAATATTCACTAATCAAGTTTTAGAGTAATTAGGGTGATTAGCAAATCTAACTGTTGGATCTAAAATATTTTTACAGATTACTATTAATTAGGTTTTCTAATTTATATTAATATTTAGATCACCTAATTTGGGGCTCAATTGACCAACTTATGGTCAATTGAAGTTCTAGGGTTAATTGACCTAATTAGGGTTAGGTCCTAAAAGTGATTAGTCTAAAACTAATCCAAACATTAAAGTGAATACTACTAAATTAATCCTTAGGGTTTTTTGATAACTTTGAAACCCATATTAGGTATGTTTGGATTAGTGAATGCAAAGTTATGACTAAGTGATGTTTTTTGATATTTTTGAAATTATTAAAATACCCTAAATGTCACTATATTAAATATCTATCCAAATTGAGATTTGATAGTCTCAAATTATTCCTTAATTTTTGCTGATAAATTTAGAGTATTCATTTGTTATATTTGGACATGTATTTTATGAGATATGGTTGATTAAAGTTTTGATATTAATTTAATTTACATTAAATTATTTGATTAAAATTAATTTATATATACTGTATATTAATTATTATTATTATTATTATTTGTATATAAATTAATTATATTAGTTTTCTATTTGTGAATATATATATATATATATATATATATATAAGTATATATATACATATATAATTACATATCTTTAATTTAAATAGATTATTTAGGTATAATTACTTTATTCTTAAAACACATATTTATATATATATATATATTAATTATATATATATATATATTTATTTATTTTTTATTTTTTTGATTTATCTGCAGGTGGTGGGCCCGGGCGCTCGGTCAGCGGCAGAAGATGACCACGTGTCGCCACAGGAGAGGAGAACGAGACGCTAATTGCCAGATGCGGGGCCCACCAGGATGATTAATCAGAGGTGATTCGTGCAGTGTGGGACCCACACACACCAGCAACGCACGATGGACTTCACGGGTCGGGCCGGGTCACCCAGGTTGACTCTGCCCGACCTGAACGCCTTCTTCTTCGTTCGGAAGTCAGCGCAACTCGCAACCTAGGGCATCAAAGTCGACGACCCAAATGACATCGCCGGTGGTCGACTCACCCACTGATCGAAAGGTCTCAGAGAGACCTCTCAATTGGTACTAGAACCATCGCCGGAGGAGCGTATCACTCCGGCAAGATTAAACCCTAGCACCTGCGATCGGAATGAGATGTCTCCAACGGTAAAGACTGTGGATAGGTTATCAAATTGAATCAATCCAACTTATTAAAGTTTGATCGACACCGCAAAATTAACAATCCAGAACATGAAATAATTACTGGAAATAATTTGAATGCAAAGTATTGATAGATTAGAGAGAATGGTGAGTACCTAAAATGGACAGTCGAGAGAAGTTAGGGATCGATCGAAGGTTGCCTTTCTCTTCGCTCGGTTCAGATTACGCAAGCGAGTTAGCTGAGTCGATTAAGGGTTTTTACCTATCCTTAAACGGCACTCTTCATCGATGGAAGTGGACACGAGTCGAAGGAGGACGCCGTGTGTAGGGTTCCTCGATGCGTGGTGAGCACGGAAGGAAGAAGGACCGTCCACCATTCGATCGAAGATCGAACGGTTGAAAGGCTATGGTAGATGGAACGGTAATAGCGGGGACGACGTCAAAGGGCCTGACGGAAATCGTTAAATCAATTTAAAATATTTAATATTTAAATATGAATTATTGATTTTTATTATTTAAATTTAATTAATTAAACACCTCTCAAAAATTTCCAATAAATCACCCCTAGTTAATTGAGGGGTGAAGAACGCAATGACACACTCGAATTTTCGTTTCGACGAGTATTTAATTATTTGATTTTTTTTTTGGGATTTTCCAGAAATCCAGATTTGATCGAATCGATTTCGGATTTGACCTAGATCTTAGAGATGAATTCCAAATGACATAGTTATTGTACTAGAACCTCAATTAAGACTTAAATTAGTTTTAATTGATCTAAGTAATAACCTAGGTTGTTACAATAAATTTCTACTAATTAGGCAAATTAGATAAGAAAATGAATTTCATACTTAGCCACCTCTACATTTTTGTGTTATTTAGGTTTTGGAGTTAGCAGATTATAAAAATTTTTTGAAGTTGTGCAAAATTGAGCATTATAGCACGCTACGACATGCTTTTTCATGCCACAAAGCTATGGTGTACATCCGTATGCTACTACACGCTTGGAGTGCTACGGTGCTAATCGTCCCGAGACTCGGGCGCTACGGCTGGCTCCTTGATGAGAGCCAAGCGCTACGATGCTAGTTGTCCCGAGACTCAGGCACTGTGGCGCGCTGTAGTGCTGAGCCAGGCACTATGGACCACTGTGGCACCAGTCGGGTCGTTCTGCACAAATGAGAATTGCGGGACCTTCCTAGGGCATCAAAATATTCCTGATTTAGGTCACCTCAAAGGTGGTACCATATACAAATCGAAAGGTCTCTCTGAGACTTTTGTTTCATATTTAAATTGATAGAAATAGACCACTCTAACACTGCATACGATGATGCCTTAGTTACCTATTTCAATTTTTCTACTATGCAACACTGTTCATTTTCTATCAAAATTGAATTCTGATCGAGCTCTATTGAGCTTGATCGTTCGAATGGGGGTTCTTAAGGATAAGAAGTAAGCATATGCAACAAAATGAAGCAACCATTAGATTGAATCAGTGGAGAGAAATGGGTACCTGGGCTTGCAAATGGAAGGTCTAAATATGGTCATTCAGAGACTTGGGAAAGAAGTTCTTTTAACTGCCAGCAAATGGAGAGGGTGGAGGTTAAATGGGCTAGATATGGGAGGGGGAAGCATGGGCTCAGTAGGGCAGCAAGAGCTTTCCATGACTGCATGTACAATATGGTCATGCCCCACATGCAGCCACCTGTGCTAAGGATGGCGCCGAATGCAGGAAAGGAGGAAGGGTGGGTCCAAGCACAGTGAAAAAGGAAAAATTAAATTAAATTAATATTTTATAAATGACAAATAACTAATAATAACTAGAACATTAGAAAAATAGCTAATTTACAATTGAAGTTAATAACACAATGTTAACTAGAACATGAAGTTAATCTTTACTAATTTACAAATTCAAGCACTTGACAAATAACTATTAGAAAAATAATTCTAACAGTACAGTTAAGTTATAAATGACATGATGATGAAATAGAACCCATAAATAATTCATTTAGATAAATAAATTTACTACTAATCAGGCAAATTGAATAAGAAAATAAATCTCATACTTAGACACTCTTACATTTTTGTGTTACTAAGATCCTGGAGTTGGCAGATTACAAAAAAATTGTGATGTTGTGCAAAACTGGGCACTGCATCGCACTACGGCACGCTAAAGCGTACTTCTGCATGCCACGACACTATGGTGTGCCTCCATAAGCTAGGACGCGCTACGACGCTAGTCATCCCGAGACTCGGGTGATGTGGTGCACTCACTGGCCGAGAGCCAGGCGCTACAGCGTGCTACGGCTCTAGTCGTCCTGAGACTTAGGCGCTATAGTGTGTTATAGCCCTCTTTCGCCGAGAGCCTAGCGTTACAGCCCATTGTGGTGCTAGTTAGGTTATCCTGCACAAATGAGAATTGGGGGACCTCCCTAGGGCATCTAAATGATCCCAGTTTAAGGCACCTCAAAGGTGGTACCATATATCAATCGAAAGGTCTCTCAGAGACTTTCATTTGGTACCTAAATTAACAGAAATAGACTGCTCTAACACCATATACAATGTTGCCATAGTTACATATTTCAATTTTTTTACTATGTAAGAATGTTCATCTTCTCTCAAAATTGGATTCTAATTGAGCTCTATTGAGCTCGATCGTTCGAATGGGGTTCTTAAGTATAAGAAATAAGCATATGCAATGAAATGAAGCAACCATTGAATTTAATCAGTGGAGAAAAGGGGGTACCTGAGATTGTGAATGGAATGTCTAGCTATGGTTCTTTAAAGGCTTAGTGAAGGAGATCTTTCAGCTACTAGCAAATGGAGAGGTTGAGGCCAAAAGAGCTAGATATGGGAAGGGAAAGCATGGGCTTATCAGGGCAACGGGAGATTTCCATGGCTGCGTGTACGACAGAGCCATGCCCCATACACAACCGCTTGCACGAGGGATGGAGTCGAATGCAGGAAAGGAGGAAGGGTAGGTTCCAGTGTAGGGAAAAAGGAAAACTTAAAATTTAATTAAAATTTTCTAATTTTTAATTAACACATTTTAATAAATAAACTAGATTGACAAATGAGATCCAAAAAATCTTAAAAATTCATCCATAGCTAATTTTTGGTGAGAAACTCAAAAATAAAGTTGAAATTTTAATCGGAGATCAATTTAGTTATTTTAATTATTTGGGCATTTAATAATATTAAAATATTTGGAGTAATATGAACGACTTCCAAAAATTTCCAAAACTTCACCTCTAGCTAACTTGGGGGTGGGGAACTCAACGACGAAGTCGAATTTTGATTTGGAGATCGAATTTATTATCTCAATTTTCAAATTAATTAAATATATTAAAATAATCATAATATTCAATTGAGTTCTGAATCGCTCCAAATTTTTAGTGTTTGGCTATAATGAATAAATGAACACTTTGTAATGAAATTAAAAGAGGTGATTAAGCCCAGATGAACTTGGGTAACAACCTATGGTTATTACAAGAGGTCGTGGAAAAATTGGAATTTGGTTGTATGAATTTGTTGAGATTTGCAATGGCTGTCGGGTGAAGCGAAGGTGTGGGGCCCTCGTACTGACAGTAGGGAGTACGGTGCTCCATCTGTGGCAAATCCCCAACTTAAGTAAAGTCAGGTAAAATCCAACTTTCCTTAAGCTCAGGACTTGTCACCTGAATACTATAAACATCCATCAATACATATGTATATCAAAGTGGCAGAAGCATAAAAGTGTAAAGTAATATCCACAAGCACAACATAGTAGAAGAGAAAGGAACAACAACTCATCACAAGTGCAAAAAAGTAAGAAAATACATCTAGAATTTAATTATTACAAATTGAATAAAATGAAAATATTGAAGTCTCTCAATCTCACTGAAAGAAAATGTAAAGAGCATATCTAAGCTGCAGAGCAATCCTCCTCTTGAACTGGCTCCTCTACTGCAGCACTACCCATGAACAAGTCTGAATCTGATATTTGTCGGTATCACAAATGCCAGGGCCCCAGCTAATAAAATAAAAATATTACAGTTAGACAATTGTCTAAGTACATTTTAGGCTATTTTAAATGAACTAATTAATTAAAGATATCACATTTGTTTAATCTAACATGTAAGCAATTATGGGGTGCAATAAGCAATACAAGAAACGGGGTAACTATAAACTATCCATTTATAGCAATCAACAAGTATGTAAAATAACATACAAACCATGAAAGTAAGTAAGGTGAAGCTAAAAGCAAAAGTAACTGTAATTACTGTGATAAATATGATCATAACATGCTTATGTTCACATTGAAATATGCTGAGTATAAGAGAACACTAGTGCTAAAAATAACATACAATTCTAGTATCTTAAACATGCCAATATATATATAGTAAATCCATAAGAGTATGCATACAACATGCAGATAAATATGAAAAGGGAAGACCACTGAGACATGTGGTAAAGAGCAAGACAATTAAAGCACTGTAAAGCCACTGAGACATGTGCAAAGCAAGCAAGTACTGTAAGAAAGATCACTGAAACATGTGGCACAATAAGCAAAACTGAAAACTAGACTAGAGTAGCAGTAAACTAAGACAGAGTACTACCATACTAGTAAATAGGCCATACAGGGCCTCTGAATTGAGAGTTTAACTATAGCCATCCTAGACATCCAATATGCTAGGCCTGAGTTAAACTCATAGAATAAGTCTATAACCATCCTAGACATCCAATATGCTAGGCCTGAGACTATTCTATAATAATACAAGAACTAAAGACACAGATTAAGCTAGGACATACTCTACTAACTGAAAGCACTGCAAGAACTAGATGAATGATATGCTTTACAAACACTAACTTAGGATGTATCATCCATATCCTAAGTTCTCCTATTATGCTCAAGAATTAAGGCTCAATGTTTAAGGTATGCCAAGCTATCAAGTCAAAGTAAGCAAGAGACTCAATCTAGACTTATGTGATATGTGTTGTTGTCTAATTTGTCCAATCTAACTATTCTGAGAAGATACAAGTTTAGGATCTCCAATATCCAGCTATCGAGTAAAATCTCAAATTTACGATCTTAAAGTTAATATTAGAACTTAACAAGTTATAATCCCAAATCATATGATGATTATAAGGTTTAAACAAATGAATTATGACCTAATTATTAATACTTCTCTCTCTTACCCAAATCTTGATTAAGTAAATCAAGATTTAAGGATTTTGGACTTAAAATCCACCTTGGTGTTCAAATCCTAAATCCAAGGTGATGTTCTAATAAGGATCTAGGGTTCATACTTAATACCCAAGTTATAGATAAAGAATCTTATAAGCTGAAAGATCCAAGAGCTAAGAACTTAGTGAAAGGTTACTCTGCTGATTATAAGATAAAATAATCAAATAAGAACTTGATAATCTAAGATCTATATCCAATCTTTTAGGATAATCTCATTATCCTATAGATTGAATCAATCCTATACCCACATGGAAGGTTTCAAAAGAGTTAAACAATAAATCATCTAGAGAATTTCAATTGGAGATAGTTTAATTCAAGTAGAAGATCTAAAGTCTAAGATCTAAGATCTAAGATCTAAGGTTTGATCACTTTAAACTTAAATTAGGTTTTCAACTTAGACTTTCTAAATGTGTTTTTTTTAGAATTTAAGCTCATAAGCTAACTTAATTGAACTTATAAATTTGAGATTTAACATCTAAAATTATTAATTCAATTATAAAGGCAAAGTGTCCATTTTTATGATCACTTAAGATCTAAATGTCTTAATTAAGGCTAAATGAAGATTTCTTAACTTAACATGAATATTTTTAACTTAAGGATTCAGAGAGATGCTGATAATCTAACTAGGGATAATCTATTGAATTTTCCAAGGTTTAAGGGGCACTTAAGTATATTTTGGTCAAAATGATCCAAATACCCCTCTTAAGGTTAAATATGGGATTTTAGGATTTAATTATCGAAATTACTTCTAATCTGTTTTAATGTGTTTTATATTGGTTAATGAAGTGGGGAACACACTTAACTTAGGTTTTGACAACTTAATTATGCTAATTAGCACTAAATACCTATTTAAGCTAATTAGGATGATTAAGGAATTTAGGGCATTCTAGGGCAATCCAACCTTACCCATAGGTTCTAATATACTTTAGATAGCATTTGGAATTAACTTACCCCAAAATTAGAGGCTTAAACATGACTTAGTTCACTAATCACTAATTAGGGTGATTTAAGAGTGAATAGGAAAACTAATTACTTTAGATTAGTTTTAAGGGTATATAATTGCTCTCTAGGGTTATATGAGTAATCAGAGCCCTTCTTTTCCATACTTAGGCATTATTTAATTTAATATGATTTAATTAAGAACAGAAAAGGATTGGGCAATTAATTTAAATCCAACCATTGGATCTGTGATTTTATTTTAGATTTAGATTCCTTGTATTTTTCTGATTCAAATGGTATATTAGAACATTCGATTTGGATCAGTATAACTGAAGTTATTAAGATAATTTCTTCTGTATTTTTATTTAAATAGAAATCATAGGATTTAATTTCTAAATTAATTTCCTTAAGAAAATTAAATCCAAAAATTCTAATATTATATACCGGCCCAAATTCAAAACGCGCGGGTCACGGGTCGGCCCGACCCATGACTTCGTATCCTTCCTTTCGATGACACCCGATGCTCGAACCATAGGGTGGCCTTCCATCGCCGAATTATCCACACTCCGGCCACGCCATGCCTAGCTCTCAATGGGTACACCTTTAGGGCCTGAAGACGCATCGATTGAACCAAGAAGCCCTGTCTGGGAGGCGCCGGATCGATGGAATGCTACTCGGCCGAAGGTGTCTCCTCAGGCGCACCCGTGAGGCGTGAATTCTCCTCGTATACACCAGGCCCTGGGCTTGTGTCTATCCCTACACATTCAGGGACCTAAGGAAAAGCGATAGGGCGAGTCGAGAGGTTCTGGGATGGTTTGGATTGCCGTAGTGCTACTCGACGATTTTCGCAGGCTCGGGCTCACTCCAAATCAATCGATACCAGTCGAATCGATTGATCAGACTGAGCTTAATAATTGCAATTTGTCTTCGATCACTCAAGGAAGAGTCTAGGACTCAAATGAAGTTCAATTTCCTAATAGGGACACTGGTGTCCAATGCTTTGGGGATCGGTTGCCAATGCACATTCAGATGGCTTGCTACCGTCTGGTCTACTGGCAGTTCCCTAACTAAAATCCTTAGGTTTCAATTAGGAAACTAGGGGAAGGACCTAACATAGCATCTAGGGTTAGATAGGCAGCGAGTTGAGCTGAAACCAGCTTGACAGAGGAGATAGAGCAGAGGCTGCACCTTGGTTTGAAGAGTTTTAGTGACGAAGACAATGCAGATAGCCTAGATTGTACCAGAGGGTTGTAGGAGCTCGGCAAGGGGGTCTGAACTCCATACCTCGCCCTCTATCAGCGGTATGCAGCAGTCCAATCACCGGGATCTTCGAGAGCTCCAGAAACTTCAGCTGGGAGAATTAGTGAGTCTTAGTGAGCAAAAGGGGTTCACTGAGATGCGCTGAGGATTTTTATAGGCGAGGGGGAGGTTCAGGGGTGGACACCATGGCTAGAGGCCATGGTTTAGGCTCGGACAGGGGCGGAGCCACGAACCTCCATAATTGGGGCTAGCAAGGCCTTGTGACCCGACGAGTTTCGTCCTACTAGAACTAGGAAGATCTTAACGGTCAGAAGGACATGGCAGAGGGAGTGGGAGACAGGGTCGATGTGGATGGTACGAGCGAATTTTTGCTGTCGGGTCGGGGATCTCTCCGGGACGAAGGTGAACAGGGCGGGGTATTTGGTAGCTGTCTGATGGTGAAGGCGTTAGAGATGGACGGCCTGATGCAGATACTGATTAACGAAAACATGGATTAAATCCTCAACATAGGATGGAAGATGCCGATCGAGCATCTAAGATCAGATAATGGGGAGAGGTAGCATGAGCTATTGGATTACATGCTGAGATGCGTGCTAATGCAGCGAGTGGCTTAACTCGGTGTGCCGCTGTCGGGACCCCATAGCAGATCTGCCATGGTCCTGATAGCAAATCATGCTGCTTAAATTAATTAATTATTTAATTTAAAATATAATAAGAATTAATTCAATAGTATTCAATTAATCCTAATTATTCTAAATCCAATTTAGGACCAATTGAGCTTCAAAAATTCCCAAAATTTCACTCTCAGCTAATTAGAGTATGAGGAATTCAAAGTTGAAATTGATTTTAATTTATAGATCAATTCAATTTAGGTATTTTCTAAGGCTCAAAAATAGCCAAAAATACCAAAATTCTTGATTTAGCTCCGATTGATTCCAAACTTCTTGGGTTAGGTTTAATTGACCCATGGAGTCTATTAGAATCAAAATCAAAGCTTGGTTTAGCTTAATTAATCCAGATCTAGTAAAGATAATAACTAGGGTTGTTACAGGCTCCCCCACTTAGGAATGATGTTGTCCCCGACATCACTTAGGTGAAGAAAATCCTACTGGGACAGAACAAGTTTTAAATGCAGAAGATGGAAAAGAGAAGAACAATACCTGGGCTTGCAAAGAGCTGTGGATATTTATTGCACATATATATCTGTTTCTCCCAAGTAGATTCTTCTAAGGTTCGAATATTCCACTGAATTTTGACCATAAGAATTGAATGATTCCTTAGTTGCTTCTGATCATGAGCTAAGATTCTGATAGGTTCTTTGGCATAAGAAAGATCGAGTTGAATCTCTACTGCTGGAAGTTGAACGAGGTGAGAAGGGTCTCTGAGACATCTTCTTAATGACGATACGTGAAATACGTTGTGAACAGCTGCAAAGTCATCAGGAAGATTTAACCGGTAGGCAGATGATCCTACTTTGGCCAAAACCTTAAAAGGCCCAACATAGAGGGGACTGAGCTTCCCTGCTACTCCAAATCTGTAGACACCTTTCATTGGGCTGACCTTTAAATAGGTAGAATCTCCCACATTGAATTCTAGGAGATGATGATGAGAATCATGATATTTGCTCTGAATATCTTGAGCTGAATGAATTCTCTGCTGAATTAATTGAATTTTATTATTGGTCTCTTCAACTAACTCTGATCCAAAAAGTTGAACGCTTCCTATTTCTGACCAAGCTAGCAGAGTACTGCATCTTCTACCATATAATGCTTCATAAGGAGCCTTTTTAATACTGGCTTGAAAACTGTTATTGTAGGCAAACTCCACTAATGGAATGTGATCTTCCCAGGAACCGATAAAATCGAGAATACATAGTCTAAGCAAATCTTCCAAAACTTAATTCACTCTTTTAGCCCGACCATCCGTTTGAGGATGAAAAACTGTACTCATAGCTAGAGTAGTACCCAGATCTTGATGCACAGCTTGCCAAAACTTGGAAGTAAATCTGCTATCTCTATTAGATACGATTGATTTCGGAATCCCATGCAATCTGACAATTTCCTTGATATAGAGTTTTGCTAACTTCTCTACAGAATCAGTTTGACGAATAGGAAGAAAATGCACTGATTTAGTCAAACGGTCTACTATCATCCAGATTGCGTCGGCACCAGATTTAGCACGAGGCAATCCCATGATAAAATCCATAGATATATCGAACCACTTCCATTCAGGAATTTCTAACAGATGCAGAAGACCACCAGGTTTTTGGTGCTCGATCTTTACTAGATTACAGGCATGGCATTTAGCCACAAAGTAGGCTACATCTTTCTTCATACCAGGCCACCAAAATGATTGCTTTAGATCTTGGTACATCTTCGAGCTACATAGGTGAATATGATACCCAGAATTATGGCCTTCAATTAACACTTCATGATGCATGGACTTAGGAATCCACAATCGATTACTTTGATAAATTACACCATTTCGTAACTGCAGATCATGACGAAGAGCACCTTCAATATTAGTCTTAAACTTCAGATAATCATCGTCTTTGGTCTGCAAGGTAGAGACATCTCTGTGGAAAGTGGATTCCACATTGATCTTTTCTAAAAGAGAACTTAGCATATCTCCACTAACTAGAGCAATTTCAAGCTTACAAAATTCTTGTTCTAAGGAACTGGAGGCAATTATAGATGATAAGGTAGCACGATGACTAAGAGCATCGGCCACCACATTGGCTTTTCCCAGATGATACTGAATACTGAGATCGTAATTGCTGATGAGTTCTAACCATCTTCTTTGGCTACAATTCAATTCTCTTTGAGTGAAGATGTACTTCAAGCTTTGATGGTTAGTGAAAATCGAACACTGCACTCTATATAAATAGTGATGCCAAATCTTTAAAGCAAAGATCACAGCAGCAAGTTCAAGATCATGAACTGGATAATTTTTCTCATGGGGTTTTAACATATGGGAGGCATAAGCGATTACCTTACCCTCTTGCATTAATACATAGCCTAGACCAATTCCAGAGGCATCAATGTATACATGATAGTTTAACCCTTCCTTGGGCAGAACAAGAACTAGAGCGGTGGAGAGTGCATCCTTCAGTGTTTAAAATGCATCATCGCATTCAGTACTCCATATGAATAGAATGACTTCTTGGGTTAACTTAATCAAAGGCAAAGAAATCTGAGAAAAGCCTTTAACAAATTTCCTGTAATATCTAACTAATCCCAAGAAACTTCTAATATCGGTAACAGACTTAGGTTGAACCCAGTCCTGAATAGCGCTCACTTTACTCTGATCTACACGAATACCTTGGGTATCAACTACATGTCCCATGAACACAATGGACTTAAGCCAAAATTCACACTGAGAGAACTTGGCATACAATTGATGTTCATGCAGAGTTTCTAGCACTAATCTCAAGTGTTCTTCATAATCTTCCAAAGTTTTAGAATAAATGAGGCTATCATCGATAAAGATGATCACGAATTTGTCTAAGTATGACTTAAGAATTTGCTGCATCAAATCCATGAAAATTGATGGCGTATTAGTGAGTCTAAAAGACATCACTAAGAATTCAAAGTGACCAGAATGAGTGTGAAAAGCAGTCTTTCCTACATCATCTTCTTTTACACGCAATTGATGATATCCAGATCTTAAGTTGATCTTGGAGAATATGACAGCTCCAGATAGCTGGTCAAATAAATCATTAATTCTGGGTAATGGGTATTTATTCATTATAGTGACTTTATTTAGTTCATGATAATATATACACATACGCATAGATCCATCCTTCTTTTTCACAAATAAAATGAGTGCTCCCCAAGGAGATATACTTGTCCTAATAAAGCCTTTATTCAAGAGTTCTTGCAATTGCTCATTGAGTTCTTGAAGTTCCTTAGGTGCCATTCTATATGGAGCTTTGGATATAGGCTGGGTACCAGGGATTAGTTCAATAAAGAACTCCACTTCTCTGGAAGGAGGTACCCCAGGTAAATCTTCTGGGAATACGTCGGTGAATTATTTAACTACTTTACCGTCAGAGAGAGGGATACTTTCTTTTGTTTCACCCATCATAGTGACTAAATAAGCATCACAACACTTACTAATTAACTATTCAGCTTTAATTGCATTTATCAATGATAACTGTGTACTAGTTCTTCCTACAAATGTTTCAAACTTGCCCTGGGAATGGAGAGTGACCTTCTTCTTAAAGCAGTTTATCATGACGTTATTGTCACTGAGCCAATTCATCCCAAGGATGATATCAAAGTTTGCTAATGGCAGGATGATTAATTTAGAGGGAAATTCCTGACCATTTATTGGTATTTGGATGTTACAAAACTTCTGAGCACTTAGTTGGGCTCCAGATGGAAATCCAACACTCAAAAATTTGGCTAAGTTATATGAGTGTAGCTTAAGGATGTTGGCAAATCATTCAGAGATAAATGAATGACTAGCACCGGTATCGAATAATATGTTACAAGGCTGGTTATTAAAATAAAGTGTGCCTAATTCAAATGAATTGCATTAATGACTTTCAAGAATTTAAAGTATGTACATGCAATTGTTGAAAGAGGAGTTTAGAGATGTGTACCTGAAACCACATTGTTATCCTTTGCAGCTTCGATAGGTGTTAAGGCATAGACTAATGCAGGACCAGCCAGACGATTGTTGGTTTGCCTCCTGAGATAGTTTTGAGAGTTAGGAGCTGGTGACTGTGATGGAGCAACTTCAGATGCAGGTGTTGGCATTATAGCCAGATTTGGTTCTCTCCAGGTTAGTGGAGTTGCTCTGAACACTTACTTCTTCTGATAGGGTTTCATTGGAACTCCATCCACTATTTCTATGTGGTCACAGTGGTAGAACCTGTGGCCTATGTGCCCACAATTGTAGCACTTTTGGCCAAAGTGGTAACACTTGCCATACGGATGAGGCTTGGTACAGTTTTGAATTTGTTCGACAGTCAGTGCAGCTTCTAGCTGATAGACCTTCGCAGGGTTAGATCCATGTCTCTTGAAGTTTCCCTGCGGGTTCAGAGTTGTTTGCGCTTTTCATTTAAGATCCCCTTCAGATTGGTGATGCTCAATCACTTTAGTCGTTTCCACTAGCTTAAAGAAGCTAGTCAGGCAGAGCTGCACGATCTGATTCTTTAGTAAATCTCGGAGTCCACAGAGAAAGCAGTGACACTTAGCTGACTCAGAATGAGTAACTTCTGGCATAAAGCGAATCAACCTACAAAATTCCCTTTCGTATTCAGCAACGAAATGACTCCCTTGAGTCAACCTTATAATCGTGTCTACAAAAAATGTTTTGTGCAGATGGAGGAATGAATTCAGTCTTGAAGGCTTTGACGAACTCATCCCATGGGATATCCTCCAATTCGTAGTCAGTAAACTTGGTGTTTCGGAACTCTTTCCACCAATATTCTGCTTCTGCATGAAACAGATGTGTAGCGAGACGGATAGCTTCTGAGTTCGGGATCTTCAGACTAATGAGATCCCTTTCCACGGCCTTCAGCCAGTCGACTATATCCATTGGTGACAGATTCCCACCAAAGGTTGGTGGTCTTAACCTCAAGAAATTGTGAAGGAGATTATCCATCGAGTGATGGAAAGAAGAAGCAGGTTGTGGGGCAGGGGCAGCAATAGTGGTTGGAACAGAATGATCACTCAGCATCTTCTGCATGATGATTTCCTGTTAGGCTTGGTTCTCCAACAGGGTTGCCACCATTGCTCGTAGGTGAGCTACTTCATCATTAGAACTACTGGAGGTGACGGTGTTCTTGATAGGAGTAATGGTAGGTGGTGATCCAGGATTCATTCTAATTAAGTAATACAAACCACGTCTTAGAATTTTATTGAATGAAGACAATCGATAGATATCAAAAATTTTCATTACTTACTAAAATAAAGGATTACAGAAGATTTAAAAAATGTCAAGAAGCATATTCTACTAGAATTATGTAAGCCAAAGGATAATAATTATCCTAACTAACACTCAGATATCCTTAATATACTCAGCTCTAAAGGTCATATAAAAGTCCTTAAAAGTCACTTCCTGATGCTTCCTCTTATGCTTCCTCTCGAGCCTCCTCATGGTGTCATACCACCAGACTCCTGCGTGATCCATCATCGGATCCATCACAATGTCCATGTAGAGTGACTCAGGACACTGTATATGTATCAAGATTGACTCCACTCGGCTCAACCATTCATTTACGTATATAGGAAAGTGAAGCCCTCGGTACACTGCTTGATGTAGAAGCTTGTCCAAGACCAAGGTCCCTCTTATCGAAACTCCTTCAATCTGCCAGTTACTCTCCTGTCTCCATTTGAAACTATAGTCCCAAGCTAACTTGAAGGCATGCAGATAGTAGTCCACATCAGACTCTCTAGAATTCATTTGACTCTAAGGAAAGAATTTAGGTTTTTATTAGCCTCAAGATGACTTGATTGTTAGGATGTTAGTATTCTTCTTACACATTTTTTTTTGTAGAGTTACTGATACTACTATGTTATGGATGCTACATATATTGATGTTTACAATTCAGAAGAATGGTCCATTAGGTAGAAAGGAATCAAAGATCCCATTCTGACACCTTATGGTGTTCTCTGATACCAACTATGGGGCCCCGTACTGACAGTAGGGAGTACGGTGCTCCATCTGTGACAAATCCCCAACTTAAGTAAAGTCAGGTAAAACCCAACTTGCCTTAAGCTCAAGACTTGTCACCTGAATACTATAAACATCCATCAATACATATGTATATCAAAGTGGCAGAAGCATAAAAGTGTAAAGTAACATCCTCAAGCACAACATAGTAGAAGAGAAAGGAACATTAACTCATCACAAGTGCAGAAAAGTAAAAAAATACATCTAGAATTTAATTATTAAAAACTAAATTAAATGAAAATATAGAAGTCTGTCAATCTCACTGAAAGAAAATACAAAGAGCCTATCTAAGCTGCAGAGTGATCCTCCTCCTGAACTGGCTCCTCTATTGCAGCACTGCCCATGAACAAGTCTGAATCTGACATTTGTTGGTATCACAAATGCTAGGGTCCCAGCCAACAAAATAAAAAAGTTACAGTTAGATAATTGTCTTACATTTTAGGCTATTTTAAATGAATTGATTAATTAAAGATATAACATTTGTTTAATCTAACATGCAAGCAATTATGGGGTGCAGCAAGCTATACAAGAAATGGGGTAACTATAAACTATCCATTTATAGCAATCAACAAGTATGTGAAATAACATACAAACCATGAAAGTAAGCAAGGTGAAGCTAAAAGCAAAAGTAACTGCAATTACTGTGATAAATCGGATCCTAACATGCTTATGTTCACATTGAAATATGCTAAGTATATGAGAACACAAGTGCTGAAAATAACATACAATTCTAGCATCCTAAACATGCCAATATATATAGTAAATCCATAAGAGTATACATACAACATGCAGATAAATATGAAAAGGGAAGACCACTGAGACATGTGGTAAGGAGCAAGACAATCAAAGCACCATAAAGCCACTGAGACATGTGGCAAAGCAAGCAAGTACTGTAAGAAAGACCACTGAAACATGTGGCACAATAAGCAAAACTGAAAACTAGACTAGAGTAGCAATAAGCCTAAGACATAGTACTATCATACCAGATAATAGGCCATACAGGGCCTCTGAACTGAGAGTTCAACTATAATTATCCTAGACATCTAATACGTTAGGCCTGAGTTGAACTCATAGAATAAGTCTATAACCATCCTAGACATCTAATATGCTAGGCCTAAGACTATTCTATAACAATATAAGAACTGAAGAGGCAGACTAAGCTAGGACATACTCTACTAACTAAAAGCACTACAAGAACTAGATGAATGATATGCTTTATAAATACTAACTTAGAATGTATTATCCATATCCTAAGTTCTTTTATTATGCTCAAGAATTAAGGCTCAATATCCAAGGTATGACAAGCTATCAAGTCAAAGTAAGCAAGAGACTCAATCAAGACTTATGTGATATCTGTTGTTGTCTAATTTGTCCAATCTAACTATTCTGAGAAGATACAAGTTTAGGATCTCCAATATCCAACTATCGAGTAAAAGCTCAGATTTACGATCTTAAAGTTAATATTAGAACTTAACAAGTTCTAATCGCAAATTATATGATGACTATAAGGTTTAAACAAATGAATTACGACTTAATTATTAATACTTCTCTCTCTTACCCAAATTTTGATTAAGTAAATCAAAATGTAAGGATTTTGGACTTAAACTCCACCTTGGTGTTCAAATCTTAAATCCAAGGTGATGCCCTAATAAGGATCTAGGGTTCATACTTAATACCCAAGTTACTGATAAAAAATCCTATAAGCTGAAAGATCCAAGAGCTAAGAACTTAGTGAAAGGTTACTCTATTGATTATAAGAAAAATAATCAATTAAGAACTTGAGAATCTAAGATCTATATCCAATCTTTTAGGATAATCTCATTATCCTATAGATTGAATCAATCCTACACCCACATGAAAGGTTTCAAAAGAGTTAAACAATAAATCATCTAGAGAATTTCAATTGGAGATAGTTTAATTCAAGTAGAAGATCTAAAGTCTAAGATCAAAAATTTAAGATCTAAGGTTTGATCACTTTAGACTTAAATTAGGTTTTCAACTTAGACTTTCTAAATGTGTTTCTTTTAGAATTTAAGCTCATAAGCTAACTTAATTGAACTTATAAATTTGAGATTTAACATCTAAAGTTATTAGATTCAATTATTAAGGCAAAGTGATCCTTTTTATGATCACTTAAGATCTAAATGTCTTAATTAAGGCTAAATGAAGATTTCTTAACTTAACATGAATATTTTTAACTTATGAATTTAGAGAGATGCTGATAATCTAACTAGGGATAATCTAATGAATTTTCCAAGGTTTAAGGGGCATTTAAGCATATTTTGGTCATAATGATCCAAATACCCCTCTTAAGGCTAAATAATAGATTTTAGGATTTAATTATCCAAATTACTTCTAATCTGTTTTAATGTGTTTCATATTGGTTAATGAAGTAGGGAACACACTTAACTTAGGTTTTGACAACTTAATTAAGCTAATTAGCACTAATCACATATTTAAGCAATTAGGGTGATTAAGGAATTTAGGGCATTCTAGGGCAATCCAACCTTACCCATATGTTCTAATATACTTAAGATAGCATTAAGAATTAACTTACCCCAAAATTAGTGGCTTAAACATGACAGTTCACTAATCCCTAATTAGGTGATTAAGGAGTGATTAGGAAAATTAATTACTTTAAATTGGTTTTAAGGGTCTATAATTGCTCTTTAGGGTTATATGAGTAATCATAGCCCTTCTTTTCCATACTTGGGCATTTAATTAATTTAATATGATTTAATTAAGAACAGAAAAGGATTGGGCAATTAATCTAAATCCAATCACTGGATATGTGATTTTATTTTAGATTTAGATTCTTTATATTTTTCTGATTCAAATGGTATATTGGATCATACAATTTGGATCAGTATAACTAAGGTTATTAAGTTAATTTATTATGTATTTTTATTTAAATAGAAATCATAGGATTTAATTTCTAAATTAATTTTCGTAAGGAAATTAAATCCAGAAATTCTAATATTATCTGCTGGCCCAAATTCAAAATGCGTGGGTCACGGATTGGCCCGACCCGTGACTTCATCTCCTTCTTTTCGACGACACCCGATGCCCGAACCCTAGGGCGGCCTTCCATCGCCGAATTCTCTGCACTCCAGCCACGCCACGCCTAGCTCTCGACAGCTACACCTTCAGGGGCTGAAGACGTGTAAATTGAACCAAGAAGCCCTGTCTTGGAGGCGCGGGATCGCTGGAGTGCTACTCAGCCGAAGGTGTCTCCTCAGGCGCACCTGTGAGAAGTGAATTCTACTCACAAATGCCATGCCCTGGGCTCGCGTATATACCTACACGTTCAGGGACCGAAGGAAAAGCGATAGGGCGAGTCGAGAGGTTCTGGGATGGTCTGGATTACCGTAGTGCTACTCGTTGATTTTCGCAGGCTCGGGCTCACTCCAAATCGATTGATACCAGTCGAATCGATTGATCAGACAGAGCCTAATAATTGCAATTTGTCTTCGATCACTCAAGGAAGAGTCTAGGACTCAAATGAAGTTCAATTGCCTAATAGGGACACTGGTGTCCAATGCCTTGGGGATCGGTTGCCAATGCACATTCAGATGGCTTGCTACCGTCTGGTCTACTGGCAGTTCCCTAACTAAAAGCCTTAGGTTTCAATTAGGAAACTAGGGGAAGGACCTGACATAGCATCTAGGGTTAGATAGGCAGTGAGCTGAGCTGAAACCAGCTTGACAGAGGAGATAGGGCAGAGGTTGCACCTTGGTTTAATGAGTTGTAGCAACAGAGACAATGAAGATAGCCTAAATCACACCAGAGGGTTGCAGGAGCTCGACATGGGGGTTTGAACTCCAGACCTCGCCCTCTATCAGATGTATGCAACAGTCCAGTCGCCAGGATCATCTAGAGCTCCAAAAACTTCAGCTGGGAGAATCAGTGAGTCTCAGTGAGCAAAAGGGGTTCACTGAGATGCACTGAGGGTTTTTATAGGTGAGGGGGAGGTCCAGGGGTGGACACCATGGCTAGAGGCCATGGTTCAGGCTCGGACAGGGGTGGAGCCACGAACCTCCACAATTGGGGCTAGCAGGGCCTTGTGACCCGATGAGCTTGATCATACCAGAACTGGGAAGATCTTAACGGTCGGGAGGACGTGGCGGAGGGAGTGGGAGTCTGGGTTGACATGGATGGTACGAGCGAATTTTCGTTGTCGGGTCAGGGATCTCTCCGGGATGAAGGTGAACAGGGCGGGGTATTTGGTAGCCGTCTAACGGCGAAGACGTTGGAGATGGACGGCTTGATGCAGATACTGATTAATGGAAACACGGATTAAATCCTAAACGTCGAATGGAAGATGCTGATCGAGCATCTGAAATCATATCACGGGGCGAGGTAGCACGAGCAGTTGGATTACACGTTGAGATGCGTGCTAATGCAGCGAGTGGCTTAACTCGGTGCACCGCTGTCGGGACCCCGCAGTGGATCTACCACGGTCCCGATAACAAATCCCACTGCTTTAATTAATTAATAATTTAATTTAAAATATAATAAGAATTAATTCAATAATATTCAATTAATCCTAATTATTTTAAATCCAATTTAGGACCAATTGAGCTCCAAAAATTGCCAAAATTTTACCCTTAGCTAATTAGGGTATGAGGAATTCAAAAATAAAATCAGATTTTAATTTGGAAATCAATTCAATTTAGGTATTTTCTTGGGCTCAAAAATAGCCAAAAATACTAAAATTCTTGATTTAGCTCCAATTGATTCCAAACTTCTTGGGTAATGTTTAATTGACCCATGGAGTCTATTGGAATCAAAATCAAAGCTTTGTTTAGCTTAGTTAATCCAAATCTAGCCAGGGTAACAACTAGGGTTGTTACAGAATGTGACAGCCCTGCCCTGCCGTGGTCCTGTTAACTCTTAAGTTAACATGATTACGGTGGAGGGGTCATCTAAATGACAAGGTCCTTACTTAGAATTGGATTAGACACACATTCTAATCTAGCTTAACTAAGGACTTTGCCATTTCTCCAAGAATCTATCACTAAATGATCATACAAGTAACATAGAGTGCGGAATCATAAAATATAACATCCATCCATATAATACAACAATCCAGAATAAGTAAAGTGCTGAAAAGAAATGTTAACCCTGAATTATTACAATATTTTAAATAGTTTCAAAAGAACTGAAAATAGACTCTCATCCTCACAAGTACAGAAAGAAAACTAAGTCTAACGATCTTTTGGCATAGGCTCCTCCTCTAATGGCAAGTCCTCCACTGAATCAACTGCTCCAAGAAACTCAGAACCTATCATTATCGGTTTCATAATGATAAGACCCTAGCCAATAAAAGAAAAATATAGTTAGACAATTTGTCTAAGTATATTTTAGGATAATCAATTGATTATGTTAATTAGATATCACCATAAACAACTAAGTACAAAAGCATAATAGGAGCAGAAACGTGTAAGAAAAGAACATGTAAAGCTATAAACAACTAGGAAGTAAGAGCATACCTCCTCCAAGCAACTGTAACAAGGTCAGGTGCAAAAAAAAGACTAAACAAATACTATAAAGTAATTATCTCCTAAAGATGCTTATGATCAATCTAAAGTATGCTGAGTAATATAAAAGTAAACGAGTGTATCAAACAATGAAAAACTGAAAAGCAATCTAACATCCTATACATATGAAAATAACAAATAAGGACTAGCATCCTATATAATAAAATTAGAAAAGACTGAAAAGACTGTGAATAAAAGCATTACAGAAATACAAGAAAAATGTAAAGTAAAATAATAATTACAAAACTGAATTGTATTGGCTACTCAAGCCACTCGAACTGAAAGTACACAAAGTATCACTTAGCTTGATGGGCTAAGACTGAAGCTCTGAATGGGTCATATCAGTGTACTTAGCCTGATAGGCTATAATAGAGAAACCAAGTAAAAGTGTACTTAAATTAGTATAACTATATCAAATCCTGACTATTCAGTCAGTTGGAGCAAGAGTTTATCCATCATATACCAAGGACTAGGCATGGCATAGATTATCGGTCTGACTTGAACCTGTAGCCGACCCCCACTGGGTGAAATGAAGAGGTATACTAATCAAGCTACACCTTACTAAAATTTGAGAAAAGAACAAAACACTACTTATGAATGATCAAAGTTGACATAAGATATTCATCAAGTATCTCATGAACCTAATATATGCTCAAGGTTTAAAGCTCAAAAATTAAGGTAAGCAAAGCATCAAAACAAAGTGAGCAAGAGACTCAATCTAAAACACAGGTGATATCTATTATTGTCTACTTATTCATTCTATCTACTCTAAGTTACATAAGTTTCAGAATAATCAATTCTTACACAGTCTATAACTTAGAATCATGAACCTAAAAGTAGAAAATAATTAGGACTGGCTAAGTCCTAACTATATCTTAATCAAAAGATGACTACTTAATTTAAATAAACAAATCATCAACCTAATTTAATATTTTAAGTAGCCCCAACCCATCTTGATTAGCCAAATCAAGATGAAAAGATTAAGAATTAAATACCAAATATTGGGGTTTAATCACTTAATCTTAAGGTGTAACTAAGGATCTAAGGTTTAATACCCATACTCACTGATTTAGATTAAGCAAATCCTAATGAAAATCAAGTCATTATGATAGATCTCTATCCTAAACTCTAAGGTTTAAAGATCAAATAATCATGTAAAGAAACTTAAGAAAAAATCTATAAACTAGGAAACTCAAGGTTTCATCTATTGAGTAACCCAATTTACTCAATAGATGAACTCTAACCTAAGATCTATTCCTAATCCTAAGAATTTAAGCTTTTAAGTACTAAGAGTATCACTCATGACACGCATCCTAACTAGTGTTCTAAGACCTAAGGAAAGATCTAAGAATGTTAAGGAAAGAATGATCACTCACATATTACTTAAGGGTTTTTCTTAAGGGCCTAAAATTGAAGTTTTAATTAAAATATAATTAAGACTTAAACTTACTTAATTTCTATTCCAAAACATTCTATTTACTGTTTGTAATGATTGGAATGTGATTTTAGGGCTTTAAAATGTTAAACCCTAATTTTGAGCAAAATTACCATTTTTCCCCTATTTAAGGGTCTAAATCTCATCTTTATGAATTAGGGTTAAATTTTGAATTTTAACAAAGTGAAATGATTACTTACTGTCTAATATGAATTTAGATAGTAAGATCATTAATTTTGGTTAAGTATTAAGCCTTATAAGGTCAAATTTAGGAATTTGACCTATAAGGGCTTATTGGTAATTTTACCTTAAGGACACCTAAATTTTCTGTTAGTTTACTGTAGGTTATGTTTTAAGGTTTCCATAGAATCTAGAATTATGAAATTCTGATAACTATTAGCCAAGTTATGGCCAATACAGGTTCTAGGGTTTAAATGGTAATTAAGGATTCTTAATTAAGGGTCAAAATCCTAACTTTGTCAATTAGGATCCAAATTGAGCAAAATCAGTGGCTATGGTTTACAAAGGGTCCACTGATCATAATGACATGTGGTAGGCTCAATTTGAACCTAATTTGGCTAAGTTATGATCTAATTAAGGTTTATGGTGATTAGTGAGTGATTAGTGAAATTAATCACCAATCACTAATCCAACCCTACAGCTATGTTTTAATAAACTCTATGAGTTTTCTGAAATTTAAATCACTCAATTTGGATTACTGGATTTGCTAATATTCACTAATCATGTTTTAGGATAATTAGGAGTGATTAGCAGATCTAACTGTTGGATCTTAAATATTTTTATAGATTATGGTAAATTAGATTTTCTTGATTTAAATTGGTAGTTGGATCACCTAATTTGGAGCTCAATTGACCAAGTTATGGTCAATCGAAGTTCTAGGTCTAATTAGGCTAATTAGGGTTAGGTCCTAAATGTGATTAGGCTCAAATTAATCCAGACAACAAAAATAAACATTCTCAGATTAATCCTTAGGGTCTTGTGAGTATTTTAAGACCCATATTAGGTATGTTTGGGTTAATGGTTACAAAGTTATTATTAATTGAAGTTTTGGAACATAATTTGAATTATTTAATACCCCTAAATGTCACTATATAATATATAGCTCCAAATGGAAAATTGATAATTCCATAATATTTCTTATTTTCTACTGATCAAAATGATATATTTAATTACTATATTTGGACTTATGGTTGTGTAGATATTGATGCTTAAAGTATTAGGATTTAATTAATTAAATTAAATCTAATTATTCTGATATTAAATTAACTAATTTGATTAATAATTGAATTATTTTAAATAAACAATATATATATATATATATATATATATATATACGTTTTCATTGTAGGATTGACTCGCAGAAGTATACACGGCAGTCTAATACACACCAACCATATGGGTGGGTCCCACATCTGAGACAGAACTGATCAGTTGATCAGTTGTGGGTCCCACCATAGACGCGTGTCCACTAGGATTGCGCCACGTGTTCAGCTGACACGTTCCTCAGAACACGCGGGTCGGGCTCGGGTCATCCCGACCTGAGACCTCCTTCTTCCTAATGCCCGCTCCCGAAACCCTCGCTGTTAGGGCTTAAAATCCCGGCGTCTCCCGATGGTGGATTGATCGAGCTTTCACAGTGTTGGCCAGCCCTGCTCAAGACCTTCATGTAGATGGTTGAATCAAGACTTGGGGTGGTCTAGATCCGCGATAGGATTAAACCCTAGGTCCCTATGTTCGGTGAAACGGGGATCTGACGGTTTTGACTGTGGCTACGAGTTAAAATTCCTTTGATCGATTAGCGAGTCATCTGAATCCATCCGCACATATTGGAATTGACAATATGGAATAACAATAGGAATAACTTGATTGAAATATAGAAGAGTATATGTTAGAATTGAAGCGTCCTTCGATTCTACGGTGTTGAAGAAAATATCCCACGGAAAGGAGATGTGAAGTCCCGAAGATCCTAGATCAAAAGAGAGACTGCCTTTTGATAATCTTAGCCCAAATCAACACTTAATGTTGGCTGAAGAGCGGTGAGGCGGCGAGATTGACATCTGCATGCGAAGGAGGGTGCCGCGTGTTCGCGCGACTGCCACGCGCAGGATCGCGGAGAAGATAACCGCTGACCGTTCGATCACACGATCGAACGGTTGGTTTCTCTCGTTAGATGCGACGGCATTTGAAGGAAACCGGAGGGGGAAAAATGGCGCCGTTACTTAATTTGATTTATATAATAATTATTTAATTAATTTAAACAGGTTTTATTAATGCAATTTGAATAGCAAATTATAATTAGAAAAATTCAGATAAATCACCCCTAGATAATTGCTAGGTGCTGAACGCAACGACATGATCAGATTTTTGATACGACGAGTATTTAATTATTCGATTTTTTGAGGTATTTAAATAATATTAAAATATTTGACGAAAATCCAACGACTTCCAAATGCACCAAAAACTTCACCCCTAGCTAATTTGGGGTTGGTGAATGCAATGGCGAAGTCAAATTTTTAATTTGAGGTCTAGATCAAAAAGTCAGTTTCTAGGGTTTTGGGTTTTTTTTCAGAAATCAGGATTTACTCTATTTGATCCCGGATTTGATCTAGATCTTAAAGATAGGTTCTAAATGACTTAATTAGTGTACTAGAACCTCAATTAAGACTTAAATTAGTCTTAAATAACTTAAGTAACAACCTGGGTTGTTACACAGAAGGAGATGTACAGTTCCGAAAGCTATGGATATTGTTTGATCCACGATCAGAACAGCTGTACGGTTGTGATTGCTTGAACCCACTTATAGATGCGTGGGATTTAATGGCACTTGTCGATCTCTTGACGTGATTCGACAACTAGCATTAAAATCCAACTAGTTACAATGGTATTGTCGGATTAGAGCTGTATGATCTTGTATTAGAATGCGGAATGGCCAAGATGGCTTAGATGCCGTGTCTGACGTTCTGGCCTGCTGCATGGGACTTTTATTGTTTCAAATATTAACATTATATTAATTTTAATAATTCTATTTTAATTAAAATATAATTAAAATTTAATTAAAAATTTATAGTTTCAATTTAAATAAGAATACAAATTATATTTTGTTAATATTTTAACTATTTTTAGTACAAAAGTTATAAAACTTGTACCCCTAGTATATTTTGATGTGAACAATTCAAATATGCAATTAGATTTGAGGTTTGAGATCAAAATATTTTATCTAATTTTCTGGGTATTTAAACATAATAAAATAATCGTGAAGAACATTCTTTGATCATCTACTTCCAAAATTTAATGGTTTAGTCATGATGATATTTAAGATCTTTTGATAATATGATTAGGCTCTAATTAAGTCATATTTGGATTGGTAAGTACCTAGGTTTATTACAGTATAATCTTTAAAAACTTAAGGTGTGGATAATCATTAAATTTATCCTTTATTTTGTGCCTTCATGCTCTTTGTCTACCTTCCTACAAAAAGCTTACAAAAATCATAGAAAAATATTGTCAAATTTTTAGAGCAACATAGTAAACTCCATAGCCAAATTTCATGTCAATTTGACATCATTTAGTTCACAAAAAACCTTCACAAAGCCTTCAAAATCAAATATACAATCATACCACCTAACCCCCATCACGAATTCTGCCAAACTTGGAAAGTGTGGCCAAAGAAGTTTCTCAGAAATATTCCCCATTTTAAGAAAGGCTTAAATTAATTAATGAAGGAAAATGGCAACTTTAAGTGACTCTTTTGATAAAATCTAATTAGAGTGATATTTACCATGCCATATTGATAAAATAACTAGACAAATAATTAAATCATATGGAGAATCTGAAGTGTAAGAGTTTTGAACCCTAGCAAACCCAATGAGTAATTCCCAAAGAAGCTAAGTATAACATTTTGAATGTCAATAGCTACCTCATAAGGATTTCATAATAAATTAAAAAGACATTAAGAGTATATAAAATCTAAAATAAATTATATAATTAGTAACATTTGCAAAATTGTGACCAATTCACAAACATGAGAAGTAACTAGAGCTCATTATACCATTTTGTTTTGAGAATAAACATATACCTAGATATTTTACATTTATAATTAGTTTGTGCATTTCTACATAGTGATATTTATGATGTGTGTACTTTGCTCTCGATCTAACCTACTTTAGTAATTCTTGAATCACTGGCTAGCATAATTAATATGAAATTTGTCATTCTTATTGATTGGATATCATTTGAATTGCATAATCTGATGATGTAATGGCTTAATAAAGGTTAAATGAGAAAAGTTCCACATATGTGTTAAAGTAAAATCAATATAGATTGTTGAATGGGTGATTATCTATCGAGGTGATAAGGAAGACTTGCACAAGCTATGACAGGGTCAAGGCTAGTAGGAAATATTATATTAAGAACTAACATGCCCACTAGATGTATTGAGGCACCATAAATTTTCATATCAAATTTTTATATATCAAATATTACAAGATAAACTATTACCATAATTACATGATTTCTTGAATATTAAGTTGCTGCATACTTATCATACATTATTCAAAGTGATTATTTAAATATAGCTATGATGTTATGTCTCTGACCTAGGGCAAGTTGCTTCCCTTCACCTCTCATAAAAGAAAACATTAGCTAATTACAAAAGTATACCTTTTTTATTTCTTTTCCACTATTATTTTCATTAAGCTTAAGCCACTTTAATGTTCAGGTTCTTAGATTACACTGAATGAATTTAATTTCTTGATGCCTTTCATGTGTCAGGCCATTTTGCCTAAGAATTTTATTCAACTTACTTGAGCTCTTACAATAAGATTTTTAATACTATATATATAGCCAGCCCTTAAAGAGAGAAAAACTCTAATACAAAAGCGATATAAAGCCATTAGTTTTTGTTTTGTGTTTCATATAACCATTTCTAAAATCTAAGCTACAATACTTAAGCTCCTTCTCCTTGAACTCATACATACTAATCAATTTGGATTCATTCATAGAAGATGTATTAAAGATTTCTGGTTGTTCAAGAGAATATTCTTAATTTTAAATAAAAAACCATGGGATCATAAAGCCACTTTGAAAATTGATTTAGAAACAGATTATGACAAAATAACCTGTAATTTCCATTCTTGGTCCTTACAAGATTTTAGTTTCAATAACACTTTCTATAACAACCCAAGTTGTTATCTTAGTCATTTAAGAATAATCCAAGTCTTAGTTATGCTTTAGATAGCTTAATCAAGTCAACAGGAGTCATCCACTAAGATCTAGTTCAAATCAGGAGTCAAATGGATCAAAACCTAATTTTTGGAAAATCTAGAAATCCTAAAATTTGACCTGATTAAAATGATCTCAAATTGAAAAACGGACTTTGACATTGCACTCATTGCCCCTAAATTAGCAAGGGGTGATATTTTGTGTCAATCGGAAGTCGTCAAAATTTTGACGAATATTTTGATAATATTTAAATACTCCGAATAATGGGAAATTAAAATACTCGTCAGATCGAAAATATGACCTCGCCGTTGCGTTCCTCAACCCTCAATTAGCTCGGGGTGAATATTTGGAAATTTTCTAAATTTAAATTTAATAAGAGGATTATTTAAATAAATTAAACAATATTTAATATTTTAAATATACCTAGCGGCGCCGTTAATCACATCGTCAATCCCATGCCTTCCATTCACGCGATCGTCTGATCAGATGGGAAGCCAGGTCTTCGTCCCAATCACCGCTGAGGGTGGGAGACGCGACGCCTCACCGCAAGCTACAGCCAACCGTTGCGAGCGGTGGCTTCGCGGACTCTGCCTCCGCGTCCTTTACTCCCCACATTCGATCACAATCGCAACGATCGCTTGGAGGAGAGTCAGTGGCTGATCAAACCGGAGCACCCGAACTCTAATCTTCAGACAACCGTCTGTTCCAGGTACTCTCCCAAAACCTCTGATCTACTTCCGATTTCGCCGATTATTGCCCGTGTGATTATTCCGCAAGCCAGATTAGTTTAGGATTTGTTCTGAGCGATCGATCGATCGATCTATCGAATTTCAGAAGAACCCAATAGTATAAACCGTTAGGCTCCCGTTTCCGCAGAAACCCGAGATAGGGCTCGCCCGCGCCGCCATCCTGGTGCGCCTCCATCGACGTTCCAGCCATGGATAGGTAGAGGAGGTCAAGACCTTCCCGGCGGCATGCGGGCTGGCGCCATGCACCGCCGGGAGGGCCGGCGTTTGTCGTGCCCTAGCCCTTTCCCCCTCGGGATGCCAGCACAAAGAAGAGCCCTTTCGGGTCGGGCCAGGTTGACCCGGGCCCGACTCGTTTAGCTGCGGACCACCGCATGCTAGTGGGGCCCACGCTCCACGCAGCACGTCCCAATTTGGACGCGTGTCGCATGCGGACCCCGCTATTTTTCCGATGCAGCGGTAGTGGGTCCCACCCGCTGCGCTGTGTCCTCTGCCCGGCCGCCACGCGGCCCTGGTGGGACCCGCCCTCCTGTCTGTCGCCAGTCGTGGGTCCCGCTTCCTCTGCCTTGTCCAGTAGCATGTTGCCACGTGGCAGCATCGGTCCCGCCGTCTGTCGATCTGTAGAAGAAAAGCATAATATAAATAATTAAATTATATAAGTATAATTATTACACTAGTAGAATCTAATTAAGAATACTTAGTTATAAAGATGTAGTTATTTCTGTTAATTAGTGAGATAGGTTAGGATTAGCCAATGTAATTTATGGATTTAATGATCAATTAGCCTAACCATTTTAATAAATCAAATCTGAAGGCTTTAATATAAGAAATTATATGGATAACTTAAGGAAATTAATTAATTAATATTAGTAATTAATTAAATAGTAATTAATGATTTATCAATTAAACTAATCCTAGAACTTAATCTTAAAATAAAATTAGATAAATGAATATCATTAAAATAACAAGTTGAAATAAATAATTAATAAGTTAACAATAAGAGCAATATAATTCAGTATTAACATTAGTTATATTATTTAAGTAAATTGATGATGACTAAGTATATCAATAATTTAATAAATTGATAATTTAGATTAAGTAAGATTATTAATAGTAAAATATAAGTTAATTAGGTTAAAATAATTAATCAAAAATAGTGAACTAATGAGTTAAACTAATTAAGATTAATATACTTAATTTAAGTCAATAAAATAATAATTAGGTTAATTTGATTAATTAATATTACTTAATTAAGTTAAATAAAATAGTAATTTGTAATTAATTAATTGAATTAATATTCAATTAATTAAATTAAAATAGTGAGATTATTTAAACCTATAAATGAATAGCAGATTCATTTAATTTATATTTTTGAATAATAAAATTTATTTAAATTAAATTATTTAATTCAAAATCTTTCAGGTTTAATAACTTTTTGTAGGATGATCCAAACATAGTCAATATATATCTCATTTTACTCAGAAAAATAAAAGGAATCAAATAACAAAATTCAAAAATTAGATTCGGGGTACTATAATGTAGTGACATTCTAGGACCTAATTAACCCTCATAATTTTTAACCTAGTTGTCCAAATATAGGCAACATTGGTCTAAAATGCTCAAGAGAATAGCTTATTCACTGTGATAGTATTAGTTTTTCCATTTGAATATTAAGATAAAAAGTCAGCTCTTTGACTCTACAGTTGACTTTATGAAAAATGTCTAAAATGCCCTTATAACTTAGAACCTTTATAACTTAACCATTTGAACTTAGACTTTAGTGTTCTTGGACTCTATGGAATCCTTGAATAGTCACCTATAATAAAGTGCATAAAAAGTTAGGTTTCATTTGGGTGAAATTACTAAAATACCCCTTTGGTTAGAAAACTTAGCTTGGACATGTAGGATCCGTTTCTTGTCCAAATTGAGCGTACTTACTGTCTATCTTCATATTAGACAATAAGGAATCATTTAGTACCAAGAAACTTTAATTTGGACTCTTAAATCAAAGTTGACTTTTAGACCCTTAAGTAGGGGCAAAATGGTCATTTTGCCTAAGGTTTTTGTTAAGTTCCATAAACCCATAGATAATCAATTAGATCCTTAAAATCAATGTTAAACCTAATTTAGAATCATTTAAGTGAATGAAATTATAAATTCAACCAAAGTTAAGTCAGATCTCAGAATTTTTCTAAGTCTCATCTTTAACACTTCTCCTTAAGGACTCTTTCTAAGATTAAGACTAGATCGTAGGTTAGAGTTCATTCATTGGGTAAATAGGTTATCCAATAAGTGAAACCTTGGGTTTATTAGTTTCTAGACTTTTACAACTTATTCTGATTATTTTATCTTTCAATTTTAGATCTAAGTTAGGAGAATCATTTTATTAAGTTTGATTTAACTTCATAGGATTCACCCCAATCATTAGTTCACTTTAGAATTAGAAACCCTAGATCTTTAGTACTTACCTATTGTATTATGTGATTAACTCTTATTCATAGTGTTTAATCTATAATCCCAAGATGTGAGATCTTGATCAATCTTGCCCTAGAATGTCTAAATCCATTAATTAGGATGTCATAATTGATTATTTAACTTATAGCCATCAATAATTTAATTAAATCAGAGCCTTATCAGTTCTAGTTGTGTTCCAACTTATAAGGATGTGTTTCTAAGTTGTATAACTTAGAATAGTCAGTATGGATAATTAGATAACAAATGATATCATTGTGTGTAGTAGAGTCCCTTGCTCACTTTGATATTTATTGCTATGCTTGCTATGATGTTTGTGCCATATTTCCTTGGACATATCATATAAGACTTTGATGCATAAATAAAATTTTAGGAAATTATGCAGACTCCTTAAATTCTTTATGAAAACATTAAGGTAAATGATTAAAAAGATAAAATTGCATGTGTTAGAGCTGCCTCACAGTTATGCCTTCTACATATGCCTCCTTGTTGATGCTAGAAAAAGACTCTGCTTATATTTTCTGCCTATGCCTCCTTTTTGATGCTAGAAGAAGACTCTGCTTATATTTTCTGCCAATGCCTCCTTGTTGACGCTAGGAGAAATATTGTTTTGTATTTTTTGCCTATGCCTCCTTGATGACGCTAGGAGAAAACTCTATATTTCTTCATATGCCTCTTTGTTGACGCTAGGAGAATATAAGTTTATGCCTTAGCCTCATTATTGACGCTAAGGTCCTTTTGATAATCGATAGGCTAGATTAGCCTTATTCTATATGGCAGTTAATACATGGATGTTCATATATAGTATCAAGGTTTTGTATACGCTTCAGTATTTTCATCCAGTTTGATATTCCCTTGTTTTGCTTATATATATATATATATTTAGGATGTTAGATTTATTGCTGCTATTTATATGTATCATTACTGAGTTATTTATTTAACTTGCATAATTCTTATGATCACAAGCATGTTTAGGATGTGGTATTTTCTTTCAGTACTTATTTAGTTATTTATACTTATGTGCCCTATCTTGTTTAGCTTACATTTGAGGCATGTCTTAGCTTTCTTTTGCTTAAAGTTGTAAATATTATTTATAGCTTTTTCCTCCATTCTGTTGTGCTAGTTGCTCCTTTACTTGATTTAAATATTGCTTAGAATAAGTTAAATGGTGATGTTATAAAACATATAAAATTTATCAGCCTAAAATGTACTTAGACAATTTATCTAATAAGATTTTTCTTTTGTTGGCTGGGGCCCTACATTGTGAAATTGACAATGGCAGATACATATCAAGAAGATCAAGTGCCAGAGGTAGAGCCTTGTCTAGAGGAAGAGCCTTTGGAGGAAGCTGCTGCTTAGTTTTATTTCATATGAAAATGATGGAATTTTGCTTTTAATTATTTAAACATTAAATGTGATGTAATAATACAGGTATTCATGACTATGTGTTTTGGACTGCTATGCCGTTTATTTTAAGTTGTATTTTATATTATTCATGTTGTGATGCTTGGATGTTCTTACATTCAAATCGCTTCTGCGCTCTGTATAAACTCTTATATAGTGACTAATTATTTAATTCTGTGCTTACTCCTTCCCTTATTAGTTGGATTGTGGATTTCATCCTAATCTAATATAAAGTGAAGGGTTAGTCAGAGTAACACATCACCCATTAGCTTAATCTTGTGGATTAAGGGGTGGGGTACCACAGTTGGTATCAGAGAATCCCATAAGGTGTCATATTTGAATTTGCATTCTTATCTACCTAATGGAAGATTCTCCTAACAATTCAGTTACTAGATAAGGAACATTGGTGTCACATCCAAGACACCATAATATCAAAACATAGAATAAGAAGTCTAGCACTAAAAATGCATAAGTAACTATATAAAGTAAAACCCAAAAACTTAACTACTCAACCTAATAACTTTTGTAAAAATACTTAGATATTCGAGGATGACGCTTAGGTGGCATCACCAACAATTTGAAGATAGGTGGGAACACATTGTCCTACTTCATAAGCAACACGAGAAGTACGTAGAAGGAGTGTCAGACCCTGAAGCCCGGATGTTGGATCGACTACTCTAACAGAGTATGTTCATAGGATATGATCTCCCAGTTGCAGCCAAGGAGTGGCTAAAACAAGTAGGTTTGGTGTTTGAGACTATTAACTGCCCATATAATATTAGAGTTCCCATTATATCTTATCTCCTATGCGACAGAGCCAAGGACTGGTGGAATGTCACCCTACGAGCACTCATCCATCAACGTGAAGAAATGCAAAGGGAGGTCACCTATGCGGACTTCCGTCATGCCTTTATGCTAGATACACCATATAGATATCTTAGCTTTTATTCACATCTTGTTTCTTGATTTTGGGATGAATGATGAAATTAGAATTTAACTATTATTCTTATGATGCTTGATCTGGATACCTATGGTTACTACTACACAATCATGTCAGTGAGCAATTTTTACGCTCACTTTGAGAATAAGTGAAAATTTGATGTGCTTATGGCAAAACAATATGGGAGGGAAGTCCCGGGAGTCTCCCCTGTGGGAGCCAGCATACTAGAAAGGATGTTGGAAGATGGTGCATACAGGGGACTGAATTTCCCTATCCTGGCCATGGAATGGTTATGAAGAGTAACCAAAGCATTCAACAAGCTAAGTTACCCAGATCATATCTGATTCAGCATTGTTGAGCTCCTACTCCAGAACTATGCCAAGGAGTGGTGGGCCCAAAAGCAATGGATGCTCAGACACAGAACGAATCACCTGTACCGAAGGATAACCTACGCAGACTTTTCCCAGGATTTCACTGAAGAATACATATGATAGACTCTATGTTTATCAGTTGCTGTCTTTCATTTATGTTCTATCTACCATTTCCAATGATGTATTTTTCATATTTCATCTTTGATTAATAAAAGAGATAGAATGTTATGCCCTCCTATTTTTTGGAATTCTGAATGTGCATTGTTTTTAATTCAGATTCTAGTATAAACGAGATCCAACCAAAAGCAGGCTAATAAGGCCGTGGAAACACAGGCCAAGCAGGCCGAGCGGATGGAACGGTTGCTGGTAGCTTAGATAAGCCAGAACTGCACCGCGGCAAAAGTTGCCCCAACATTTCAATACTCCCATCAGCACCACATATAGTCCGCAGAAGGACTACTGCATAGTTTCCTCCACTTGAGACCCCCCACCTTCAATGGGAGTCTATCAGCAGCGGACATAGAATACTGGTTGAGGATTATGGAGAAAAATGCCCTGACATGGAGGTGATCCGACTAGTCACTCACTTGCTCCAAGGCGAAGTAAAGCACTGGTGGGGCCATATCCATAGCACACAATTCGCCGACATCCGTTTAGAAGAAATATCCTACAAAGAGTTTGAAGAGGTATTTCGAGCTGAGTACATTCCATTATCAGAGCGCCGCAATATGGCAGATGAATTCCTCAAGCTGCAACAGGGGAATCACACTGTAGCTGCCTATGATGTAGAATTTAAGAGACTTGCCAGGTTCTCCGCAAACCTGATGCCCACCGAGTCAGATAGGTGCCACTGCTTTCAAAGTGGTCTGTGGCCCTCCATCCATGCCCAAGTCATGCCATTTAGCATGACCAATTGCCGGGAGCTGTTGGAAACTGCCAAGGTAATAGAGCGGCATCGACAGCAAGAGGCTAAGAGAGTCTCCGACCCCGCAGCGCACCGGCAGGACAACCCTAAAAGGGCTAGGGTTTATCAGATTGAGGCAGAAGCGCCTTCCATTGATCCTTTTAACGGCTGTATGAAGTAGCACCCGTACGGTAGATGCTTCCACGGTCAGCGAGTCTGCTTCACCTGTGGAAGACCCGGGCACGGTTACACTCAGTGCCACATGACTGATACAGTTGATGGGGAGCTAATTAAGTGCGTACAAGGCCAGCCAGTGTTTGATCTCTACCACAGAACTCCCACCACGACAGCAGCACGCCCAACACTCCCACCTCCTGCTCCACGACATGAGGCACCTCCTACCTCCCGTCCTAGTACATCAAGGCCACCTACCCAATAGCCTTACAATAGCAGGCATGCTGGCCAAGCTCGAGTGTACGCCCTCACGCCCACTGAGGCCACAGAAGACAATCAAGTGGTGTTAGGTACACATTCTGAACCCACATATTTTTTTAGCATTTCTTTTTTAGAAGTAGCAAGTAAACTACTGCATTTGTAATTAGGTACAATTCTTATAAACAATAGACCTTGCAACATTTTGTTTGCTACTCGAGCTAGTCACTCTTTCATCTCTGAGAGTTGAACTAGAGCTCTCAATATACCATTGCATCGTCTAGCCAACCATTTGAGTGTAGGATTATCATCAGGAACTCAACTACCTACCCACCAATTCTACAAAATTCAAATTCCTATCAGAGACGAGGCATTCAAGGCTAAGCTAGTAGTGCTACCCATAGCCAATTTTGACGTTATATTAGGAATGAACTGGCTAAGTCAACATTATGCCTCCAATAACTGCCAGAAGAAGAAGATTACTCTGGGTGATGGCAAGCAAGTTAAGTCATTCACCGAGAATTTTAGTACAAGAGCCTCTCTGATCAATGCCATCAATGCTAAGAGGTTGGTAAGCAAAGGTTGTAAAGTGTTCCTAGTGACTATACTGGGAGACAAGAAAGAAGATGCCCCTCTATCCGAAAATCCCATTATTTGCGAGTTCGCCGATATTTTCCCCGAAGACTTACCCGGTCTTCCGCCTACACAGGAAGTGGAGTTTGCAATTGACATCATTCCCAAAACCCAGCCAATATCAAAGGCACCTTACAGCATAGCACCTAAGTAACTGCAGGAATTGAACAAGCAGTTGCAAGAACGGTTGGAAAAGGGTCTCATCAGACCAAGTTCATCCCCATGGGGAGCTCCAGTTCTATTTGTGAAGAAGAAGAATGGGTCGATGAGAATGTGCATTGACTATAGAGAGCTAAATAAGGTGACCATAAAGAATAGATATCTATTACCCCCGCATCGATGACTTATTTGATCAGTTGGCCGGGCAAAAGCATTTTTGAAGATCCATCTGTGATCTGAGCACCACCAACTGTAGGTGAAGGAGTCTGACATTGCTAAGACCACTTTTAGAACTCAGTATGGTCACTATGAGTTCTTGGTGATATCTTTTGGGTTAACCAACGCACCTTCTATCTTCATGAACCTAATGCAGCGAATCCTGAAACCATATCTTGATAAATTTGTCATCGTCTTCATAGATGATATACTAATATATTCCAGGACAAGGAAGGAGCATGAAGGCCACCTCAGAACTGTCTTGAATGAGCTATGATATCATCAGTTATATGCCAAGTACTCAAAATGCGAGTTTTGGCTGAATTCAGTTGCTTTCCTAGGCCATGTAGTTGATGCCCAAGGAATCCGTGTTGATCACACAAGATTAGCGCAATCCAAGAGTGGGCTCAACCCAAATCAGTAACTGAAGTCAGAAGTTTTCTAAGGTTGGCAGGTTATTACAGGAAGTTTGTAAGGGGCTTTTTCCAAATTGTCTCTCCTATTACTAAGCTCACTCAGAAGGCGGTACCATTTGAATGGTCACCGGCATGTGAAGAGGCATTTCAAGCACTTAAGGATGCACTTACTTCTGCCCCCGTATTAGTTCTCCCAAGAGAAGGGGTGAACTATCAGGTATACACTGATGCCTCTGGCATAGGCCTAGGAGCTGTATTAATGTAGGAAAGTAAGGTCATCGCCTATGCTTCATGATAATTGAAAACCCACGAGAGGAATTATGCATCTCACGACCTTGAGCTAGCTGTAGTAGTGTTCGCTCTGAAGATTTGGCGACACTATCTATATAGAATTCAATGCTTGATATTCACTGATCATTAAAGTCTCAAGTACATATTAACCCAAAGGGAGCTAAACTGTAGGCAAAGAAGGTGGCTGGAGTTGATCAGTGATTACAACCTCGACATACAATATCATCCTGGAAAATCCAACATCGTAGCTGACTGTAATAACCCAGGTTGTTATTTAGGTCAATTAAGACTAATCTATGTCTTAATTGTAATTTTAGTACACTAAACAAGTTATTTAGAACTTACCTCTAAGATCTAAATCAAATCAGTAATCAAATAGAGCAAATTTGGATTCTTGGAAAATTCCAAAACCCTACAAATTAACTTTTTATTTAGACCTCAAATTGAAAATCTAACTTCGCCATTGCGTTCACCACCCCCAAATTAGTTATGAGTGAAGTTTTGGAGGCATATGGAAGTCATTAGATTTTCGTCAAATATTTTAATAATATTTAAATACCCCGAAAAATCAAATAAGTAAACACTCGTCGAAACGAAAATTCGATCGCGCCATTGTGTTCCTCACCTCTCAATTAGCTAGGGGTGATTTATTTGAATTTTTATGAGTATAATTAATTATTTAATTTACATTAATAAAATCAATGTAGATAATTTAATAATAATATAATTTTATATTAATTAACGGCCACCGTCGCAAATATTTAATGCTGTTTCCCTATTTCTTTTATTTTTCTGCCTTGCCATTATACTTAGCGGTACATGCTGAATCGTCTGATCATTTGATCAGACGGCGAAAGGCCATCGTCCCCATCCTCACGCATGAGCCGCACGTGTCTCGCTGCACGAGCGCCGAATCACGACTGCGTGGCCTCTCCGCTGCTTTCGAGCCTTCACTGGTTCCAATAAAAACCTTTGCATGATATTAGGACTTATTTTTGCAAGGCCTGGGAACCCTAAGCGAAGATAGCTGATCGATCATGCCCTAGTGTTCTGAGCCGTTGATTTCAAGTACGTCGACCTTCATACTCAATCAATCTAATTGCGATTTTTTTTTTGTGAAACGTTATTGCTTTGCATATGTTGAAATCTGATCGGGTTCGATTAAGCCTGATCGAACCCGATCAAGCAAACTGGGTCTAGTTTTCTTTTAGGTGTTCGTTCTTATTCGCCTTAAGCCGCTAGGGTTAGTTCGCATCGCCGGTTTAGGTCAGCTCAGGAGTTGGTTTGTACACCATTAGGAAGGCTAGTCCATGCTCTTGAAGATGCCGTGTGGGTCGAGACCGGCCGTCGTCGGGAAGTCACTCAATTTCTGCGCCCTAGGCCTCAGGTGTCGTCATCTCGCTAAGCCTCACGAGAGGCTGGGTCGGGTCAGATGCGGCCCGCAAGGATGTTTTCGGGTTTGAGTTGCTGGCGTTGAAGCTGATGGGCCCAGCTTTCCGCGTGTCACACGCACCCGCCTGCTACGGTATTAAGGTGGGATCCGCGCCGTGTCAAGCATCGTCCGTCAAATCCTGACAGTGGGTCCCACCAGCGGTCGTATGGCCGTGAGACCCCTCCTTCTCATCAGCTGTTATGAATGTGGGGTCCGCCAGTGATTATTTGGAATTTAATTATTAAAAATACATTAATCAATAAAGTTTAAATTATTTCAATATGAATAAATTGAATTATTTTAAATTCAGAACTTTAATCCCTCAAAATTTTAAATCCACTTATACAAACATATCAAAATTATATGTCAAATTTATTAAAAAAATAAGAGGAACATTTTGGCACTATCAAAATTTCATTTGGAGTAATATATCACATAGTGATATTTAAGGGTATTAATTAAATTTAAATATGTCACATAAATTCATTTGATCATAATTTTTAAACTACTAATCCAAACATACCTAATATGGGTCTTAAAGTGATCAGGAAATCCTAAAGAATAATCTGAGAATATGTATTTTGTTGTCTAGATTAATTTGAGACTAATGACTTTTAGGATCTAATCTTAATTACCCTAATTAACCTTAGAACTTCAATTGACCATAAATTGGCCAATTGAACTCCAAATAAGGTGATCCTTACATCCATTTTAATTAGAAAAACTTAGCTTACAGTAATCTATAAAAATATTTAAGATCTAATGGTTAGATTTGCTAATCAACCTTAATTACCCTAAAAACTTAATTAGTGAATATTAGCAAATCTAATAATCCAAATTGAACAATTTAAGTTTTAGAGAACTCCTAGAGTATAATAGAACCTAATGGTGTGGTTGGATTAGTGATTTGGTAATTAATTTTACTAATCACTTATTAATCACCCTAAACTTTAATTAGGCCATAACTTAGCCAATTAGAGTTCAAATTGAGCCTACCACTAGTCAGTGAAATCAATAGATCATTTGTGATCTACAGCCACTAATTTTACTCAATTTGGACACCAATTGACAAAGTTAGGATTTTTAACCCTTAATTAAGAAACCATAAATTACCATTTTACCCTTAAGCTTGTATTGGCCATAACTTGACCAATACTTAACAAAATTCAAAAATTTTAAGTTCTATGGAAACCTTAGACAGTAAGAAACAATAAACAAAAAAAAAATTTAGATTTTATTAAGCTAAATTACCAAAATACCCTTATGAGTCAAATTCATTAATTTGATCTCATAAGGCTTATTAATTACCCAAAATTTGTGTAATTACTGTCTAATCTTATATTAGACAGTAAGAAAAGTTTTGCGATAGAAAATTTTAGATTTGGAACCCTAGATCAAAATTTGATCTTTTGAACCCTTAAGTAGTGGCAAAATGGTAATTTTGCCCAAATTTAGGGTTTAACATTTCTAAAGCCCTAGAATAATATTCTAAACATTATAATTAGTAAATAAAATGACTTAGAATATAAATTATGTGAGTTCAAATCTTAATTTGATCTTTGATCAAAATTTTCATTCTTAAGTCATCTTAAGTCCTTCTTATTCCTTTGAACTTCTTAGAACCTTCCATAGGTCTTATAACATTAGTTAGGAAGTGTGTCTGAGTGCTTCTCTTAGTACTTAAGAGCTTTAATTCCTAGGATTAGGAATAGATCTTAGGTTAGAGTTCATCTATTTAGTAAATTGGGTTACTCAATAGGTGAAGTCTTGAGTTTTCTAGTTTATAGATTTTCTTAGTTTATTTAATGATTATTTGATCTTTAAATTTTAGAATTAAAGATATAGATCTATCCTAATGATTTGATTTAATCATTAGGATTTGCCTTAACCTAATCAGTGAGATTTGGGTTCTAAACCTTAGACCCTTAGATATACCTTTGGATTAAGTGATTTAAGCCCCATCATTTGGAGTTTAATCCTTAATCTTTTCATCTTGATTTGGCTAATCAAGATGGGTTGGGATTTATTAAAATATCAAACTAGGATGATGATTTATTTATTTAAATCAAGTAGTCATCATTTGATTAGATATAATTAGGACTCGGCCAGTCCTAATTATCTTCAACCTATAAGACCGTGAGTTTAAGTTACATTTAGACTAAGAATTGATAATTTTAAATCTTATGTAACTTAGAATAGATAGAACGAATAAATTAGACAACAATGGATATTATCTATTTCCTAGTTGAGTCTCTTGCTCACTTTGAAAAATTGATGCCTTGCTTACCTTGCTTTGAGCCTCATACATTGTACACATATATTTGACATAGGATATTTGATAAGTATCTCATGTTAATTTTGATTTCATACATATCATTCATGTTTTATCGATGTTTTTAGTTTTATGGTCTTTCAGTAAGTTGTGACCTAACTAGTATGTGTGGGGCCCTCGTATTGAAACTAAGAAAGTACGGTGCTCCAACTGTGGCAAATCCCCAACTTAAGTAAAGTTAGGCGAACCCAACCTACCTTAAGTTAAGGACTTGTCTATAACATCTATCAATATAAAGATATAAGTGGCAGAAGCAGTACAAAATAAAGTAACATCCACAAGCATACATAGTAGGGAAAGAAAATACAATAAAGTAACTCATCACAATGCATAAAGTAGAGTACATCCAGAAAGTTAATTATTACAAACAGAAATGAATAATTGAAAAATGAAAGACTCTCGTCCTCACTAAAATAAACAAGGCAAAACTATCTAAACAGCGGTTGGAAGGTCCTCCTCCTGAACTGGCTCCTCCTCCGCGACACTGCCCACGGACACGTCTGAATCTGACATTTATCGGTATCACAAATGCCAGGGCCCCAGCCAACAAAATAAAAAGGTTACAGTTAGACAATTTTCTAAGTATATTTTAGGCTATTTAAATGAATTGAATATTAAAGGATATCACATTTAATTTAACTACACATGCAAGCAGTAAAGGGTGCAACAAGCTATGAAAGAAATGAAATACTATAAACTATCTATTTATAGCATGCAACATGTATGTGAAGTAACATACAAAATACTAAATAAGCAAGGTAAGGATAAAAGCAAAAATAATTGCAACTGCTGAATAAACATGATCCTAACATGATTATGATCGAAGTAAAACATGCTGAGTATAAAAGAACACAAGTACTGAATACAATAAAATTCTAGCATCCTAAACATGCCATTCATACATATATCTAAGCCATGAAAGTATACATACAACATGCATATTAAGATGAAAAGGAAGGCCATTGAGACATGTGGCAAAAGCAAAATAATATATGAAATATAAAACCACTGAGACATGTGGCAAAGCTAGCAAATACTGAAAATAAAGCCACTGAAGCATGTGGCAAAGCAAATCAGAAACAAACAATTCAGCTAAAGTAGTAATAAGCATAAGTCCTAGTACTGCCATACGAGCCAATAGGCCATATAGGGCCTTCAATATCAATCAATCAATCCCCAGCCTAGCCATCCAAATATGCTAGGTCTGAGTCCAGTCTATACAATATTACTATTGAAGAGGCAAGCTAAGTTAGGACATATTCTACCAATTGTAAACAAAACAAAACTGAATGATATGCAATTTCAATACTAGCTTAGGATGTATCATCCATATCCTAAGTTTTTCCTATTATGCTCAAGGAATAAAGCTCAAATACAAGGTGTGCAAGGCAATCTAGTCAAAGTAAGCAAGAGACTCAATCTAGACTTGTGTGATATCTATTGTTGTCTAATTACCAAATCTAACTACTCTGAGAAGGTACAAACTTAGGATCTCCAATATCCAGCTATTGAGTAGAATCTCAGATTTTCATCCTTAAAGTTAAATATTAGAACTTAACAAGTTTTAATCCAGAATTAGGCGACGACTATATTGTTTAAGTAAGCAAATCAACGACCTAATTTTATGAATATTTTACTCTCTTACCCAAATCTTGATTAAATAAATCAAGATTTAAGAATTTAGAACTTAAACCCTATGTTGAGTTCAAATCCCAAATCCTAGGTGATATTCTAAATAGGATCTAGGTTTCTCACTTATTACCCAATTTGAAGGTAAAGAATCCTATAAGTTGAAAGATTTAGGAACTAAGATCTTAGTGAAAGGCTATTCTACTGATTATAAGATAAAATAATCAATTAAGAACTTGAGAATCTAAGATCTATATTCCATCTTTAAGATAATTTCATTATCTTATTGATTGAATCATTCTATACCCACATGGAAGGTTTCAAAAGATTAAACAATCAATCATTAAAGAATATCAATTGGAGGTGGTTTGATTCAATTTGAAGATCTAAGTCTAAGATCTAAGATCTAAAGATCTGAAGTTTGTTCACTTTTAGACTTCTAATTAGAGTTTTGACTTAAGAGTTTCCATTTGCGAATTTCTTTAGATCAAATTTCATGATTAACTATAAGGAGCTTATTAAGGTCAAGAATTGACAATTCCAAGCATTAGATTAACATTAAACCCATTTTGACCTTCTTAGGTTATTTAAGATCTAAGGGTTTGAGTTTTGATCATTTTAGATCTTAAGCTAAGATTTTACTTAGACATTTCCAATTACTTTTCTTTTAACACTTAATTCTTAAGTTATCTTAACTGAACTTATTAATGAGATAATTGACCATTTCAATTATTAAACTTAAAGTTTAATACCATAGGATCTTTATGAGGAATGCTTAAGGTTTAGGTATCTTAATTAAGGAATTAATGAGACCTTATGGATTGGTGATTATTATTATTCTAGGATTTCAGAGAACATTTCCAATCTATGTTATAGTGGTTTACTGAAATTTTCAGTCCTCAAAGAGCACTAAATCACATTTTGGCCAAAATGACCAAAATGCCCCTCTTAAAGCAAAAATTAGGATTTTAGGGTTTTATTGTCCAAATTTGTTCTAATATATTTTAAAGCATTTCATATGACTAAATGAAGTGGGAAACACCCATATCTTAGGTTTTGATGACCTAAATGATCTTGATTAGCACTAATCACCTAAATAAGGCACTTAGAGTGATTAGTGAATTTAAGACACTTTAGGGCAATCCAACCTTACACTTAGGTTTTACTAAGTTTAATATGATATTAGGAACCATCCTCACCCACATCAGAGGCTTAATTAGGGTTTAATTTACCAACCCTTGATTAGGGTGATTATGGAGTGATTAAGAAAATTAATTATCCAAAATTAATTTTAAGGGTCTGTAATTGTTCCTTAGGGTACAAGGAGCAATCAGAGCCCTTAAATTCATAGATTTGATATTCAGATGATTTTATATGATTTATTTAAGAATAGAGAAGTTTTAGCCAATATTTTTAAATCCAACCATTGGATCTGAAATTTTATTTTATATTCAGATTCCTTGAATTTTTCTAATTCAAATGGTATATTGGATCATACAATTTGGATCAGTATAACTAAAGTTATTTAATTAATTCATTATGTATTTTTATTTAAATTAGAACTTTAGGTTTTAATTAAATTAATTCATAACCATTAAAAATACACTCCAATAATTATTTAATTAACCGCGGCCCAAAATCAGAACCGCGCAGGTCAGAGACCGACCCGACCCGGACCCGTGACTTCGTCTTCATCCTCTCGACGGGTCCCGAGCCCGTCGAATTTTCAAAGCCGCTCTGACGACGGCAGGGGCTCAAATCGATCCCTACACGTTCCTTGAGTCAAGGCGTGTCGAATTGACTAAGAACCCCCATCTGGATTCCTCTGGATCGATGGGGTCTTACTCACCCGAGACGTCCTCCTGCGAGGCATCTCAGGTCGCCTGTGAGGGGGAAATTCTCCTCACAGGGACCTCGATTCGACGGGATTTTGATCCCTACACGCTCAGGGGGACTAGACGCGTCGAAAGCCCAACCTATCATAACCCGAGGCGCAGCCAATCGCTGGGTCCTTACTCGGACTCAGCCATTGGCTCGATGGCTAGCTTAGTCGATCGATACGATCGACTCAAGCTAGCTTATCCCCAGGTGACAATCACATTGGGTTCCTAGGTGGCTAAGGTTGCTTAGATGACAATCAAGGCTCATTCAACAGACAGGAATGGAAATGAGCTTCAGAAAAATTCTAATGGAGGAAGCAGTACCTCGAGTTTGGGGTACAGGCCTTGCCGAGGGAAATTGATGGGCGCTGAAGCTTCCTAGATAGTAGACGAAACTTTCCAGGGAGTCTGAACACCAGACTAGCCCTCTATCAGCGGTTCGCACTTCGGGAGAAGCCGGAATTCGTCGAGGGAGATGGGGGCTTCAGAGGCTGCAATTGGAGGAATTGAGTGTTCACAGTGAGCAAAGGGACTCACTGTGATCTCCTGGAGGTTTTTATAGGCCAAGGGGAGCTCTAAGGATGGTGTCCAAGACTCAGCAATGGGGAGAAGGCTCGGGCCGATGGAAATGGCTCGGGCCAACGGCTAGGGGCAATTGGGGAAGAAGGTAGCCGGCCAAACGGACGCGCAGAGGGCAGGAGAGGAAATTTGGTGAATTTCCCGTATAGCCACATGACAGGGAGAGATCCCGCTGTCGGGGGGGGGGAGGACCAGGCGCAGACGGGCGAGTGGAGAAGATGATCCACAGTGCTTGGACCCGTCTCCGCTGTCTGATCCGCAAAGCCATTGGTGATGGACGGCCTGATGCGCTTCTTGATTAACTAAACCGCGGAGAGGATCTCGAGCGTCCGATTTAATCTGTTGATCGGACCGCTAGGATTTAATTACAGTGCGTGGTATGAGGGCCGTCGGATCTAGCGCGCTGAGATGCGTGTTGATAAATCGAGTGGCCGAAACACGTGCGCCGCAGTCGGGACCCCGCAGCGGATCTGCTGCGGTCCCGACAGCAAATCCCACATAAATAAAAATTAAATAAAGTTTAATTTTAATTAATTAAAACTATTTAAATTAATTTTAATAAATCTAAAATTTTCCAAATTTAATTTAGGACCAAATGAGCTCCAAAAATTCCCAAAAATTTACCCTTAGCTAATTAGGGTATGAGGAATTCAAAAATAAAATCAGATTTCAATTTGGAGATCAAAATAATTTAGGTATTTTTCAGCGCTTAAAAATAGCCAAAAATACCAAATTTTCCAATTTAGCTCCGATTGATTTCAAACTTCTAGATTTAGGTTTAAATGACCCATTGAATCCAATAGAATCAAAATCAAACATTGGTTTAGCTTAATTAATCTAGTTTTAGCTAGGGTAATAACCTAGGGTTGTTACAGTATGCCTCTCAAATCCTTGAGTCCGACATAGCACGCTAGATTGCTACTGTCGGTAAGTCTATCCATGCCTGGTTGAGGTGGGTCCCAGGGTGGCGAGAAATAGATTTTGTGCTTTTATGACCTTATTAGTTAGGATTGGATATGGTGAATACTAGTTGTGGGTGGAATTCTATACAGTGATTATTGGTTCAGTACTTTCTGCCATAGCCCATCAGGCTAAGAGGTTTCAGTGATATTCAGTTTAGAGCTTCTGTCTTAGCCCATCAGGCTAAGTGTTACTTTGTTTACTTACCATTTGAGTGGCTTGAATAGCCAATACAGCTTTCAATTTTGGATTTTACTATTTTAGTTTACTCTTTTTCTGTATTTCAGCACTATTTTTACTTACAGTCTTACTGCATTTTTCTAGCTTTATTTTCATATAAGATTCTAGTCTTAATTACTGTTTTCACACACACACACACACACACACACACACACACACACACACACACACACACACACACACACACACACACACACACACACACACATATATATATATATATATATATATATATATATATATATATAGGATGTTAGTTTTGTTTTCAATGTTTTATATGTTCATTTACTTTTATGTCAATTAGCATAATTTTGAATTGATCATAAGCATATTTAAGATGTATTTTCTTTCTAGCCTTTCTCTTACTTACCTGACCTTGTTGCAGTTTCTTGGAGGAGGTATGTGCTTACTTCATAGTTGTTTAAGTTATAAACTATTTGTTTATGGCTTTGTCTTGTTCTTTCTTATGCATTCTTGCTCCTACTATGCTTTTGTACTTAATTGTTTATGATGATATCTAATGAACTTAATGAATTGATTTCCCTAAAATAATATTAGACATATTATCTAATTAAGATTTTTCTTTAGTTGGCTGGGGCCCTATCATTATGAAACTGATAATGGTAGGTCATGAGATATTTGAAGCAGTGGATTTAGTGGACGACTTGCCATTGGAAGAGGAGCCTGCACCTGAAGATCTTTAGGCTTAGTTTCTTTTATTTCCTGCATTTGTGAGGATGAGTGCTTATTTTTATCTCTTTTAAACTATTTAATAATGTAATAATACAGGTTAATCTTTACTTTCAGCACTTTACTTATTCTAAATTATTGTATTTATATATAATGGATGGATACTTGTATTTTATGCTTCCGCACTTTATTTGACTTGTATTTACATTTAGTGATGACTTCTTTGGAGAATGGCAAAGTCCTTAAATATGATGGATTAAAATATGTATCTAATCTAATTATAAGTAGGGACCTTATCATTTTAGTGACCCCTCCACTATAATCATGTTAACTTAAGAGTTAACAGGACCACGGCGGGGCAGGGCCGCCACACTGACGCCCTGAGTCGTCAGGCCACCCTAAATGTCATTATATCAGAAAGCCCGCTCATAGAAGAATTTTGCAAAATGAGTATCAAGCCTAAATGTGGAGACAAACTCAGCTCACCACTGGCAAACATCTATGTAGAACCCACCTTCCACAAAGATGTGCCCATTTTACAAATCAAGGACGAAGAGTACTTGAGCATCAATCAAGCCATTGAAAGTGGCCGATGTAATGATCTCCGTTTCCATAAAGGGGCTATCTATCAGGGGGATCGTCTATGGATTCCTAAATCCATGAACCATGAAGTACTAGTTGAAGGCCATAATTCGGGATATCAGGTGCACCCGGGGAGTACAAAAATGTATCAAGGCCTGAGACTATCATTTTGGTGGCCAGGGATGAAAAAGAGTGTAGCAGATTTTGTGGCTAAGTGCCACGTGTGTTGCTTAGTAAAACAGAGCATTAGAAACCAGGCGGTCTATTGCACCCACTAGAAATTCCAGAGTTGAAGTGATCAGACATATCCATGGATTTCGTCATGGGACTACCTCGTGCGAGGTCTGGAGCCGACACAATCTGGGTCATCGTAGATCGTCTCAATAAATCTACGCACTTTATTCCAATCTGACAAACTGATTCAGTTGAGAAGATTGCGAAGACCTATATCAAGGAAATAGTTCGACTTCATGGTATTCCCAAGACTATTATGTCGGATAGAGATAATCATTTCACATCAAAATTCTGGCAGGTAGTCCATCAGGATCTGGGTACCATACTAGCCATGAGCACAGCCTTTCATCCGCAGACGAATGGTCAAACGAAAAGAGTGAATCAAGTTCTAGAAGACTTGTTTCATCTCTATATACTAGATTTTGTAGGATCTTGGGAAGACCACATTCCTCTAGTAGAATTCACATATAATAACAACTTCTAGGCAAGCATTAAGATGGCCCCATATGAAGCCCTATATGGTAGGAAGTGTGCCACACTAATAGCATGGTCTGAAACAGGAGATGTTCAGCTGTATGGCTCCAAATTAGTAGAAGAGACAAACAAGAAGGTGAAGCTCATACAATAGAGAATCAGGATAGCTCAAGATAGGAAGAGCAAATATCACGACATCTGTCGTCGTCCCTTGGAATTCCAAGAAGGAGACCCCGTATACCTAAAGGTCAGTCCTATGAAGGGTGTCTATCATTTTGGAGTTACAGGCAAGCTCAGCCTGAGGTATGATTGACCATTCAAAGTCCTGAAGAGAATTGGGTCAACAGCATACCAGTTGGAACTGCCAGAAGATTTTGCTGCAGTACATAACGTATTCCACATATCGTCATTCAGAAAGTGTCTAAGAGAGCCTCACCATTTAATCTCGATTCCACCAATTGAGAACCAACCAAACTTATCATTCATTGAAGAACTCATGAAGATTATGGGGAGAGACCATAAGAAGCCGAGGAATCGATCCATCTCCATGGTCAAAGTGTAGTGGAGAATCGTTCCTGTAATGAAGTCACTTGGGAAAAAGAGTCAGATATATGAGCCAAATATCCTAGGCTATCTGAGAATCCAGGTACCCACTCTCCTTATTTTCTTTCAATTTTGTTCAATTGCTTTAATTCTACTTTATTCTTTCCACTTAAGTGATGTCGAGAACGACATCATTTTTAAGTGGAGGAGTCTGTAATAACCCAAGTTATTACATTAGTCATTTAAGGTTAATCTAAGTCTTATTTATGGTTTGGATAGCTTAATTAAATCAATAGGAGTCATCCACTAAGACCTAGTCCAAATCAAAAGTCAAATGGATCAAAACCTGATTTCAGAAAAATCTAGAAACTCTAAAATTTGACCTGACTAAAATGACCTCAAATCAAAAATGAACTTCACCATTATGCTCATTGCCCCCAAATTAGCAAGGGGTGATATTTTCGTGTCAATCGGAAGTCGTCAAAATTTTGACGAATATTTTGATAATATTTAAATATCCAAAATAATGGGAAATTAAAATATTCATCGGATCGAAAATCTGACCTCGTTGTTACGTTCCTCACCCATCAATTAGCTAGGGGTGGATATTTGGAAATTTTCTAAATTTAAATTTAATAAGAGGATTATTTAATTAAATTAAACAATATATAATATTTTAAATATACTTAGTGGTGTCGTTAATCGTGCCGTCAATCCCACGCCTTCCGTTCACGAGATCATCTGATCAGATGGGAATCTCCAGTCGTTCGATCTTGATCGAACGGCACAAGGTCTTAGTCCTAATAGCCGCTGAGGGTGGGACACACAGCGCCTCACCGCAAGCTGTAGCCAACCGCTGCGAGTGGTGGCTTGGCGGACTTTGCCTCTGCGTCCTTTACTCCCCACCATCGATCACAATCGCAATCGATCGCTTAGAGGAGAGTCAGTGGCCGATCAAACTGGAGCACCCGAACCCTAATCCTCAGACAACCGTTCATTCCAGGTACTCTCCCAAAACCTCTGATCTACTTCTAATTTTGTCAATTATTGCTCGTGTGAGTATTCTGCAAGCCAGATTAGCCTAGGATTTGTTCTGATCGATCGATCAAATTTCGGAAGAACCCAACAGTATAAGCCGTTAGGCTCCCGTTTCTGTCGAGACCCGAGCTAGGGCTCGCCCGCGCTGCTACTCTGGTGTGCCTCCGTCAATGTTCCAGCCATGCATAGGTAGAGGAGGTCAAGACCTTCCCGACGGCATGCGGGCCGACGCCATGCACATCCGGAAGGGCCGGCGTTTGCCGTGCCCTAGCCCTTTCCCCCTCGGGACGCCAGCACGAAGAAGAGCCCTTTTGGGTCGACTCGGGCCAGACCCGTTTACCTGCGGACCGATCGCATGCTAGTGGGGCCTGCGCTCCACGCGGCGCATCCCAATTTGGACGCGCGTCGCATGCTGGTCCCGCTGTCTTCCGAGGCAGCGAGAGTGGGTCCCTCCCGTTGCGCTGTGTCCTCTGCCCGGCCGCCACGCAGCCCGGGTGGGACCCGCCCTCCTGTTCGTCGTCAGCCGCGGGTCCCGCTTCCTCTGCCTTGTCCAGTAGCATGCTGCCACGTGGCAGCATGGGTCCCGCCGTCTGTCAACCTGTAGAAGAAAATCATAATATAAATAATTAAATTACATAAGTATAATTATTAGTACTAGCAGAACCTAATTAAGAATACTTAGTTATAAAGATGTAGTTATTTCTTTTAATTAGTGAGATAGGTTAGGATTAGCCAATGTAATTAATGGATTTAATGATCAGTTAGCCTAACCATTTTAATAAATCAAATTAGAAGGCTTTAATTAAAGGTAATTATTTGGATAACTTAAAAAAATAATTAATTAATATTAATAATTAATTAAATAGTAATTAATGATTTATTAATTAAACTAATCCTAGAAATTAATATTAAAATAAAATTAGATAAATGAATATCATTAAATTAACAAGTTGAAATAAATAATTAATAAATTAACAATAAGAGCAATATAATTAAGTATTAACATTAGTTATATTATTTAAGTAAATTGATGATGACTAAGTGTATCAGTAATTTAATAAATTGATAATTTAGATTAAGTAAGATTATTAATAGTAAAATATAAGTTAATTAGGTTAAAATAATTAATCAAAAACAATAAACTAATGAGTTAAACTAATTAAGATTAATATATTTAATTTAAGTCAGTAAAATAATAATTAGGTTAATTTGATTAATTAATATTACTTAATTAAGTTAAATAAAATAGTAATTAGTAATTACTTAATTGAATTAATACTCAATTAATTAAATTAAAATAGTGAGATTATTTAAACCTATAAATGAATAGTAGATTTATTTAATTTATATTTTTGAATAATAAAATTTATTTAAATTAAATATTTTAGGTTTAATAACTTTTTGTAGGATGATTCAAACATAGTCAATATAGGTCTCATTTTACTCAAAAAAATAAAAGAAATTAAATTGTGTAATTCAAAAATTTATTTTGAGATATGTATAACGTAGTGATATTCTAGGACCTAATTAAACCCTTATAACTTTTAACCTAGTTGTCTAAACATAGACAATATGGGTTTTAAAATACTCAGGAGAACAGCCCCCTCACTGTGGTAGTATTAATTTTTCTATTTGGATATCAGGATGAAAAGTCAACTCTTTGACCCATAGTTGATTTTAGGTAAAATGACCAAAATGCCCTTGTAACTTAGAACCTTTATAACTTAGCCATTTGAACTTAGAATTTAGTGTTCTTGGACTCTATGGAATCCTTGAATAGTCACCTACAATAAACTGCATAAAAAGTTAGGTTTCATTGGGGTGAAATTATTAAAATGCCCCTTTGGTTAGAAAACTTAGCTTGGACATGTAGGACCTCTTTCTTGTCCAAATTGAGTGTACTTACTATTTATCTAAATATTAGACAGTAAGAAATCATTTGGTACCAAGAAACTTTAATTTAGACTCTTAAATCAAAAGTTAACTTTTAGACCCTTAAGTAGGGGCAAAAAAGTCATTTTGCCCAAAGTTTTTGTTAAGTTCCATAAACCCTTAGATTATCAATTAGATCCTTAAAGTGAATGTTAAACCTAGTTTAGAATCATTTAAGTGAATGAAATTAGAAATTCAACCAAAGTTAAGTCAGATCTCAGAATTTTTCTAAGTCTTATCTTTAACGCTACTCCTTAAGGACTCTTCCTAAGATTAGGACTATATCGTAGGTTAGAGTTCATTCATTGGGTAAATGGGTTATTCAATAAGTGAAACCTTGGATTTATTAGTTTCTAGACTCTTACAACTTATTCTGATTATTTTATCTTTTAATTTTAGATCTAAGTTAGGAGCATCATCCTATTAAGTTTGATTTAACTTTATAGGATTCACCCCAATCACTAGTTCACTTTATAATTAGAAACCCTAGATCTTTAGTACTTACCTATTGGATTATGTGATTAACTCTTATTCGTAGTGTTTAATCCATAATCCCAAGATGGGAGATCTTGATCAGATCTTGCCCTAGAACATCTAAATCCATCAATTAGGACATCGTAATTGATAATATAACTTACGGCCGTCAATAATTTAATCAAATCAGAGCTTGATCAGTTTTATTTGTGCTCCAACTTATAAGAATGTGTTTCTAAGCTGTATGACTTAGAATAATTAGAATGGATAATTAGATAATAAATGATATCACAATGTGTAGTAGACTCCCTTGCTCACTTTAATATTTATTGCTACGCTTGCCTTGGTGTTTGTGCTATATTTCCTTAGATATATCATATAAGAGTTTGATGCATAAATAAAATTTTAGGAAATTATGGAGACTCCTTAAATTCCTTATGAAAACATTAAGGTAAATGATTAAAAAGATAAAAGTGCATGTGTTAGAGCTCCCTCTCAGTTATGCCTTCTGCCTATGCCTCCTTGTTGACGCTAAGACAAGACTTTGCTTATATTTTCTGTCTATGCCTCTTTGTTGATTATAGGAGAAAATTTGTTATGTGTTTTCTGCCTATGCCTCCTTGATGATGCTAGGGGAAAACCCTATATTTCTGCCTATGTCTCCTTGTTGACGCTAGGAGAGTATAGTTTTGTGCCTTAGCCTCCTTATTGACGCTAAGATCCTTTTGATATTCAGTAGGCTAGATTAACCTTTTTTGTATGGCAGTTAGTATACTGATGTTCATATATAGTATTGATGGTTTGCGTACGCTTCAGTATTTTCATCCAGTTAGTTATTCCCTTGTTTCGCTTATATATATTTTTAGGATGTTAGATTTATTGCTGCTATTTATATGTATCATTGTTGAGTTATTTATTTAACTTGCATAATTCTTATGATCACCAGCATGTTTAGATTATGGTATATTCTTTTAGTACTTGTTTAGTTATTTATACTTATGTGCCTTACCTTGTTTAGCTTACATTTGAGGCATGTCTTAGCCTCATTTTTATTTAAAGTTGTAAATATTATTTATAGCTTTTTCTCCATTGTATTTTGCTAACTGCTCCCTTATTTGATTTAATTATTGCTTAGAATAAGTTAAATGGTGATGTTATAAAACATATAAAATTTATCAGCCTAAAATATACTTAGATAATTTGTCTAATAAATTTTTTCTTTTTTTGGTTGGGGCTCTACATTGTGAAACCGATAATGATAGATACATATCAAGAAGATCAGGTGCCAGAGGTGGAGCCTTGTCTAGAGGAAGAGGCTTTGGAGAAAACTGTTGCTTAGTTTTATTTCATGTGAGAATGAGGTAATTTTGCTTTTAATTATTCAGACTTTAAATGTGATATAATAATACAGGTATTCGTGACTGTTTGTCTTGGATTGCTATGCCGTTTATTATGTATTGTATTTCATGTTATTCATATTATGATGCTTGGATGTTTCTACATTCAAATCGCTTTCGCACTCTGTATGAATTCTTATATAGTGACTGATTATTTGATTCTGTGCTTACTCCTTTCTTTATTAGGTGGATTATGGATTTCATCCTAATCCAATAATAAGTGAAGGGTTAGTCAGAGTGACACATCACCCCTTAGCTTAATCTTGTAGATTAAGGGGTGGGGTGCCACACCTTCATACAAAATACTAGAATTTTGATTTGTAATATCTTGTTCACTATTATCATCAATGGTTTGTCACAAGGTTTGGGCGTCCCCCTTTCCCCAATCCCATTTGCTAGTGTGATGGACTCTTGGTTCAAAAATATTAATAATTTATATATAATAGATCATCAACCGTGCTTCAACTTCGAGGGTAAATTTATAATTTCTCATCTTGCTTATACAGATTATTTAATGTGATCTTCATCAATGGAGACATGTGATATATTGAGAAAATTAAAAATCTCAGTGACATCCTTCAATAAGACTTGGGTCTAAATATAAATATGAAAAAATCACAAACCTATGTGAAAAGTAAATTTCAATATAACATGATTATTAATTTTTCAAATGAATTAGATTCTAAAGAGGAAACTTTCATATAATATACTTGGGTATTCCAATATTTGTTGGCCATAATAAAAATGATCACTATAAGTTCCTTTATGATAAGATTAGTAGTTTAATTTGCGATTGTGAGTATAAATTCACATCCATAGGGGGTGAGACTAACTCTCATTCAATATGTTCTCAACACTAGCTTTATTTATTAATTAGTGGAGGCTTCCCCCTTAGGGAAAATTATTTCCCCATAAAAGGAAACCCACATGTCTCCCTTTTTCTTCCCCAGTCATTCCTTTTGGGTTGCAACAAAGCAGAGAAAATGGAGTAAAATGTGGTGTATACATAAATACACACACACACACAAACACTAACATACACACACATGCACACACTCACACCCACTAGATTGAACCCGCATGATGTACAAAGGAATGAAATTGACCCCCAATTGCACCACACATATTTTTAAGCATATACATGTGTCATGCTTACACCCTGATATTGTGCCCTGTCCATGATAGATTTTGTTTCTTAAATGCTCTTGCACCCAATTTCACTCCCAAATAGCTCGTGCCTTACCCATCTAAGTTATGCCCTTGTGCAGCTCGCAATTTTGGGCTCACATTCTCAATTTTCGCCACAATCGACTCCCTTTCTACATCTGCTATGCTGGTATGATCGAGCGACTATGCACACTTTATCTTGGTGCAACAAGTAAACGCCCCACAAAATATTCACTTTAAAAATTGAAGTGTGAAAGATTTTAAATGTTAAGAAAGTTCTTGTAAATGTTTAATATTAAATAAAATATAGAAATTTGGTTAATCTAAATCAACATACCCAACTCATTGCATTGGAATTTATAATTTTTTGTATTCATAGTTCAATTTTGCTTTATGTGAAACTCTACTAATACTATTGGTAGCACACGATAGGTGAAAGCAAGATCTATTGCTCAGGTTGTGGGAGGGTGAAAGCTTGAAAGAGGATGTTGATGAGATAACAATGGGATAACTCGAATTTGATCTACATGACCAATCCTATCATTCAGATTGCCTTCCATCCTTAGATGTCCTACTCTAAGGCTGTACTTCTAGCACACAAAAGGTTCTTGAGTAGACAAGAGCACAAAATGAAGAAGAATTATTCATTCACGCTAATACTTTATTTATTTTATATTATTCATATCATGACTCATGGAATGAAATCATGCATATAACCTCAAAGATGCATGCCAAGTTCTTCCACCCTTTTGCCCATAAATTGCTAAAATATTCTAACTCATATAAAAGACCATAAAATCCTTAAGCTTATCAAAATTTCATGTTAACAACCTAAAAAACCTTGATAGAACATAACAACATGTTTTAACTCAAACTTTGCTCAATACGACTCATCACTTATGATTTAAAATACTATGGTGTTGTATTTTCTTCCTATAACAAATCTCCCATCTACAAAAATTCTATTTTGAAGAGTTGTAGTTAATGTAGCAACTCTAAAATAGGCTTTATTGTGTCTAGTGGAGGCCATATATGGAGAAGCTCTACTATATACCACTGAACTTGAATAGGTTTAAAACATCCTCCATAAATTTTAGATGTGAGAATTAAATCTCCAACTATAGTAATATTTTTAAGAGAAAAATTGTGTAAATATGTCAACTTGCTAAAGTGGAAATATTAGCTCATATAGTACAGAGGCAATCAAGATGGGCGATGGTTCAAAAGAAATATGTTGAAAATTGCCAATATGATTGATGATCACATAGAGTTAAGGTAAGAGCCATTTGTTTTTGTTGTGCATGTATCTCATTTATGGGATCAATGATTGGAGGTGGTGGTGATAATAGATTGTCACATACAAAATCATAAAGAACATGCATTGGTGAAGGGATAAGTGGCTCAAGTACATTCCATAAATGTGGATGGAGATTTTGATTTAGGAATATTATCAAATATTTTAAGTGACATAGGAAAGTGAAGTTCAATTTAATGTTCTTCTAATATATGTGAATGTTGAATGTTAAGAGAAATAGAAATAACTGCTTGAGAATGAAGGGGGTGACTCAATGACGTGGATTTTAGACTCATATGGAAAAGGGAGTGGTGATTCGACAAATTTTTCATTTAATTTGCGCTCTATTGCATTAATTCTGCCTTGAGACTTTGATGAATTTCATTTCAAGGTGGGTCATTTTTTCATCTAACACAATAATATCTCATAGCTAAGTGATGAATAAGATTGATGAGAACATCACAAAATATTGTGGTATGAAAGTGAATGAGCAAATGCTTCATTTAACTTATGGACATTTGAGTCATCACTCTCATTAAAAGCAATATAAACAGCTTGATGATGAAGGCTTGAAGACGGTCTAGCAGTTGACCTGAAATTGTAGCTTGAATAGGCATTGCACTAGACCAAATGCTGTGAAGTAGCTGAAAACTTGTGCACACTCACTTGATTATCATGATAATGTGAGAAAAATAAGCTATTACATTGTGTCAATAATAATGTGATGGATATATTTAATTTCATATTTTTTGCTTGAGTAAGAAACAAATATAAATAATCTTGCATTCTTAGTCTTTGTGCTCAATCAAAATAAGTATTTTGCTCATATATATTGTGAACATATGAAATTTGCCATGATAAAGATAAAAATAACTCTTTGTTTAAAATCTTTATTTTATCAATACTTTTTCTTCTTACATTCCTTTTTATGATACTTTTTATCAAAGTTTTTTTGGAACTCTCTATTTTTTGAAGCTATGTTTTAAAGATTTTTTTTTTTGTTTCTATTTTTTTCTCAATATATATACACGCAAATATAAGTTTTTCGTAAATTAAACATAGAGCAAGAGTAGGCTATTGTCATGCGATTGGAATGCACACATACGATGTGTGTGCATGTTCGCGAGAGCATCGCCTATGGGCCGCTGGCGGGTCTCCTAGCCTCACAGAGACCAAATAAGATCTTTTGGAGTTTTAAGGCTACCAAAGCTATCTAGAGGGAATTGAGACACATTTGAGTACATAACAAAAAGAGAAATTGATTGCAACAATGGAAGATGTTTAAATAAGATAGGATATCACCGATTTGACGTTGGTGCATCGAAGCACCCGTTGTTGTTGAGAGCCTCCAATAACATGCTGGTATGAAAGAAGATAGAGAAATAGCTTTGAGAATGTTGATACTTTGGAAAGCAATCAAAGCTTGCCCTAATACCAAGATGATGGCATACGATCAGTGGAAGCAAGATCTATTGCTCAGGTTGTTGGAGGGTGGAATCTTGAAAGAAGATGATGCTCAGATGGCTATGAGATAACAAAGCACATAAGAGATTTCTGAACAAACCAATATTATGGTGCTGCATTTTAAAATAATTAATATGCAAATTTAAAAGGGTTATAATAAAATAAATATTTTAAAATATGTTTGACCACAAATTCCTCTTAAGAAAAATTTTAAAATTTTTTGGAGAAATTCAAATAGCAATAATTATTACAATTCATGATGTAATATTGAAGCCTAAATATCTAAGCAAAATTTATTTCATAATTGCGACTATTAAAAGCTTAAAGTTGTAACCTTATTTCACATCGAAATTAAATACTTGGCTATTATCAAATTCAAATTCAAAATATCAAAAATTAAATACTTCGATATTTTGATACTCAAAAGCATTCAATAGGATTTTGATAGAATTGAGAGGTTAGATTAAATTCTTATATTTTTTCTATTTAACAATCAATTTTATATTTTCATTTCGATAAAACTTGCAATATAGTTCTTAAATAATTAAAAAAATAGGAAAATAATATTGGATTATGTTGAAATAATATTATTTTATTATTTTTGATAGTCTTGTAGGAAATTTAATATTTTCTATTTTAAATAAAGTAATAGTTGAGTGTGATGTTTTGAGTAGATTATGGGGTAAACTTACCACACTTGCCATTTTCATTGTCGATGTTGTCAAATAAGTGGCGCCATCTGCACTGTCCATTTTAGTGGCAAACGTCGGGATCTATTAGATCCGCCACTTATGATAAATGGCGTCAAATGCCGTTTTGCAGCATCTGTTGTTGCTGTTAACATTAAATTATTTTTTTTTCAGATTTAAAATTTTTCAACAAGTTAACTCTAAAAATTATGAAAAATTTTCCACTAGCTAATTTGAACGTCATGAATGCAAAAATGTTAAAATTTTTCAACTCTGACACTAGAATATTTTTATATAATTATTTTGAGTTAAAACCATCATAAAATAATTGAGGAAAACCACTAATGGCAAAATTTTCAAATATTTTCCAAAACTCTATAAAATTAATTTTAATATACTGGTAATTTTCTTTTGTAAAACTAATTAATGATTGATGGTTTACACAAATTAAAATAGGATGTAAGTAATAATTTTATTGGATTAAAATCTTGTGTTTTGGATTATATGCCTCATAATTTAGCCCTTAGAAGATAACTTCACAGCATGTCACTCATCTTGGGAGTGCTCTCACTTGAGCACACTTAATTTTGGAGCTCTTATTAAAAACTTTATTATTATCTAAAAAGGCACATTAATATTTAAGATTTTTACTTAATACTACTTAAGGGAGTCTTTACAATCTCTCCAACTTAAGCACTTGGCATCCTCATCAGTATTCACACACAGATCTAAGAACCATCCATTAATCATATAGGACTAGAGGTGGCTCTTACAAGCTAGAGAGGTACCCCCAACCAGATAGCACCTTAGCCATCATGACTAATTGTTGTTCAAGAGGCTACTCACATGAAGTAATACTTTGCTCTATATAACACTTAGCGCATATCTGATACCCTATGACTCGCTTTAATATCATTTGTAATAGCTTAAATATTTAAGCACCAATCTATTGTCTATTTTAGCCTGACATGCCTTAGTTTTCCCCCTTAAAATAACTTCCCAATAAGTCACCCATCATGGGAGTGCTCCCATATGAACATGCTTAATTTTGGAGTTCTTATCATAAACTCCACTGTTATCTAAAATGGTGCTTCAGCGCTTAAGAATTTTGGTTGTTACACCTTATTTCCAGTATTTTTCCATTTATGACAATTGTACACTGCTTTTATTAATTGTAAGGTAATAAATGTGATATTTATAACAAAAATAAAATATTTAACACTAAATGTACTTAAACTTAATAAGTCTAACTAGAATTTTATTTTATTGGTTGTGTCCTACCATATTAAAAACTAAATATGATAGATCAGGAGCTTGGGGAAGATCTTGATTATGATCCAGGAGTGGAGCTAGATTAGTAAGTACAGCCTTGAAGACTTAGTACTTTTTGTTATCCCATTAGGATGAGTGCTATTCTGTTAGAATAGTTTGTACAACTTAAGAAGTTGCTATAGATGTTTTAACTTTCTTTTGTGTGATGAATAATTTTATTTTATTTATTTATATGGCTAAAATGATAGATATATAAATATTTAACATACTCTTATACATTTATTTTTCTATCTCATAGATTCTTGGCCTATGTAGTACGTAATAGTTGGTTAGTTCATACTAATCTATATTAAGTACTATAATAACACTCAATATTGGATTAAAATAACTAATTTGGCATTGGGTCACTACTAGATCATTTGGGTGATTTTCATGGCTGCTCGCACTCTCTTGGCGCTTGTATCTAGTGGCACTCGATTTTTTGGGCTCAAATATCTTGGATTATATATTTTTGTAAGCTTTGATATGTTTGAATAAAACTTTCATCTTGTCTGTTATTATTATACAAGAGCTGTAGGTTTTTTTGTTAAGATGGCTTTTAGGATACTCCATGGGCTCTTTTTTTCAGGGCTGGCTTTTGGCCTTTTGGTGGAAAGGATTTCTACAACCTTCCAACCCTATTTTGTATCCTGCTTTAGTATTACTAAGACTTACATGTCCTTTCAAAATACTAGAGTGGCATCAACACTTCCTAATAATCTTGATGCCCAACCTCCCTTAATGACTTAAATCTACACATGCCTCAATTGTCCACACCCACCATAATCATAAATGTAATCTTCAATGCCTTATATCTAGTAATCTCTACTTCTTGCACTTACTTTTTATTCTACATAATTTCTTCTACCCTAAATTTGAATATACCATAATCTAATGCTGCCTCTTCTTATGAGGTTTAATATCCTATATCTTTCTTTTTGGACCCAACCAATGAAAAAACCCCTAAATCCTCAACCTCTTTGCCATCCTTTATTAATTCCTAGCACATGGGGCAATGTGGATAAAATCACAAATAACAATGTATAAAGTCACACTAGGAGGGCTTATGCTCTTTGAATTATTTTATTAATGGTTTGGTTGTTATGATGATGTTATTTTTTCCCATCTCTTTGCTAGTTGTTCTCAAGTTTTCTCTAGATTTGTTGTTGAGCCATGTTACCTAACATTGCATAATCGAATGTTTGATGTCTGCATTTAGATGTGCAAATTGCAAACCTCAAGAGTCTTATTACTTATGAATAGTTGATTATCATTAGTGTTCTTGAACCTAAAATTAGAAATTATAAAGTTTTCAATAACCTTATTTCTTATAGTTTCTTTTCAATGTTAATGAAGCAGAATGCCATAATTTGATCCATTTTCCATTGATTTGAATTTCAATTAAATGGAATAAGAAATCCATTTTCTTTACTCTCTCAACTATCTATAGTTACATTATTCTTCAAACACAAAATACTAGGTGACGAGTTTCCCTTATTTGCACCTCTAATAATGAAATACATGTATTCAAATTTAGGATCACTATTCACTTTGCCTCTGATTTAATGTTTTTGAATAATTCTTGGTGATTTCAATTGAGATAAATAACTTGAAGGTTCAACCATTTCTGTAAGAAGGTTGATGGCTTTTAATAACTTAATTTTTTATTATGCTCTCTTTAAATTAGCTAAGTTCGCTTGGTTCAGTCAACAATTGGTTCACTTGCCTTAATCAATAAATTAGTTCTCTTATTAATGCTGAAATGAATAAAGTATTTTAAAATGCATATGGGCTTGCTATTCAATCTACTTCCTCTTATTAAAATTTCACTCCCTCTACATTTGATCACTATCAATTTGTGGTTAAATAGGTTTCAATGGCCAGTAAGCCTAGCAATTTTGTTTTATTTTTTTTGAAGTTTCTTAGATGGTTTTTGGGATGTGGACTTTAATACATAGAATGAATCTTTTTGGGTTGATCTTCTTTTCTCATAGTTATATAATAACAGCAACACAAAAAAACTCCTTTAGTCGATGAATAGAGATTGCTCCAAATGCTTCAGTGCATCTAATTTTTCATATAGGGGTAGACAACTTTCCTTAATAACTTAGTTTAATGGGGATCCTGACAACCCACTATTGATTATTGAAGTTATTAAAAAAAGCATTGATTGAATGATTCTTTTGGGAAGGAAATCTCATAGGCTCGACAATTTGCCAAGGTACATTGGTTAGCTAAATGTAAAGATGATGCATGCCATTACATTGGTTTGCTAAATGTAAAAAAAGCATTGATTGACGAGTTTTAAAGTCAAAGAACTTAAGAAGAACCATAATTAGAAGTATTGATAATGAGAATGGGCTGCTTTTCATTCAGCATGCCATTACTCACACTTCCTTCATTCTCAATTACATTGTAGTGGTATATTTTCTTCTAAAGTGCTTTCTAATTGTCTTACTAACTTGACATAGTTTACTTTAGACAAAGAGGCACCAAATGAGGATTTCCACAATACAATTTTTAGTTTTAAGGATGATGCAGCTCCAAGCCCTGATAGTCTAACTTCTTTCTTCTTCAAACAAACTTTGGAGATTACTGGTTCTTTTGTTTATGAGGGGTTGGCTTAAATCAAACCATTATATCGCTCACCAAAAAAATGAATTAGAATTTCTAATATGGCCAATCACAAATTTATATCCTAGGCACTTATCCACTAATCCTAAAGGTGGATTCTTTGTGCTAAGATTGAATTAAGGAAAGATTTTGATACTATATCAAGGAAGCTTGTGCTGGTTAGGCTCAAGAGCATGAATTTTTCTCTTCACTTTATTTCTTGGATGAAAGCATGCATATTATATGCGCACTTCTCTTATAATGCTAATGGAGGTATGCATGGATTTTCTTATTTTCTATTGGGCTTTGAAAGGTTGCTCCTAGTTTGTTCGTTGTTATTGTATATTATTGGTATCATATCTTGAAAGATACCCATACTAATAGCTCCAGTCATACAACTATTGTGAATAGTTCTCACCTTCATTTGGCTAATGATATCTTGCTTCATGGGGAGTCTCATTTAAGTGCATTCGCGACTTCAAAGCTTCATTAACCAAACTTTTTGAAGAATTTAGTCTTAGCTGCAATCATAATAAACTTGATATAGTATCATCATTGATGCTATACCACTAGATCTTACAAACATTTTGGAGCTTAATGTATTTAAAGCTTCAATATATCTTATAGGTGGGTCGATCACGCATGGAAACCATAAAGCTATTCATCTTCTTGCCTACTATTTAGCATGCCTTGCATTTGGTTGAAGACATTGATTGCTCTTGTTTCAAAAGTGAAGACATTCTTAGTGTTTACGCATGCAACCATTGTTGACACACCGTCATGCCTACTTCTTCTTTCTCCGGCCTGATGCCTTCTTCTGGAAAGGATTGGGCTGCTGCGTCCAGGGATGGGTCATTAGGCTCATCTCTTCCTGCTTCCTTCTCTTGATGGAATCATATCATAAGGAAGCTACGCTTTTAAAGTAGGACATGACTTAGTCAAAATATAATTCATTTTAATTTAGGATATAACTTTGGATAATTACTGAACTTTAATGGATATTTCAATAAAATTAGATTATGCAAGTTTAATTATTAAAAAGAGTAGTTAAACATCTTTATAGCTAAATTAATAAAATAAGCCTACAAGAATCTTTTGTGATTAGTACTTTATTATTTTGTAAAGAAAAATGTTATGCTTATACAAAAATATACATCAAAAAATATTTAGAACTAATAAAAATTTTTCTTTTTTTTTTTTAATTTTTGTATATAGACCCCATAAATAAATGTATTCAACTAATCATCCACTTACACATTAGATTGACACATCATCTATATATTTTAGTGTATATTAACGTGCAAGTGTAGCAGTACTCTTACTTAAAATGTATACAATTTTGAATTTTTTAAAATTAAAATATTAATATATGTAAAATATGTGAACAAACAAAACCGTATTTAATTGGAGATTGGATAAGGAGCTTCTAAATAATTCTGAAATAATTCATAAGAATATAAATAAAAAATTTAGTGAGGACCTACTAAGAATAATATGTTAGGCATTGAACCAACTAAGAATAATATTTTAAATAAAAATTGTAATTTTCTATTATTCTTGAAATTTAGTGAGGATCCAAATCACATTTTTCATTTAATTGCTTTGAACTAAGAACATTTGTTCTTATATTTTGCCTCAAAAGATAGGCCAACATTGTAAATATGTGTTATTAGATGAGTATCAAACATTAGTGGCAAAACTCTAAAGAAGCCTTTCAATTATAGCAAAACTCTTAGAGGACATTTAATTTCACTTAACGTAGTAGCTTAGTAGATTACACTCATATTTTGCCTTAAGAAATGGGCCAATGCAAAAGTGTATTATAAATATTCACTTTCAAGTGCTGAAACGGTAGAGAATTTTGGCGAAACAAAGCGCAAATGAAAGCTAACAGCAGATATTATGAGATCTATTAGAGAAAACAAAAGGAAACAAGGATAAGCTAAGATTATCTGTACATTGGGTTCTTGAAGGCTATGCACGCCTTCTAAGCCTTCAGTTATGCACACGAAAGAGCATTTCATTTGATTATCCATACCAAATAAGCTCTCAAGCCAAGTACTTAATCCCTTAGTTTTAAACTACTCGTACAATCTTTGACCTACCGTTCATAAATTTAAATGTAAACCAAATGTCCCCTTATAAAATACATAAAATTTGACATTCTATCTCTCATAAAATGTCTAAGGTTAGATATTGTGTCTTTCCACCTATTGTATTTCCCTTGCGCTGATGTTAGAGATGCATCCACCTTCGAACCCTCCTCCTACCTCTTCCACTCTCTCTTCACTCTTTGAAGCCCAGTCAATGCTTTCTCAAAATGTCTTCTCTCTCTTGGAAGTCCCTCATCTCATCTGAAGAACATCACTAGAGCACACTAAATTTATTCTGCTAAAGAGGCTTTTGATGAATCCTGAGTTTGAGATCACTACCTATTATGCTCTTCATTGGGTAAGGGAGGATTCCTTTAACTCTTCTGCTGGCTTAATGATCAAATCTATGAATTCCTTCGAGTTTCTCTTTCTTGATGATGGCTATTAAGTGATTCAAATTTCTTATGATGAAGGCCAAGAAAATGTTATCAATGGAATCCTTTTTGTGAGTAAACCATGGTACATCTGCTTAATTCTACCTTTGGAAGGGCTTAGTATCATCCCCATTCGAATTAAGCTTCCAAACCATTCTCTCACTCTATTTGGGTGCAGCCATTATATTAAAATTGCTGGTAGTATTAGGATTCTTAGCATTGAGGATGTGTTGACATCTTCAAGATTAGAGCTATGTTTACTCATAAATGTGAGGAAATCACATCGTTTTTTCTTTCACTTGACAAGGCGGAGTTGAAACTAAGGGGCTGTTAGTATTGAGCTAAAATGAATGCAAGTAAAATCTTTCGGGTAAATTGAGATTATCGGCTTATGACATGAAACGGGTGAAAGACTTTTACACTGTTGTTCAATTTTGTGTTAATATATACAAAAACAAGATAATTGAGATACACCTGAATCGAGCATAACTAGCGATCACTCACGCAAGCAGAGCAACCAACGTGAGAGCGGAGCCAAGAGAGTGTCTTCTCCAACGCCTAGTGTCTTCTCCCGTGGAATAAGAAGATCACGGAGCTGGGCATCTTTTACGATGATTCATTCAAACAGTTGGCACTGTCCCAAAGCGGCCGCCAACTTATGTCAGTAGCAAAAACATAAATTTCCCCCTCTAAAATTCACTTTTGAGTGCGCGTGCCCGTGATGGGTTTTCCTGCAAAATTGTTTTTATGGGCAAAAATTGATAATGGTAACAATAAAATTAATAATAATAATAATTATTTTTATATTATCATAATTATTATTATTATAAATTATTATTATTAAAATCAACCTCACTCTTATTTAGCTATTAATCAAAACATTCTAAGAACACCTCTTTAAATCTCTATAAATATTAATCTCAACTTTCTATCTTGAATCTATGCACAACTCTTAATTGTTATAAGACTTAATCAAGAATAATCAACACCAACTAAATTGTAATCTTTTTATTGAATAATTTTTATGATATGGAATTTTATAATTTTGAATATGCATATTAATGATAAATATTCTTATGAAATTATTGGGAAAGGTTGATATTTTTTTAGTTATCATTTATTTTTAATATTTATTGATACCAATAATTCCAAAATTATACCAATATGTTTCTATTGTATTTGACAAAATTTTAATTAATAGTTGTCAAATGAACAAATAATTCATATAATAAATTTTGCATTTAATTTAATTATCCTATGCTTTTCATTGTTTAGACACATTCAATTTTATTAAAATGTTAATAAAAATCATAGCAAACATATCAGTAAATTCAAGAACTAATGTTTTTTTGTAATTGTGAGATTAATAATATCTGTAGTGTTTAAATCAGACATGATGGTATGAACTAGATTTAATCTTCCATTACCATTAAAGACGTAATTTCTGGTGTAATTCATCGTCTCAAATAACAAATTATATTCGACTCGATACCTAGCCTAATGGATTAACTTAAAGTGACTGATAGTGGCAAGCCATGGATGCCTTATCCCAAGATACGGGCTTGAACCTGGGCTCGACGAATCAGGCTTGTTTCATTTTAAGATCAATTTCAATTGTGGATCTATTAATTATTCTAGGACATATAAGATAGTCCTATGTGGCTCATATAATCCTTCTTATTTTCTTAATGATGCCAAAAACCGTATTTTACCCTGAGATCCTAGAATCTGAGTATTGTGTAATGGAGCCTCGAGTGTATTATAATGTACTAGCTAATATTTTGGATCGATAGAAGGTCATATGGATGAAGAACAAGTTTGAAATAACCAAAGGAGCAAATTTTAGGCACTTGGGCACTCCCAAATTGTAATGCCTCACTATCGGGTTAGCCAAACCAAACCGGCATTAGGGTGTTAACTATCTGATTAACAAGATATGTCTGGAATACCAGGTATACTTGTGTAGTAAAATAAAGACATCCAAGCATTCTCCACAGTTATCCATTCATATACAATACATAAATGTAGAAAAATGAGAAAAAATACAATTATCACATTCATCAGAGAATTATTCCTGATTATTTTATGATGGATTTAAATCAATATAATTATAGAAAATTTTTAGGTGTCAAAATTTAAATATATATTTTTTAGTTTTGAATTATACACTATCAAATTAGCTATCAACAAAAATTTTATAAATTTTGGAGCTAAAATGGATGAGTTATGATAAAAATACATTTGAATTAATAAAAAATTAATAAAATTCCATCATTACAGTTTCAATAAACATGATTTTGGCAAACTTAAAAATCAGATCCCGGGACAACCACTTGGCCAAATTGGACAATTTTGGTGTCCATGGATTCCTCTCAATGCAATCTACATTTTGAAATATTAAATTTAAATTTTGGAAATATATTTTTTATTAATTTTGAGAAATACTATAATTTTATTTTTAGCCAAATTAGTTAATATTATGCCATAATTTTTAGGGATTTTGTATTTAAATCACCTAATTAAAGGCACCAACTGATATTCTATAGAAATTATTCTCAATTAAGACAAATTTTGTTAAGCTATTCAAATTCTGCCATGATTAAACATACATAATTAGATCTTTGCTAAAGCTTTATATGGACTCCTAAACCTTCAAACTCTAATTAGAAACCTTAAATCATGCATTTATTTATTTCTTATCTCCATTTGAAAGTATTTGTCAAACTCCTTTATGCCATAATTCATGAACTCTATTTTTCTGACAAGGGCATTGCACAATCTACACTTAATATGCCCAAACCATCTAATGTGGCATTCTCTAATCTTGTCTGCCATTGGAGCCACTCCTACCTTGCTATGAATAAACTCATTTCTCATTCTATCTCATTTCTACAACACTTTTTTGTCAATAAGTTTTTTTCTTTGTTGTCCAACATTCAACCTCATATAACATAACAGGTCGTATAACTGCTCTATAAAATTTTCCTTTAATTATGAGTGGAATTTTCAAATCACATAACACTGCAGAAGTGCTCCTCCATTTCATCTATCCAGCTTGGAACCTATTGATCATATCGCTCTCTATTTTGCCATTTTGTTGTTGTTGTTGTTGTTGTAATTGTTATAACTATTTTTTCATTTGATAAACTAGTTTAAAACAACAAAAATAGACTTGAAAATTAATAATGAAACCAAACACTTTAAAACAACCTTAAGAGAGTTTATAACAATCAATTATAATATGCATAAAAATGTTCATTTGCTATAAGGAGAAGTTGATCTTACAGCTTTTCACATCAAAAATATAGTATGCTTTCAAAGGTTCTTAATTTCCAAATACCCTTCTCAAGCATCCTCCAAATTTATCCCTCATTTCATTTCCCCCGCAAGAGCCCATTAGATGCAATGTTTAAGTGCATGACCAAAAGAAAAAAAAAACATTCAAGATTTGAACCAAAATCAATATGTATGTTTTGAGTTTTAACTAAAAAACTAAAATAACAATGTTATCACCAATGCTCCATCAAATGCTTCTCTCAATGGATATTACATTCAGTGAAAAAAATTCATACATTCTTAAGTCTTAATTTAGAGAGAAATTCAAGATAAAAATCAAGGCCTAGAAAAAAAAACTCCTACCTTCCAAACCCTAAGGACTTCATCCCTAAGCAAATCCCATGATAATGATAAGATCTTGGAAGCTCTAAAACACATAAAGAAAGAGATCTAAGCTACAATTTCTCATTCTTTTCATGGCAAAGAGAAGATTTAGGCTTCATCAAAATTTCTTTACTTCAAAGTACTATCTTATTTGATTTCATAATTATTTCTTTACTTTATCAAATATATTTCATGTTTGAAATATATATATATATATATATATATATATATATATATATATATATCGATCAAATAAATGATAATTATAATATTGGTAGGTTATAGGCACACTCGCAATGATATTTTGAATTGATTAATTTATATGTGTATATTCATAAAATTTTAAGAAAAATTGCTTAAATTTATTCAAATATTTTATTATTCTTCATTCTTATTTTGTATTATCATAATTCTTACTCTATTCAAAATTAATTGCTATAATTTTACACATAAATTATTATTTGTATTTTTAATAAGTCATTAAAAGACACTACAACTTAGTTTTGCCTTTATAATGTTCAAAAATCACCTAAGAGTTGGAATTTTTATTTTATTTTATTTAAATATATTTTTTTCAAAAATTTCTATTTTTTATCAACTTTGGAGAGTTGTAACCTTACAACCACTATTCTCCGAGTGCTATAACTTTGCATGATTATTCTTCTATAAATTGTGAACAATTTTGTAGAAGATATTATTGGTCCATTTGAACTATAAGGTTATCATATAAGCACTCAAACTTCAATAAATACCCATTTAAATTTTGAAAGTAGTTTTTGGTAGATTTTAGAAATTTTCTTGCAATATTGTTGTTGTCATAATTATTAATCTAACTGTTGGATTTAGTTGATTTTTAGCATGATACTCTTTGTTATATTAGGAACGGCTTCACAATTGAACATAGAACTTAATTTTTCTATTTAGGTTTTCATTATTAGGTCCAAAGTTCAAAAAATAATGAGACTATTTCTTAGAAAGTTTCAGAAACAGTAAATATTTTTTTTTTGTCAAACTTTGTACATTCATAACTTTAAAAATACTTTGAATCAGTAACTAAAATTTAGTATGCTTTATCTCTAATCCATTAGGAACACTTTTATTTAGACATCAATAGTTGAAAATATTATTTGGACCTTTATTTAGGTATCCAAAGTTCACTATAAAATCTTAAATACATCATAAAACTAATTTTAAAATTTTCACCCAAACTTTGTAATGTTGACCCAAAGCCTTTATATTATCATTTCATAAGTTTTAAAATAGTATATTAATGCATAATTATTAATTTTTAACAATTTATATAAAAATGTTTTGCAGAGTAAATGAACGGATTATGTACATAGAGATATTCTAATTGTACTAATTTTAACATTATTTGAGCTTACTTCCTTTTGAATGTATACAACTTTTGCATTTTGAATGTACCCCATTGTTATGATAATTTAAATTGCATTTCTAATTTCCATAAACACTTGTAACAAATATATGTGGTGAGAGTCTTTGGAGGTAGAACAAAATTGAACCTGTATATGTAGTGTTTGCTAGTAACCCATGAGGAAATAAGGAGGGAAAAAGATTTAGAAGAATAACTCACCAAAATGATATTTATGTGAATAACTACTGACGAGCAATTGTATACCTTTCTAGAATAATTTTGATGATAATATCTAGGTTTTTCAGTAAAACTTGGGGCTCTTAGGCAAAAATGATATATTTATGTGACATAGTAATTTATGTTAAGTTATTCTTATTCATGCCCATTTAATTTATGTTAAGTTATTCCCATTCATGCCCATTTAATTATGCTAAGTTATCCCAATTTATGTCAATTTATATTTATGTTAAATTATTTCTTTTTATGCCAATTTATATTTTGCTTTAAAATTATTTGAGCCACTTGAGCATTGCCAATTGAAAGTAGCATAATCTTCAAATTGAAATGATGATGTTTCCTTTATACTTTATTGCATTGAACTTGTAACCTATATAGGATGCTAAAAATTACTACTTTTAGATACTTTGGGTACCTTGCCTGATTGGCAATATTGATAATTAATATAGGTTATGAGAATTAAAAGAGGAAGATCACTTGATTTCAAGAGCTAGGAAGGATCATATTATCAAGAGTGAGATGGAGACTTGTAATTTGAATTTTATAATGTTTTATATTTATCTAAGTTAAGATAATTTGTATAACTTTAATTTAAATTTATTGGCTCTGTGATGTATGGATATTATTTTGTTAGTAGTTTTTGTGATGAATGATTATTCTTGAATTATTACTTGTAATCTCCCAACCTCGATCTTCGGGTTGTTACAACATTAAGCCTATCCTTTTCATTATCCTAATCCTCAAATGTTGGGTCTGACCTATAACCTGATCTGTCATATGTATATATATGGTAGGATAGAACAAAAAAAAAATTGTTAGATCTATAAAGTATAATTATACTTTAATCTACATAAATGGTCAGCATCTTGGAATATCATTACTGCATAATTGAAGAACAAAGCTATGTACAAATATGTATAAATTTGTAGGACTAAATTCACATAAAATTAAAAATAAAGTTGTAACTATCAATCAATAGTGCTAAAAATAAAACTGTAACTAAAATTGAATAGTAATGAAAATAGAACAAAAAGTTATAAATGAAACAGTTGAACAAAAGATTGTAAACTGAAATGTAATACTGCTAAAATAACATGCCTTTGAAAATTTAACTAAATCATGATATTTAAATAACATACAATACAGAAATGATAATTAAAATACATATGCCACATGTATGCATATCATGTGAGCCTAAATTGAATCGCTACAGATCCTATGGTGTGCATTGAATCACAACGCTAATAAATCACAAGGGTGCACTGAATCGCACCACTAAGAAATCTTAATTGACTTGCGCCTCTAATAAATTCTAAGTGTGTACTGAATCACACCACTAATAAATACTAGGTGTGCATTGAATCGCATTACTAATGATGATGTTATGCTATGTAGACATGTTATGCTAATATGCTTATGACTGAAAATGGTGCAATAAAAAATAAACAAAATCAACAGAATGATATCCTCTTATTTTCTAATTACTTGATCTTTTTTGACATAACTAAATCTTGATTGAAAGTTATCTTACTACAATTTGTAAAAATTTTAATTCTTATATTATCACATTAGGGTTTACCACCAAAATTACATTGCAAGTCACTATGGATTCTTTGGATGCTTAACTACACTTCATGCTAATCAATTAAGCTTCCAATATTTAGGTTCTACAATAATGACTCAACTTATTCAAAGTTCCATAAGGTTATAATCTATATACTTGGTTTGGTCAACAAGTTCTAAGGATATTTACACTTTTAAGGATCTAAGATCTTTTTATTTAATTTTTTGCCTAAATTTACATCTAGTACTTGGATATTACTACCACCATGATATTTAATAAATAATATTTCTTTCTAAGTATGCAAAATAAGGACTATGTCCTAACACAAAAATCTAAGCAAATAAATAAATACTAACAGTAGTAAGATATATGCAATTGATGTACTCATTATACATAGAGCTCAAAATATCATGATTTAATTTATCATAACTCAATGCAAGTTATAAGGACTTAACATACCTAACACAATTCCAAAGCTTCTGCAACTAGCAATTTAGCAACTTCAACCGTATAAAAATATTCATAAAGCCAAGGATTACAAAGGTTTGGTTAAGTAAGAATATGTTTAATAGCATTAGATCTGCAATAACATGGCTTAAGTTTAATAATGGGATCATGTATCGTAAACAAATTGGAGATAGTTCTTTTACTTAACATGCATTTTAACTCTAAATTTTAATACAACTTATTTCATTATTTAATGAAGATAAATTGGAAAACAAAGATGTTGCATTATAACATTAATCCTCCAAAAACATTCCAATGCTATGCTTCAAATAGAACATGATTGATATTCGGATGGACTATTGCGGAAAGGTGACCTGTTCGATCCAACCGTTGGATCAACGATCTGATATAACGACTAGAAAACGACAGAGCACTGCTGCTGTGTCGTGTTTTGCACAATCAAGTGACCGTGCGACTGCAGTGCCGGAGCAGGTCCGAGATCATCGTATGTCACGATCTCTTGTGCTCTCTTAACCCATTTAATTAAGCCCTTTCCATCTTGTTGTCCATTCGAGCTCTCATGGAGATAGTGGCATTCCTTCTGAAGGGATATTCGACCCGTAGAAAGCAGCTTGGTGAAGGCCTAAATCGTAACACTAGTTTGCATTGAAGGTAACAGGTACCCAGTTTCCACTCCTAATAGTTATGTTTTACATCAATTATTACTTCGATTTTCCTTTTTTGGTAAGGTAGAGTAAATGTCGGAGCTTCACCCGAGCTAATTTGCACTCGATTGAAGCTCGGTCAGTTAGTTGCTACAAGGTTCAACAGTAAACCCTATCATGATAGGCCAAAATTAGGGCATCATCTAATCAGTACCCCGTTTCGCTAACGATCACAATTTAGGGGCCTAGCACGTCGACCATGCCAATAACTTCACGCCAATGTGCGGGCTGAGCAGAAGCGTGCCCGGGTTCGCTCGGGTCTCAATGTGTAACAACTCAAGGTTGTTAATCATTGTTTAATAGTCCAATTAATCTTAAATCTCTTCTAAAAATTTCAATTTGTCATTGAAAGCTAGTCCCGAAGTTTTGGTCAAGTTTGGATATCGAATAAGTTAAATCCTAATTTTAATCAATTATTTAAATTAGGAAAATGGGAAAATTATTTTGACATCAGATTAAAAATCAGGCTTCACCATTGCATTCATCACACCTAATTTAGCTAGGGGTGAAATTTTGGTGAGTTTTGGAAATCGTCAAAATTTCCCGAATATTTTATTGGGAAGGATTTTCTTATGTATTTGTGATGTTCATTTACATTTTTATTTGCAACGCTAATCATAGATATAGCATAATTTATGCATGGGATAGTCATGATAAGTATTTAAGAGACATAATCGATAAGCCAAGTTTAATATTACTTAAGATCTTGGAATATATGTGTTGAACTTTTTTTTTACTTATATCAGTTATATCTTTAAGTTTCAAATCTACTTCCTATTTATTGGCATAATGTAATGATTGATGAACACTTATATACTCTGGCAATGAATTAAAACTATTACAATCTTGCTGTAAGTTTATCCTCTTATTTTTGATAATTTTAACAGATACATAAAATATTTAGCTCTTGTTTTAAGATTCATTTTTTTTTAATATTTTGAACTCTTTTACTGCCATTTATTTTCATCATCACATTGTATGCACATTATAAAGAGCAACATTAGTTTCTTTAAGAAATGATGAAAAGTGTTATTACACAACTACTTTGTCAATAAATATACAATTCTTGAAATAATATATTTATTCATGTGAAGGGCGCAATTATCCCATTTGAATCCAATGAAAAGTTCATTATTTAAGTTTTGTTGACAGTTTAACAATTCGGTGGATACTCATTGAGAAGCATTAACAATGATGGTAACTTTTCGTAAGGTACATAAGTAATGAAGGCATTGGTATGTCACATTAAATTGAAATAATGTTTGTTTTTATTTCTTAGAAAATATCTTACAAATACTAGCAGCAATTCATCATGCTTTAAGATTCTCTTATTGCACTCTTAATTACTAGTAACACTCTCATAGCACAGAAACATTATTAAACATAGGAAAATAATCAAACTACAAACTCAATTGCAACAACAGAAAAAATAACAAAAATTGTGGTTTTTAAACCACAATGTATAGCTTGCAGCATTCATCACCCCATGCGGCATAGGGTCACATCCTTGTGGCCATCAATGCCTCACCATCCACAAGCATATGTCCGTTCTAAATTTTACATAGCACAACCGTTGATGATATCCTCTAGAGCATCCAGAAATCTATTCAACCTCATTAACAAGCTAGCTTAATCTTCAGGTTTTTATATGCAATTATATGATTTACGAATCCTACATTTTTTTTAATTCTATTATAACTGATAATAGATTTATAGTTTCAGTATTTTATTCTGTACGCAACCCAATTTGCTAAAAAGATGTGTTATTTTATGTGCTTTTAAAAAAAAAGAGACAATGTTTTATACAGCCTTTTTATTATAATTTTTTTTTATGAATTGATGCACGGTTGAAATGCATTTTATCAAATTAGAAGTATGGAATTTGGTTGAAGACTCTAATATCAATCTAATAGGACTTAGGTTCAAGATTGTTTTAACATGTGCAATATGATCAATTGTGCTGCTAATTATTAAGAATTGCAGCTGCTGTTAGGAAGCTGACATTATGCATGATTATTTATATTAAATTGAAATTAAATATCACTAGTATTAAAATTTATAATGTATTTGTAGGTTATCTTTTCTCAAGATTTTATTCTTATAATTGGTTTTATTTTATTCATACATGATTTTACTTATGGAGAATTTGGATGTGAGGTAATTGATAAAAGTGCTACTTTTGTAGTCAAACTTTTAATAAGTATTAGTACACAAAATTATAGAAACATTTTCAAATGATTTTTGAATTACTTAAGCCTAATTCATTATTAAATCTCAAGCTCTTCAATAAAATAAATGATTACAACAACATAATCCAATGATAAGCTATTTGTGTTCACAAATTGTCCATTTTTGTTATAATATTTATCCATAGCACGTCTTCTTATTTCACGTACTCTAATTGAATATACTGTTAAATTTTATTTCTATAAATAAGAATTCCTTTCATCTTACAACACCTTTCATATTGGCCCATGTTGCTCTTAGTTCTCTTAATAGATAACTACATCTGACTATTTTTCTTGTATAACACATCATCATTATCTATTAATATTCTTTAATTTCAATACTTAGTGTATGGTTGATGCTTCAAAACCTAAAAACTTTGAATATTTTCTTATTATTTCTTTTAATGCCATGTCACAATTTTGACGGCTTATATGTGGGCAACCATTGTGAATGTGCAACCATTAGAATAGATAATTAAAAATAGAAAATAACGGATATCACATGGCTTACATTACTTTGATAAATTTCTTGTGCTGCTACGCATTGAACCTAAACCTTGATACATACATTAAGATTTTGTGCACTTAATAAATATTTTAATATAATATTTTAGAAGGGTTTATATGGAGGATTTTTAGTACATCTATCATTTGCCTAGGCAAACCTATTGGAATATTTGGAGACCACATAATTCTTTTGATGGGGAATGTGTGTGTGTTTTTTTTAACCCCACTTACAGATAAGTTGAGTAGATGTACTCAACTCCTCGCTTGTTCTGCACCCACAGAACAAAAATACATGATAATTAAATAACATTTACAATTTACAATCTTTTATGATTGTATTTTCTTACATTCAGTCCTTGAGACAGATTATTTACTTGCTTATTTTATTACAGCACTTTACTTTATATTTTCATATACTTACAATGTAGCTTTACTTATTATTTTCATATTTTTCTACACCGTCTTCCACTATTACCTTACATTTACTTATTTGAACATAATCATGCTCCCCTTTTTAAGTGCTTTTATGCCTTATTAATATATTTAATGCATGATTAAACATCTTAAATCACTGAGCAAGTTTATTTATATTCTTTACAGTCTTTGTCTTTGACATTGCTTTTCCTTTCTGTTCAGTCTTTTGCATTTTGCTTTGCTTAAATATATTATAAATGGCTAATGTGATATTCACTTAATAATATATTTAGCTTACTTTTAAAATATACTTAGACTTTTAAAGTATAACCATATCTTTTTTTGGCTGCGCCCTACCGTATTTGAAAACCAAAATACAGTAGATCAGAAGCGTGGATCAGGACCTGCAGTTAAAGAAGAACCTGAGCAATAACTAAGAAAATTTAATTCATTTTTATTTCTTTATGTGAGAATCAATTTTATTTGTAAATATTTGTAAATTAAATATTTTGTGATATGTGTAAAATATTCTTTCATGTTGTTTGTAAATTTATATTATAAATAATAAATATTTGAGTTTGAATAATTGAATTTCTTTCCACTCATAGATCCTTATAATAAAAGGTAGTATTTAATGTTGAGTTAGAATCTCTTCACTTAATATTAAATACTACTGTAACACTCATTGTTAGATTATTATATTTAATCTAATAGCGAGGCATTACACAATGCCCTTGTTTTCGGCCTTTGCTTCCCTCAGCAGGAAGAAGATGTGACTTCGGACCATGGGTTTGCAAGGCCTTCACGCATTGCTTAGCGGTGCATGCGCATGGAACCCTAAGTAAATTATCTAATTTATAATTAAATATTTATTCTTATTTAATCAATAAATTTACTAATACAACTCCAAATATAACAAAATTATATGTTGTTTTGATCAAAAAAATTAGAGGAATAATAATATGCAATTTCTTATAGGATTGTAGTGTTATTTTTACAAATCACTTCTTAATTGTAATTAGAAGTCCCAAAAACCCTAATTTCCCTATGTTGTCCAAATTTGACCTACTTGGTGTCATTTTATTCCTTATAATGTGAGGATTCCATATTTACTAATTTTGTTGTGATTGGATATCATTTGAATAAATTGTATTTTTGACTCCTCAAATCTTCATTAAATGTGATTTTTTCATAATGTCTAGCTTGCATATTTTAGGATTTTTGCCTTAGGACATCAAGCTTAGTTTCATAATTAGACTTTCATGTGACATTAGAAAGTGAGCTTAGGCCTTGTATATTATAGTTAGATGCTTCTTGATTAGTTTAGCAAACTTGCATTTAATCCTTTAATAATAGGAGAGATAGTGTATATTGGAAACCCTAGATTTGATTAATCACTAAATCATGAGTATTAAACATATACTTTAAGTGTGATTAGCTAAGAGCTTGCTTATTAGGATTAGCATAGGATTAGTGTCCTGTTGCATGTATGTACATAAAAATAATTTTGCTATTTAAATAAATCTCAATCAAACTACTACTTCCAAACCTCTATT